>OY728119.1:559698690-560899822 GCA_963277665.1 Viscum album
CCACCAGATTCAGATCCTGACCCACAATCGATCATATTAGACATTCGTACAATAGAGGCCCAGGGAATGTTGGGATCTCCAATACTGGGCCCAATAACTCATCGAATGTGGAAAAGGGTGCAACGAGGCACAAATTATGGGTACGCAGAAGACCCTAATCCCGAAGCCAGGAAAAGACAATTTGAAACTTGTCAATCAGGGAGGAATCCCCCCAAAAGATGGAAAACGACAAATGAAGAAGCAAGTCCGGAGGAACCAGAGGTGGCAGTGGGTGAGACCCAGCCCCACCTAGGGAAATTATTGCCTTATGTTGGAACTATCATGGGCTTGAAAACCCATGAACGATTCGAATGATTCAGCACAACTGTGCTCAAATTCGCCCCAATATGGTTTTCCTGTCTGAGACCATATTGGAAAACAAGGACACCACTGGTATTGCTCTAAAGTGTGGCTTCCAAGGCTGCTTTCTGATGCCTAGACAAGGCCACTTAGGGGGGATCTGTATCCTTTGGAAGGACAATATCGACGTCAAAATTTTGTCATTTTCCTCACACCATGTGGCAGCGACTATTCAGACAGACTCTTAACCACCCTGGACGTTTGTGGGATTCTATGGCTGGCCATCCCATAATGATAAGGTAAAGTCATGGGACCTTATTTGCAAGATTCAACAAGATTTAACGATTCCTATCCTCTTCGGAGGAGATTTCAATGAGATTATGTTTCATATGGAAAAGAGGGGCAGAATCATCCAACCAGCAACTTCGATGTCAAAATTTAAGGATGCGGTATCTCGGGCGGACCTGGTCGATCTGGGGTACATAGGTAATCCTTTTACGTGGTTCTGAGTCAATACTGAAGGCAACCGCATTTCTGAGTGGCTTGATATATTTATGGGTTCCTCTGATTGGATTAATCTGTTCAACATGTTTCATGTTGTCCATATGGCCCTTAACTATTCGGACCATTGTCCAATTCTCATTGATTGTACATGAGGTGTAGGTAATAGACCACTGAGTAGACCCTTCAGGTTTGAGATCATCTTGGAAAAATACCAGGAATGCGAAGAGGTGATCCGATCATACTGGAAAAGTACCCATGTGGATATCTATTCCAACCTCCAACAGGTCGCCTTTGAGCTAAGGTCTTGGAGTAATAAAAAATTTCACCACCCCGACCGCACAATGAGGTCCTTGAAAAGAGACTTAAAACCCTCTTCAATCAACCCACATCCAATCGCATCCTTTCTTTGATTGGAGCCACACAAAGAGAGTTGGATACGGCCTTGCACATCAAAGAAAGCTTCTGGGCTATGCGGGTGCGGGATATCCACATTAAAGAAGGGGACTCTAATACTCGGTTGTTTCACAAGAAATACTCATCCAGGTGTCGAGAGAACTCTATTACCTACATCTTACAACCCGATGGAAGCAAAGTTTCTGATTCCAGTGGTATTCATGAGGCCTTGATTCACTATTTTTAGAACATCTTCACTGTAGGAACCCCTTTCATGTCCGCTGAGGTGGAAGATTGTATCAGACCTATGATCACAAAGGAGATTAATAAGCAGCTCACCAAAGATGTGACAGAAGACGAGATATGCATGGACCTGAAACATCTTCATTCCACTAAGGCCCCTAGACCGGACGGGTTCCACGCACTATTTTTTAAACAATACTGGCACATTATTGGTCCCGACATCTGTACTACGATAAAAAATATATGGACAGGGAAGACGAGCATTACTTCCATCAATGAATTTATCATTTTCCTTATTCCCAAAATTAAGAAACCCATGGCGATCCTAGATTTTAGACCTATCAACCTATGTAATGGCT
Organism: Viscum album; assembly: GCA_963277665.1. Lineage (NCBI taxonomy): Eukaryota > Viridiplantae > Streptophyta > Magnoliopsida > Santalales > Viscaceae > Viscum > Viscum album. The sequence continues at coordinate 559,700,529 of OY728119.1, forward strand.
CTTACAAGATATACTCAAAGATCCTTGTCAATAGGCTATGACCTTGGCCACCTCAGATTATCTCTAAAAATCAGAGCACTTTCGTGGCCAAGAGACTGATCATAGATAATGCAATTGTGGCCCATGAAGAGTTTCATTATTTGAAATCACGATCTACCACGAAAAGAGGAACCATGGCCTGGAAAGTGGATATGACCAAGGCCTGCGATAGAGTGTAATGGCACTTCCTTAATGTCGTTATGCTAAAAATGGGTTTCTGTGTTAAATTGACAGATTTGGTCATAGACTGCATATCGACTGTGTCATTTAAAATCAAGGTCAATGGGGAGCTCACTAGAGGATTCGCCCCATCCCGAGGCCTCCGCCAGGGAGATCCTCTCTCCCCTTTTCTTTTCATCCTGGTGGTTGACGTGTTTTCTAATCTTATTTCCAGGCCTGTGTCCTCTAATTCTATTCATGGGGCAAAGACCAACCATGTTGGCCCACCAGTGTTGCATCTCTTCTTCGCCGACGACTGCCTCCTTTTTTCCAGAGCCACAGTTAACGAATGTCAGGTGCTATGCCATGCAATCCACCAGTATGAGAGGGCGTCTGGCCAGTCTATCAATTATTGAAAATCAGAAATTTCTATCAGTGCAGGGGTGCCTCAGTCTAAGAGGGACGAGCTATGCACTTTAGCTGGTATTTATATGGTTGTGAATAATCATAAGTATCTTGGGCTTCCCACGGTGATCGGCCGCTCCAAAAAATAAATCTTCGGATCTCTTATTGACAGAATTGAGTAGAAAATTCTTAGCTGGTCCCATAAATGAATTTCTAAAGCTGTCAAAGTGACACTCATCAAAGCAGTCATCCAGTCCATCCCCAACTATTTTATGTCTCTGTTTAAGCTCCCGTCATTCATAGTCAACTAGATCCACACACGCATTGCCAATATTTGGTGGGGTAGGAATGATGGAAGGAATCGACCCCACTAGATGGAATGGGAGAAACTTTGCAAACCCAAATCAATGGGAGGGATGGGTTTCCAAAATCTCCTTCTCTTCAATGATGCTCTGTTGTCCAAGAAAGGATAGCGCCTGATTAACCGTCCTTCGTCTCTCTGTCCATAGGTTCTCCAGGCTATGTACTTTACCCACACGGACTTCCATGCTTCCTCTATCGGTCCCCGCCCCAGCTTCCTATGGAGAAGCATTTTGGGGGGGGGGATGGACCAATACATAGATATTATAATATTACATAATAATATAAATGAGATTCCGTAACACTATTTTGGAATCCCAGCACATAAACACTTAATCATTCCACCACTTCGTTGTCATACTCAACATTGCAAATAGTGATTGCATGTGACTTCCCTTTTTCTATTTTACTTAAGAGGCTACTGATGTCGATCATAATTAAACATAAGATTAGGGAATTGGTTAACATAATTCCTCATTTCCTTGCACATGTATCATTTACGTGTGGGTGGTGCGTTCTCTGTAGTATATTCTCTATTCACATCATTAGAAACTTTTTTCCCATTACTTCAGCACTCTATGGCTCGATGAACTTATTTTACAAACTTGAAACATTTTTAGTACCTTTAATACAATATCTACTATGCTTCTTTCCACACTTTGAGCAGAAGGAAATATTCATCTTCTTTTCACCATTTTTTTGAGATTTTCCCTTGAACACCATATTTTTTTTATTATCAAAACAATGAGATGGATATGTAACACAAAATTTCAGTTCTCCTTTTATAGGAAAACTAATAATCACTTTATAACTACTAAAGTTTCTTATAGATAATTCCCTTTGAAGACATGGTTTTAATCCAATAATGAATCAATCATCTTTACTTTTAGCTTGGATGATAAAGCCAAAAGAATACCTTTCAAGTCTTGTAAAATTCTCCTCGTATGTACCAACAAATTCATCATCCTTTTTCTTAAGCTCAAGTAAATCATTTTACATATTTGTTTGAAGAATATGAGGAAAGTAATTATTGAAAAACAAGTTCTTAAACTCATCAAATTCTATGGATTTAAGTTCATCTTGCTACCTTCTATTGTTAATTACATTCCACCATTGGCATGCTTCACCTTATAAGTGATAAACATCCAAAATGGATTTTTCATGTTTCAAATAGGGAATTATGGAAAATATCATTTCAATGTTAATGATCAATTGCTCAAAAACATGTGGATTAGAAGATCCACTGAATGAAGGTGGACATTACCTCATGAGGGACTCAATATAATGCTGTTCCATTCTCTTCTCATTTGGAATTACAGAATGATTCATATCTTTTTTAAGTATAGAAATAAGATTTTTCATTCCATCTCCCATAAAATTTGGTTGTTCAAGAGGAAAATCATTTCATTTCCCAGTTCATTGATCATTAACATGGTATCTTTGGGTTTTATCCTTTGTTTAAAACCCAAAAATAATAGTGTGAGAGGAAAATATCATACTAGGAAAACAATATAATCAAAGAGGAGTACTTTTAATCTCTAATATATTAGGTATAATTCTAGGTTATTAATGATCATTAAAATAATTCTAGGACTGTAAACTATTGTTATACTTAACCTTCAGGACATCCCTAGACATACCATAGAAATATCTCTAGAATCTCACTAAAGTTTTCACATCCTAGTTTCCAAAGGATGACTAAACCATAACTTTGATACCAAATCTAATGACCCAAGACTAACATAAATGAACTTTACATTACTTATGTGAAATACTAAAGACATTATATTAAATGATTCCCAAAGACCATATTATTTTAGTTTCTTCAGAAACATGGAAAATAATCTTCTAACTTGGTGAAAGATCTTCAACATCTTCCATAAAGATCTTTCTATGTTGTTTTCCTACCTAAAACCATTCTTTATATCATGGAAAAAAGAAAACATAAAAATGGAGAGCTCAAGGGCTCAGTAAGAGTTAAAATTGTGAACATAAATCTAACTGTAAACATAAGAATGTAAAAACATGAACATAAAGAATAAATATCAAAATCACGAGCCATAAAATAAATCTTGGATTTACATAAGGAATAGATCATAAATTAATAGTAACATAGCATTGGAATAAAACATAGAATTTCTGAAAACAAATAATATCCTAAAATTATTTCCATAGTATCTAAGACCATCATAGTGGACAAATTCCATTACTGAACTAGGTGTACTTACTATTCTATCCATGTAATACTGAACCAAATTTACATATCGTTCGATCCATGTATTATTGAACCATATTCACTTGTCATTCCATCCATTTATTACATAACCAAATTTACTATCCATTCCATTCATGTCTATATCATGAAATATAAATCCTTACCCAATACATTGGAGGTACATATAGGTCCCACCCACTCATAATGAAATCATTCTTACGTGTTCCACAAAAACAAAAATCATTCATTTTAGAATAAACCGTGAAATAAAATGGGTTTCTTAAACATAATATAATAAAATAATCTATAGGGGTATAAACATAAACCTATGTCTTCATAGATGGAAAATAATTTCGATAAAACACTTGAGCTTAATTCCGGAGGAAAATATCATTTCTTCTCCAAAAATGTTTTATTTTCTAAAAATTCCATTCAATTTATAAAAAGATTAATTTAGTTAAAAATATAATTTATATTTTGTATAGAAATATTCATGTAAATAAGGCATCATGAAACTATAAAATATCAATTTATTCCGTATAAGTTAAAAAACATTCTCCTCGTACTTTTTCCAGAAAAGTCAAAAAGTACCTTGTATTGTGAACAAAAGAATGATTCCTTACATACTATGTAGTAAATGTCAAAAATGGGTAAAAATGAAATTAAACATACATATAATAATATTATAAATTTAATGAAAATATTTTTAGAAAACATGGATATGGATGATAAATATATCTATACTAAATACTTACATATAAACAATCTCGAATAAAAAATGAGATGGAAAAATCATCCCTTAACTTAGGTCTTATAACCTTAATATGTGTCCAAACCACTTGTATAATTATTTAGATAATGTTATTAACTAATTATAGAATCATGGACCTCATACATCATTATATTATCCTTCGTTTGTTAGAAACAATTCATTATTATTCGTTATTCAGGTTTAAACTCCTTCATGGTCGTATGCATGTTTTTTCAAATAAGTTCTGGTTCTCCTTCTTAGGTCATAATTATATCATTATAAAATGATATTAACATACTAAATACAATATTTATTCATTATTTTTTTTATAATTATTATTGAGTGTTGATCATGTATAACTAATCACATCGCATCGTGGGGACGGTAGGTCGTACGTACGCATGAGCAAAGATATCATTCCAATAATTATTGAATGGTATTGATTTTAATTTTTTACTCTATTTTAAAATAAATATAATTTTATTAAAATAATATATAGTTATTAAATTCATTTTTATATCCATCCAAGTAAGGTGGTGGTGAAAAATATATTACACCACAGTGTGGAGATGGTAAGCCATACGTACGCACGCGTGGTGATTTCATCTTTCTTAGGATGGATTGAATATAACAACCATGCTCATTATTTCACACAGATACATAATATATTAAATAAAATAATCATTTTATACAACTTATAAGATCAATATTTATAGTTTATTTGGGGATTAGGAACATTACATAACAACTTAAAACATAAACTACACATCTTTATTGAAAACTTCTTTTACATGACCACACACATTCCTTCCCACTTAGCATTGCATGTGATAACCTGAGGACATGCATAAGAAAAGGGTGAGATATAAATCCAAGTAAGGGAGTAAATAAGGAATAAAATAAATAATAAAGTACATGTTAGGAAATAGGAATATAAATAGAGCATAAGAGAAACATGAACATAAAAGCATGATATAACATGATTTTCATAACATGGAAATGTGACAACAACATTTAACATTATATTAGCATGATTTAAAGCCCATTGAACATGTAGAATGATTAAAACCTCATTAAAATTGAATTAGCATGTATAAACCCTCATTTCACTTGACATATCATGATACTAATCTTTACCCAATGCTTTGGATCACTATCAGGACACACCCTTCATAATGATTTCATTTATTGCATAAGTGGGCCAGATGGATCATATAACATGGATTCATTAAATGTCATCATTTATTCCATGATAAAGGAATTTGGAATTCATACATGATACCATATAATCAATAATTAAATGCACATAAATGTGAATATCCTTGATTGAGAAATGGGCATGGTATTCACTACACAATGACTTCGGCTTGGAAAATCACGCTTCAATTTCGACAGCATAACGACTTGACATAAGAATTCATAAAAATGGTTGATGAGATATAAATGGGTGTATCATCAAATTTACATGAAATGTATAGTAAGGGGTCATATAGATACATATAACGACATATTTAATAAAATTTAGATTCATAATACAGAAGAATTGCTTGAATGTAAATGAGAAGAGAGAAATTCATTATGGGATTGAGGCATGGTAATGAGTGTGCATGGGAGAAATTAATGGGAGAGAAAAAGGTCTATAATCATTATAAAATAATTAAGGAAGTATGGGGGTGGTGGAAAATCATACCCCAATATTTGTAATTGAAAAAAAAATTGTATAACAACATAATTAACTTTGGACAAAAATGAGAAAGGAGGAAATCTCTTAATTGGAAGTGTGATCCCAAATGCTTAGGAGGGGCTTAATAGAGGCTTCTTAAAATATTGGGGTAACATGAGAGGATTTTAGAGAGATTATGGAAGGGTTTGGTCGAGATACAAAGAATTTGAGTGAAGATAAGTGGGATCTTGGATGGTTTTATATAGGAAAAGAGAGAGAATTATTTATTATTTATGTTTTGGACACTACACATTAAACTAATCAAAACCACAAATGAAACCCAAGTTTTTCCCATGGTTTTTTACAAAGGGGATTGCAAAAAATTATTTTAGAAGGTCAATGTCTGAACTTCGTAAAATATTAGGCTTGCTTATGTGGAGGTGAGTCACACTCTCAAGAAAATCATTTTAAAATGTTAAAATGTTTTATAAGTTTTGGAGGGTCCAATAAATCATTTTAAATAAATTTAACAAACATAAAATCTCATTATTTTAAAGGTAAAACATATATTGGCCAAAAAAGTTTTTATAATATTTTATTACATCACTATTTGGTAATTATGATGTCATAAAACACATTATATATTTAAGGAGTATTTAATTTTTACCCAAAATTTTGATTGTCTTAGAAAATTATGATAAAATCACTATTGGATAATTTTGACATCCAAATTGAAAAAATAATATTCATTTTATCTAAATAATTTTTTTAAATATGTTAATTTTTACTTTTAAAATATAAACTGACATTTATCAAAAATTAATGGGTTTTGACAAAAACAAATTTCAAACCTAAATAAAAATTTTGATTGTATTCATAAAATTATATGAACATTTATAATTAAAAAAAAATTAATTTAGTAATAATATTTTATTAAAATATTACTTAATTCAAAAATACATTAATTCATAAAAGATATTTCTTAATTGAATATTAAATAAAAAATACTTTTTTTTATTAAAAAACTATTTACAAATTAAGAATAATAAAATGAATTTATATTATTTATTCAATAAAAAAATAATACACATAAATATAGTGTAAGGATCTTGTTATTTACCCCTTTATAGCACCTGCATAAGACCTAAGGGTAACGTGTGAGATGGTGATAGACTATTGGGGTGGATCAGATAACATTTCTTGGGTGGTAATCTATATCATCTTATACTTCTCCTAGAGGTAGTTTCGTTCAAGCTTAATGTGTGGAATCTCATCTTGGTCTTGGTTAAGAGTGATGCCCAGTGAAGCAACCTCCTTTCTAAGCTCTTAAAAATGGGCTTCGTGTGGAGCAATTCTACTGGACGAGGCCATCGCTTCCTTTGTCTGAGTAAATTGTAATTGTTAAAACCCTATATTTATACTAATCATGTGATTACTCTTCAACAGCTATATTAGCAATGGTAAAAATTCATAATGGTTTTTTAAAATCCATAAACATAAAACCAAGGAAGTGAATATGTTTTATATAACCATTTTACATAATAAGACACTTAATTAGATCAATACAAACTTTCATTAATAAAAGTTTGGGTCATTAAAATCTTCACTCCTTAAGAAATTTCACCCTCGAAGTTTTCTTTTCCCACACTAAAATAGATACGGGTAACACTGCTTCATCACTTCCTCTGATTCCCACATTTCATATTCAAACATTTGGGTTTTCAACAACACCTTGACAAGGGTCATTTTCTTATTTTGTTGAAATTTTTCTCTACGGTCTATGATCATCACTGGATTTTCTTCATAGGATTGGTCATTATCCAATGGTACCTTCTCTATATTGAGTACATGTGATGGGTTAGGTATGTACTTTCTCAAGAGTGATAAATGGAATACATCATGTACTTGAGATAGATTCAATGGGAGTTCTAGTCTATAGGCTACTACTCCAATGTGATCAATGATCTCAAAAGGGATGATGTACCTTGGACAAAGCTTTCCCTTCTTCCCAAATCTCATAACAATTTTTCATGATGATATGTGAATGAATACCATGTCTCCAACATTAAACTCTAGGTCTTGTCAACTATTATCACCATAACTCTTTTATCAACTCTGAGCATCTTTAATGTGCAGATGGATGGTCTTAACCTTCTTCACCATTTCTTCGACCATTTATGGTCCTAGGAGTTTTCGCACCCCCACTTCATCTCAACATGATGGTGTTCTTATCTTATTCCCATAACAAGATTCATTAGTAGCCATTTGGATGCTTGAGTGGAAACTGTTATTGTAAGAGAACATAGCCAGAGGAATATGTTGATCTCATCCTCCTTTTAAGTCTATTGAGAAATATCTTAACATGTCCTCGAGTTTTTGGATAGTCTGGTCAGATTGGCCATCAGTTTGATGATGATAAGTCGTACTGAATTTCATCTCATTATTCAGAGCATGTTTAATACTCTTCTAAAACCTATAGGTGAATCTTGGATCTCTATCGAATACTATATATAGTGTTACTCCATTCATCTTTATCACTTCTCTAATATATATTTGTGCTAGTTGATCCAATGAGAAATCCTCTCGAATTGCAATGAAGTGTCTAGTCTTTGTTAGATGATCCACAATAACCCCGATAACATCATTTCCATTGGATGTATTTTTAAGCATGGTGAAAAAGTCCATGGTGATGTTCTCCCATTTCCATGCGGGTATGGGTAATGGTTTCATCATCCCCTTATACTTCTACCTCTCAGCCTTCACTTTCTTACATACCTGGCACTTTGATGTATAATCACTGATCTCCATCTTCATGTAATCCCACCAATAATTCTCTCAGAGATCTTGATACATTTTTTTATTTCCTGGGTGAATGGAAAAATTCAAACTATGTGCATCATCCAAAAGTTCATACATTAACTTTGTATTTGATGGAACTTATAGTCTTGTCCCTAATATCACAATTAATTCTTCAATAATATTAAACTCTAAGGATTTCTTTTTTCTGATAGTTTCCACTTTCATGTGAATTACCACATCATCCTTTTGATCATCCTTTAACCATCCTAAAAGATAAGGTTGAGGAATCATTTATGAAAGGATTGATGATTTTCCCTTATTTATGATTCCCATGTCCATCTTCATCAAATCTAGGAAGATTGGATCATTTTCAATTCTCATCAATGATAGAATCACTAGGTCTTTTCTACTTAGATCATCCTCTACCTTGTTCACTTTCATAGAGTGGTAATGGATTGAGCATTTATAGTCTTTGATCAGCTATAACCATATTCGTTGGTGCATATTCAACTCTTTCTATGTGAATATATACTTAAGTCTTTTGTGATCCGTATATATTTCACACTTCTCCCCAAAGAGTTAATACAGAATTTTATTTAAAGAGAATAATACTGTAGAAAACTCCATATCATCTCTTGGATATTTTTTCTCATGAACATTCAATTACCTTGAAGCATAGGCATTGAGTTTGTCATTTTTCATCAACACAAATCTCAGGCCTTTCTTCAAAGCATCACTAAATACCACAAAGAGTTCCCCACTAGTGGGTAGTGTGTGCATGGTCACAGTGATAATCCTTCTTTTTTAACTCCTTGAAGCTCTCTTCGTATTCATCATTCCAAGTAAACTTTATTCCCTTCTGAGTTATCTTGGTAAGAGGGTTGGAAAATTGTGAGAATTTTCTCATAACTCAACGATAATATCTAGCTAACCCCAAGAAGCTACAAATATTCATTACCGATGTTGGCCTCATCCATCCCTCAGTTGTAGCTATCTTGGAGGGATCTATAGATATCCCATTTCTTATGATGATATGAACCAAGAATGAGGCTTCCTTCAACCAGAACTCTCACTTGTTGTACTTTTCATATAGATTCTTCATTCACAAGGTATCTAGTACAATGCTCAGATGCTCCTCATGCTCCCCCTTGGTTTTGGAGTATATTAGAATTTTTTCTATAAAGTCTACCAAAATTTTTTCTAAGTAATATCTAAAGACTATATTCATCAATTCCAAGAATATTTATAAATAATTAGTGAGTCTAAAAGGCATTACTATGAATTCATTGTGTGCGTACCTTGTATAAAAAGAAGTCTTGGGGATATCCTCCTTCTTCTCCCTTACTTGGTAATATCCTGACTGCAGATCCACCATGGGGAAATATTTTTCTCCATGTATCTATTTGAACAAGTCATCAATTTTTGGAATAGGATAATATTTCTTTATTGAGATTTTGTTGATCCCACGATAATCAAGGAAAAGTCGCATAGACCCATCTTTCTTCATGATTAAGAGGACTCGTGCACCCCATGGTAAATCACTTGGGCATATAAACCCTTTAGTTAGATTCTCCTGTAGTTATTTATTCACCTCTACAAGTTCTACAATATCCATTCTATACAAATTCTTGGATATTAGAAATATCTTAGGTATAAGATCAATCGATACTTCAATATCTATTCTAGGAGGAAGACCATGAAATTCCTCGGGAAACACTTCAGTGAATTCCCTCACAATAGGAATGTATTCAAGGATGGTTTCTCCCTTATAACCAAACATCTAAGAAATATACACATGAAAATAGTGTATTAATATCCACACTAGAGATAACGGTGCTAAGAAATATTTGTCCTCCTCCTTTCACTTGTACAGAATCAGGGGTCGATTCTCCATAGGGAGAGTGATTTATCTCTCATGATTGTTTTTGTTTTCTCAATATAGGGAAATCCAATACATTCTATGAATTGCATCAAATTCCACTAGAGGAATTATGATGAGGTTAACCAAGAAGTTAAATCCACAAATTGTGATAGGGGAGGAGTTATATTCAGGGGTTGCAATGATTTCCCCATTTTCCATTCTCACCGACATCTTTACTTCCATGATTTTTGGTGGTGTTGTTATTATCCTACTAAACCTTCAAGATATAAAATAATTTGTAAAACCAGAATAAAAAAGTACATTCATTATTCTTGAATTAATAACTAGTGTACAAGTCACTACTTCATTGTCAAGGTTCACTTCGGCAGTAGTGATGGAAAAAAGCTCTCCCTTTATGCCTTATAGGTTATTGGCTGCCTCTGAAAACCCTTATATTAGAGCAATAGTTTGAAAAGATCCCTAGTTATTTGTAGTTAAAGAAATGAACAATGTGTAGAGGGTAGAATGAACTGTTCCTATCCTCTATCGCTCCTGTGGGTTTTTTCTTGCCAGTAGTTAATGGATAGGTTGCCTTCTCTTCCACGCCTAATGCATTTCCTCACCCCCTTCAGGAGATTTTTGTGGTTCTTCTTTCGGCACCTTTGTCAAGTGTGGTGTTGGATTTTTTTAATACCGTTGGATTTATCCATTAGAACTCCAGAATTAAAGTCCACCTTATGCCTCTTATCCCCCTAATAGCCCTGTGATTTTTCGATCTCCATTTTGACTTTGAGGGCACAATAGACAATTTCTTCACTTTTATCGAAGTCATGGATCACTAGGGATTTCCGTGTGCTAGGTTTTATCCCACCAAAGAAGTGGTCAACCTTTCATTCAAGGGTAACAACAAAGGCGGAGGCATATTGTGCAAGCATTGTGATGTTTTACACATACACTCTGATGGATTCTTCATCTTTTTGCTTGATATCAAGGAAGTCCTTTACCATCTTATGTCAGAGGTTTCACAGAAAATATTTATCAAAAAACATTTATTGGAAATCCTTTCTTTATAATGACTTGATCTCTTAATCAGGCTTTGTATTTTTAACAATTTCCACCACTAATCAGCTTCACCCTCCATATGATAAGCATCCAAAAAGAACCTTCTCTTTTTTGAAATATTTAAGGATGCTGAAAATATTTTCAATGGAGTTGATCCATTTTTTGGCAATTGAGGGATCATATGATCCATTAAAAGTTGGATTCCTTTGTCTAATTAAGCTATAGATTACAAATTTTTCTTTCTTGGGGGGGGGGTTGAATGTTCTTCCTGACCCATGTTTCTATTCAAAACATGAGTCAACTGAGAGATTATAATGAAAAAGTTTGCAATTCCTGCTCCCATCAGATTGGGGATCTCATTAGAACAGTCATCACATTTATCTTCGCATCGGTTGTTAGCCTGAGTCCACCTATTACCATCCATTTTCTAGAATATAAGGAAAGATAGGGGTAACACATAAAGGGTAATCTAAAGACAAAAAATAGATGACTTATAAATTACTTTTATTTCCTTAACTTATTAATTTATAGGCTTTAATCAATGTTATCCATGATATAATTCTCAACAAATATTCTTATGGGAATTTTTCTTATTTACTTAATAATGGTTTGTAATAATATTATGAATATACCAAAGCATATCCCCTAGGAGTTTCATAACCAAGAGTGAAATAATTAATGTTGTTGTGCACCCGTTCCCATTCGATTCTAGCTCAAAGATGTGTTTTTGGGTCTTACCCCTATATACATATGTGCCAGAGCCGTATCTACCTGTTCTTATCCAGAGAGATATGTATTTTCTTGATAAACCACTAACTCAATCCTCACCAAAATTTAGGGATGTTTTTATTATACTTAGTCTTATCCCTATGGATTTCACTAGGGTTTTCTAATCCAAATCCCAAAAATGACAAAACCTTTCCTCTGATACCAAATATAACAACCTTTCTATTTATTTCACACTTAAACATAATTTATTACATAAAATATTCACTTGATATGGCATATAATATCAAGAGGTCTAGTGTAGTTGGGGATTAGTAACTTTACATAACAACTTAAAACATGAAATACATATCTTTATTGAAAACTTATTTTACATGACCACACACATTCTTTCGTACTTAGCACTGCATGGGATAACCTGGGGACATGCATAAGAAAAGGGTGATCTGTAAAGACCATTAAGGGAGTAAACAAGGAATAAAATTAAGAATATAGTACATGTTAGGCAATAGATATATCAAAGAATCATAAAAGAAAACATGAACATAAAGGCATGATATATCATGATTATCATAACATGAAAATGTGGCAACAAAATTTAAGATGATATTAGCATGAGACAAGGACCATTGCATATGGAGCATGAGTAAACACTCATTTAACTTTAATTATCATGATTAAACCCTCATTTAACTTGACGTATCATGATACTAATCTTTACCCAATTCATTGGAGCGCTATCAGGGCGCACCCTTCATAATCATTTCATTTCATGCATAAGTGTGCCACATGGATCATATAAAATGGATTCATTAAATGAAATATTTTATTCCACAGTAATGAAATGTGTAATTTATACATGAAACTATATAATCAATAAGTAAATGTTCATAAAGTTGAATATCCTTGAAAGAGAAATGGGCATTATATTCACTATACAATGACTTTGTCTTGGAAAATCACAATGCAAATTTGGCAGCATAATGACATGACATAAGAATTAATAAAAGACGGTTCATGAGAGAAAACTTGTGTCTAATAATATGTTCATTAAATGTAAAGTATGGGGGCCATATCTATACATGTCTCAATATATGTAATAGAATTTAGATTCATAGTATAAAGGAATTGCTTGAATATAAATGAGAAGAGATAAATTCCTTAAAGGATTTTGGCATGGTAACTATAAGGCCCCGACCTTAAACCTTACTTAATATTGAATTAAATGAATAATTCACATTGAGGATCTTTTCAAGTTTAGAGTTTTTGATAATTAGGACATAACTATTACATCTCAAAAGATTACAAAGTAGACACTTCTACTAAGTTTCCATAAAATAAAAACTCTTAAAAAGAAACATGTCTAGTTCCATGTTTTAGATAGCATGAATTTTCCATGATCGCATCCTTGACCCTATTCCACATTAAGTCCTATGAAAAACATTTCAAAAAAACTTGGGGTGAGAATAAAAAGCTCAGTAAGGGATACACAAAGAAGGAAAACTGTTAGTTTTTCAAAACAATAAGTAAACCATGAATACTTTATCAAATTAATAATTTTCACCTTTATGGATTAGTAAATACTATTCACTGAATAAAATATCATTACTTACCCCTTTGTAACCAAAATATTACCATAAAACCCATATAAAGAACACATAATATATAAGGTAACTTGGGACATAAACATATTTAAATGGAATAACCATACGGTTGACTTCCACACATATCACTTAATGGAATAGACATACGACCGACTTCCATACCCAATGCATTGGAGGTTATAACGTAACCACCCATCTTGGTATTCATGGCACCACCCGTCATATGGTTTATCACGTAACCACCCGTCAAATGTCCAAGTACCATTATAAAATCATAAGACATAAAACAAAAATAATGGAAAGAAAACATTTCAACATTTAAAACAAAATATATCAATTAAATATATTGACATAACAAATCCATTATAAAAACCATTTTCAATACCAAAATACATAAAAGATTATATGGTATTTATTTCATTTAAAAAAACATCACGACTTGTTGAGGAACCCAAAGACCAAATAATACTCGCGACTGCAGAAAAGGTCATTGTCACCGCGTACATTAAAAGAAACATTCCTTTTTGTCGTTTTGTAAAAAGATTCATAGAAAAATATTCTTTTTGTATAAAATTAATATTCAACGGGGGTTATACACTGTATAAAAGAAAGCCTTGTATTAGAACAAAATATGCCTCAATGAAAGGAGATTGAGACGAAGTCCCTTACCTCGTGTCCGACGTGACTCGATTGTTCTTTAATCTCTTGAATAATAAACTAAAGTTAATTTCTACATGCTTAAGAACCTTTTTCAAGTTTATTAATCCTTTTATATAACTTATTTTCATGTTATAAACGTTATTTAATCATTTAATTTAATAAATTTTGTTTTGTCAATATTTGGTACTTAAGTCAAAAATGGACTTCTTACAATTACATGTTGTTCACTTGGTCAAAGGTTCATTATATACAGAATGATATTCATGATTTGGATATCATATATATCATATATATCCATCATATACATGTATTTATAATAGTACATAACATTTAGAGGTAAGAAATGAAATGCACCGTTCATGGAGACGGTAAGCCGTACGTACGCATGAACGCTACATTAATTTCTATTTCATATTTAATGGAGTGAAATAATAATGATATAAGGGTATATTATAATTCCAGTATAACATCATATATAATAACATTAACTCCATCCTTTATACGTCCCACATATGGCATTAACGAATCAAATCACTTTGAGGGGGTGGTAGTCCGCAATTCCTAAAATGAAATTATCGTGTTTACCCATAATGGAAACCATAAAGGTATGCCATAAATTAAAAATACAGAAGAATAAGGAAAACATAAACATAATATAAATCATATATAAATATAGTGACATCTTAATGGCTACCATGAAATATGTTAAAAGAATATTGAACAATCATTGTTTCGTGAGGCAGAAAAATGCCAACCACAGAAAGAGTATGTTCTTTAACCATTAGAAGAAGGTGTGTGTAGGTGTAGCTCTAATAATTCTCATAAAATAATCATATTATATTGAAGATACTGGTGTTTTTACAAAATAAAGGAATAAAAAGAGTTTATGGGGTTGGAGAAGAAAAATAAAACATAAGAACACAGGAGAAGACACTACCTTTAAATCAGGTAACTCTTTTTGATTTGAGTTCAAAGGCTTCCTTGGAAAGACTTCTGACCAAAGTGAGGCTTCTAGGAGTAATATAGGGATTTTTAGAGACAAAATGGGCAGGGGTTGGCTGAGAAAAAGTCTTGAGAGGTGTGGGTAATGTGGTAGAGGTGGGGGCCTTTTATATGAGGAGAGGAGGGGAACTCTTGGAATGTTATAAAAGGTTACTTTATTATAAAATGATTTTTGGATTTTAAAGGTCCAAAAATTATATATTTCAAGGATAAGGTGATAAGAGTTCGAAATCCACCCATACAATTGGTTTTTGACAAGTGTAGGTCTTAGATTTTACATTATCTTTTTATTTTATTTAAATCGTTAAATAATGAGGTAATCGCTGCATTATCATGGTGTCATAGATAATTTAATTTATTTAATGTCTAAAAATTATAAAAAAAATACCATGATGTTGGAAATATTTTTATATTTATAATTAATATTTATAGTAAAAAATTTGACTTCTATAACCCCATTTAAAAATTGTTTTAATAAAACAACACATGTTTGTGAGATTTTAATTTTAACATTAAATAAAAAGTTATTAATGTCATTTTCCTACCAAAGTGGCTCCATGGGGTCCCCAAGTTGAACCATGGATTTTACGGGTCGTCCATGACACGTCCAATAAGGGTAAGACATGTGTCAAGGTCATTTCATGTTATTAAAACATTATTTATACCTTAAATTACTCTAATTACCTCTAATCACGATTAAAAACTTAAAAGTTACTATTCACCAAAAAAATTATTTTAATCCCATTGAACCAAATTTTACTTCCTAATGACAACCATGTTTTTTGAATTTTTGAAATTCAAAACACAGAGGTGGTAAAATTTCATTTAAACAAAAAATCAGTTTTTTAAGTACCACTTAGTGGTTTCACTATTTATAAAAAATTGATGTTTTTCAGAAAAATACCAAAACTACACCCTAAGCTATATTTAATATTCCGAATTCAAAAATGATGTCTATTTTACAAAATTCAAAACATATAAGTTACATTAATTAATTTAATAATTAATTCCCGCTGTCAGAACAAATAGCGTCTTTTTATGAAACAGTATATATCAAAAGATTGACACTAGTTTAAGTCCAATTTCAAAGTGAAATTAATTCCAAAAACCAATATTGGATTAAATGGTAAAAATATATTCTAATTTCACTTTAAAACCAACTCAAAAGATAATCTAATCATATTAATAAATTATAATAAAAAGAGGTTTTGAATTAAAATACAACATTTTTCACTATTCATTAAAAAATGATCTTTATCGGAAAAAAGACCAAAAATTTACACAAAGTAAATTTTGTTGTCCCAATGATAAAGAAGAATTTTATTTGGTCCAATAAAATGTATAAAAGTGACCAAAACTATATTTAATGGCAGTTCACCATCAAAAGGTGATAGTTCGACCTTTTATTGAATATTTGAGTATATATGGCTAAAATTGAATTCTTTTCGTATTTTAATCCTTTATTATTTATTGGATAAATGTAAAAACATTTAACAAACATATATAATCATATTTTAGTTATTTATATTCATTTCCGCCAATACAATGGCTACGTGTTAACTACCATTTAAAATAATATTATTTTATTACTAGTGTGCAGCGTAAGATTTCAAAGAATCTCTTTGTTGCGTATCGGGTATGATATCGAACATAGAAACCCCTTTAAAGTAAAATTAATATTTAATTTGCAAATATTAATAAATATGAAAATGTTTTATTCTTTATTTACCTAGGATGTTACATCCTTCCCCCCTTTTGGGAATTGCATCCTCGCAATTTTATTCACTTATCAAAATAAGTGGGGGTATTTATCCCTCATAGAATTTTCAGATTCCCACATTGCCTCTTCAACCATATGGGTTTTCCAAAAAACCATTACCTTATGAATTACCTTATTTCGCAACACTTGCTCTCTTCGGTCAAGAATCTGGACTGGTTGTTCTTCATAAGAGAGATTCTCTTCCAACCGAACTAACTCCGGGATCAAAACATGAGATGGATATGACATACACTTTCTCAACATAGAAACATGAAAAACATTGTGTACCTGATACTACTTCATTCAATGGCCCAACATCTGCTGAAGTAGTTGCAAAGGATTCCACCACCCCTTTCTGCTTGTAGTCTGGATGCTTTCCCCCAGTTGAGTTCTTCGTTAAACACTCATTTGCATAATGACCCATTTCATTACACTTAAAACATCTTACTGCTGGATTTTCATTGCCTGCTTGATCATCTTCCTTACAGTTGCGAGCAATATGACCTGACTTACTACACCGAAAGCACTTTCCAGACTTGGATAAACATTCTCAAGGATGCATTTTACCACACTTCTCACAGGATGGATATTTGGTTTTCTTACCTCCTTGTTTCTTTGATGAATTCTTCCCCTTTGCCTGCCAACTGGACCTCTTATTCTGTTGTTTGTCAAAGAACACCTGATCATCGGAAAACTCTATTTCCACCTTCTCCGCACATCGAACAAGTTTTTTATAACTTTTGATCTCACAAAAATCTAATGCCCATCGATACTTTTGCTTTAACCTTGAGTAAAAATGGTTGATTTTACTATCAAGATCTCGTATGAAGTTTGGAGCGTACATTTCCAATCGAGTGAACTTTGCTTCATAAGCATCCACTGAGTCATCCTCCTGCCTCAATTCTAGGAATTGTTTTTCCATCCTAAGATGAACCAACTTAGGAAAATATTGCTCAAGAAACATACCTTTGAATTCGTCCTAGTGAAGATCATCAATCTCATCACTATCCCTGATATTTTTCATCATTGACCACCACTGATCTGCTTCACCTTCAAAACGGTAAATAGTAAGATTAACCTTTTGATGTTCTGAACACCCCATGACATCAAAAATCTTCTCTAGTGCTTTAATCAACCCTTCAGCTAGCATAGGGTCAGATGATCCTCTGAATGATGGGGGATGCTGCCTCATGAAATGTTCCACCACTGACATGTTCCTTTGTAGTTGATCTGGCTGATCTCATGCATGGATACCACCACCATTTATAGCCTGAGTCAACTGTTCCATCACTGCAACAAACTATTCAGTTCCAATTCTGACCATCTCAGGTTGCTGATTTGGAAGGTTGTCTTCCTCCTGATGTCATCCCAACATAGATTCCTTGTTTCCTCTACGTAAAACCATTCTGAACGCAAAAATATCTTAGGTGAAGCAACATGACAATCTTTAAATGCTATATCATTTCAATCATAACTTAAATTAATTTATAATTTAACAATTTTCTAACTCCTAAAGTTGTCTAAACTGACCTCTAATACCAACTATAAGGCCTCGGCCTTAAACATTACTTAATATTGAATTTAATGAATAATTCACATTGAGGATCTTTTCTGGTTTAGAGTTTTAGAGAATTAGGACATAACTATTACATCTCAAAAGATTACAAAGTAGACACTTCTACTATGTTTCCATAAAATAAAAACACTTAAAAAGAAACATGTATAGTTCCATGTCTTAGATAGCATGACTTTTCTTTGATCCCATCCTTGACCCTATTCAACATTAAGTCCTATGAAAAACATTTCAAAAAAAGTTGGGGTGAGCATAAAAATCTCAGTAAGGGATACACAAAGAAGGAAAACTGTTAGTTTTTCAAAACAACAAGTAAACCATGAATACTTCATCAAAGTAATACTTTTCACCTTTATGGAGTAGTAAATACTCTTCACTGAATAAAATATCATTACTTACCCTTTTATAACCAAAAGTTTACCATAAAACCCATATAAAGAACACATAACATATAAGGTAACTTGGGACATAAACATACTTAAATGAAATAACCATACGGTCGACTTACAGACATATAACTTAATGGAATAGCCATATGGCCGACTTGCATACCCAATGAATTGGAGGTTATAATGTAACCGCCCATCCTGGTATTCACGGAACCACCCGTCATATGTCTTATCATGTAACCACCCGTCAAATGTCCAAGTACCATTATAAAATCATAAGACATAAAACAAAAATAATGAAAGAAAAAATTTCCACATTTCAAACACAATATATCACTTAAATATGTTGACATAAAAAATCCATTATAAAAACCATTTTCAATACCAAGATACATAAAAGAGTATATGGTATTTATTTCATTTAAAAAAAACATCACGGCTTGATGAGGAAGCCAAAGACCAAATAATACTTGCGGCGGCGTAAAAGGTCGTTGTCACCACGTACATTAAAAGAAACATTTCTTTTTGTCGTTTTGTAAAATGCTTCATAGAAAAAGATTCATTTTGCATAAAATTAAAATTAAAAGGGGTTTATAAACCATATAAAAGAAAGCCTTGTATTAGAACAAAATATGCCTCAATGAAAGGAGATTGAGACGAAGTCCCTTACATCGTGTCCGACGTGACTCGATTGCTCTTTAATCTCCTAAATAATAAACTAAATTTAATTTCTAATTTATTAAGAACCTTTTTAAGTTTATTATTCCTTTTATATAACTTATTTCCATGTTATAAACGTTATGTAATCATTTAATTTAATAAAGTTCATTTTGTCAATATTTGGTACTTAAGTCAAAAATGGACTTATTACAATTACATGTTGTCCACGTGGTCAAAGTTTCATTATATCCAGAATTATATTCATGATTTGGATATCATATATATCATATATATCCAGCATATACATGTATTTATAATAGTACATAATATTTAGAGGTAAGAAATGAAATGCACCGTTAATGGAGACGGTAAGCCGTACATACGCATGAACGATACTTTCATTTCTATTTCATATTTAATGGAGTGAAATCATAATTATATAAGGGTATATTATAATTCCAGTATAAAATAATATATAATAACATTAACTCCATCCTTTATACGTCCCACATATGGAATTAACGAATCAAATCACTTTGAGGGGGCGGTAGTCCGCACTTCCTAAAATGAAATTATCATGTTTACCCATAATGGAAACCATAAAGGTATGACATAAATTCAAAATAAAGAAGAATAAGGAAAACATAAACATAATATAAATCATATATAAATATAGTGACATATTAATGGCCAGCATGAAAGGTGTTAAAAGAATATTGAACAATCATTGTTTCGTGAGGCAGAAAATCGCCAACCACAGAAACAGTATGTTCTTTAAACATTAGACGAAGGTGTGTGTAGGTGTAGCTATGATACTTCTCATAAAAACATCCTAGTATATTTAAGATACTGGGGTTGTTAAAAAAGAAAGGAATAAAAAGAGTTTAGGGGGTTGGATAAGCAAAATAAAACATAAGAACACAGGAGAAGACACTACCTTTAAATCGGGTAACTCTTTTTGATTTGAGCTCAAAGGCTTCCTTGGAAAGACTTCTGCCCAAAGTGAGGCTTCTAGGAGTAAGAGAGGGATGCAGAGAGACAAAATGGGTAGGGGTTTGATGATCCAAAGTCTTGATAGGTGTGGGTAAGGTGGTAGAGGTGGGGGCCTTTTATATGAGGAGAGGAGGGTCACTCTTGGAATGTTATAAAAGGATACTTCATTATAAAATGATTTTCGGATTTTAAAGGTCTGAAAATTATATCATTTTAGGATAAGGAGATAAGGGTTATAAATCCACCCATCCAATATGTTTTTGACAACTGTAGGGCTTATATTTTACATTATCTTTTTATTTTAGTTAAATCGTTAAATAATGAGGTAATCGCTACATCTTCATGGTGTCATAAATAATTTAATTTATTTAACGTCTAAAAATTATAAAACAAATAGCATGATTTATTAAATATTTTTAGATTTATAATGAATATTTATAGTCAAAAACTTGACTTGTATAACCCCATTTAAAAATTGTTTCAGTAAAACAACACATGTTTATGACATTTTAATTTTAACATTAAATAAAAAGTTATTAATGTCATTTTCCTACCAAAGTGGATCCATGGGGTCCCCAAGTTGACCCATGGATTGTCTTGGTCTTCCATGACACATCCAATAAGGGTAGGACATGTGTCAAGGTCATTTCATATTATTAAAACATTATTTTTACATTAAATTACACTAATTACCTCTTATCGCGATTAAAAACTTAAAAGTTACTATTCACCAAAAAAATTATTTTAATCCCATTGAACCACATTTTACTTCCTAATAACAACCATGTATATCTTATTTTTGAAATTCAAAACACAGAGGTGGTAAAATTTCATTTAAAAAAAAATCAGTTTTTTAAGTACCACTTATTGGTTTCACTATTCATCAAAAATTGATGTTTTTTAGAAAAATACCAAACTTCACCCTAAGCTATATTTGATATTCCGAATTCAAAAATGATGTCTATTTTAAAAAATTCAAAACATAAAAGTTAAATTAATTAATTTAATAATTAATTCTCGTTGTCAGAACAAATAGCGTGTTTTTATGAAACAATATATATCAAAAGATTGACACTAGTTTAAGTGCAATTTCAAAGTGAAATTAATTCCAACGACCAATATTGGATTAAATGGTAAAAATATATTCTAATTTCACTTTAAAACCAATTCAAAAGATAATCTAATCATATTAATAAATTATAATAAAAAGAGGTTTTTAATTAAAATACAACATTTTTCACTATTCATTAAAAAATGAACTTTATCGGAAAAAATACCAAAAATTTACACAAAGTTAATTTTGATGTCCCGATTCTAAAGAAGAATTTTATTTGGTCCAATAGAATTTATAAGAGTGACCAAAACTATATTTAATGATGGTTCACCATAAAAAGGCGATAGTTCGACCTTTTAGTGAATATTAGAGTATATATGCCTAAAATTGAATTCTATTCATATTTTAAGCCTTTATCCTTTATTGGATAAATGTAAAAACATTTAACAAACATATATAATCATATTTTAGTTATTTCTATTCATTCCCGCCAATACAACGGCTACGTGTTAACTACCATTTAAAATAATATTATTTTATTACTAATGTGCAACATAAGATTTCAAAGAATCTATTTGTTGCATATCAGGTACGCTATCGAACATAGAAAACCCTTTAAAGTAAAATTAATATTTAATTCGCAAATATTAATAAATATGAAAATGTTGTATTCTTTATTTACCTGGGATGTTACAGTAACGAGTGTACATAGGAGGAATTAAGGAGAGAGAAAGAGGTCTCACATCATTCAAATGTAAGAAGGGATGTATTTGGGAGGTGAAAAATCATACCCCAACAATTTTAATTGAAAACCAAATGGTATAACGACATAATAAAATTTGGACAAAAGTGAGAAAGGATGAAATCCCTTAAATGTTAGTGTTATCCTAAAGGCTTGGGAGGGGATTGAGAGACGCTTCTTGAGAGCTTGGGGAACCGTGGAAGGATTCTATATAGATAAAGTCAGGGGTTGGTCGAGATCCAAGGGATTTGAGTGAAGAGAAGTGGGATCTTGGGTGGGTTTATATAGGAAAAGATAGGGAATTATTTATTATCTAGGTTTTAGACACCACACATTAAACTAATCAAAACCACAAAACAACCCTTGATTTTTTCCAATGGTTTTTTCCAAAGGGTATAGAAAAAAATTTTTTATAAGGAAAATTCATGAACTTCTTAAAATATTAGTATTTCTTCTGTAGAGGTGAGTCACACTCTCAAAGAAATCATTTCAAAAATTATAAAATGTTTTGTAAGTTTTGGATGGTCCAGTAAAGCTTTGTAAAATAAATTAAACAGACCTAAAATCTCATTATTTTAAATGTAAAACATATATTGTCCGAAAAACCCTTTTATAGTATTTTATTATATCACTATTAGGTCATTATGATGTCATAAAACACATTATATATTAAAAGGGTATTTAATTTTTACATAAAGATTCGATTGTCTCAGAAAATTATGAAACATTCACCAGTGGATAATTTCGACATCCTAATTCCAAAAATAATATTCATCTTATCTAAATAATTGTTTAAATATGAAAATTTTTTAATTTTAAAATAAAAATCAACATTTGACAAAAAGTCATGGGTATTGAAAAAAATAACATTCAAAACATAATATAAAATTACAATTGTATCCATAAAATTATATAATCATTTATATTTAGTAAAATTTAATTTAGTAATAATATTTTATTAAAATATTATTAAAATCAAAAATCCATTAATTCATCAAAATAGAGTTCTTAATTGAATACTAACAAAAAATACTATTGGTGATTTAAAAACTATTTACAAAGTAATAATAATAAAATGAATGTATATTATTTATTCAATACAAAAATAATGCACATTATCATATTTATATGGTATTTTTACAGAACACCTTATAACCCATGCATAAGACCTAAGGGTAAGGTGTGTGATGGTGATAGACTCTTGGGGTGGCTCGAATAATATCACTCGGGTGGTAATGTCTGTCAACTTCCACTTCTCCCATAGGTAGTTCCTTTCACATATAATGTGTTGAAGCTAATCTTGGTCTTGGTCAAGAGAAAATCCAAGAGACATTTCCTCCTTTCCGAGCTCCGACAAATGGTCTTCGTATGGAGAAATTCTATTAGATGAGGTCATCGCTTCCTTTGTCTGAGTAAATTGGATTTGTAAAAGCCCTATATTTATACTAATCATCTAATAACTATTCAATGGATATGTTAGAAACATTAACAATTATTAATGGTATTTTAAAATACAAAAACATAAAACCAAGCAAGTTCAAATGTTTTATATAACCATTTTACATAATAAGATATTTAATTGGATTAAGAGGAATTTTCATTAATAAAAGTTTGGGTCATTACATAGAAAGTTGAATATGGTTGTTTCATAATTATAATAACATCTTAGTTTATAATTTATATTGGAGTTATTATTCTCTAATTAAAGAACTCATTAAGTAGAAGTAGAAGTAGAAAGATATATGAAAGAATCATTAGAGTAGATTACCTCTTTTTTTACTTTATCCCTTTAGATCTCCTCTTAATGGAACTAGATTTGGTCTTTTGAGAAGACCAGAACCTCTAGAATGTAACTATAGAAGTTGAGAAAAGAAATGGGAAGAGTATGAATGAACATTAAGGCTTAATGAGCTATGGATAAATTAGGTAGGAGGTTCCCTTTAATAATTGAGGTGAGGGGCACTTTTGGAATCCTAAAAAATATTAATTTATAATAAAATAAAACACAACATTAAAACCTCAAAAATGTCCCAATTTTGAGCATGATGTGTGATAGGGTCGTAATATAATCAAAAAATAAATTTTACACAAGTGTTTATGTCAATTAAATTATTATCATTTTTATTAACACAAAGTTATTCTATTTAATTTTTAACCAGGGTAACAAATATTTCAATATTAAAATGGTAATATATTTACTTAATTGAAGTCAATTAGGACATAAATGAATATTTTAGGACATTCAAGACTATATAATAATTATTCTATATTTTAAAAATGCTTTATTATTTTTAAATAATTTAATAAATCATTACTTTTTAAAAAGATCAATTGTATCAATTTTGACACAATTTATTTCATGTATTTTTAAACATATCATGATTAGATATTATCCTTTAATAAAATATTTTATCATATCTCTAATGGGTCAATGGAATCTATAAAATCCATTGTAAAATTAAATTGGCCCAAATTATGTGTATTATAATATTTTTTTAAAAACATTTATTTGATATTTCTCTTAATAAAAAAATTAATACATAAATATTTTTTAATTTTCTAATATAATTATATGATGAAACAAAATTATAAATAAAATACAACTATGAAGATAAGTTTTATATATTTTAGAAGAATATATTTAGTCAAATTTACCAGTTTTAAATTCAAACATTAAAAATTTTATACTTATTAAAATTAAAATGTGACAATTTTAACATTACATAAAATAAAATAAAATATTTGTCCTAATATATTCCATATGGATCTAAATGGTCCATATCTCATACAATGGATTGTTATAGTATATATATACTCAAAAAATAAAATTTAGTAAAGTTTTTTGGATTTTTAATGGTTATTATCATTTTAATAAAAAATAGTTTATTTATTTTTCATCAATTAAATAATTTTATGCATCATTAATATATAAAAAATTAAGATAAATATTTATTTATTAAAAATTTAAAATAAATTACCCTGATAAAGGTAAAAATTTTATATTTCAAAAAATAATTTATAGTCAAGTTTATATTCTTTATAGAATAATTTTAAAATGATATATTATTTAATACATGAATGTGACATCTTTATATTTTCACTAAATAAAATATTATAAATAACATAATTTCTCCCAAATGGCCCCAAAACATCAAAAATAAATTTATATCTGGGAAATATGTTTATTACGTTAAAAAATATAATTTATAATTTTTGATATCACCCATGTTTCCATATGTTGATACATAATAAATATTAAAGACAAAGAAAATGACGCTTTGTGTCTTTCTTTGATTAAAATATTATTGAAATCATTTTCGTGGACAAGTTTCCATTAAATGAAATAATTTAGATCCTCAAGTTTTAAGGGTTGAATTAAATTCAAAAAATAAAATTGTTTCATTTGTTTTTTTCATTTTATAGTCATTTTAATTTTATTTTTGAACTAAATTACATATTTTACCCTTTACTGTGGTAAAAAAAATTACCATGGTTACTATTCATGTTGGTCAAAAAGAAAAGGGGCCTACATACTAATATTGGACCTACTGAATCCAAATTTTACATCCATTTTTCAAAATTCAATACATAGAAGTTTCCAAATTAAATTTAATATAAAACCATTAAATTGTCAAGAAAAACAGTTTTTGGAAAAATGCCCCTTTCCAAATGGAGAAAAATTATAATAAATTCATGTATAAAATAATTTTAAAAACCCATAATTTGATACGAATGATATAATTAAAATTTAAAACTAATAAAAAACATATTTTTACTATTTAATTACTTTAAAATGAAAACAGTCAGTATTTGCATTATTCATCAAAAAATGAAACTTATCAGAAAATACCAAAAATTCAACCAAAGTAATTTTTTATATTAAAAACTAAAAGAGGAAGTTTATTTTTTAGAATTTAATATAAAAAGGTATCAAAAACTAGATTTACATTGGGTGCTTTATCAAAAGGCCATAAAACAATATGTTTTTATGTACTTATTTTATTCGAAAAATTGATTTTGTTCTTATATAATGTTATAGAAAATATATAAGATAAATTTTAATGTTATATTAAATTGAAAATTCAGTTAACACTATTCATAAAGTCTAGTTCATATCTTATTAAATAATAATATTTTAAAAATATACTATTTTTTAGTGAAACTCAGTATTGTGTAAAACGTAAGCTATCGTGAAAGGTCACTCTTGTGTGTAAAGCAAGCCAAGTCAGTGTTGTGTATAGTGCAATATTCCTCTAGTGTTCTGTATAACATAATAAAAACATATTTATTTTATACTTAAAAGAAAATCTATACTCAGTGTTGAGTGAAATTAATTCTATCAAAAGAACTTGAAATTGTGTGTAATACAAGACAAGAATAGTGTTCCCAATATTGTAAGCTAATATGGTGTTTTAAATAGTGCAAGATAATTTTGGTGTAGCGTACAACACAAAACACCGATGAAATTGAAAAGAATCTATCTCATAAAGTCTTAGGGTGTTACATGTGATAACTGTGGAAAGAATCATCCTGGTAAATTCTTAAAGGGAATGGGAGTTTGTTATAAGTGTGGTGAAAAAGGACACTATGTTCATGATTGCAAGGGTAAGAAAAAGGTTTCTAATGTACAATGATTCAATTTCAAGGAGAAGTGACACTATTCAAATCAATTTCCCCTAAGTCAAAGGAATATACCCCAAATAATTTTAATGGATAATGATCAAGTTATAATGCTACCACAGATGAAGTAAAATGATTAATATTCCTAGTCGAGAGTCATGTCATTTGAATATTTTCTCAGAAATGTAATGGTTATAAGAATTATGGAATATAGATGGATTTTTCAATAGTAATTTTTCATAATGGATTTAAAACCATAAGTTGAATGGTACCAATAAAGGATTTTAAGTGGAAGCATACACTTTTTGGAAAATACATAATTGACGGAAGTACAACCCTAAATATATTCCTGATATAATGATGAAGAAATGATATATTTGGATAAGTACTCACTACCTTGGGATATATTATTGACTTTTCAACAAGTGATATATGCTATCATAGAAGGAGTTTACAACACATTTCAATTTAAGAAATAAATAAAATAACATGTATCTTACATAAATAATATAGAATAATGTGTGTTACCAACAAGGTTTTATAGTAATTAGAGTTATTACAATATTTCCATAGAATACATGGTAAAGCTATTCACATGATTGGAATGTAAAAATTTAGGTATACTTTGTGTTGATTAAGGGATAATAACAAGTTCATCTTTGAAATTCAGGGAATTTCTTTACAAAATGTTGAATCATTATGAAAAGTTTAACCATTTATGAATGGTTTAATTTGATCATTGTACAATATTTTAGAAGTTAGTGTATTTCTTCACCATATAGAGAAATATTTCTAAGTGATGAATTATAGATAGTTCAAGGAGAAATCAAAGGATATGTTTTTGTATATTTATAGACTAATAGAGTGGAATAATTCATCAAATATATAAAAGGGTCATAGAGAAATGGTTTCCTATTATCAAAATTTGTAAGGATATTAATTAACTTTTTTATTATAGAATTTTATGTTTTCCTAGTAATCAACTTTCAACTGAACAAGTTATCTATCACGTTCCATTAGAACATGATGGTTAGATTTTTATTACATGTCCATATTTCTACTTTTCACTAATTTTATCACATTTGAATGCATATATTTATTATAACCTTTTAATTTCAGTTTTCTCTATTTTAAGAGAATATTTTTTAACCCTCTTTCCGATGTGGGTTTCCCATAAAAGAATTTTCAATTATCAACCTTTAACTTTCGATGAGAAATTTCTAATTGAAAGTATTAAATTATGTTTAGGGGGAATAATGTAACACCCTAGTAATTTTTTAATTTATGAAAAATAATAATTTAAAATAATTTTTTTAATTAATAAAACTTAATTTGTAGGTTTCAAAATAATTTTGAGAAAAATAACTATATTACAATATTATTTTGTGTAAAAAATATTTTAATATTAATATGTGTATTTTATTATTAAAAAATTTATTTTTATCAATAGATGATAATATATATATTTATTATTATATTTAATTTGATAAAAATTAAATTATATTATGAATATATTTACTATCATTATGACCCCCCATGATTTTATGGTAGGTTTCTTCATAAATTATTTCAATTAATTAGATATATTATTTGAACAAAACATTTAGTCACTATTAAACAACATTTTTTAGTTATAAACTAGGCATTAAACCTAATTTTTCACCTTCTGTGTTTTGAATTTTGAAAAATGGACATATACAGTTATGTTGAGTAAGATATTTAGAGTCTGATAGAATCAACTTAATTTTTAGTGAATAGTAATTTGACCGTTATTAATAGTAATGTACCCTTATGAATAGAAAATTTACCCATATTAGGATTAATTTACCCTTATGAATAGTAACCTCACACATGTAACTATAAATAAAATTTAAGAACCATATCAATGAAAGTGAATATTTTAAACATTAATAATTAAATGTTGGTATTTTTATGAGCAATAAACATTTAATTAAAATTTTATAATTAATAATTTAATTTAAAATATAATTTATTTTTTATAAAATGTTTTCATACATTAGTATTTTTTTTCATATGAGTTTTTGATAATTTAATGAAACCTTAGTTAATTTTTCAGGGTATTATAAAAATAGTTTTAAAAACTGTATTATTCAAATAATTATTGATATTAATTAAAGATTAAGTTTGTCATATTTAGAAATTTGTTTTAAAAAATGTTGTTCATTTTTGGATTATACGCTTTGAAAAATTGTTTGGGTGAATTAATGGGATTTTTCTAAAATAAATGAATTTTTGTAAATAATGAAATTTGATAATTTAGAAAATATGCTAGATAAATGAATTTCGGAATCATTCTTGAGTAATGGATGATGTAAATGATCGTTGGTTAGAACTTAGATGCACTTATTACTATTATTATTAACAATAATCAAGACTATTCATAGTCTTGCGATAAAATACTAAAATAATGAATAAAATAATGGAAAAACCTTCCTATCCTCCACTATATAAACCACCCCTCACCCCCTCTTCCTCTCACTCCTCTAAAGCATAAAAATTTACCTAATTTTATCCAAATACTCCTCCCAAGATCCTCCCAAACTTCCATTATCAGTTGGTCTCATAAAAAGGCCAAAAACCCTCCCCTAAAGAGGCTCTCAGGCAAGATGACTTCAAGAGGTAAATTCATCTTTTCATTTCTTTTATTTAGATTTCCTTTATTATCTTTTTCTTCCCCCGCATCCTTTAATCCAAATGTTATGATCACTCTATTACCTTAGATATACTGTAATTATTTTATTATAATGGAATAATTCATCATCATCTCTCATTTCCCCTTCTTTAATACAAGAAATGAAAACACAATCTGATATGTGTTAATTTATCACATTCAAGGATGATGGGTTTCCAATTTCTATTAACATCTTCAAATTTGGTCATGAAACCATTTTTATGGTTTAACCCGACATTATATATGTATTATAACTTATTTAAGTTTCTGTAATATTTTTTACGCATAATATTAATTTATAAATCAAAATGAGTTCGTTGAGATCAAAAACCACCAATTAACCCAAAAAATTATTATTAAAGTTTTATATAATGATTCATCTTCACTAAAAAAAAGAAAATAAATTTTATAACCATGTAACCATCTGAATGTTAAAAATAAAAAATAACTTCCATTCTATAAAACCATTATCATCTTATTTTTTTATCCTTACATTTATATAAGTAAATAGATTATTAATACCAATGAAGAAAATGATCCCAAACAATAAAATTAATCCTCGAAAAACAATAAAGCATGACACTAATGAACTTAATAAGTAAATAGTAAATAAATTAAACAAATAATAGGTTCTGAACATATTAATTAATGAATTTAATTTTCTTGTCTATGACACCATCCATCCAATGGCCCGAAGGCCTTCATTTTTTATTGATTTTGATAATCCACCTTTCAACAGGTGAGGTGGAACCCTTAAAAGTCCTATAGGCATAAGTATTACATGGCTCATAGGCCTCAGAGTAATTCATTGCATGTAGGCTTCAAACATACCATACAACCAGACTAACTACTTAGAACTACTCATCCCCAACATCTTCATCGTGAAATCAGCTCTCCACCTTCGCATGACTGTTTATCATGGTTATCCAATGCATGTACATGCTTGTCCCGATGGTAGGTGCCATACCCTCTCATTCTTGAAATCCATGTAGCTTCTACTGTAGTGAAAGCTCCTTTCTCATCCTCCTATAGAGATTGTTCTTTGTAGGTTATTTGGTTTGCATCCACACTTAAGGTGGCCCTAAGGCCTTGAGGTGGCCCTAAGGCCTTACTGGCCCGATGTCTTGTGTGGCCTGAAGGTCTTAATAGACTCGGGGACCAAATTGATGGCCCAAAATCCCAAATGGGGGAAAATTCCCAGCTGTTATAGTGCCAAATAGTTCCTCCTATAGTTCCCTCTATAGTACCTACTACAGTACAACACAATAACCAGTACAGTAACCCAAAAATTATGCCTCCTCCTGGATGCACTTAAGAGTCCTCACCAACTAGGTTGAGGCTCAGGATCTTTTCTATGACACTATGATCAACTGAAGAACACTATCAGACATAAGGTAAGGCTTTTCTCAACTCACTTTCATTCCTGTGAGATATGCCTTACTCACCACTAATTATTTTGTGGGTTGTATGTATACTTCCCATTTATGTATCATATCATTAATAACTTTATTTTCATGGCCTTAAATTTATCATTTTATTATTATTAATTTTGGGTTATATGATTCAATTGATTTCAAGGGGTAAGGGTTTTCTACCCAAACATCCATTTTCATTCAGTTTACTCTTATTCTCTAATTACCTCAATTTAATTATTATTTACTCCTCAATAAATTCTGTGTGAATATTCTATGTTTGTGAAGAAACCACAATCATACCTTTATTAATGAAGAGTTATATGTTTTAAAATGATATTTTAAAAAGTCTTCCTGAAATACATGCATGATTCAATAGAATTTCACAAATTTCATGCCTATTTTCAAGTGAACACTATGATCGGTTTTTAAGAAACATTATCCTTATAAAATTACTCATTTTATTATGAAAATACTTTATTACTTTACTTATATTTTTATACAAATACTTTTCCAATATAACTCTTCTTTTCAAAGTAAAAGAGTTTTTATCTCAAGAATTGCTCGATGATTTTATAACAGTTAATTAATCTATTTCAAAAATCTTAATGATTATGATGTGTTATTGTGATTAATATTTTATAATATCATTTACCATATTCAATTGAATGGTTTATTATTAGTTTTACTATGAATTTTCTCTCTAAAATCATTCTATAATTTTCTCTAAATAGTTTGTGTTTATGCTTAATATATTAGGGAAGTTATTTATATTTCATATGTTAGATTCAATATGAATTCATATATTATTTTTTATTATCCTAGTTCATATGAGGAATTCATTGGACCAATAAAGTAATGTGTGGGGCCCTCTATAGCCCTTTTATCCATCGGTAGGTCTCATGAGACAAACTACAGTCTTGACATGAGTCCTTGAGCAAATGGTTATTTATTGTCTTGGAATGTTTCCTTGAAGGTATGTTTATGATGTCCAAAATTATGCATTCCCTAATTATAGAACTAGTAATTTAATGATCATGTGGTCACTTGACTAGTCAAATACCCATGATTATGGTTTTTATGGCATTATTTATTCAGCTCTTATTTCTACCATAATGTGTTCATGTTTTTTAAAGGCATGTGTTTTTAGTTATTCACCATGCCTAATGTTTATGTTTATTATATATTCTCTTATATTTATTACCCTTAATAAGAATTTGATCTCACCCCTTTCATATGTTTCATTTTCCTTGGATATGAAGAGGTATATTATGAATGACATGTAGTGATAACCTAGGAGTTATGGATGTTGCCAAAGGAATTTCAATATTGTATTTCATTTAAATTTGTAATGTTGAAATGATAAATGTAATAAGATTGTCCAAGACTACTAAATTTATTGTTACATTGAGATTTTATTCCTTGTAATCGTTCCAATTTAATAAAATAATGCATTGGCTCTAGACTATTGGGGTCTGGGCATTACAGATAATGTGAGTTATAAGTTTGGAGGGGTGTGTGTTGAAGATTATAACCAAGTATGATAGAGTTAAATAGTGGAAAATTATAAGGTATAAAATAGATTAAGAAATTGAGTATAATCTTGGAATATAAATTAAGAATCCATGGGAGTGTTTAGAATGGTTTTATTCATTCCCATTAAATATGTACAAACTCTTTTGATTTTACGTATCATACTTACTATATATTCTTATTTTCACTCAGCTGTCACTCTTTGGATTCTTAGAGACATCATAGGTCCATATAATATTTCATATGCTAATGGAACTAAGATCATTATGTTATTTATGGACATTGATTAATGTTTACCTTCACTTACATCGATAATTATGTCACTAGGGAAAGTCCACAATATTATATTTCAACACTCGATCATTCACCCATTCCCATAAGGTAATATTATAGTCTATTATTCTGGAAAAACATTATCTATTTTAGATGAAAATAGTAACAAAATTATACATTCAATATCTATAAACAATATAAAGGAACACCACTCCCTAACCCCATTATGAAATTCCCCACACATATGTATTTTATACAATAAAAAAAGATGGACTATTAAGAATCTTATATAATATAGATTAAGAAGAAGCTTTGTATT
This sequence comes from Viscum album, assembly GCA_963277665.1. NCBI lineage: Eukaryota > Viridiplantae > Streptophyta > Magnoliopsida > Santalales > Viscaceae > Viscum > Viscum album. The sequence goes on from OY728119.1 coordinate 559,733,854, forward strand.
ATATCATAATATCCAAGATGCTTAGTCTCCTCCATCTTGGTGGAAATTCTACTTCTTAAGTTCAAACCCAACCCCTTCCCTATATGAAATGGAACATCTCATTGTACCTTTTCTCCCTTAATATCATCATTCCATGCTAATAGGAAAGTACAAATGTCATTCTGTGTGGATAAAAATTTCACGTTCTTTAAAGATGCTACTCTACCATTTCACTTGTGCGTTTCCTTATATCACATTATGATTGGATTACATCTATCTATATTTTATGGAATTATAATAATTTGAAAAATTTCATTATAAAAATATTATTTTGGTCCTCTAACCCATTCAAGCACTTCATGTGTCATTAATATTAATGAACAACTCCAAATGCTCGAGCTTCTTCCGTTACTTATGATTTTAGAATTTTGAAGTAGTTTTACATTGATTTAGGGACTCATTATTGATTCTGGGTCTCTTTTAATACTTCAAATATTAAACTAAAACATTTTTTCGAATTTGATCCCTAATCATATGTTTGAGAAAAAATATCCTATATTAAATCTCAACATATTGTTTTCCAATATAATAATTCTCATGTTGATGGAATTTTTTATACGTTTGAGTATTGGAATATATTTTAGTTTTTCATGATATTTCATTATATTTTGATTGAATTATCAAAATATGATGCTAGTTTTGTTGGTTTATGAATATATTTGGGACATGAAAAATATCACATTGGATTTTAAATATAGCTGCAATCAAACAATTTTTTGAATTCTTAGAAGTTGATTGTTAGAATATAGAGGGTGTTTCTTTTATCTAATAGTATTTTCTTATAACCCCACAATATGTTGAGTCGAAGATTTATTTTTTATTGGATAATATTACATTGATATAGTAGAAACTAATCCTCAATATTTTTCCTAATAATAGATGTGGTTGGTGTAGTCTTAATATGATAATGCAACATCGATTGATGAGTGGAAGTAAACAAAACTTTATGAATCTTGGTTTATTTTTGAGAACCAATAAATTCTCATGGTATGATGTTATTATTTATTGGAAATGATAAACATTTATGGATGTCTAAGACACTACTTTAGTTCCCTCACACCCACTTAGGCTAGGATGAGTGAATTGTTTGGTTCTTGGATTCCTTCTTAAGTTCTAGTATAGGACTACATTGGTTGGGGATGTAGTACTAAAGTTCTCAAAACAACATAAATTATCCCCCAATTTAGTATTAACCCTAATATTTTAATTTTATTTATATTAATTATATTTTTATTCCATTTATAACAACCATTTATATTACATATAAACTTATTCAAAATCATAGAATCATCCAAAAACATATCAGGATTGAAATTGTATATTGACTGAGTGAAAATATATGCATGTATGTTCAATCTTAAAATATTATTCCCAAAACTACTAAAATTATACAAAGTACCACAAACTATTGAAAATAATAGAAAAAAACCAAAAATATGATTTAAATACTATCATAAACCAATGATAGATTCATGTAATGCACATTACCCCCTAATTTAATGATTAATTATCCACATTTAACTTCCCTCATCGTGTTTTAAGAAGATCCTAAAATATCTAAAACTCAATTATTTGGTTATTGAGTTTTTAAATAAATAATATTTAATAGAATTATGATATCAACATTTACAACATTCAAAAATCCATCTCCATAAATCTACTCATCCAGTATTTAGTTTCTCACTTCACTAATAAAAATTATTTGAGAATCATATAAATTTTTTCTCCATTATTTTTTTTAATATTCCGCTAAATATCCATTATTTTTTTAAGACTTTTCTCTATAATAATATTTTTTAATCCATCACATGTAATGATCACCAATTAATTGAGTATTACTATTCTCAAATAATAACATCCCTTTTAGTTGACATTCCAAACAGATATTTTTAATATCTATGTCATGAAAGTAATCTAAGGGTGATATAATCTTGTAATTTCATTTCACTTTTATTTATAGATTTTATTATTTCACTCAAACAAATTATCCCTCATATTCTCAAAAAATTATTGTGAGTTCCCAATATCCAATTATACACTATATTCAAATGAATTATATGATTTCTACCAAATTTGGAACCTTTGGGGTGTTATTATAGTATATAAAATAATACACCCAAACTCAAGTTAAAATTCCAGTGTATACAATACAAATTTGGATTCTCGGAAATTATTTTTCTTCAAAATTTCATTGACAACATTTAAGGGAATGATAATAAATGTTTATAATGTAATATATCTCATGGGAATGTATAGAAATAATTATCATGTTTTATTTTAAAAAATATAACATTGAAAACTTTATTACACTTGATTATTATCCCAATACTAAATATATACTGATGCAGGTAATTGAAAAAGTGATAAATGAATAAGATCAAATAAAAGAAAATGGAAAAGATGATGAATCCCATTCCCTGATATATCTCATTTAGGGGTTAATGTATTTCATTACCCTTTAATCTTTATTCTTTTATCCACCCTAGAAATTGTTAGAAACACAATCTATGGGTAAAATTATTCTTATAAAAACTATAATAAACAATGATATGTAAAAATCATGGAATCCTCTGAAGAAAACATAGATTATAGTAACCAGACTTAATTTGTATCACCTTTAATTTTTATTTTGAAAATTTATTTATATTACCACCTTTCCTCTTCCAAATTCAAAATTATTATTTTATTATTCACAGTGAATGGATCTCTATTATCTCTAATAATCAATACAACTCCAATTGTTATTACTTCAAGTGCTGGATTTTACAACTTATCCACTAGTTTTTGTATGGTATACTAAAACCATATTGTCTTACTACAATATTTATCCAATATCACTCTTATATAATAATTAAAAAAATGTAATCCATGATCAATTATGGGATCCTTTGAAACTCTATATCTATTGACAATATTTTTTCTTTTAAAGTAAACTATGGAAGATGAAATATTTTCATTCAGGGATATAACTTCTAAATAATTGGAGACAAAATTAACTAACATTAATATATAATCATTCCTGTTATAATTTTAGAATGTAATCATAAATCACATACCCTAAAAATCAAAAAATTACACTTCCAAAATTCTGATCTAATGCATCTCTTTCTATCCTATAAACTATGCATTTAGTACCATTTATGTCCAAAAAAAATTCCCTATTTTTTTAAAATTTATAATAGTAGAAATCACTCTGAAAAATCATTTCATATGTTTTTAGATTCCCATTATTTCTACCACATGTCTGTTTATGGACGTTTATGAGAATTCCCATCACACTCTCTTCCAATACACACTTTCTAAGAATCCAATCACCCCTTCTTATATATAAACGAATCACCTGAATGTAGTAATTCATATTTACCTCAAATATATTTTTATCATTACATGTCATACCTTTTTCAATGTTTTATTATCTAAGATATTTGTAAATTATAATATAATGTTATCCCCCTTATAATAACAATAAATAGTTTATAATCAAGTTACTATTCATTAATAAGATGATTCAGACATTATTTTAAGTCTATTATTCTAAATAAGTAATCAACTACATGATTCCTAGATCATTTATTATCATTAATATCAAGATCATATTATTATAAAATAAATACCCACATGATCTTCCTTATAATATATTATTTCATTGATAGTAAAAACATTAATGTTGAGTGGTCTATGAATATAGTCACCTTTCTTCCAATGAGGTATGACCAAAATTTATCCAATAAATATACAACATACATCATTTCATTCTTTATTGTGATATAGTGGAGCTATGATCTATTAAATATCATAATTTCATAGTAAATAACTCTTAGAACCAATATTTAGGCATTTAAAACTTTTCCATCGAATATTTGAGGACAGTGCAAAACATTGGAGTAATACATGGAAATTGAAAAGATTGGGGTTTATGGAGATACCCTTTAGATCCTTACACTAATAATTTTATTCAAATAATTTAAGAATTTTGTTACCACCCTTAGACTAAAAATATAGCCAACAAACTAAGTAGCAAGGCAAATTAAACCACATGCCCATGTGGGACCGGAGGTCAACCACGCCTAGTGGGAGTCAACCAGGGCTTGCCAATAGACCATTGGGGAGCATAAATCCCAAAAGATATAGGTGGGACCATGGTTTGTAATCCCTTAGGCATGCATATAGCCTAATATATAAGTTGGGTGTTCCAACTACTAAGGATTGAAGTGATTCATATGGTATGGCTGCCAACCCTATTGTTGGCTCGAACCAAGGGAAATTTCATAATAGCTTATATACTCAAGGAAATGGAATGAAAGATTTTGATGTGGGATTTGATATTTTCATGGTGATCAAAACTAGACCATCCTATCATGTATCCTAATGATCTTCACCATTTTATTTCACCCTCTGCTGATCTCAGTCATTCACTTTGATCCCACTCCTCACGAACTCAAATTCAAATCATACCGTACCTTGCAAATTTGAACTCAATAGTCCCATACACCATATTACATCCATAATCAACCTCCCAAACAATATATTTCGAGATGGAAACTTGAAGACACTACTCGTGTGATCAACATCACCACCATCTTCAATCTTTCATCTATAGCCATGAAATTCCATGGAATCCAATAAGAGCCATTTCATTCTCCAATCAAGGAAACCAATACCTTCCAAGAGAGCCTCTTCCATTTCTCGAAACAATCACATGATCATCCTTTCATCATGTAATTAATGTGAATGAAACCAAAGAAGGCGCCATAAGGGATTTATTACTACGGACCCATCCACATATGATTCATTTTTCATTCGACTAAAATTTTATTTTTTTTTCTAGACCATGAGACACCACAGAATAAAGTCAAAGGAATCACATGATTAGATGAAATGGTCATACAATGAATCCTCCCCTTCCTCGCTGGTGCAATGTGGAATCCATCCCATAAAAATTATCATGACATTCATCCTCTTAGAGACTATATATTTTATTCTCCCATCAATAAAAACACAAAAAAGGGAAAGTAAAAGAGCACTAGTAAAAAAAAACATTAGTGAAATACCAGAGAAATAGAGTCACTATACACCATCATCAGAGTCCTTATCTAGGTAAATGAGTGTCTTCTCTTATGAAACCCTTATATGGGATTGTGTGATGATATCCCATCATGTGATGTTCATAGGATCATCTGATCGTTTTATCAGATATTATCCTCTACAGATCCTACCATGATCTTCTTTGTGATTTCTTGAAAAACCACCCCTTCAATCATGCCACAACATGATGAGTTAAACAACATTAGAAGGTCCCAATGATGTGATGTATTCAGGATATTAACCGTTGGAGTAGACATTATCCTGAGGAAATTCCTTGGACTAAAAGTGAACAAGTAATCACACCTTCCTCTTTACCAAGAATACCTTAGGAGGTTGGACCCCAAAAGGGACCTTCGTCCCTGCATCCTTCATTTAATATAAAGACACAACCCATATATGAATTTTTGGATCCTCTCACATGACCCTTTAGAGATAATATGGTCACATAATGGACTTGAAACCTCTGTCATGTAGTTCACATATGATGTTCAGATGAGTGTCTCTTTTCCAGGAAAAGTTAACAAGGAGGTTCCCTTGATCATGAAATATATATGTTTGTTAATCCAATGAAGACCCTCAGACATGAGGTATACCCATGCTGATGACCATGGTTATGTATTGGAAAACATTAAATCCCACATGCTATACTATAAACCCATGGGTCTTGTGATGTATACGCACAACCCTAGAAATTCCTACATCAACATGAAGGATCCCCAAAGATCTCTGTCAATGCATTTCTCCTCACCAGGAAGAGCTTGTTTTCACCCATGCATGTGGATGGTTTTATACGCATCCCCCGCATATCACTATAGATCCTATCACAAGGCCTAATTTAAGGACATTTGATTACAATAGTGGAAAAACATTATTTTTCTCCCTTATACATGGTTCTCCTTCAAAAATGTGTGTGGACTTAGAACACCCACGAACCCATGAACATTCCATAACATTATCATGAAGGCCCTAGGCTAGAAGGTGTGGAATGAACCTAATAACCACATGCATTCCTTCCATAAGTATGTTTCTTTTAAACTTATGGAATGATCCTTTTAGATGTAAATTTTCAGAACATAAAAAAAGGCATGATCGTAGACATGTCCTTGAGACCCCCACTGCATGAATGAATTCACGACATGAAAAGGTAAGAGTCCTCATGGGGAGCATAGCGTCATTAAGAATCATTTAAAATGACAATTTCATCATAATACATACCTCATATGAGTTAGATTGATCTCCTAGAAACCCATGTACATGTTCCCATTATCATGCGATGACCCAATGACAAGTCAAGCTGATCAGGAGACAACCCCTTGACACATCGATATTTTCACAAGAAAATCTCTGGAAAAGCTATAACTCCCTCACGAAAAATCATTTACATGTCGGAATAATCATGATATTGTCCATTGACATGGTGTAATTTTCATGTGATAGTCTTAAGACCATCCAGTTGATCATACAACTCCCCTTTGACATGTTTTTGTTGTTACAGGATAGACTCTAGACAAGCCAGGTTGATCATGTGACATCATATGGTTATGTCTACTCTGATCAAGTGAAAGAACCCCAATATGTCCACATTTATTATGCAAACCCCTTTGAAATGTCTTTTCCAATAAAGAGAAGAAATATGAGACAATCAAGTTGATCATGTGTGAGCCTTCAAACAAGCCTACTTTTGTTATGCGAAGCATCTCAGACATGACTTATTTGCCCAGGAGAAGGCATCCAAGACATGTTAATTGATTAGGAAAACACCATTGGATGTGTCTTCCATATCAGATTGGTGATCTAATATATCGGGCAGACAATCAATATATGTCTTTCCACATCCAGACATGTTATACAGATCACATAAGACATAGAAACCTCATTAGGCAGACACCCTTGGACATGTCTTAATAGTCAAGCTAATGCCCCCAACATATTTTTTAGACCATCAAGACATTACTAACTTGTAGCTAAAACATGACAGGAATATCCGCCCAGACATTTCACCCTTATCTAGAAGACAAGATTGGACTCATTCCACGTGGACCGCATCCATGAACCATCAACTGCTACCCCCTTTATAAAAAATGGGTCCTCGATGAGTTAGGGAAACATGATCATGCAACCCTTTCAATGTCATGCTTTTGGACAGAACATTTATGGTCACCACATATCCTTAGTCCATTAGAGGATAATGAATGAGTGTGTATGCGTGAAGCCTTATTGCGTAAGACCTGACCAAATGGGTAGCCTCAGTGTGTAATCCCTGATTACCGACATTATATAATATGTCTTTGGCCAAATTGGAAGCCTCAGTGCATAAGACCCAACTAATAACATAATATATAATATTTCCCCGATAAATAGAGGATCCATATTTGTATAATCATCTAGAAATACTAAATTTTGAGGGATAACCATAGTGTCCCTAAGTGTGATCATTCACCTCATCCTATCGACAAGTTAAGGGATAACTAAACTACAAGAACTATGATTCTTATTATAAATATTATACTTAGGATGACTTCCAAAATCCTCGAGCTCAAATAATCTTCCATATTGATGGAAAATTCATATCTTCGATATTTCAAACATCCGGACCCAATCATTCCTATGGGTTGATCACTCCACCACATCCCTTGGTGTACTGGTAAATTTAATTAACTATGAATACTCTGATTCCTTCAATACTCGAGGAATGTAGGCTACCTTCTCAATGCCTGAGCTCTATATAAAATACCCAAAGGACATTCCAAGCACAAAAGTCCCATATCTATATGTTGAAAGTCAGATCATTTATTGACCACAGTTTCTCGCACTGAACAAATCTCACATGGATTTAGGATGTCACAATGAACATCTCCTTTTCATTACGAATCTCATCCATCAAAGAAAATCCTAGTATTAAATCCTTTATTAATTGAAAGATATGAACGCCCCTCATATATGGAAATCTACCTTGGCTCTAGTCCAAAGGGTGTGATTTAACTACAATACTCTTATTCATTCTATTACCATGATATCTAGGACATATCCTTGAGACCCGAGTTTAAATATTTTGTGTCTCAGTACCTGCACATATGTCCTCTTTGCATGAAATTAAACTACATGCGGTTAATGAAATACGTGGGGTTTGATTCCTGTAACAACCATGATACGCTGGACACCTCATAACGGCTCAATCACCTCCTCGAAATATAAATATCCTTCTTAAGTGGTTCCATATTCTGAAGAATATTGTTAAACATCTTTATCATATAGAGAAGTTATCCACCATTAAAGAAATGGATGGAGAACCTTGAATACATAAAGGTGGATTTATTAATGATACCACAGTTTCCTTTGATTATAAATGATATTTCATTTCTTTGTTTAAGATGCAAATTAACCTCTAATTGTTTTTTCAGAATAACTGGGCCCATATTGGGATTAGGAATAGATTTATTAACATATCATAAATATATAAGAGAGTCCTGAAGTAGGTAATAATTCCCCTAAAAAGGCTGTGATGAGATCGAACTCTCATTCTCTTGGCTAATGCGAGCCCCCAAGAGTCGTTGGGCCTAAAATCCCAATTGACTACCAGCCTTTAGAAGGAGGTTCTATACCTATCTATGAATGGGGTAACCATAGGGACATTCTAGGAAAAGTGACAATGGTATAGAGATGTTTGTGATTGTACAAAACATATCCAATGAGAATAAAACCATCAAAAGAAACCCATTCTATTCCTTAAAACATGATGAAACCAAAATGGTGAACCTGACATGAATCTGTTTAATAACAGAACACTTGGTTATTTTCCATTAGGATGTTTCATCTCCCCCATACATTAAAAGAAATGGATCTTTTTATGAACCCTCAAATAACCAAATACTGGTGAATCATGCGTCAAGCCACTTTTTTTTAAAACCCTATGCAAAAAAACAAGTAATACCGAAATGATCTTATAAATGATCTTCTATAACAAGAAATATTATAAGTCCATCCTCATTTTAATAAGTCCAAATGAGTGAAATGAAAGAATCAAGAATAAAAGAATAATTCTATTAACCATGCATATCTGATTGAGCATAATTTTCTTACGATACTTCCCTAATCGATAACCATGTTCTTTATCATATATGTAATTTCATATACTACTCCCAACATCCATTTGTGAGACAATTCATTTATCATCTATATCTCAATATAATAAATCATCTATGAATACAACCTACAAAGGATGAAAAAAAGACCTCACATACTCAAAAACTCCAATAACAAGACGAAAAAACAATGTTATGGGAGTATAACCGATATGGTACAATCCTAAACATGGGGTCTACCTATGATATTCTCTAAGAATAAAACCTGGCAAGTCTTCATCATGATAGAAAAGTTACCGCTAAACCAGTATCCCTCATAACCACAACCAATAGCTTTGTAAGCTTATCCCCAGAGCATGACAACTACCATATTTGATATCTGGTTAAGGTTGAATAGGAATCCAAATATGGATTCCTTCTAGTTCATGAGAATACTAGGAGGGATTTGGATAATCGTCTTCATTGGCACTATCCTACTGGTACCCACCAGTCACATACTGAAGGTACCAATTGAAACACTACGCCTCTAACACCCATGTATAGAAAACAATGAATTCTCATTAGGGGAAGAAGGAAATAGATATCCAAGAGAGGGATCATATACCCACTCTTGCTGAGGATGACTATCAAAATAATCATACAACAACCAACAAGCATGCTTATATCATAGATCGTTCAGAAAACGTCTATGGGCATATTTACATAACAGGCATGGTGGAGGCTCATATTCATACCCCCATACATGAAGACCATAAACATATTTTTGTGGTACATGGAGGATAGAATTGGGAACATATTTATCCTTCAATAAAATATATCTTCCTATATATAATGGTGATAAAAAAATGTGAAGTCTTATATTTGTACACACACTTTGATATAATAACAATATATTTTAGCAATAATTGAAGAACTCTGCTAATATATTCTAGCACTATTGCAGATAAAGGTAATGGTTCATACTTTTATCTATACAGCTAGAAAATCTCAACAAACTGATCATTGTGAACAAGTTGTTGAACCAAAGAAATCACACATTCTTTCTCCCACCCATGAGTATCATCAGTATATTTTGATATAGGTAAAGGCATCAGACCTGGTAAATATTCTTCTTCCAACCAGATCTCACCATGTGAGAGTGGAACTTGCCTTAGGATAGGGGAAAATGAATGTCGAAGAAGTCGGACAGAATATTCCAAAAGCCCAAGATCAGTCTCATATTCTCATTCTTGCTGTGGATTACCATGTGACATGGTAACATGCCTCAGGACATGGTCATATTCTTATAGAATAAGTCCATCTACATACTCCAAATGATTAGGATCGGGAATATATCCTCATTATAGTTATGGATAACCAAGTGATAATGGAACAATTTTTGGGACATGCTCACATTCTTTTCAGTGAATCTTCCGATCATATTCTAGTTGATCATGGAAGTCAGGTGAATATTCCTACTTTCACCGAAGAACGACTCGGCCAGCATCATTCCAAGGAAATATAGGAGGAGGCTCATATTATTTTTCCCATTTCGGAGGTCTATCAGTATATTCTGATATGGAATTCAAATTCAGACCAGGATCATTTTCCCAATCCAGCTAGTGCCCACCAAGTGATTGGGGAACATACCTCAATGTAGGCTCATATTCCTTCCATGAAAGACTAGTAGAATATTCCAAAGGCTTTTGATTGGGATCATATTTATGTCCTTAACGATGCTCAACAAGTGATAATTGAATGTCCATCAACACAGTCTCATGTTGGTAACAATAATGATAAAACTCATCAGCATATTCCGAAATCTTATCAGTAGTTGTCTAATACTCTCATAGCACCATATGATTATATACAAGTTCCAGTACCCATCATATAATAGTCTTAGACCCCTGAAAAATCCCAAAATGTTGGTTGGAAAATTCCAACCATGATGCAGAAAATGTACTTTGTTCCTAATCATCTCAATTTTAGTGTCCTTGAGGTTGTTTGAGACATATTATCAACACCAAAGGGTCATTCCACGCTTCTATCTAAGTGTAAGTTGAAGGAGTTCATTACCACGATAGTTATATTCATGGTAGTTTGCGTATGGATTGTAGGGAATCTACTCTTGACATCCACCATGGTCAAACTCTCCATGAACATATCTCCCATTGACAAGGAAATCCTCCCCTTTCCCAAAAACCATCGTAGAAAGAGGTGACCCATGCCCTGACACTGGAATATAAAGAGGTTCTCGAAACATCAAGGTCAATGGTATATAGTTTCCCATCAACCACCGACAATAATCTACTACTTTCAACAGGAAAACTTCATAATCACTTATATGGTCTGATCAGATAGAGTCATGTAAGTTGGATGAAGAGGAGTTCAACATCAAAATATGGAGAGTGTTTGCTGAAAAAACCACCTCTTCATATTTTGGCCACTCATAACTTCGAGATATGATATCCAAGATGATATAGAAAAGGATTGAATGCCTTTTATATATAAAAATATGTGGGATACTCATCAGTGGCTGAAGGCTAGACACCTCCCTTATCCAAGGTATAAGTGTTACCATTATACCATCAGAATACTCTTTTGTCAGCTAGACCAGGCTAAAATCTCCATGGACCGGGATCCAAAACCAGAAAAGAACATTGTAAATATGTAACACGCATACCACCATTGCATAACAACTCTACAATAGCTGATATACGAAGATATTTCATGAATTTTTATTCGAGGATGGAGAAAGTATGGAGAATTACACTTTTATTCTCTCCAATACATGCATAACCCCTCAGATACATCATCTTACAATGTTATTGACATTGGTGGGATTAAGGGACATGGTAACACTCAGGATTGTTAGTCACTAAAATGAAAAGAATCCACCACAAAAATTCCCATACATTTCAGATGAAGAGAGAGGATAGCCAATAGGATTTCAGAAAGTGCCCCTCAATGTAATAGGAATGCATTTCAGACATGGACACAGACGTTGAGATCACCCAGATAAATCCCTGTAAGGAATGGATATCATCATGGGATTTCATCGCAAACAGATCCTATGCGAGCACAACTTATCAAAATCAAATAAGTTATGATTATATCTTATATATCATCCCTCTAGGGTCGTACCCATCCCACTGATATAGGAGGAATATTTACCCCTTCCACCACCACTCAGATCATTAATTCCCAAGTGGTTTTGGTACACATGGAAAACAGTTGCAAGCAAAACCCATCCCAATGGGATGGGGAATTTATATCTCAATAACCATCTCTAGGTTCATAATATATAGGGAGGATCCTAGAGATGTCATTAGTGATTCCAGAACAACAACACCTCCCTAGACCGGGGGCATTTATACCTACATGTACATCATGTTATTCAATCCTCTACAACTAGAACAATAAATTCCAATTGCGGACCTAAATGACCCCCACCCCACATGGATGGGGGTATTTTCATCATCATCATCATCACCAATGAGGTAATAAGTCTACTAATGGTTGGGAGTAATCAATCAATGGTCGACATTCCATGAGCTCCTCCCACCACTAGACAACCCCTTGACGGTTGGGGCCCATTCAACTACCACAAACGGAAACTCCCTCATAGTCACTATTAATAGACTAAAATGGGAGGGATGTATGGTGATTAAAATCATACCATACTAGGGTTTTAAGTCAAAATGAACCAATATGGATGAGGATTTGAATAATGACCCAAATTTTGATAGTGCAGAATCATCCTATTGCATTGAAAGTAATGGAATGAACACTATTTCTCGATATACCTCTATGATTGTCATCACTATTAACATGATAGTCATTATGGACCATGGCTCCAATGCATAGGGATGTAACAAAAAAAACATACCTCATGTGGAGGGTGAGTTGGATGCACTAAATGTAGATTCACACACCTAAAATCAAAGACAACACCAAAACCATGAACCTCAAAATACCGAGTTTTCTCCTCCAAGATGGACTACTGCCAAAGGAAAATGGAAGGGTGAAACTATATCCCAGTTTACACTCGAAAGGGTTGAGGTTACATCCTCAAAGGAACAACTATCACAATGCGATATTGAGATTCAATCAATCAGACATCTCATTGAGGATCTAATCATGGGAAATATTCTTACTGGGTATCGTCTTCTAAAGGAGACAAATGTTTTTCCTAAAATAGCTCGTCTGCTAATAAGAGTTGTATTTGAGCATAAGATTGGATCTGAATATAGCTGTCCATTATACATAAATATGGAAGTTGAAAATGATTGTGAATTCCATAAATTTTGGCAACAACCTCTCCGTTTTCAGGATAATGATTTAGTTTTTGGAATAATCTAAAATCTGAAAGATATAAATTTAATTTCACCTATTCATCTCCCATATGATACCTATGAATTGGAGATGAATATTTCAATAGTTCCCCCAGAGATTATTAACTTCATCGAGTCCCGGGATGCTCGAATGGAAGCTATTGAGGGAAAAACACACTTATGCAGCCTGAGATAAATCCATATCCCGATTGGGTGGATGAAACCTTGCCTCCACCCAATTTAAAAAAATCCTACACGATCTTCCTTTGATGGTGTGGGGTGTGTCCAAACAATATCTCACACACTTCTTATACTAACAGGGATGATGATGGGGCCTTGATATCAACAGGAGTCAGAAAATCTATTTTTTTAAAAAAACTATGTTAAGGCCATCCTTTGTTTGGCATAACAGTCTTATAGAAGGGTCTATTTCATGATGATAATTCATTCATCGCTGATTCTTTTATTGGGGAATACAACGATTGTTGACCTAAATAGCTATAATAAATGTGAATATGAGAGGTTTTATGACTCCACAGCAAGGTGGAAATTTTAACCTACTCACTCATCATCCCTCTCTCCCAAGAGAAACTACTAGAAATCTATACTGAAAATCGTCGGGATGAGTTGTAGAAACCTCTAATTCTAGTGTAATATCTAGTTGGATTCTATGAGTTTTCTAAAATGGAAAAACATTTGGAATAATCCATTCAAATAACCCTATACAAAACTCGACTCATGCCTGTAGAATAGGTAAAAAGACTAGGCAAGGAAGAAGTTGTATATGTTACTCTCAATCCAACAATAGTGCATGTCCAATCACATTGGAATGCACCGAACAACCAACACCTCTTATCAAGTGTAAAAAACCACAAAATCACCCTCTTCTTGAAGTATAGAGAAATTAGGGTTGCTCAGTATTTGAATAAAAGATGAACAAGTCATAATACTTAATGAATGATCAGGCCCCTGAGTATTTCTTAGGATCCATGAAAAATAACATGTTCATGCTCCCACAAACCAGGAAGACTGATAAGGTCAACCTATCTAAACACAATGACTTATGCCTTTCCATAGAAGGCTTGGTCATAATATCCATAACTTCTTGGTCTTCAAAGACGTCCTTTAATCCAGGATCAATTCTGAATAAGTGGAATTAGAAAACTACCCAGAGCAGGTGGAATGGATAACCATGATTCAACTAAAATAAGAGGGAGATTAGAAGAAGGTCTTGATCAGGTGTGCATGAAAATTAGACAACTGAATGACTTGAAAGATAATTGATTTATCTCATTCTACTCTGAATGAATAATTTCATATAACCACAATATATCTACCACAAAATGAGTAATTATCAAATATAAATCCCAAAGGAAGATGTGACCACTAGAATAAGGATGAAACAAAAGAGGAAGAATCATATTCTCCCCCAATTTAATCCTTAACACTCATTGATTTCTTCCCTGCAGCATCCGAAACACGAGCACAACCCCACCAAATGGAATCTTCATTGGAAGAAGAGATCATATTTGGATCTATCAATGTGATACACTTTGAATACAACTTATTCTATAATGAATAACCCCATGAATATGAATTTACCTAACATTACTGAGGAATGGGAGGATGCATTCAAAGGAACTGAGGGTAAATAGGAATGTGTGGGCGTGGTCAGACATAATATTCTAGACAGTTCCACATGGAGAATACATATATAGCTGAAAATCATAGGAAATAACTCAAGAGTTCTCTCCATGGCAAGAAAGGTATCTCAGAACCCTCCAGTAGTTTCTCAAACCCATGTATCTTGAATGAACATATAGAATAGTTTCAATCATCTGATTATCCCAGATAAAGGGGAAGATCATCATAACCCATGTCGCCAATAGAACATGCTCCCACAATCCCTGCAAAATCACCTATCTCATCCACCAAGAATTCCTCAGCTCCTTAGCTGCATATATTAGAGAAACCACATATCATAATGCATTAACTTCTGAAATTAATTTATGGAATTCTGAAATAGATAAAAGAAATTCTATCGACTTTATTAGTCCTAGATGTGATCCATCATTCTAAAGAACTTAGTGAGTTACTTGTTCAATCCCTCCAGAGTCCATAGGAGTTTGAGATAGAAGTTATTGCAACCAAGGACTATCAAGTAGAGACCCGGTCATCCGAATGTCATGTATTAGTCTCATTCACTAATCAATATTAGAAAGGAGTCCTTCAAAAGAATATCAGACCCCTATATTTTCTAGGAAGACTCAATAATTTTAATATATAGAGCGATCTAATTGATATTGGTTCTGGGATAAATCTTATCCAAGTCTGAACCCCATGTCATTTGGGATATGTTTAAGGGGAGTTTTCTCACACTAAGATGACCATCGAAGGGTACAATATGTGTGAAAAACTACCTATTAGTAGGATGAATCTTGAAGACCATTTTGGTGATATTACATTAGACACTGAGTTCTTACTAATCTAGAAAGACACTGCATACAACATCATAATTAGATTTCCTTGGCTATATATCCACCTAAAAATATATTAAAAATTCATTCAATGTATTAAGTATCCCATTAATGGAAAATTTGGCATACTATATAGTGAGAGTACCCCCTTCTAGATTGGTGGGACCATTTATACTAAAACATATTTCTATAAAAAAGGTGGAAAATAACCTGTGATAGATGATGATATATTGTTTGTATCTCCCAATGGCTTGGGGACCACTATTTTGGATCCCTAGAGTATGGTCAACGATGACTATGAGCTCCCCATTAACAAGGTCGAGATCATAGATATAATCCCCAAGGTCTAAACCACTCCTATCCCTAGTGAAAGCATCAAATACTATCAACTCTGACATCTCTCTACAATAGAACAATCAACATGGGATGATAATGTGTCTTCTCATGGTCTCTCTCACCCTGATAATGATAGATAATCTCCCGAATTTCCATCTCCATCTGAAAATTTATCTATAGACTCAGAGATGGAAGAAGTGAGGATGACCTCAGGAATTCCTCTCCATCATTCGATGAAGGTTCCTCCACCACCAACGATGAACACAGGTAGATAAATCTTAAAACAACATAAGACCCGTGGCCTACACTGATTAGTTCCACCATACCCTTCAAAGTGAAAGAGATATACATCACATTTCTCAAGAAACACATACATGTGTTCACTTGGAACTACATAGAAATTCCTGGAATAAATAAAGATGTGTCTAGGCACCATCTTAGGATACTAGAAGACCATTGATGCTTTATGATGGAAATCATGATGATTCACACTTCTTATGCCACCAATGAAGAGGTAGAGGTCGACATGATGGTCAATGGAATCTTTTTCCGAGAAGTGCAATACCCAAGATGGATTTAGAACATCATCCCTTACAAGAATATGAATTACAAGATTACTATCTTAGTTGACATAAAAGACGTAAATTTTTATTTCCAAAAGTATTATTTCCCATTACCAATAACATAACTCTTGATTGATGAAACTTCTAGCTTTTAGGTCCTTTATTAAATGGATGGGAACTCAGGGGTATAATTATATAATGATGACCCCTAAGGATGAAAAATGAATTGCCTTCAAAGAACATCATGAGATAATTTTCTATTAAGTCATGCCTTTTGGGTGCAAGAATGCTAGAACCACATATCAACATGCCATGAATCATATGATAAAGCTATTATTTGGAAAGATAGTTGAACGTTATGATGACAACATTATGGATAAATCCTTATAGTGATGTGGTCACTTCATGGACCTCCAAACAATTTTGGACAATATTAAATAGAATAATCTTAATTTAAATCTACTAAAATTCACTTTTGGGGTAACATTCATGAAGTACCATGGAATTTTGGAACACCCCTATGGCATTGAGGTCAACCCGAAGAAGACTAGTGCTATCCTATCAATGTCACCCTTTATAAATCTCAAATAATTGAGGATACTTCACAGGATCCTTGATTACATTTGGATATTCATTGCAAAACTATTTAGAAAATCTATCCCATAATCAGGATAATTACGAAGTTTATTTCTCATCGATGGGATAGTGACTGCCAAGAAGTCTTTAAGAGTCTCAAGAAGTACCTCTTGCACACATAGGTTTTTGATTCCTCTAGTGGAATGGAGAACACTCATCTTATATGTTGATTCCATGTAAATCTCATTGGGTTTCTTCTTCACACAAATGAATGATGTAGTATGTGAGAATAACCTCTATTACTATAGTCGAACTATTCTAGGTACTGAGACCCGATACTCTAAATTCGAGAAGAACTGTCTTCCAATCATCTTCATAGTGAAAAAGATGTGGAATTACACGCAGCACAATGAATTACAATTGGTATCTCATATTGATACCCTCATGTACATCCATTTTCATTCAATGATGATTAGGTGCTTAGTTGGATGAGAAATCATCCTTAAAAAATACAACATTATGTTTTTAACATTGAATTCATTGAAAGGAAAAGACCTGACTGAATTCCTTGAAGCACATCCTGGCCCATAAAAAAATTCATAAGACACTGAGTTTCCAAATGAATTGGTCTTCTATCTTCATGGTAGTCCCCAGACATGGTAGATGTATTTTGATGGTGCATCAAAAATTCATTTCAGTATAATGATGGAAACCCCAAGGTTCAATCAGGTTGTCTTGTGAGTCGTATTTGTCTCTCCTTATAGAGTAGTTTTTCCCCACTCTTTTAAAATATATGAAGGATGAACAAATGATGAGGTAGAGTACCAATTTTTCATTTTTGGCTGGGAACTAGACATATAGCTACAAATATCCTACATGTATATCAAAGGGGATTTAGAGTTAGTGAAAAGAAGATCAATGTAGAATACTCTGTAAAAAAGGAAGAACTGGCCCTTCTCAATGGATACATCAGAGGACTAATGGAAAAGTTCCCTTTTGAACACATGTTGAAACATGTTCCCTGATCATAGAATTATCACAGCAACACATTGGATAATTCAACCACCATCTTGGATGACCATGATCAAGAAGTATAAATCTTTTATATCATAAATCGAAGAATGGTCTCAATGATTGTCATCTGTGATATGGAAGATATAAATTAGGTCAATTACTCCCCAGAGCATGATGCAACGATTATCACCCCTGGATGGATGGAGCCCATAATTGTCTATCAACAAAATGGAACTCTCCCAATAGATAAAGCTGAAAGGGGATAGATTCAGCGTCGTGTGGTGAAATATACCCAAAAAGATTTACTGAATTAGAGGAAAACCCTGTATAAGTGTGGATTTGATGGGATCCTTTTCATATTCATAACAGAAGGAGATATTTCCACCTTTATGGATGAATTCAATGTGGGTTCTTATAGAACACATCAATATGGAACCAGGCTCTCCCACTAAATCTGGAGGATATGATATTATAGGAAAACCATGATACATAACTATGTGTCATTCACCAATAAATTCCATGCTTGAAAAATCCATGAAAACTTCATCCATCAACCCCCATAATTGCTAGATATATCAAAATATTCATTTTTTTCCATTTGGGGGATGTATATCATGGGGTTATGCCCCACAGCAAGTACATCCTTACTACTACTGACTTGTTTTCCAAATGGGCTTAGGAAAAAACCCTAAAGGATGTTGGGGAGAAGAAAATAATGAACTTCCTAAACTCCCATAACATCACCATGTTCAGGGTACCTCCCATAATATTGAAAAACAACAAAACCAACCTCTTTTCCATAGAGTTGAAGAAACTCTATCCATAGTACAATATCAAGTCTAATCACTCATCTCTCTATCATGCAGCGATAAATGGATAGATAGAGTCCTTCAATAAGACTCTATAAAATATACTCCGAAATATTGTGAATAAGGATAAGTATTCTTGGCCATAGAAACTCCTCCATTATCCATGGGACTATCATATAACCACGCATACTAATACATAAGAAACACCATACTCAATGGTTTATAAGAAAGGGGAACTATTACACATAGAAGTCAAGCTACCCTCTCCCTGAATAGGCAGTTGTGGAAAAAACTCAGATGATGATAAATCACAATAGTGCATGGATGAATTAGAATGAATTGATGAGAATAACTTATGCACACTACACAATATTGAGGTCCACCAGAATCGAATTGTATGATCCTTCAATAAAAGGGTTCACCTTTGCTCATTCCTCCAAGTGGAATCGATGTTGGTCCTCAGGACCCCAATGACACTTGTAAAGAAGTCCCAAATGGTGGAAACCAATTCAGAGGGACATTACATCATACATATGGTCTATCACAGTGAGGCTTACTCATTGGAAATAATGGATAGTGAGTGTTTCAAATCACCCACCAATGCACGATTTACCAGGAAACACTTGTCATAGATGTCAGCACAAGGGAATACACATCAGTGTAAGTCTCATAATTCATCCTAGTTACATGATGTTAAATTGTACTAGCTCATTCGGACCACATTACTTTAAACTCTATATATCTCATCCTGGTTACATGAAGTTAATCTTTAGAAACATATAATGCTTAAATGACGTTAAAATGTAAAAACTCATCCTTACCGCATGAAGTTAAAACTACATGATAGATGTCCTAGCTACATGAATTTAAACTACATGCTTCATCAAGAACTGTAAAAGGATTGATTTCTATCATCATAGGATACATAGTGAAGCCTAAAAATTTAGTTTTGTTCCTTGCCACAATGATCCTTCATGTAAGGTGGCCCCCGTTTTTCCCGCATTATGTGAAAATTTTCAACCCTTCTATAGAAATGTATGGATTGATTCTCAATTCAAATGTGATATGTAGGGATGCCTCAATCCTATATCATCATCTATCCACTACATGATAAAAAATAATATTTTTTTACCCTTAACTATCTTTTCATTATATAGAGTCCCTTTCAATTTAATGTTTATCACATTGATCATATCTCATGTGAGCTTATGAATTGAAATATGGGCATACCCTCAAAATAAATCCATAAAAGTACACAATAGGTCTATGATGATTCTGAATGGAAGACCATAAAAGGAACACCATGAGTCCTCTCCATATAATGTTCAATTGCATGGTCAATGTGCCTACCACATGATGTTAAATGACATCATTCTTCAAGAACTATATGTTTTATGATTATCATTCTCATGAGATATGTAATGACGCTTGAACATCTATCATTGGTCCAACTGCAAAATTTCCATGTATTCACGTTAGTTCACCTTCATCCTCACTACATGAAGTTAAAATGCATGGAACATCATGAAATTTGTGTATCTTGATTCCTATCATCATAGGTTATGGAGTTATTTCTGGATCTCTAATCCTTGGCCCAGCTACAATAGTTAATGGAAACAATGCCCACCTCTATATATGGTGCATACCTACATAGAGTATTTACTATTCAATAACTACATGTGACATGATTTATGACCTCACATGATATATAGTGAAGCACGAATCTTCAAATCTTATCTTAGACATGAAATTTTTTAGAAATGATGCCTCCTTGCATATGGTCCAGACCTGTGAAAGAGATTTTATATAGAAATATGTGTGGCTAGTTTCCCCTCCTCATAGGATACATAGTGATTCCCATGCCTCCATCTATGTTCCCTACTACAATATTTTCATTCTTTCACATATGTTCATCAATTTCATTACCACATGATTCTAAAATGGATTTGTTTCAGATAACTATGTATGGATTGATTTTTTGGACATAGGATATGTATTGATGCCTAAATTTCTATCCTTGGGTCTAGCCATAAATCCTATTTTCTTGATGGTTCCCACGTCCCTAACATATGATGTTAAACTACATGGAAGTACATTGTTACCAAATACTGTTAAAATGTATTGATGTAAATCTATGCCACATGATGTTAATATTACATAGAAAACATCTTTACCATAGGAAATAAACTACACAAAACACATCCTTACTGCATGATGTTAAATTTTATATATACAATCATGTCCCCACTACATGATGTTAAATAGGGAAAACCATTACCCATCATAATTCATTTTCATAGGAACACAAGAGTCTTACCCTGGTCCGCCATAGTGTGCTGTGCTTCCATAATATTTTTAAGAACCACAATCCATACACCACACTTCATGTCTCAATCATGTTAATTTACTACAAACCCTTCATTGACCATGAAAAAGGAAATATGTATCTCTACTCGACCATGATATTGATGAATAAGGGATTTTACCCATCAACCAGAGACATCATGGCCTAGTATAAAGTGATTTCTGATTCTTGTAATCCTAAATCCACCACAGAGGAACCTATCACTCGATTTTGTTTTAGGTCATCCCCAAAATTATTATCCAAAATCATAACTCATGACATGATAACATTTATTCATGATTTTCAAAACATTCACCTCTCACTCATAAGGATTTTGGAGTAATTTTGATCATGGGAATCCTAATTAGTCTCTTGTGTAACATATCCCATATTAGGAACATATGTTTCAAGACCTTAAAATGGTCATAATTTATTCAAATCTATATGATCTAAAACTCCAGCCTATAATGGTCCAAATCACAATACCTTAAACTGCTAGTGAATTAGACATAAAATATGTCACATTGAAAAACCTTGAAGGGGATCATGAGAAAATGTCAAGACTTCGCATGCAAAACTCTTTATCTACAGAGTTTAGGCAACATTTAGAGTTAAATTAAAAGTCATAAAGCTCATAGGGTTTACTCTACAGCTCTAGTAAAATCCAAAATATGGTTTATAGAACCCCTGGTCTTAGAAAAAGCAAGATAAATGATTTTTCACATTCTTTCTCTAGGAGAATATGTTCTCTAGGTGGTGTAAAAAAATTTGGGTTCTCAAACCCTTCTTGAATAATAAATTTTTCATAAATCACACATCATGATTTGCTGTGGTTTGGGTCATCATAAACCTTTCATATACCTTGGAAAATAAAAAACATCTGTCTTCTTGACCATGTTGTTGGTACAGAAGGGCTTAGAATCAAAGACTATAGACATATTATCCTAGTATAAATGCGTTTATGATCCTCATGAGTTTGGAATCACTACAATTGAACTTACCACCCCATTGTGTTTTAGGTTATCCTCATAATGATTTTCATGTATATTTACTCCTAACCTGATCACTTTAAACTATTATTTGCAATCTCCATACCAAACTATTCAAGGTGACATGACACCCTAAATGTTATGTCATTCTTTCTTGTAACATTTCTCAAATCCAGAATGTGACACTCAATTCCTAATACTTTTATAGCCCACACCTAATGATTTGAAACCTTAGGGCATAAGGATCAATATTTTAAATTTAATTGAAATTTCCCAGGGGTCCCAGAACCCTTCTTGGATTGATTTCATTCCATACCCAACTTCATCATTTAGATTTTCGATTCTTCACAAATCATCCATATCTCATGGAATGGAAAGAAGATCTCTCAGTTCAGCTATGCTACTGACTTAGAGAGGCATATTCCCACCTAATAGAGACATAATGATCTAGTATAAAGGGATTACTAATCCTTGCGAGCCTCAGAAACCCTTTGGAAGATCTTTAATCTTGATGGTGTTAAGGTACATACCCGGAATGTCTACCCCATCCCACATTACATGGCTCAGAATTTTGGATTTTGACTTACATAACTGACATTCCAACTATATTGGTGGGACTAGCTTCACTAGTATTTCACCATCGACCACATTACCTCCATAAATCATTCATGAACCTTGGAAAGTATAGGACCCCTGGACGCCCTAAGAGGGGAGGGGTAAATCAGGGTGTTAACATTTTCATTTAAAGTATCTTATCATTCTCAGACATTGATAGAAATGTGTAAAACCTATATGATGGATATGAAAAGAAATAAACAATCACATGAAAAGAGGCCACATAACACTTTTACTTGGTTAACCACAAAGGGCTACATCCAATGGGAATACACCGATAGTGCTTCAGTCATACCAAAATACACTAATATTTAGTAGTTGTTGAGTACAAGAGTTTGGGTGTAGTAACTTTGTTCCAGGCACACTTCCATTACAATAATTCAGGGATAACTTGTTGTATCCCTCAGAACACTTCTGGAGACTCCCCATTTATCACTATCATGGGGGAAGTCTTACATTGTTTATTGACATGAGGGTCTCTTTAAAATATTTTCATTGAAGTCCTTGTCTCAGTATAAAAAGAGACAATACTTGAATAGAATTCATGAATTGATGTACTGGAAGTCACTAATGACACAAACTGAATATTCAAAATCCTGTCAGAATCATAACACTGCACTTGCGTTCAATACCTCAACTTGCGTGCAAGATTTGGGAATTTCCAGGAAAGATGAATTTAATGTAACCCCTACTTTCCATGAAACCCTTATCTTTCACATAACTACACCAAAGGGTTAACATCGTCTTTTCAGACTAAAGGAACATCTTGTGTGCAAGATTAAATATATATAATTATTTTGCACGCAAATCTTTCATAGAGAAGAGTAACCATATTTTGGTTGAAATAATTCTTAAGTCTTTCATGGGGGTAGCCGCCAATTTATAGGCCTCGATGACCCTATGTTCAAGTTTCCTATGTGTATTTGTTGGTGCACGCAGGATTCTTCCTAATCACGCAAAACCAATTTTGACGTCGCATTGGGAATGTAAGCTTCATCTATGAAACCTAATTTTTCTATGCATAGTTTATGTTTTGCATGCACTTTTATCTTTTCCATATATTGAAGCACTGATCCCAAATCAACCCTTGTGCACAAGTTTCTAAAAACCCTTCAATCTTGCTCACAATTCCCTTTTCCAAAAACATTTTTCTCCATATCCATATTTTTGGACCCAAAAATATGGAAAACACTGGGTAACTGTGCCACTTGCAACACTGCTTATGACATAAACTGTAGAATCCCTTTACATACAATAAAATTGATCATTTATTAGAGGATTGAAAAAAACACAAACCATACTCCATTTCTAGAAAAGAATATCCTTGGTTACAAAAATCTCTCCATTTGGGTTTGTTGGAAATCTTAAGATAAATTTAATAGAGCACCCTCCACTGTCAAAACTTGAGACGAAAGAATCGACTCCGTCAACACTCTAAGTCTATGTGAGCAATAATCATTTTAGATTACAAGAGGGAATACATGAATTGTGTTCTTGTGTGTTTTAATGAATAATCTAACTTCTTAATCATGACACAAATATTCTTTCTCCCTTCACATTCTTTCAAATAAAGTTCTTAATTTTCTCAATTCTCCTACAACCAGACCGCAACCATAACATTTAATTTTCAGCATCCACATTTTCACATTGAATTTATGCATTTCTCCCACATTATAAATAAATCCAATTACTGATATTTGAACATTTTAGAGCTCAGAAAATACTCCCCATGGATCATATATCTCCCATAAACCATCATCACTTCCCCAAACCAATTAACATAGTTAAAATAATTTGGGAGAGGGGGAAATTCATAGCCTTATCATGGACAAGGAGGTGGATAAACACAAAGGTTCAACTGATGTTTCTCAAACACAACCCTTGATAGTGGCTTGGTCATAATGTCAACTACATGCTCATTTATTCCCACATGTTCCATATTGTTCACGCCTTATTCAACATTTTCCTTGATAAAGGGATATCTGATTTTAATATGTTTCATATGAGAATGATGAACAAGATTCTTCATAAGATCAATTGTGCTCTTTTTATTATAGTAAATCCCCATTGGTTTTTTACCTCATCACCTATGTCAATTAGTTATTGCTTCATCCAGAGTAACTAAGTGCATGCATTTGTAGCAGATTTATATTAAGCTTTAGTAATACTAAGAGAAGTACCTTATTGTTTCTGGATCAACCATCCCACACATTTCCTCCTAATATAGAATGCTCCACCACTGGTGGATTTTCTATCCACTACATCCTTAGCCTAGTCAGCATCTGAAAATGCAGATAATTCATTATCTTTTCCTAAAACAAAGAATAAGTCATAATTTTGGGTTCCTTGAATGTACCCCATGATTTGTTTAACTGTCGCCATATGTTATTCCTTTGGATTATTTTCAAAACATGCCGCTAAAAATGTTGTAAAGACAATGTATAGTCATGTCTCTATTAGGTACAGTGAGCTTCCAATGATTCTCCTATACATTGTGGGATCCATAGATATCCCATCGTCATGCTTTCCGAGTTTTGTTCCAGCCCCAATCAGAGTCCACATTGGTTTGGAATCTTTCATATTAAATTTATTCAACAAAACATTTGCATAATTTTGTTGTGAAATGAAAGTGCAATCCTTCTTATGAATTGCATGTATCCCTAAGAAGTATGTGAGTTCACGAATCATAGACAATTCAAATTCTTACATCATCTGATTAGAAAATTCTTCAAGTGATCCCTATCTGCTACCGTGAAATATAATATCATCTACATAAACTTGAACCATAAACTGATCTTTTTGAGAATTTTTCACATAGATATTGTGATCTACTCCTCCTCTTTTGAATTCCAACTTCTTGAGATAAGAATCTATTTGGGAATACCATTCTCGCGGTGCCTGCTTTAAACCAGAGAGGTCCTTATTTAGTTTTCAAATCTTCATTTCATCATTACCAAGAAAGAACCCCATGGGTTTTTCAATGTATACTTCTTCTTACAAGACTCCATTTTAGAATATTATATTGAAGTCCATTTTATACACTTTATATACTCTTTGTATTGTCATGGAAATAAGCAGGCTAATTGACTCAAGTCTCACTACTAGAGAAAATATATCCTCAACAAAAACACCTTCAATTTGTAAATATCCTTTACAGACCAAATGCCTTATTTATAATCACATTTCAAAGATATTCAAATATATTCTTGAAAATCTACTTCCTACCAATCACATTGTGATCATTGAGTCTCTTGATAAGATCCAAAGTCTGTTTTTTGTCAATCAGCTCTAAATATTCATTTGTTACTTTCACCCAAGACTCATCCATTACATCTTATTTAAATGAGGATGGTTCCTCAACTAATATAATTTCATATTTTTAATTATTTATCATTCTCATTGTCTGTGTAGCTTCATTCCAATCCTAAATAATGTTAGACTTATCAATCTCATATCTTCAATTTCTCCTTTGGGGTTCAATCAAATTCTCTCCAACTATGGCTTCCCATTTTAAATCTTCTTCTAATTCATCAATATTATGTTTCTCCTGAGAGTTTTGTACACCTTCCCCTACCTCTATATTAAAATTTGTTCCATTTTCACATTCTTCATAATTTTATATAACATCAGAAAAATAATTACTTGAAGCATTTGAGTTTTTATCTTCAATGATGTTAACATCAATTATTTCCACAATTCTTCCCAAGTGATTATTGAAACACTTGTATTCTTTTCTTTTCATTGAGTATCCAAGAAATATCCCTTTATAAGCATTATTTTAATACTTACATTGATTATATTCTGTGTTTTGGATGACAAAGTTTCTTCCATAAACATGAAAATATTTTAAAGTGGGATTCCTTCCATGACACAATTCATATGGTTTTTTTCTCTTCTTTATATATAGACCTTTTCAATTTTGAATATACACTGCATCTTAAAATTTATCTTTCTAGTAATGTTGAGGAATACAACTCTTGACTAGCATAATTATTTCCATGTTGTTTACCTATTGATTACTACACTCAAAAACTCCAATTTGATGTGAAGTTCTCACATCAGCCACCTCTCATTTTATCCCATGAATCTCTAGGTAATTTTCAAATTCAATGGACGTTTATTCCACTCTATTTTCATAGCAGAAAAATTTTATCTTTTTTCCAGTATCATTCATAGAAAATATTCGATAGATTTTAATGAAATCAAGAACTTGTCACTTCTTGTTTATAATTATCACACATTACATTCTACTATAATCATCTATGAAAAGAATAATGTACCTTTATCTATGAGTTATGATAACATTTATCGGCCCACATACGTCGGTATGAATGAGATCAAGAAGATTAGAAGCTTTTTTCTTCTTTGGAAGGTACGAGCTGCTTACCAGCTTCCCTCGCATATAGCCATCATAGGTATTTTATCATTCACACTTCAGATTAGGGATATCCATGACTATCTTCAGTTTAGATATATTTTCCATCTCTTTTTAATTAATGTGCCCCAATCATTGATTCCACATATTGTTTTCCTCCACAAATATTAGGTAGGAAAATTTCTCTTTATTGTCAACCTGATATAAGTTTCAATCTATTATACATCCTTTTATGAGAAGATTCCTAGACATTCCTCTTATATTACAACCATTCTGATTGAATGTCACAATAAGACCTAGGTTACAGAGCTAAGTCACACTCAGAAGATTATGACGCATACCATCCACATAAATGACTTTATTTTTCTTCATCTCTCTATTATCTATCTCTGTAATTCCAAAACCTTTTATCTTAAAAGCACTATCGTTAGAAAACATCATTGTTCCATCGACCTTTTTCTTGACATCTGTTAATAGTTAAAAAATACCCATCATGTCATAAGAACACCTGTTATCAAGATTCTAGGTGTTGTTATTCTTTATATCCTTGAGGGATACTTCTTCAATATTGTATTTTTCAATTTTTCTCTTATGTTTCAATCAGTTTTTATGTTGAGTGTAGGACATTGATGGCCTTGAAACACTCTCTTATGTGTACTTGGGATCTTCATATTCAATCTCTTCAACCATAGGGGAAAACCTGTTTGAAATTGAAACACAGTCTTGTTGAGGAACATTGACTTTTCTCTGACTTCAATATGAGTTTTCTATTTCACTCCTCTGCCAAAAATAAATATATTTGTGTCCAAAGTTATAACAATAAAAACCATGTACATTGAAATTTTTTCTTCTAAAAGAATTAGGATACGAATTTGTCCTCTTTTATTGTACTCCCATCTCTTCTCTATTAAAATAGATCCTTTCCTCTAAGAAATTAGACATGGTATGTCCCAGATATCAATAAAACTAACACCTCATTAAAGGAAATGTCTTCTCACTTCTATTTATTCACGTTCCTTCTTCCATGGGATAATAGATTGACTATCTGTTATTTATCGAGGCTTGAGGGTAGATTTCAATTCTTCTTTTAG
Organism: Viscum album; assembly: GCA_963277665.1. Classification (NCBI taxonomy): domain Eukaryota; kingdom Viridiplantae; phylum Streptophyta; class Magnoliopsida; order Santalales; family Viscaceae; genus Viscum; species Viscum album. The sequence goes on from OY728119.1 coordinate 559,762,562, forward strand.
ATTAAATTGGGGGTTTCTTTATCAGAAATTAAGGTAACTTTTCTACATGAACCACTTTCAGAATTCATTTATTTTGGCCACCTTTATTTGCATCATTTGATGATTCTTCTTCATAACACATTACATTTTTCCCATGTAAGTTGCCCTTTGGCCATTCAAAATCTTTTCAATTCCATTATAACCATGTTTTCCTCTCTCCAACAGCTCATAATTTGAGAACCTGACAATTTTTATTTTCTTCATCGATTCCTTTAAAATTGATTCACTCTCAAGTTTAATCCAAATATTAACAACATTGTCTTCAGGACCCTCAATAGTATTGGACTTTTCTTCTAATATGGAGGGGAGTTCATTGATGACATTTTCCTACTCTTCCATTATTAGCTTTAGATCCACTACATAATCAGTTCTTTAAAAATATTTTAGACTATACTTTCACAAATTCTCCCAGTCATTCTACTTCAGCTTTTAGCTGATCAACATATTCAGATGATTCTTCTACAATTGATTTCCACTTTTTTAAACTCTTTCATTTAATCTTAATCTTAATAACATCATTCTTAAGTTGAAAATCAAGACTGACATTAGTTGTCAAATTATTATCTCTACCATTATCTTTTGAAGGTTCTCATTTTTCAACAGTGTCCATCATGGAAGCATGTTTTCCAGATTTAAATTATTGTTCTTCTTCATCATAGAAATCATTATCTGCATCATTTTCTTCACAAGAAATACTATTTTTCTGTAGTTTCTTTATAAATTTTAAGTTTCCATTTTTAAAGAACCTTTTCTGAGGCATCTCAATGTTTCCAACTTTCTTCTCTTCATCAGCAAATTTCCTTGATCACTGAGAGGCTATGAGACCAGCTTAACCATAATATAAACATTCCAGAGGTGGATTGCCTTAAAATTTCACTTCTTACTTATTTAATTTCATGGAAATGAGGAAAAGAATTTATTTTTCCTTATCTTCCTCACTACTACTATCTCTGAAAATTTTCAATTTTTTCATATCTTTGAATGTCATTTCCTTACTCACGCGAGTCGTACCATCTTCCAGTTTGACTCTCATTTCATATTCCACCAGGGTACTTAGCAAATAATGTAGAGAGAACTTGGAGATATATATTTCCTCAAGGGTTGACACCTTTTCATTGTAAATGGGTGGAAGTATTCTTATGATTTTCTTTAAAATGTCAATGTATTTGATTTATTTTCCCTATCCTCAAATTGATCCTAAAACATCAGTAATTCGATTGAAGGAGTCTACATTCTCATCAGGGTCCATCATAAAATTATCAAAGATGTTGTGTAGTACTTAAAATTTCACTTCCTTCACTTTTATGTCCCCTTCATAGATATTTTCATGATTATCCCACATAGACTTTGCTGAGGTGTAGCTCATCACCTTTTGATAAATCTGGTCTGAAAGTGCTACAGTGAGATAATTCTATGACTTAGCATATGTATTAATAATTTTCTTGTTTATGTCAGTCACAAACATACTTGTTGGATAAATGACCTATATTCCTTTCAATTCATCATAGAGGAATTCCATTCCAATAGATACTAGATGAGATCTCATTATGTTCTTTCGAATCTAAAAATTTCTTCCATCGAAGAGGGGGACTCCCTAAATATGTTCTAAATTCTACATAATGACAATGACCAGATCTAACACATGAAACCTACCTCTGAGACCACTTGTAAGACCTTGGGTTACCTTGATATGGGGAGGGGTGAATCAGGGTGTCAACTTTTTATTTTAAAGTATCTGATTTTATTCCCACATTTGTAGGAACATGTTAAACCTGTATGATGGATATGAATGGAAATTAAACAATCACATTCCAAGAGACCACACAACACTTTTACTAGGTTCACCACAAAGGGATACATCCAAGGATCATACACTGATAGTGTTTTGGTTCTAGCACAATTCACTAATCATCAGTAGTTTTTCCGTAAAAGAGTTCAAACACAGTCACTCTATGCCAAGAACACTACCATTATAATAATTCAGGGATATCTCACTTCTTACCTCAGAACACTTATATTAACTCTCCTTTTCTCACTACCATGGGAGAATTCTTACATAGTTTATTGACTTGAGGGTCTCTTCAATAGATTTTCGTTGAATTCTTTGTCTCAGTCCAATATGAGACACTATTTTCAACGATGTCCTGAATTGAAGAACTTGAAGGCACTCATCAGAAAAAACGATTATTCAAAATCCTTTCAAAATCATAACACCACAATTCTACAAAATACCTCAACATTCATGAAATATTTGGGAATTTCCGAGATATATGAATTTAGAGCAACCCCTACTTTCTGTGCAACCCTAATCATTTACACAACTTCATTGAAGGGTTCACTTAGTATTTTCAAACTAAAGGAACACCTTACATGAAAGATTATCTCTCTGTAATTATTTTGCGTGCAAATATTTCATGCAATAGAGCAACCAGATTTTCATTTGAAAAATTATTAAGTCTTTCATGGGGGCATACTTATTTTTATATGTCTCGATGACCCTATGTTAAATTTTCTTATGCGTATGTTTTGGTGCATTCAAGATTCTTCATGAGCACGAAAAACCACTTTTGACATCGTATTGGGTGTGTAAGCTTCTTCCTCACAACTTCATTTTTACCTTCCCAGTTTATGTTTTGTGGGCACTTTTTGACTTTTCTATATTTTGAAGCACTAATCCCAAATCATCCATTTCATGAAAGTTTCTAAAAACCCATGAATTTTGTGTGCAATTCCCTATGCCAAAAACACTTTTCTCCATATTCCATTTTTTGACCCAAAAATTTGACCAACACCGGGAAACTGTGCCATCTTCGATATTGCTGAAGGCTTGAACTATATGATCCCTTTCCGTACAATCTTCCTGGTCATCTATTATAGGATAAACAAAAAACACAAAATATAATTCATTTCTAGTAAAAAACATCCTTGGTTCTAACATAAAGCAGTGGATACCATTTTTTATTGGCCATAGTATCAATGAATATGGGATTTATCCAACAAGAAATAGGAATATCCTCACAAGAAATTAACTCTAATCCTCATGAGCCCAAATCATCAACCTATAGTGTTTTGATTCATCCCTGCTATGCTAGCCCCATATTTCATAAAATCAGGGAAGTAATACTTTAAACTACATTACATCTCAAAGGTCTGAGTGCAAAGATCCTAAAATATAGAACATCAAATGTCTGACTAAAACACCCTCAACTATAGTAAACCAAAGTTCCAAGATCAAAAACACCAAAATATAGCATATCAAAGGTTCAATCTAGAATACCTTAACTACAGCATGATGATGGTATAGCTTGAAAGAACCTAAATATGTAAGAGAATTGATACTCACCATGATGAAAACCCATTAAGGGAATCATCGGGATAATTTGATTCCCCACTCTTTGGACATTCACTTTGAGTTATCAATGAAATATTGAGAATCTATAAAATAGAAGAGGCACAAAATATCATCTGGTCAAAAATCTATAACAAGTTGAGCTGAGAAAAATTCAAGTCCATACCCACAAAGTCTTCCTCCATGTGAAGTGTATGAAAAAGGTACAGAAAAGTAAATAAAGTGATATAAATCGTCTGAAGTCAACCATATGGATATATGAAAAATCAATATATTCTCACTAGGTCCTTTAACATAGGTAGAAGTTATATCATTTTACCTTCAAGAAGGATATCTTTCTCTAATTGTCCTTGAAAATCAGATGATCTCAATACTATTAGTTTTGGTGAATCAATGAAGAATTTCATGTTAGTGGTAATTCATGCTCATTCATCAGTGCACAAACAATTGTAAGTCAAGTACTCAAATCCATGCAATTGGATCTATTTGGTGTTACACACAAAGGATGAGTACCATGGAATAACCAATAAATATCCCCACCAAAACATGGGCCTCTACCTAAGATTTCATGTACAAATTGTGGAAGCCCCCCTCCGACGTAAGAGCTAGATCGATGTAAGAACATTTATCATAGAGATATTTCTATATGAACCTATTTTCCATATACATGAATCTGATTTTCATGGTGTTATATTTTAAAACTATATTTGGTCTAATTCCCATACTCATGGGATATGTAGCGACATACGGGTGAAATTTCCATTTTACCCAATCCTTGTTCCATTATGGAGTACATACACATTCAAATTTTTGGGTGTCCACACCTCGAGTCGAAGCTACATCCTATATTTGATCCAGCTGAGAATTTTTGACCAGAAGTATCATCTTCAGAACAATGGATATTTCCTTAGACATACTTAGAATAGATCCTCTAAGGAAGATTTAGTATCATGGATCATTAGATTTCTACATGTATGGAAAAGTGATCTACATTTACCTTAGAATCAGATTAATTTCCTTCCAACAAATCTCATTCTTTGGGGATAATTTTTTTTGCATCAGTATTTATTCATTTAACACTTTTCCATATAATATTCCAGGATCATGAAAAAAATTGGATTAATACTTAGAAATGGCATTTATTGGGGTCAAGGAGATTCACTTTGGACCCTTCCACATATAATTTTATTATCAGAAGTTAAGAGTTTCTTACCAACCTTAGAGAAAAAATATGGCCAGCACACTATCCATCAAGTCTAATATGACAACCTCCCCATGTGGGACCAGAGTTCAACCATGCCTAGTGGGAGTCATCCTAGGCAAGCCAATAGACCAGTGGGGGATAATAACACGTAAAAGAGTCAGTCAGACCCGTGTATAGAGCCCATGGTTCACTATCCCACAAGCACAGGCATATACTAATACATAAGCTTGGTGGTCCAAAGGTTGAGGGTGGAAGTGATTCATATGATACGGGTGTCAAAAAAATTTCCATCCTGAACCAAGTGAATCATATAATGGATTTTATTCTGAAGGAAATGGGATGCATGATGTCGATGTGGGATGCGATATTTTCATAATGATCAAAAATGGACCATCGGATCATGTCTCCCAATGATCAGTAACATTTGATCATTCCCTACCCTGATCCCAACCATACTCTTTGATAATGTTCATTGTGATCTCATACTCAAATCTTCCATCATCTAATGAATTTGAACTTCCCAGTGCTGCGTGCGACATGACCTCTATCTTCAATCTCCCTCACCAACTAGTTCAAGATGGAAACTCGAAGACACGAATCACATGATCAATCTATGATGAACACCACCACCATCCATAGTATTTAGATGATATCCATCAAAGTCCATGGTATCCAAGAAGATCCACTAAGATCTCCAATCAAGGAAACTAGTACCATTTAAGATATCATCTACTAGTGCTTGAAACCATCACATGATAATCAATTGATAATGTGATTGAAGTGAAGGAAACTGATGAAGGCATCATGAGTGATTTACGACTGTAGACCCTTCCACCTTAGACACATTTTTCATCCAATTTAAGTTGTATTATTTTCTTTACCATGATACACCATTGAATAAAAATAAATGCATCACAAGATTAGATTAAATGACCACGAGGTGAATCCTCTACTACCTCACTGGTGCAACATGACCTTTATCTCATACAAATTGGTTCCACCTTTAGCCTCTATAGACCTATATATATTGTGATCCCATCAAGAAAAACACACAAAAAGTGGGAAGGAAAGGAGATCCGTGAATGAAGGAACATCATTGAAACATTGGAGAAACAGAGTCACTGACTACTATAATAAAGTCCTTATCTAGGTAAATTAGGGTCCCCTCTTGTGAAAACCTTCCACAGGATGGCAGTGTCATAGCCCACAGTGTGATCTTCAAAGGATCACGTGATCACCCTATCAGATAATATCATGTGCATCTCCTACGATGATCTTATTTATAAAAGTTTGAATGACCCCCCCCCCCCCCCCACTTCAGTCATTCCACTACGTGATGAGTTCATCATTATGAAAAGATCCATATCATGTGAAGTATTCATCCAAATGATCACATGAATACACATTTTAATTTGGAAATTCATGGGTGTGCATGAAAACTCACGAGAACACCTTACTCTTTACCGATAATACCTTAGGAGGTGTGACCCCAACATGGACCATTGATAAAAAAAAATTCTATGAGGAAAATGATAGAAACCTTATATATGTTTTCATAGCCTATTTCTTGAGCCTTTGGAGATTATGTGGTCTCATAATGGATGTGATAACTCTATCATGTGGTGCATGTATGAAACTAGGATGAGTGTCTCTTGGACATTTAGTGTTAAAAAGTAGTTTCCCTTAGTCATGTGATATATCTTTTCATTCATCCAGTGAAGACCTTCATGCATGAGGGACACCCATGCCGGCGACCTTGGAAATGTACTGACAAACATGCAATCCCTCATGAAATGTCATGAACCCCTAGTTCTTATGATGCGTGTATGAAGCCCTAAGAATGCCAACCTCAACATGCATAATCCCAAAGGATCTATTTCCATACATTCCCCCTCACCATGAAGATCATTATTTCACCCTTTCATGTGGAGGTTTTGATACACAACCCTCGCATATCACCACAGTTCCAATCACAAGACCTCATTTAAGGGTGTGAAATCACATGAATTGAAAAACATCATTCGGATCCTTTATTTAGGGTTCCCCTTCAAGAATTTATACGACCTTTGAATATGAAATAACCCATGAACATGACCTCAATTTTTCATGAAGACCATATGAGATATGGTTGTGGGATGAACCCATTAACCACATGCTTTCCTTCTATAATTATGTTTTCCATGACAAATTGGGCATAGTCCCTTTGGATGTGAATTTATAGAACTTAAAAAAGAATAATATCGTAGAAATATCTTTGACACCCCACCGCACAAATGGATTATGGGAACATGATCCTAAGAGTCATCATGGGGATCATGAAGTCATTACGAAGCATTGGACATGTCACTTTGATCATGAGAAAACCCTAAAATGAGTCATATTTATCTTTTATAAACCCCTTGACATGTCCCCATTACCATGTGATGACCCCAGGGAAAGTCAAGTTGATTAGGCAACATCCCCTTGACACACTCGCATTGTCACAAGACATGATCTGAACAAGCTATGATGACCTCAAAAAACATCATTGACATGTCCCCATAATCATATGATTGAATGTGGACATGGTAGAATTGTAATATGATAGTCTGAAGACAATAAAGGTTGACCATAAGACACCCGTTTGACATGTCTTCATTTTCACAGGACAGAATCTTGACAAGTGAGGTTGATCATGAGACAACATATGGATATATCTACTCTGATCATGATAAATACCAATACATGTCTTATTTTATTATACAAACCCCTCATAAATGTTCACTCCATTCATGAGAAGACACATAAGACAAGCCAGTTGATCATTCATGCATCCTCAAACTTTCCTAATTTTGTTATGAGAAGCATATAAGACATGAATTCTTTTCCCATGAGAAATCATCCAAGGAATGTTAATTAATTAGAAAGAAACCCTTGGATGTGTCTTCCATGTCAGATTTGTTATCAATCCTATTGGGAATAAAATCACGATATTTTGATCAGACATAAAGAAATGTCATACAGGTCACCTAATATATGGAAACTTCATAAGGTAGAAACCATTGGATGTGTCTTCATTGTCAAGATGATGCCCCTTCATACTTGGAAGATAATACGAATATTCCTTGAAAGAAACTAAAACATGTTAGGTAGATCCTCTAAGATATTTCAACCACATCTAGCATACCTACTTCGACTTATTCCATGTGGACCCCATCTAGGAACCTTCGTCCATAGTCCCACTTTATAAGGGAAGTATCCTTTGTGTGTTAGGGTTAAGTGATCATGAGACCCTATAAATATCAAACTCTTGATCATAATTTTTATGGTTACCACATCTCTTTAGTCTTTTAGAAGATAAATAATGAAGGTGGAAATGGGAAGCCTTAGAACATAAGCCTCGATCAAATGGGTTGCCTCATTATTTAAGACATGATTACCAAAATAATATAATATTTCTCTGACCAACTGGGTAGCCTCAGTGCATAATAACAAACTACTGAAATAATATAATATGTCCCCAATAAATAAGAAATCCATCTTGGTATAATCCCCTAGAATTCCAAAAATCTCGGGGATATACATACTGTGATTGAGCGTGATCATTCATCTTAGCCTATTAGCGGGATAAGGGATAACTGAACTATGAGAACTCGGATTCTTGCTATAACCAAGATACTTTAGATGCCTTCCTCAAGGACCTACCTCAAATAAACATCTGTATATATGGAAACCCCATGTATCTAATATTTTAAACATCAGGACCCAATCATTCCCATGGGATGATCGCTCAACATCATCACTTGGTGGACTAGGAAATCAACATAAATATGATGAATATTATTCCTTACATACTGAATATATATATAATTCCATATAAAGACACTTTCTCTATATCAAAAACCCTAAGGAACTCCCTATTACACAAATCCCATATCTATATTTTTTTGGGATGATCATATATTCCCTCTTGTTTTTCACACCATTCAAAGAACACATGGGATTAGGGTGTCACAATGAACATCTCCATTACATCATGAATCTCTACAAGTTAGGGAAATCCTAGTATGAAAGCTTTGACAAGTGGCATGATATAAAAACGCCTCATATAAGGCTATCTACCTTCATGTCAGTCCGATGGGCGTGATTGAACTATGATAACTCTTATTCCTACTATAACAAGGATACGTAGGGAGTCTCCTTGAGACCTGATCTCAAATGTTTGGTGTCTTAGTACCAACACATATGTCATCTCCACATGATTTTAAACTTCCTAAAATATTTGGGTTTTATGATTCCTATATCAATCAGGATATATAGGGCACCTTATAATGGCTCAATCCCCTCCTTAGAATATAATTTTTCTCCAAGTGTGGCAAAATATTCCAAAGCATCTGGTTATACAACTTCACCATATAAATCAACTATCTACCATTAGGTAAATGAATGGATAACCTCCAATACATACAATTGGATTCATTAATGAGACCACAGTGTTATTTATTAATCAGTGGGATTTTGTTTCTTTTTTTAAGAGGATAAATGACCTACAATCTTTTTATCAGGATAAACGGTACCCTTTCAATATTTGGAAGAGATCTATGAACATTTCTTAAATATATAATAGAGTTAAGGAGTATGAAATAATTCCCCTAAAAAGGGTGATATGAGCCCAAACTCCCATCCTCTCGACCAATACGATTCCCCAAGTGTCGTTGGGCCTGAAAACCGAGATGATCTTCACCCTGTGGAAGGTAGTTTTGTACCTAGCTACAGATGGTGGAACCATTGGGAGGTTCTAGGAAAAGTGAAAATGGTATCCAAAAGTTCATGATTATTCACAAAATATCCCCCCTCAATCAAACCATCACGTGAAAAACACTAAATTCTTTAAAACACGATGATATAATCACATATTTCTTTCTCTATATTTTAATATCAATAATATCTCATACAAAAATGTTACTTAAATTAGACATGAATTAGAATGGATGACTCTAATAAGGTTATTTAATGATAGGTTTTGAATTTTAATCCTTTATTAATATGTTAAATTACTAAAAAAATATATTATCAAATTTTAACTTTTTATCCTTTTTATGTATTGAGTATAATGGAATTTAAATTTTCAAAAAAAATTAATTTATAATAATTATCTAGAACCTATAATGTCTGAGTATACTTGTAACTCTCTAAATCCATATTGTTGGAGGAAGTAATGAAATAACATATCTTTGGGACCTAACCTCCTCAATTACATACAATAATATTTTATTTCCCAATATAATTCCTTCATCCATGATAAACATGAAATTCTTCCAATTTAATAGCAAGTTGTTCTCCTCATAAATTTCTAACATTTTGGAAATATTATACAACAAATTATCAAATGTTATACCTATAATTTTTTTAATTCATTAACTATTAAATGGCCTTTTCTACCATAGCTTATATAATATAAATCATAAATATGTAAAATTTGGAAAGTACTCAACATCATTAAATATAATTTTATTGTATAAAAATGTTCAATAAACACATGTGATTTTTTATTTTCTTGTTATATAGGATAAATCTGTACTTTATTTTATACAAAATTTCAATAAAAAAATAAAAAATGAGAATTCACGAAATTCAATTCAATCATATAACATATGAATGATAATTAGGAATTTTCTATCCATATATCCTTTTTAAACTTTCCATAATCAATTAAATCTCTCCAAATAGTTATAGTTCTTGTAACGACCCAAACATTTATTAATAAAAATTACTCTTGAACTAATTAAATGTCTTATTATGTAAAATGGTCATATAAAACTTATTCACTTCCTTTGTTTTATATTTCTGTATTTCAAAGTTCTATTAAGAATTTTAACCATTGATAATATATCCATTTAATAGTGAACACATGATTAGTATAAATATAGGGCTTTAACAAATCCAATTTACTCAGACAAAAGAAGAAATGTCCTCATCTAGTAGAATTGATCCATATGAATACCATTTTTTAGAGCTTGGAAAGGAGGTAGAGTTACTGGGCTTCACACTTGAACAATCTTAATCAGAGATTCAACACGGTAATCTTGAACAAAAATGCCTATAGGAGAAGTGGAAGTTGATATAGATTACCACCCAAGCAATGTTATCCAAGCCAGCCCAAAAGACTTTCACCATTGCACAACTTAACCTTATGTATTATGTGGGTGTTATAAGGGATTATATAGAAAGACCCCATAAATATTATTATTTCAATTATTTTTTTATTGAATACATAATATACATTCATTTTATAATTGTTACTTTGTAAATATTTTTTAAAACAATAACAATATTTTTTAGTTAATATTCAACTAAGAAATCTATTTTTATGAATTAATGGATTTTTTAGATAAATAATATTTTAAAAAAATATAATTTATACAGTAATTTTTATTAAATATAAATTATCATATAGTTTTATGAGTACTATTGTTATTTTTATTAAGGTTTGAAAGCGGTTTTTATCAAAACCCCTGAATTTTCGATAAATGTCATATTTTATTTTAAAAAGAAAAAATAAAATATTTTGAAAATTATTTAGAAAAAATTAATATTATTTTTGAAATCAGGACATCAAAATTATCCAATGGTGAATTTTTCATAATTTTTCGAGATAGTCAAAATTTTGGGTAAAAATTAAATATCGTTTAAATATATAATGTGTTTTATGACATCATAATGACCCAATAGTGATGTAATAAAATACTATAAAATAATTTTTAGGACAATATATGTTTTAACCTTTAAATAATGAGATTTTATGTTTGTTTAATTTATTTTACAAATCTATATTGGACCCTCCAAGACTTATAAAACATTTTAACATTTTAAAAATGATTTCCTTCAGAGTGTTACTCACCTCCATGTAATAAATCCTAATATTTTAAAATTTTTGGTCATTGGCCTTATAAAATAATTTTTTCCAATCCAATTTGTCAAAAAAATGGGAAAAAATCATGCGGTGGATTTTGTTTTTGATTAGTTAAATGTGTGGTGTCCAAAACCTAAACAATAAATAATTCTCTCTCTTTTCCTAAATAAACCCACCAAAGCTCCCACATCTCTTCCATAAAATCCTTTGGATATCGAAAAACCCATTCCTTCCCCTCTCTATAATCCTCAAAAGATTCTATAATCTCCCAATAATCCTCTCTCAATTCCCTCTCAAGCCTTTGGTATCACACTTCAAAGTAAGGGGTTTCTTCCTTTCTCATTTTTTTTCCAAATTTTATTTTGTTGTTATACCATTTTTTTGAATTAAAAATGTTTGGGTATGATTTATAACCTCTCCCATAATTCAATTATTATGTTTTAATGATGATATACCTCTTTATATCTCATTAATTCCTCCCATTTACACTAGTTACCATGCCGAAATCTCATACAGAATTTCCATCTTCTCATTTACATTCAAGCAATTCCTTTGTATTATGAATCTTAAATCCATTAACTATATTGGGAAAAGTATATATATTACCCAATACTATATATTTAAATCAAATATTATTAAACATCCATTTATCTCTAATAATCCATTTTTATGAATTCTTATGTCACGTCGTTATGCTACCGAAATTTTACCACAATTTTCCAAGATAATGCCATAGGGTTGTGAATACCATTCCCATTTATCTATCAAAGGTATTAATATTTATAAACATTTACTTTTTGATTATATAGTTTAATATATGAATTCCACCTTCCATTATTATAGAATAAATGTTTATGTTTAATGAATCCTTGTCATATGATCTGTTTGGCACACTAATACATGAAATGAAATGATTATGAAGGGTCTTCCATGATAGCGCTCCAATGCATTGGGTAAATATTAATATCATGATACATAAAGTTAAATGAGGTTTTACTCATTATAATTCAACTTCAATGAGGTTTTACTCATGCTCCATGTTCAATGGTCCTTGTATCATGCTAGTATCATGTTAATTGTTGTTCCCACAATTCCATGTTATGATAATCAGACTATATCATGCCTTTATGTTCATGTTTCTCTTAAGCTCTATTGATATTCCTATTTCCAAACATGTACTGTACTGTTCATGTTAATAATTTTTTACTCCCTTACAGGGATTTATAGATCACCCTTTTCTTATGTATGTCGTCAGGTTATCCCATGTAATGCTATGTATGAAGGAATGTGTGTTGTAAAATAAATTTATTTTACAATAAAGATGTTTATTTCATGTTTTAAGTTGTTATATAATGTTTCTATTCCCCAAAGACACTAGACCTCTCGATATTCTATGTTGTACCAAGTGAATATTTTATGTAATAAATTACGTTTCTATGTGAAATAAAGAGCAGGGTTGTTATAGATGGTATCAAAAGATGTGTTTAGTTATTTTTGTTATTAGGAATAAGAAACCCTAGTGAAATCCCTAGGGCTAAAAATAAGTATAATAAAAACATCTCAGTATTTTGGTGTAGATTTAGTAACTGGTTTATGAATAAAATAAATCTATATCTAGATACGAGTAGTTAGAGGTGGCTTTGTTATAGATGTATCTATGTGTAAAACCCAAAAACACCACTTTGACCTAGACTCAAATGGGAATTGGTGAAAAATAATGGGTCTTGTTGTACTCTTTGTTACAAAACTATTGTGGGATATTCTTTGGTAAATTCATAAGATTATTATCAACCATTTTTATGGGAATAAGAAAATTCCCCAAAGAATATATGTTGGGAAGTAGATCATGGATAAAATAGATTTAAACCTATAAATTTATAATTTAAGGAAATAAAAGTAATTTATAAGTCATATGTTTTTGGATTTGGATTACCCTTTATGTGTTACCCCTAAAATTACTTGTATTCCAGCCAATGTTCAATAATATAAGGACTCTGGCTAACTACCAATGCGAAGATTAATGTGACGACTATTTTAAAGAGATGTCCAATCCGATGGGAGTGTGAATCATAAACATTGTCACAATACTCTCTCAATTAACTCATGTTTTGAATATAAACATAGGTCAAGAAGAAATTTAAACCCCCCCCCCCCCCAGAAAGAAGAAGTCACAATCGATAGATTTAGGAGACAAAGGCCTCCTACTCTTAATGGATCATCAGATACCTCAATTGTATAACAATGGATCAACTCTATTGAAAATATCTTCTCCATCCTTAAATGTTATGAACAAGAGAAGGTTCTTCTAGGTGATTATCTTATGGAGGGTGAAGCTGATAAATGGTGTACATTAATCAAAAATACAATGCCTGAGGAAGAGATTTAGTCATTGTAATGGAAGGATTTCTAGAAAATGTTTTTTAATAAATATTTTCCACACACCCTCTGACATAATATGGAAAGGGAATTCCTTACGCTCAAGAAAAAAAATGAAGAACCCATTGGAGAGTATGAGTAAAACTTCACAAGGATTTCATGATATTCCTCTTTATTTTTCATTACCCTTGAATGTAAGGTTGACCTCTTCTTTGGTGGAAAAAAACCTAGCCTACGGAAAGCCCTAGAGATCTGTGACTTCGATAGCTATGAGGAAATTATCCAATGTTCCCTAAAAGACTAAATGAAGATTAGAGAATCTCAAGGATATAATGTGGATAAAAATAATAAGGTAGACATTAATTTTGGAGGTCTAATGGATAAATCCAATGGTGCTAATAAAATATAGCACCCCACTTGAAAAATTTGCAGAAATAAGCACCCCCAAAATTTTTTTGAAGGAGATTAAGAAATTCTTTAGGTGTGGAAGAGAAGGGAACTTAGCCATTAATTGTCAACAAGAAAAACCTATAGATATGATATAGGAGATAAATGCTCCATTAAACACTCAATTTTTTGTTCATTGCTTCAACTACAAAGAACCAGGTCACTTGGAAAACCATTTCCCTATGACAAGTGTTTTCATAGGCAACCAACAACCTCCAAGGAATAAAGGGTGATATTTTTCCATCTCTACCACCGAAGTAAACCCCGAAAATGAATTGGTGAAAGGTACACTAGTTATCTAGTCAATAATAGAGAAAAACATTTTGATTATGTTTCTACACATTCTTTTATATCCCAAAAGATTATTAGAACAATCCCAACACCATCACAAATCTTGGAAGTAAAGATGTCGGTGAGAATGAAAAATGGGAAAATCATTGAAGCCCATGAATATAAATCCTCCCCCATCACAATTTGTGGATTAAACTTCTCGGGGAACCTCTTCATACTTTCAATGGAATAATTTTATGCAATTCCTAGAATGGATTGTCTTTCCCTATATAGAGACAACATAAATTTCCATGAGAGTGACATCACTCTCCATATGGTGAATGGACCCCCGATTCTGTATTAGTGGAAGGAGGAGGATGAATATTTTTTAGCACCATCATCTCAATCATGGATATTACTACCCTATGAGAACAGCTATCTTGATCAGATGATTGAGTCTGTGTAAGAAACCATCTTTTAAGACATGCCTATTGTGAGGGGATTTTCTAAAGTGTTTCCTAAGGAATTGACTGGTCTTCTTCCTAGGAAGAGATGTTGAATTCTCGATTGATCATATACTTGGGGTGTTTCCAATATCCAAGACTCTGTATAGAGTGGATGTTGTAGAGCTTTAGAAGATGAAAAACAACTATAGAAGAATATGGATATAGGGTTTATATGCCCACGGGCTTTACCATGACGTGCACAAGTCCTCTTCATCAAGAAGAAGGATAGGTCATGTGCCTTTTCATTGATTTTTGTTAGATCAACAAAATCAAAATAATGAACAAGTATCATCTACCTCGAATTGATGATTTTTTAAATCAGCTACATGGAGAAAAATACTTCTCCAAGGTGGATCTACTGTCAAGATATTACTATGTAAGGGTTAAGAAAAGAGGATATCCCCAAGAATACTTTTCATACAAGGTACATGCACTATGAATTCATTGTAATGCCTTTCAGAATCACTAATGATCCAATAATCATCATGGACTTGATGAATAGAGTCTTTAATGATTAAATTGACATATTTTTGGTAGTCTTTATAGAAAATATTCATATATACTCCAAAACCAAGGAGGAGTATGAGGAGAATCTAAGCATTATACTAAATACCTTGAGAAAGGAGAAGCATTATTCAATGAACAGAAAGTGTGAGTTACGGTTGAAGGAAGTCTTATTAATGGGTCATATCATCATAAGAAATGGGATGTTTATGGATCCCTTCAATAAAGCTTCAATTTATTGATGATTGAGGCCAACATCAGTAATGAATATTTGTAGCTTCTTGGGGTTACCTAGATATTATCTCTTATTTTTGAGAAATTTCTCACAATTGTCCAACCCTACTACCACGCTAACTCAAAAGGGATTAAAGTTTTCTTGGAGTGATGAATATTAATAGAGATTCAAGGAGTTGAAAAGAAGGCTTATCACTATTTCTATGCTCATACTACCCACAAGTGGAGAACATTTTGTGGTATTTAGTGATGCTTCGAAGAAGGGCCTGAGCAGTGTTTTGATGAAAAATGACAAAATCATTAGCTATGATTAAAGTCAATTGAATTTTCATGTGAAAAAATATCAAACACATTTTTTGGAGTTGGTAACAGTGATCTTTACTTTAATATTTGGGTGGAATTACCTTTTTGGGGAGAAGCGTGAAATATATACGAACCACAAAAGCCTCAAGTAAATATTCACACGAAAAGAGTTGAATATGAACTAATAAATATGCTTAGAGCTGATCAAATACTATGAATGCTCAGTCTATTACCACCCAGGGAAATCTAACAAGGTGGAAGATGCTCTTAGTAGAAAGGACCCTATGATTTTGTCATTAATTAGAATTTAAAAGGATCCAATCTTCTTAGATTTGATGAATATGGACATGGGAATCATAACTAAGGGAACATAATCAATCCTTTCACAAATGATATCTCAAACCTCTGTTTTTAAAAGGTTAAGAAATTATCAAATGGATGATGTGGGAATTCAGAAGAATGTGAAAACTATCAGAAAAGGTAAATCCTTGGAGTTCAATGTTAGTGAAGAAGGAATTGTGAGATTTGGAACAATAATATATGTTCCCACAAATCAAAGTTAATGAATGAAATTTTGGAGGATACATATAGTTTGAATTTCTTTATTAACCCAAGAATCAAAAATATGTATCGAGATATCAAAGAGAATTATTAGTGGGATAGCATGAAGAAGGAGATCGCTAAGTATACATCAAGGTACCGGGTATATCAGAAAGTGACGGCTGAGTGGAAGAAGTCTAAGGGGATTATGCAACCATTACCCATACCATTATAGAAATAGGAGAACATCAAAATATAATTTGTCACCAGACATCCGAAGATATCCAAAGGAAACAATGCTATATGGGTTATTGTGTATCGTATTACAAAGACTACACACTTCATTGCAATTCGAGAGGATTTCTCATTAGATCAATTGAAATGGATATATATCAGAGACTTCGTAATGCTATATGGAGTACCACTATCTATTGAATCCAATCAAGATAGAAGATTCACCTCTATGTTTTGGAAGAGTCTTCAATGTTCTTTGAATACTAAGTTGAACATCAGTACAACTTATCATCCTCAAACTAATGGCCAATATGAGCGGACTATCGAAACACTTAAGGTCATGTTATGATCATGATCGATGTACTTCAAAGGAAGATGGGATAACAAACTTTCTTTGGTTGAGTTATCTTACAATAATAGTTTCCACTCAATCATCCAAATTGATCCTTATGAATCCCTTTAGGGGAAGAGGTGCAAAACACCGGTGAGTTGGGATGATGTTGGGGAACGAAAACTCTTAGGTCCTAAAATAGTCAGAGAAATGGTGGAGAAGGTTAAGATCATCCAACATCACATTAATGCTTCTCAGAGTAAATAAAAGAGCTATGCTGACAATCATCGAAAAGACCTAGAGTTTGATGTTGGAGACATGGTATTCCTCCACATATCACCATGGAATAGAGCTATGAAATTTGGGAAGAAGGGAAAGCTTAGTCCAAGTTACAATGGCCCTTTTGAGATCCTTGATTGCATTGGAGCAGTGGAATATCATCTAGCACTCCCACCGAACCTATCTCAAGTATATTATATATTCCATGTATCACTATTGAGGAATTACATACCTAACCCATTGCATGTTCTCAATACAGAGGTGGTACCATTGGAGAATGAACTATCTTATGAAGAGAACCCGGTGAAGATATTAGATCATAGGTAAAATATTCTACGAATTAAGACTATGCCCCTCGTCAAGGTGTTGTGGAAAACCCACATGTTTGAAAATGAAAAATGGTAATCAGAGGAAGTGATGAATCATATCTACCCACATCTATTTTAGTGTGGGAAAAGGAAATTTCTAGGGTGAAATTTCATAAGGGGGAAGATTTTAACGACCCAAACTTTTATTAATGAATATTCCTCTAGATCTAATTGAATGTATTATTATGTGAAATGGTTATATAAAACATATGAACATCATTTTTTTTTATGTTTTTGGATTTTAAAATACTATTAATTATTGTTATTTTTTCTAATATAGTCATTGAAAAGTGATCACGTGATTAGTATAAATATAGGGCTTTAACAAATCCAATTTACTCAGAAAAAGGAAGTTATAGACTCATCTAGTAGAATTGATCCATATGAAGCCCATTTTTTAGAGATTGTAAAGTAGGTAGCGTCACTGGTCTTCACTCATGATCAATCCCAATCCGAGCTTCAACACATTAATATTGAACAGAACCTCCTACGGGAAAAGTGGAAGTTGATAGAGATTACCACTCGAGCGATTTTCTCTGAGCCACCCCACGAGTCTATCACTATCGCACTCCTTACCCTTAGTTATTATCTAGATGTTATAAGGGGTTATGTAAAAATACCCTAGAACTATGATTATGTGCATTATTTTTGTATTGAATAAATAATATACATTCATTTTATTATTGTTACATTGTAAATAGTTTTTAAAGCACAAATTTTACTTTTTTAGTTAATATTCAATTATGAAATATATTTTGTTGAATTAATGGGTTATTGAATTAAATAATATTGTAATAAAATATTATTTCTGAATTTATTTTCATTAAATAATAATGATCTTATAATTTTATGAATACAATTTTAGTTTTTATTAATGTTTAAAAGCTATTTTTCTCAAAACCCATGATTTTTTTATAAATGTAATTTTTTATTTTAAAAGTACAGATTTCCATATTTATAAAATTATTTTGATAAAATGAATATTATCTTTTGAATAATGGCATCTAAATTTTCTAATGGTGAATTTTTCATAATTTTCTGAGACAATTGATTTTTTTTGGTAAAAATTATATACCATTTAAATATATAATGTGTTTTAAGACATCATAATGACCCAATAATGATGTAATAAAATAATATAAAAGCGATTTTCAGACAATATATGTTTTACTTATAAAATAATGATATTTTATGTTTGTTTAATTTATTTTACAAATCTTTAGTGGACCCTCCAATACTTTTAAGACATTTTATCATTTTAAAATGCTTTCCGTGAGAGTGTGACTCACCTACACATAAGAAAGCCTATTATTTTAAGATTTTAATACATTTTAAATATAAAATAATTCTATCCAATCATCTTTGAAAAAAACCATGGGATAGTCTGTGGTTTTGATTAGTTTAATGTGTGGTGTCCAAAAAATAATAATAAAGAATTCCCTCTCTTTTCCTATATAAACCCACCCAAGATCTCACTTCTCTTCACTAAAATCCTTTTGATCTATCCCAAACCCTTACTTCCTCTCTCAATAATCCTCCCAAGGTGCCCAAAGTTCCCAAAATTCCTCTTTCAATCCCCTCCCAAGCCTTTGGGATCACACTTCCAAGTAAAGGACTTCTTCCTTTCTCAATTTTGTCCAAATTTCATTATGTTGTTATACCATTATGTTTTCGATTAAAATTGTTGGGATTTTATTTCTTACCTCCCCCATACTTTCCTCCTTATTTTTAATGATTATAGACCTTATTCTCTCTCATTAATTCCTCCCATGTACACCTGTTACCGTGTAAAAATCCCGTAATGAATTTCTCTCTTCTCATTTACATTCAAGAAATTCCATAGTAATATGAATCTAAATTCCATTAAATATGTTGGTACATGTATCTATATGACCCCCCTTACTGTACATTTTATATAAATATTATGAGACACCCATTTATCTCTCATCAAACATTTTTATTAATTCTTATGTCACGCTATTATGCTGCTAAAATTGCACCGTGATTTTCAAAGCCAAAGTCAATGTGTACCAAATACCATGCCCATTTCTCTATAATGGGTGTTCACCTTAATGAACATTTACTTATTGATTATATAGTTTCATGTAAGACTTCCACATTACTTTATCGTGGAGTAAATGATGTCATTTAATGAATCCATATTATATGATCCAGGTGACACACTTATGCATGAAATTAAATAATTATGAAGAGTGTGCCTTGATAGAACTCCAATACATTGGGGAAAGATTACTGTCATGATAAATAAATTGAAATGAGGGTTTACTAATGATAATTAAAGTGTAATGATGGTTTACTAATGCACCATGTGTAATGGGCTTTGGATCATGCTAATATCATGTTAATTGTTGTTTCCACATTTCTATGTTATTATAATCATACTATATCATTCCTTTATTTTAATTTTTCTCTTATGCTCCATTTATATTCCTATTTCCTAACATGTACTTTATTTTTCATGTTATTCCTTTTTTACTCTCTTACCGGGCATTATATCTCACCCTTTTATTATGCATGTCCTCAGGTTATCCCATGAAATCCTAAGTACGAAGTAATGTGTGTGGTCATGTAAAATAAATTTTCAATAAAGATGTGTATTTCATGTTTTAAGTTGTTATGTAATTTTTTTAAGCCCCAAATACACTAGAACAATCGATATTATTTTTTTACTAAGTGAATATTTTATTTAATAAATTATGTTTAAGTTTCAAATAAAGAAGATGGATGTTATAGTTCTTGTTGAGATTAACTCATTCCATAAATTTATGATAACTGTCAAACCACCTTTCTAGGGAACCAAATGTATAAGCCTTTCCCAAGTACTATAAAAATGTGATATATTATTAATTTATCAAGGAATATGAATATATCATCCCTAAACACTCATTACATATTTGGGTTGAGTCTTCTTTGACACCCCGTAGTTGTATTTACATCATCCTTCCTTAAGATTTTATGTAATCAAATTATTTTATTGATCCCTTTGGTATTTGATATGGACAAGTCTATATTATAATTATTCCCTTTTACAAATTAATAAAATTTTCTTCTTACTAAGCCTAAAATTCAATTGAGATATTGACATGTGGCGCCTCTTTTTTACCCAAATATGCATATTTTATATTGGTAGGAAATACCCTCAATTGTAGACTTGGTGGATTTTTTAATAATATAACAACAACAAAATTATAATTACTTATATAATTTATGATAAGTCAAAAAAAATATGGGTGTTATTTTAATATATTAGGTCATTTTTATCAATATTCATGGGTGAGTTTGATGGAAACTGGTCTTAATGGTTTTGAAGATGGATAAGGGTTTTCATTAGAGACTTGAATAAGTTTTTTTCCTTCAACTCTTTGACTGTAGAGGATTTTTTGTTGTTTTAAGTCATTGATTTCATGTTGGGTTCCCCCTTATCCCTTAAAAGGGTGTTTATAATAATAAAAAAATAATTTCAATTCATTATGCCTTTTAATTGGTGATCTTTTCCTAACTAACATGTTCATACTTTGTTTGAGTGTATGGCATAGCTCCCATTTTATGGCCAATGATATCCACTAAGAAGTAGTCATCCAATCCATAAAGACTATTCACCTTTTGAAATAAATTTAATATCTTCTTATATTTTCCCTGTATAAATGTTAGTTTTCTATGATGCACATATGTTAATGATTTTCTTATGTATCAGAATGGTATTCTCAATATAAATGAAACTTGTATATCCCTTTTATATCTAATACTATGAAATCTTCTAACAACATAAGATTCCTAACATTAACTGGTTAATCTTAAATAAAAAATATTTTATATTTATGTGATTTTTTATCTAGTTACAGTGAAACAATTGTTGTATTAAGCTCACCAATTACTAATTCACTGTAAATTATCAGTGGTATCATGTTAATGATTACTCACAAATGAACATAAAAGTTAAAACCGAATTTCCATTAAATTAGAATAGAATATTAAAGATCCTTATATCTTTTATTTTTTATAGAATAATCATCTGAAGGAAAACACAATACTATTTAATGAGTTTTACTATAGAAAGGTCATCTAGATGTCTTTTTTATGATATGAAATTTTACAAGAATTTTGTATAAGATTAAATTTGGGAAAATTCCTATGGAACTTGAATATCATCTTTGATCTTCTGAAACATATATATGAATCTATTAATATATTTTTCACTATTCTTTTACAAATCAATTTCTCTTTCACTAAAGGGAGAATGTAGTTTAAAATCCATGACCTCACTATTAGGAAGCTTATTAATCACTCTCTAATGATATTATTCTTTTTTAATCCACTTTTTCTAAACCAATTATAGGTCTATTTTCACTTTCTTTATATCAAAATTTAGTTACTTCACTAGGTAGTTAGCTACCTTATGTTGTTAAACATCCACTTTAGGATTCACTGGCTACTTTTTATCTCTTAGTCTAACAATATTTCAAAATGGTCTTTCAATGTCATTAGAATCCTCTCTGTTTTTTTATAGTGGTGGTAGAAAATTTTTCATTGTCCCTCTTTTTCACGTATTATTTCCAAACAAAGATTTTAATGTTATGAATACTAGTTTGTACCATTGTATTAGTTGATCTATTTTTGGGAAATTTTAAATTATACTCATAAAAAAATCATCGATCTTTAATTTGTGTCCCTTGATTTATATAAGTTTATTAAATTTCTTATATGAGTAAACTTACTTAGATATAAATTTTGGTTTTCTATAAGATTATTGGTGTTTTTTGGTTGGGTATATATATTTAAAATTTCCATTAATTCAATTTATCATATTTTTATGAAGTTTTATTACTCATTTTATGATAAATTTGTCTAATTATTCAATCTAGAATTTTATGTATTTTAGAATGGTTCAGTACATATAAGTTTTATCTCATAATTAACTATGTATTTTTCTTCATATTTTTGAGGAGGAGGTGATCCTTAGGATAAAAATAAAATTTCATATAATTTTTAGTGGTGTTCCCAACATACCATAATAATTTAATTATTCCCTTGATTATTGGGATTTAGAAAATAAGATTTTCATTTCCATAAAAAGATTCAATGTGATAATTTAAATTATATTTCACCACTAATTTCATGAAAAAGAATCTTCTCCCTTTAATTGTTTTTGAAAAATGGTATAAATATATTTATAATGATTCTTGAGTTTATTTTTTATTTTCTCTAAAGTTTCTTCATGGTAAAATTTCTAATAGGGTCTTCTACGATTCATTGAGTCCTTCATAAAATTTTTCCATAAAGACTTATATAAATGGTGATTAAGGCACTCTTGATAGATGTTTTTGAATCATTACCATAATTCAAAGAAGGTAAATTTTTCATTTTATACAATTTTTCAAATATTGTTTTTGAGTTCCATTGACCTATATATAGGGTAGGATATTTATATAAATAGATTATAGTTCAACTTATATTTTTTTAATGGGTTATTCTCTTATTGAATTGAAAAATATATTGTTTTACCTTAAGATTAATCGGGAAACATAATATATTGAGTTCATATTCACTCACTCTATCAAGTAAAAAATATGAGAAAGTTTATAGAAACACAATGATAAACTTTATAAAATCCTTAGAAGGAAATATATCGAATATTGGTAACTGATATATGTTATCGTTATGTATTTAATAGTTTCTTTAGTTTTTTATAAGTTTGATTAATTATGGATTTACAAAGACTCAATAAACATGTAAATACTATAGTATTAGTTCTCTATATTCATTTTGGATTTTTTGATCATGTTATATTGGTTCCTCACTATTATGATTCACTCTTTAAAATGTTTCCTTATCTATGTCATTTATTATTCTAGAATACTCTAGTGAAAGTGTCTTTTTATTTCAACAATGAGAGGAAATGTGTCTTCACTTAGACTCATTTTGTGTATGCCCCTATAATACCATATAGTAATTTTTATAAATGATATTAAGTGTAAAATGAATGAAAATTGTAAATTTATAACAATGGTGTATCATGTATAATCAATTTTTTTTTGTTTTATAGATCCATAGTAAATATTACATAGGAATGGGTACTACCATCCTCAATAATAACACTAAACATAGTTGATAATAAAGTGTGTAGTTGTAGATACATATATTCTCTATAGGTGTACAAGGTTTTATAGAGCATTATATTTTAATTAAACAATATAATATCAATATGGATGTCAATTGAAATTAATAGATTAGTTATACATGTTTGATAATGTTAGTTAGAAGTATTGAGGTGGGTGTATTGAAGATTCTAACCATGTAACCTAGAGACAAATGTATAAAATTAATAAAATTAAATAAATAGTGGAATAATGAATATATGGTGAGCAAATTTTTAGGGGTTTTGGGGTAGGTTTTTTTATATTATATTGATTATGGATGAAATCCCTAGTTCTTCCCTAATATACTCATTCCATAATTATATGTTCTCTCTCAATTCAATCATGGTATATTTAGTGAAATATTTTCTCCTTGTATGGTTTTTATGCAAACTATACAAAAAAGATCCATGAATTTATGAGTTTTTTTCAAAAGAAATTTGAATTTTGAGTTATAGAGGTGGGGTGTTTTGAAAATTGAGATTAATATTTGTATTTTGGGAGTTGGGACATTCCTAGTGGGTTTATTTCATGTGATTGGGAGTTATGGTTGTTTTTAGAAGAATCAAGTTAAATATGGAGGTGTTTTCCCTGAAGAAGAATATAAAATTTTTCTATGTGTATCAAATCACACCATAACAAAATCATTTCTATAACTCCCACCATATCATAATTATTCATTAATTTAATTTTGGTTTTTCTTCGAAGTCATTCAAGAGGACTCAGGGAAATAGGGGTGAAAATGTATAATTTCATAGAAGGAAGGCTAGGGGAAAAATTGACACACAGTTAGTACTAACTATGTGGTAACTATGTGATATAGATCTAGGAAGTGGAAGAGTTGTTTCTCATGGTTTGATCATGGTTATTCAAACTGTGTGAATTTCAATGCAAATTGTATGGGGTCTAGGTGGTTGTTTAGGGGTGTCACATGATGTGAACATGGTTTTCCAAAATTTTGTGGCTTGTCCTAAGAGAATATGAAACATGTATTTCAAAGAGATATTAGAACACAATGTTAGACTAATAGTGTGACCTAAATTTGTGTGACCCATCAAACCGTTAATTTTTTTTAATATTTTATCCTTTTTATCTTGGTCTTTTTATGTATAATATCTTCTTAATCCTCATTTGGCTCAACCTAAACCTTATCCAATTCTATAGATACCTCCTCCATTGGTTTCATTGTATAATTAAAGATTTCATGATGAATCATTTTGAGGTATGTTTTGTTTATTATCTGGTTTCCCCTCTTCATTGTATATACTCATTAGAAATCTTCTATATTTGGATCATTGGAAACTAATTGGGATATGGATGTTACATCTAACAGTTTTAAGGGTGGATTTTTGTTTTTCTTATAGATCTAGGATCATGATGACTCGATATACTATTTCTAAACCTAATTTTTTGAAGATGGTTAGTTTTCCCTCCATTTTAAGGTGGTTGTCACCATTTAAAGGTTATTAAACATGAATTACTTTATTATCATATAAATTCAACTGGGTTTTTTCATGATATTGGTTGACTTGTTTTTTTGTTGTTTTATTGGAAAAGATTCATGTTTTTAAAGGGGTTTTACTTTATATACATATTTGTGCACACTATGTTTTTGTTAAAATTCTCAAATGGTAGTTTTCATTCTAAAATGGGGTTTCATGAATGAAAGTATATATTTTTTTCTATGAAAATGTTTTATAAATTGTTACTATGGTCTATAAATTGATGTTGAATACATATCGTAAAGGGTAACTATAAGTGTGTTAAGAAATAGACTTTTCCCTCTAGCGTGTCTAATTACAATAATGTTATACATCACTTTAGTGTGTGTAATTACACTACATGTTATACATTTTGGATCCACCTTATACATTGATTGGGTCCTTCCATTCATGTATAGTTTGCATCACCATATGATAGAGAAAAAATGGTTTACTTTTTAATTTATGATTGGTTTTCCACATGATAGTATTTTCATGATTAGTTCCTCACATGATTATCATATAGTGTATCCATGGTTGTTTTATAAATATTTTTAACTATTTTATTTTATACCGAACATATTTCTGGATTTGGTGAATATGATCTATTTTTATAAAAACCAATCTATATTTTACAAAATTGTTTTATTTTATAAAATTTATTTGTAAAGTGGATATTTTTAAAAGATAGAGCTACTGCATTCTTGATATTAGAACATGAATATATTCTTTAGTGAAATAATGCTATGATTTTTTCTCACACCCTAATTTTTACTTGTGGTAGTTTTAGATGTATTTTAATGGGACTCGAGTAAAGGGAAGGGAATTGGGAAGCATGATTATTTCTCTTATTGTCATCGCCTTCATAGAGGGATTTTTTTAGTTGTGAAAGACGGTCAAGCATAGTTTCATCTAGAATGGTCACGTTAAATCTTTCTGGTTGAG
Organism: Viscum album; assembly: GCA_963277665.1. Lineage (NCBI taxonomy): Eukaryota > Viridiplantae > Streptophyta > Magnoliopsida > Santalales > Viscaceae > Viscum > Viscum album. The sequence continues at coordinate 559,789,019 of OY728119.1, forward strand.
CCTATTCAGATTGAATTTGTATTTCTCATGTAATTCAACTCTCTTTTTTCTATTTTTTACATTTTTATAATTCTTTTCTATAGATTTATAAGAGACATGTTTATTTTATTTAGTTGTACTTCACCATGAGGCAGACTATCTTGATAGACTTGTCTATTTTTCCGTTTTGGTTGATTAAAAAATGGTATCCAAGGGAGAAATGATCATGATGTTTTTTTAAACTAACTTAGTTTGGTTTGATGTATTGGGATGAAAAAAAGTTAGTACCCGTAGAGTTCTGGTAGTAAGTGCAAGAGGGTATATGGAAAACCAATATTTAGGTCTGAAATTGACTTACAATGGGTTGTCAGGATTTTTTTCTAAGCTTGAGACTTGGAGTTAGGGGATATTTGAATGAGAAGGACATGGGTTTTATTTTAAAAATATCATTTTTCTTCCTAATATATTTTCATTCATTTATTTAATTAAAAATTCTTTTAATTCATCTTGTTTAAAGGAGTTAATAAGAATTATTAATGATGGTACTTTGATTTTGAAATTTTATCAAAAGATAATTGGATTTCTTTTATTATATTATTTAGATGATTCCTCCTAGAAGAGAACCTCAAAATAAAAGAGGGTAATCTATGAGACATATTCTATAAGAAAATTCTCTAGTGTACCCTTCATTGCCGGAAGCGTCAATCGACACCATTTAGATTCTCGGTCAAGTAGGTGTTGGAAACATGGGACGATTTGTGGATTAGGTATTGGATTTTACCAAGAAGAATCCACCCATATTACATTTTTAAAAAATGGATTTAGGAATATGGGTAATGGATTGATTACTATGAATATGTGTATTGGATTGATTATATTGACAGGATCTTTAGCTTCTTGACGAACCATGATGGTGGGTTTTCCATGCACATGCTTGATGAACTGAGAAAGATATGGTGGAACTCTATTGTTTAAGATAAGTTGAATGAGGATATTACCTAGACTTACATCAAGAAAATATATAACCAATAATTTTATCCAAATACATTGATTTCAGGAAAGATTTGGGATTTTCTGACTTTATGTTAAGGGAATAAAACCATTTTGGGGTAATCCACATGTTTTTCTTAGTTATTGCCCTTGGTACCAGATCATGTCACCAATTATTTCTACAAATATCATAGGATTGATATGGGGATTATGGATAATATTCGGTCACTAATGGTTATGAAATTCTATAAAAATTGTTTATATGTGGTTAATAAAAGAGGTTATATAAGTGGTATACATAGATGGGATAAAATTTAGGTGTATCATTGATAGGTGTGGTTGTTTTCTTGGTTGTGTCTTCTTGATAAAAAAGGAGTCACAAAGGTAGCCAGTTTTCATTAGGACCAACTTCAGAAAATCTATCAGGACACCAATAGGTTTATTTATTTAAGTGTAAAAGGCCTAGTCAAACCAAGAATAATTGTTCAGAGGCTCCCAATACATGTCATCATTTTGGAAAATCTAGCCATCTGAGTCATTTTTGTGGAAGGATGTCTCAAGGAAGTAAGGTTATATCCAATATAACAAATTTTTCATAAGTTCATTCTCATAATTTCATGGGTAGTGAATCTTATACTTAGTTCATGGTGGATTTTATCTGGAAAAGAAATATTTGAGTGTTTTTGAGACTAGACGTCCTTATGCGGAATAGTATGCACCAAAGGAATCTAAATCAGGGAAGACTATTGTTAATGGATTGATATTTATTTCACACTCTATGGTACTAATTTTATTTTATAGATGTGTTACTCATTGATTTATATAATCATTGTTTGTTTATATGTTCGGATTTCATTCTGAGAATATACTACTCTATTTGGTTATTTAGATGCCTATGGGAAAAAGATTTTGCAAAATTTTGAAATTTACCACATGTCATGTGATGGTTTTGAGCTTCAAAGTGGTGTGGGATTTCATGTTTTTTTATCATGATATATATGATCTGATTATTGTAAAGGATTTGATGATTTTTTTAAAGGAAGATATTTATTTTTATCATCGTTGATTTTTTAATCTTTACATGGAGTCACTCACATCTTTTATGGGTAGAGGGATTCTAGGTCCAAGATAGATGTTTTGATTGCCCGATATTCTGGGGTGATCTCATAACATTTATTAGAGATGTTCCTAGATATTTTTGATCCTTTATTGATAATTCAACTTCTTATGGTGGCATTTGAATACCCAAAGATCTCCTTGGATGATTTTTCTAGTTTACCACCAAAGATAAAGGTTGAGCATACAATTTTCCTTCTACCTAATATGATTCCAATATCTATTTAATCTTATTATATGTCACCTCATGAATTATTAAATCAGAAATTATGTATTATAGAACTTTAGGATAATAGATTTATTCATCCAAGAATGTCACCATGTGCTTATTCTGTTATCTTTTCTTTGAAAGATGAAAATAGCCTTAAAATTTTCATACATTATTAAAATTTAAATCATGTGACCATTAAGATCACATATCCTTCATGATGGATTTGGATTTTTTTGACTAGTAAAGAAGGGATTTTGGGTTTTAAATATCAATATTTTGTTAAGTTACCACCAACTGAGAGTTTGAGAAGATTATATACCTAAGATAGAGTTTATAATTCGGTAAGGAAATTCCATTTTTTCGATTATGCCAATCAATATCACTAATTCCCCTTATATATTTATGTTATTGATGAATTAGAACTTTCATTAGTTCTCAAACAATTACAGGCCCATGTTCATGGATGAAATTTTGGTGTAATCCAAAATATAGGAGGGGCCCATGGGCTATTTGGTATCATTCTTAGAACCTTGAGGGAACATCCCATTTATTTTAATATTTCTATGTTTGAAATTTAGGTCCATGAGGTGAAATTTATATGGAATCTTTTATCTAAGTGGGCTGTCTCATTGGGTCCTAAAAATATATTGGTGGTAAATACATTGGATAATCCCTAAATATTTTTTGGGATATGAATATTATTTGTGTTGGATGGTTTGGATAAGCAATTTTTTCAAGACTTGTCCACTATCACATATCTGATGACAACATTATCCTAAAGGGTGTAAATTTTGAGTGTAATTAATAATGTCAAATAGATTTTGAAGAACTAAAGAATAGGTTGACTTCCTCACTATTTTGCATTCTTCTAGAATGAGGTTTGGTATATGATATCTTATTTAATGCTTCTGGTATGGGTTTGGAGTGTTTCTCAGTGTTGTTGAAACATGTGGTGGCCTATGGATCTCAACAATTATTTCATCGTGAGAAGAACTACCCAGACCAAGGTCTTATGTTTGTGTTGGTTACACATGCACTCAAAACGTGGTGTTATTATCTATGTTGGGAGAGGTTTATGGTATAATAGGATCCTAAATCCATGAAGTATATTTTCAATCTGATGTATTTTAATGTTTGATAGATATATTTTGTTGAGTATCTTAATACTTTTGATTTTGAAATTTCATATACTCTCAGGAAAGGGAATGTGGTCACTGATTCACTGTGAAGGAATTTGAAAAATCAATCCTCGAAATAATTAGTGGAGTAGTGGTATCTAATGAGTTTGTTTTTTGAGATAAGTTTGGTAGAGGAATAAATATGTGGGAAGGACCACTTAACTTTGATAAAGGATGAATTATCATTTTATGATAGGGTTTGACATGATAATGTACATGAAATTGAGTTCTAGTGGTTTAGAGAGATCCTAATTGGCGGGGTGACCTTAGGTGAGTGGTCATAGTCTTTCCATTGTTTTTTCTATTTTTTATGAATATTGGTTGTTAAATTATCTATATGGTATAAAATGATGTAAAATTGACACTATCCTTATTGGTCTCTACATACCAGGACTACCAATAAGTATCTTGATTTTAAACATCAGTATTGTTGTATGGGGATGAGATATTTGATTGCATTATTTTTGGCATGATGCATGAATTATCATAGAATAAAGGGGTTGCACCAGATACCTATAAGTTTTTTGGTTCCCTAACCCATTCTTTCAATGAAACGGGTTGATATTTCTATGGACTTCATCATTTAAATACCACAGACTCCTAGTAAGAAGGATGAAATTTTATTGATCTTTTTTTTACTAACGAGATCTGCACATTTCTTCCTGACGAATGAGATAAAAAATGAGGTGTATCATGGGAACATGTGTGTCTGAGTGGTTATGATACTTCATGGGATTCCCTATGAAATTGTTTTTGGAATGGAAATGAGGATCACATATGGGTTCTAGATAGGCTTGAAAGAGGATATGGATTTCCAGTTTAAATTGAACATGGAATTTCATCTGTAGATGTGTGGATAAGTAGAAAGAACTATCCAGGTTCTTGATGATATGATTTGGGTGTGCATGCTTGATTTTGGTGGTTTATTAGAGGAGAATCATTCTCTAAATTAATTATTTTATGAAAATAATCATCATGATTATATTAATATGGTTCCCTTTAAATTATTTTATGTGAATCAATGCTGGTGTCCCTTGTACTGGGTAAAATTGGGAGAACAGTACTTGGTTAGACCGAGACCTGATGAAATAATGATAATAATAGTGAATTTGACCCGAATGTGTTTGGTCAGGGCATATATTCAATAGAAATATTGTATATACTTTTATCATTAGATGATATAGATTGATCTTGGTGAAAATTTGTTTTTGGATTTTACATCACTTGGGTCACCATCGACTAGGTAAGTAGGGTAAGTTTGGAATCAAAGATTTTTTGACATATTGAGATCATTGGAGGAGTCATAAAGGTGGAATATCAATCAGAATAACCATATCATTTAAATTTAATTCCATACATGTTTTATGGTTCCCATTTTATGTGGTATCAGTTAGATCATTCCCATGTGATTTCATGGGAATATTTTGATCTTTCTCCTGACACCATGGTAGTTGAAGAACCAGATTAGATTATCAATTTCCAAGATAAGTTGATGAAAAGTAAAAAAAATTATCTTATTTTGTGTATTGTGGCAGTACTGATGGTATATCTATTAAACCTGGGAGCAAGAATCATGGATGAAAAATTTATGGCCTTCTCTTTTTTGATACTATGATCTTGATAACTTTATCTGAACAAAAATCATTGATGATGGGGATAACTGTAATTCCCACCAAATTATAAATATTCTTTTATTTAATCTTGGTTCATCTGTGATGTTTTTTATTAGTTTTTGGGAAAATCTGGTTGAAATTTGGAAACTTTGGATAATTAAGCAATGTGAATAGTTTTTTTAACAATTAGTACTAATCATAAAATAAATATGTGGTGTGTATCTTTGAGGTTATTGAGGTATTTTGTTTGGTTTGAGCACAATTAGTTATAATATTAATCTTTTCAATGAAACTGTACGGTTTTTGGGTGAATGTACAGGGGTGTCATATATTTTGATCATATTTTTTCCAAACTGTGTGGGTTTTCCCTAGTTACCAAACAACTTTTTCCAAGATACTATTCATTAAATAGATAGTAACCATGCATTGTTTTTTGTGGTAAGACAAAAAAAGTGTGGCTTAGAAGTGTGTTTTCCTCCAAACCATTAAAATTTAGATTTTACCCTTTACCCTTTGGTAATTTTTATGCATAATGCCTTCCTAATACTATTTTATATTTCATTAATCCTTATCCAGTTCTCAAGAGGATTTCTCCCTTGGATTCTTCGTGGAATTACATCTTTCCTAATGAATAGATTCATGGATTTTTGTTTTTTTGATCTGGTTTCCCGTATTATTTGCATATCATCACTATATCTCTTCTCCTATTTTCTCACTAGTACATAATTGAGAAATGGATACTAGATATAATGGGGTTATAATAGTATTTACATTTTTTATTATGGGTTTAGGACAGTGGGGACCTTATTTAATCCTTATCGATCTACGTTTTCAATGGAGACTAGTTTTACCACCGTTTTGAGGTAGATGACTCTATATAAATGTTCAAACACAATAATTGATTTATTTACTTGTATGTTCCTTTTTTATTCTAATGAATTGCTTTATTTTTGGTTTTGGTGGTTTTATTGGAAATAATTGAAATTTTTAATCCGTATTTTCTTTGAATAATGATTGGTGCAAAACAAGTGTTTGCTTAAATGCATAAATGGATGTGTTGGTTCTAAAATTTTACTCCATGCATGGATAAAATGTGATTTTATATGAAGAAGTTTTATATATTCTTATATTAGTTACAAAATGGATTTCAAAAAACAAAGAACATTTTGAAACCATAGGTGCATTGAAAAATTAAAAAGTTAGTTTCATGTGTGTAATGACACTAGAGGTTATGTGAAACATTAGTCTATTTAATGAAAGTAGATGTTATACTAGTTAGTCCTGTCTTAGGTACATATTGGAGATCTTATTTCATGTCTAGTATATATCCTCATATGTTAAATCCCAAATGTAATTCTTTTTCATTTATGAATTCTGTATTAGATGATTGTATTTTCATGGTAATTTTATCATATCCCTATCTTATAGTGTATCCATGGTTGGTTTTTACCTTTTCAAACTTTTTTCATTCATAGGTGATATGTTGTTTAGATTTTTTAATATGGTATAGTTTTATGAAGATGAAATGAATTTTTGAAAAATGATTTTATTTTAAGAAAGAACTTTATAAACGGGACATTATTGAAATCTATAGTTATTTCATTTAGTATATTGAAATATTTAAAGATTATTTGGTAAAATCCTACAAGGTTTTCTACTCACACCCTAATTTTTTCCTTTGGGAAGTTATAGATTTTTTTTCTGGACTCTCATATTGATAATGGAATTATGTAGCATGTCAATGTCTCTTTTTAAAATCATCTTCATTGTGGGATGGTTTGGGGGTGATGGATGGTTACACATGGTTTTACCTATACTTTTCAAGTTTTATCATTCTAGTTGGACCTGTTTAGATTTATTTTTTTGTCTCATGTAATTTTTCTATCTTGATTCCATTATTACTATGTTCATTTAATTTGTTCCAATTTTTCATGAGAAATGTTTGTTCTCCATTGTTTTTATTCACCATGTGGTGGACTATCTGGTGTGACTTGTCCAGTTGACTAGGGATGGTTCAATATAGGTTCACCATGAAGCTATAATCACTGATTATGTGTCACATTATAACAAAACAATTTCATTGTGGTGGTTTCCTTGATGAGATTATCATACTACATCTAAGGGAGTTTCATTGTGAAGGGTACTCTGGGAAAGAGTATCAAGATATAGTAAGGGGATTTGTGTTGTGAGTTTCCAATCATGCTTCAGTGTATGGTTTTTGTTTTCATGATTCCATCATGGATATTGGATTTGATGCATAAACCATATGGTTATACTAAAGGGAACTATTAGAAGTGTTGGGCGGAAGGTGTCAGACCACGATCTGTTGGAAAAAACAATAATAATTTCCTATTTTTATTTTTTAAATATTTTATAAATTTTATAAAATGGGCTCCTCTCTATTATTTAGTCACTCAACCCCCATTCTAAAAACCCCTATCCTCTATGATTTTTCCGTCCCTATACATGTTTTAGTGTCTAAAATTATTGGTTTTAATTATATTAGTGTGTTCTCTGATGTAGGAGGTATCCCATAGTTTGGATATGGAAATACTTAATTTCTCCCTTATTTTATTGTGCATTTCAATACACTTTTGGTGTTAACTCCATTTTAAGTTTTGTTTGTATAATTTATCAATTTATCCTGAATAATGATGTAATGATCCATGAGATCATATAATAGAACTCATAAGTGATGAAATTATATGATTGGTTCATCTTCCACCAAGTTCCACGTGTCTGTATTATATATGTATGTGCATGTGTTGGAGATTATGCTCAGGATTTAATTAAAGTAGTTGGGTGATTCCTAAAATGTGTTATAAGATAGGGTAAATCCTCTTAGTTTTGAATTGGGTATATGGTGAATGGTTTAACGATTTTAGGGTAGACTGTTAGCTATGTATCTAAGAGGAAAACATCTACATGGGTCCAAAATACCCTAAAGTGATTTAGACCCATGTGATTAGTGGTGAACAACCTAGTTCAATGTCATCGGAGAGCATTAATGGACAGTGGGAAAATGAGATCATTGGGTAGATGCTCCATTGACTGAAATTCTTTTAGAATTGTATGGGAGGTTATCAAGGTGTTCCTTGAGGACCCTAAATTCTTTTTTAGGGGTTGAGTGATGATGATAAATTTATTATGGGTTCAAATTAATTCTTCTGAGATAGTATATGAATGTTTAATGGATTGGATCCTAAGGAGTTATAATTTATCGTGTGGTTGGTTTATGCTTTATTGGTAATGGTTAGGGAATGATCCATGGTTGGTTCAATGTGTATGATATATCATAGATGTCTTGTTCTTTGGATATAGAGGTTCTTGGATAATCTTGAATAGCCTTTGGATAGTGAAATCCCTATATAGTTAATTGTGATTAATCATTAGAATAATAATGGGTATAATTCATGGATGTTATGTAAGGTTTCATGAACTGGAAAGTTACACCTATGGGAGGAATTCTAGAACGGTAAAGGTTTGTTCAGATAATTGTCTGAGATCCTTATTGATATAGAGTCTTGATGATTCCAATGAGGGATGTTATCCTCAAATATCCATGAGCATTACTAAAAACATGGGATATTCTTTAATTACAGACTAAGGTATCTATAAATATTGATGGGATATTGTATAACCCTAGTTTAAACTTAAGGTGATTTATTATAGTGATACAGATCAAGCTGATTGATGATGGAATGTTTTGATGGATATTACTTACTTATTCACTAGGTGTGGATTAGTATCTAGAAATGGGATTGTCCTATGGGAATTTTTACATGTTTTTGGTTATGTAAATGTTCCCTGACCATGATATGATTAATAATTATGAGAATTGATGTGAGGAATTTATATGTTCAAGAGTGTTTGGGAATGTACCACCTTGAGTGAGAGGGTATTGTCTTGGATGAATGTATGAGGCTCCACCCTAGTTTATAGGTTTCTTATATAGGTTACCTTGAGTGGTAGGTTTTGGATTAATGATATATCATAGGGACCTCACCATGAGTGAGAGTGTGGTGGTATATTTAATTATATTTGATATGGTATGGGAGGTGATTATGGAACCATGTACTAAGTGAGAGAATGATGGTTAGTGATGTAATGTCATGGAATTGTGGGAATTAGGTCGACCATGAGTTAGAGGTTTTCCAATATGGATGATTGTTCTATAATCTCTCATGAGAATGGTGTTTGGTAAGAAACTCAATGTGAGAGTTGATATGTGACTCATTATGATATTATCCCTTGAGTGAGATGGAATTGATCATGTTTTGGGATATATATATATATATATATATATATATATATATATATATCATGAAATGATTCTTCCAAAAAATGGGTGGAATAGTTGAGGTCAGTTGTTATGTTAGTATAATTAGAAAATAATGACATGTCATGTATGATTGTGTATATTATCTATTTTTTTCTATGCATGAGAATACTTAATATTATGATATATCAAAGAATCCTATTGGTGGTGCATTATTGATACTATTTATCACACTACATAGTCACACTATTGCAGATATTGATTTTTGTGATTCATTATCAATTCATTGGTTATAAAGTAGATCTGGATAGAGTTTTTTGATGGATATTTGGGTGACATTTTAAAGGAGGGAATTTGGTTTATAGTTTAATATACCTTGTATTTTTATTCTATTTATTTTTTATCTTTGAATCCAAGTATTCAATCCTTTTTGTATGGTTATGTATGCCAAATATAGGTATCATTCTATTATAGACTGTTGATATTTTTTTGTAGTTTGTTTTCTAATCGTTGTAAAAATTTACACTTAATATGATTTTAGTGATGTTTATGTTATTGAAATGTTATTATATCTAATGGTACTGAGAGTATATTTTCCACTTGTTGGTTTTAGACTCTCATTTGAAATCATCATCCTCTAATATACAGGGAATCACACTTAAGATCCCTCAGTATGCCATATTAGGACGATTAATATTTTTATGGGTTGGACTGTTAAAAAATGGTATCAATGCATTGTTTTAGTTATTATAATATAAGGATACATTATAGTCAAAGACATGAATGTGTCATAACTTTGATTGGTCACTAGGACAGTGTGTCCAAGCACCTTTTATTGTGAAAAAATTAAAATTTCAAGGGGTATATGATTGTATTTTATTATTTATGTTTTTTATTGAGATGCTTCATTATGTTTGATATTTATGGTTTACATTTTTAATTTTTATTTTATCCTTGTACTTAGGTGTAAAGAGCATGTCGATCCTTGAAACATACTTGGAACATATGTATATCTTTATATATGCATGACTACATGTCTATGGTAAATTTTATTCAAAATGATACAATAATTAAATGGATAATAGTTTTCAGTAATAAAATAATAGTGAAAATATTGAGGAATTTGTTAGGAAAATTATTTTAGTTAATTAAATCAAGAATAATAACATATTTTGTGTTTTCCCAAATATATTAATAACAATGAATATGTTAATTGGTATAGATATATTATTATTGAAATGTTTTTATTAATGTGATGATGATTAATTTTTTCATGTGTGGTGGAAGAACACCGTAAAATTAGTGGGCTCAGGTGGCGGATTCCCTTGTATGGATAATATAGGAAGAGTGTGACTAATATCTATCCTATATGTATTTAGATTTTTAGTTTATGGGAGATTATTGATAGGGTCATATTGGCATGTGATATTTATTTTGAATAGTGTTATGTACCACTCTAGAGTAACTAGAATGTGGTATTAGGTTAAGGTGATGGTTTTTCTATATGGAAGTGAGAAGATTCTGGGTTGTGAACTCAATAGTGGTTGGGTTAGAATGGATTTATTAGGAAGAGACCAATGAGTGTGTTTGGAGATTATGTGATGTCTACTTAGGATGTCTTATTGATCCTTATAGAGTGATTATAGGGTTCTCTAGGTAAGATAGTGTGTATACCTTTGGGAATTTGGTCAAGAGTCGGTCATTGATTTGGTTGTTTCCCAATTATATAATAGAATGTGAGTGGATTTTTTTCATACTACTAGATAAATGGGATGATTAAACCTAGTATGAAGGATGTATGGATATGTGTTTTGGGTTAATCTAGTAAATCCTAATTTTAATGATCAAAAATATTGTTTCTTAGTAATTAATATGTTTTATGTTTTATGATATTAAAATATTTTCTTCAAAACTACAGTAAATGGAATGATCATAATGTTACAACTTAATCCTACCATATGAAGATGTTCAACTGACCAAAATAGTAAAGTGTCTATATAGAAGTGACCACATGACCAAATAAGTAACCATGTGATAAATGATAAAATTTTATCAAAATCTTTAACTCATCACATCAAGTATTCAATTGGGAACACAATGATTTGAATAACTTATGATGACTTCAAGTGACCATGTAGACTAATAATGATTTTTGGTAACATATATAACCTACAACCTATCAAAATGAATTGACAACAAGATAATGTGAACACAATAAATTAACTATAAATCAAGTGACAACATGATATTGACTACAAGATCCAGTGACCATAAGAAGGTGACCAAAATCTCCTGTGACCAAAAAATAAAGTTATTAAAATAGTAAGTGACCATATGGTGATGTGACCACAATGTGAGCTAACCACATAGTGAACTAACATTAAGATAGAATGACCATGTTTAATTAATGTCTATATGATTTTGTCTAATTAAAGAAGTAGGGAATATTTAAAAATCAAATATATATTTTTTGAAAGATTTACATAATATTCCTTGAATTTAATTATTTCATATCATACTAATGAGTATGAGGATTAGTAAATTAATATTCACTTTTCTATAATTAAATTAGGTTATCAATACAATAATCGCATAAAGTCATGGAAAGTATATAGAGATTACTCTAAAATGATGATCAAACTAATTAATTCATTATTCGCTTCCACACAAAAAAATTGACTTTACAAAGAAATATCTACTATAAAATATTTCAGGGAAACATTTAAAGAAAATTGATTAACCAAATATGATCAGATTTATCTACTTAAAACTCAATCTCTTTCAATATTTCTCCCTAATATATTTATCTTACCTATAAGATGTGTTTACTTTACTAAATATATTCATTACTAGATGATACAACACTATATTTAAGTATACTAAATACTCTCTCTTATTCTATTCAAACCTATTATCCCATGAATAGTTGTGGAAAATGATGTTCGTAGTATGGATTATTTATGTGATGTTTTAATCATTACATTTTATATTGTTTTTTGATATATTTATTATTTTGTTAATGTTCATGGTAATGGTTGACTATCATATAGATAGGATTAGGTATATGCTTGAGAAGAAACTTCTGGTATTTATTTCTGTTGTGTTTCTACTTTTTTCTATATATTTTTTGTTAAACATCATTTTATCCTTTAAAAAAATTGAAATCAATACACTGATAGTTTTCTTTAATCAGTTATTTAAAAAATAAATCTAATCTGATTATATTTTTTTTTCAAAAGTTAATGTTGTTTTAAAAAAATCTTAATTTTTTTTTCAATTAATCCTTGGATAAATCTTTTTTAAAAAATGCTAGTATTTTAGGAAACTAATGTTTTATTGTAAATGGGGGGATTTAGTTTTAAAATGTTTTAAAATATAAATATCTATTACAAACTTAATTCACTCCATTATTGAGTTGTCTACTCCAACCAAAATTTGGTATTAGTTGAATTTGTTTCATTCTACTTCCATACATTTGACTTTGATCATTTTTCAAGAATGAGTATTTTTAATTTCTATTTTTGTATAATTTTTCACTATGTATTCTATGTATGAAGGTTATCTTCAAAAAGAACTATATTTTTATGGGAAAATTTATGTTCAGTGGAAAAAAATTAAAATCCATCTTCAGAGAATGGGTTTTAAAATTTCGGGATCTATAAATGATAAATATTAAAAACATAAATATTCTAGAAAGGAACATGATGCTGAAACTAAAGATTCTTATGAGTCAACTTTTAAGAACATGAATGATTTATTTTATTATTTAGGATAGGATAAATTTAATGTTTTATCTTCTTCTAATAATTCTTATCAAATTTAGTATACTCTTTATATGTCTCAAGAAGGTATATCTAATGTCAAGGAAATGTGGAAAAATATTTATAATGTTACGTATGATACTTATAAAATGAATCTTGATGAATCTATAACAAAATTGTACCTTAGGTCTAATATGATCATAAATACTATGATTACACTGGGAAAAAATATGGATGATAATGATAGAGTGTGATGGATCCTAATATTACTACTAGATCATTGGAGAGGTACTTAAGTCTCCCTTTGAGAGTTAGGTGATATAAAAAACAATGGGTCAAAATTGTAATTTGAAAGTTGATTATGTATGAAAAATAGATAAGTTTAAATAAGAAATATGATGGAAAAAAAGATATTTGGTTTCCTTTAAAGAATCACAATCAAAATCCAATTAATATGTCAAAACTAACAATGCTAGTGGAAGTTAAATTGATATAAGAAGTGATGAGAAAATGGATCAGATATCTTTAATATTTTAATAAGTTTAAAAAGAATATTATATTCTTCTAAGTCATACTATAAAGGAATGTATGACAAAAGATGAAATTGGAGGAGATATTAGAAAAAAGATGATTCCCCTAATGATATTACATGCGATTAATGTAAAAGGAAAGAAATATAATATAATATATATATATATATATATCAAAAGCATAATTAAAAAAAGACGTAGAAGGATAGTTAGAAATTTACAAATAAATAAATGAAGGCCACTTAGAGTGCATATGAAGATAACTCTAGTGATTAAAATTATAGTTAATAATATTTAATATAAAAAAATTTTATTCTTTATCTCTATTCATTCATAAGAACCATCTATTTCTTCTGCTCCTATATCTGGTGACTTTAATATTTTAAATGAAGAACCATAAAAAATGTACAGTATAATAAAATAAACCATAATGGGTTAAACGATAAATATAAAAATATTAAAAAAAATATGTTTTATGTTTTGTATATAAATATGATATTAGAAAAGAAAAGAAAAAGAATTTCAATCTATTAAACGAAAATAGTGATATGAAAATACTAAAGTAATAGCTTAAAAATGATTCAGATTAATTTTTTTTACAAAAAGACCAGAAATAATATATTGGATAAACAAAAAAAATCCAAAAACTATATATGTAACTTGGTATGGATATGGATAGTAAGGGAAGTTATATAAATTTATTTTATCTCGAGTTTAAAATATAATACGTCTATCTCTAGGAAAGATAATTTTTTTTTGAAATAATTCTAAAAATATTTCTCATAAAAAGGATTTTCTATTTAAATATGTTATTTATATTTTAGGAATGCCAATAAAACAACTGTTTAATCCAAAGTCTTTATTTTATAACTTCTCTAGACTAATGAAAATCAAGGTACAAATTTAATTTATTGTTTGATTTTACCAAGGAAAAATATTAAAAACACTCTGAGAAAATACGTGTTATCTTACTAAAGGTTTATCCAGAAGTATTCCTAGAGACTATTAAGTCTTTAATAATCATAAAAAATTGGATGGTGTATAAGTCACATCCATAATTATTCCAATATTAGTTTTATTGGACTAAAAAAAATTGTTACTAGGAATCTGTCCTTATTTTTTAAGTATTATTTGTTGATGGTTAAATATATAACCATATTAGTATTTCTCAATTTTTTAATGTTGGTTTTAATTCTAAATTATAGAAATAAAATTATTGTAAGAATTATTATTCCAATAACTCTTTATTATTCATTGTATTATGAAGTCATACGTTTTATTATGTTAATAAAAATTCCAATTTTTTCAAGAAAAAATATTTTATAGGTGCTTTATATTGAGAATATTTTCAACGAAATATGAGAATCATCCAATGTAACATAGAATCTCTTACAAATAAATCTAGTAAGGGTATAATAAATGAACTAACCATGACATAATTTCACAAAGGAAAATTATGCATTTTTTCAAAAGGAAAACAAACACAAAACATATTTCAAACTAATGAACAAGATCTCTACCTATTAGCCACTCCAATTGTTAAATATATGTTTATTTATACAATCTAGAGTCTATTTTAGAATGAAAAAATACACCTATGTTATTTTTTCTGATTATTCAACATATACATGGATATTTATTCATACAAATAAAATTTAATATCCTTATTTTTTCAAGATATTTAAAATTACTAGAGATCCTTAGTAGACCCACCATAAAGAAATTAACAAGTGATCATTGGAGTGATGTTTAGAATAAATTGTTTTAATAAATCTTCCCACCCTAGGAAAAAATTATAATTTCTAGGCACATTTAACCCCTCAGAAAACTGGGGTTTTTTAAAGGATGAATAATACTCTTTATTAAATCACTTAAGATTTCATCAGTGAATATACATTTCCTATCAATTTTTTGTTTAAATCTTTTAATACTTATATATATATATAATTAATATTGTTAATTTTTAGTCATATATTTAAAAATAATCAATATGAATTATGGAATGGTAGAAACCAAAAAGTAAATTACATTAGAGTTTTGGGATGAAAATTTAATATTCTCAATACAAAGAAGATGTGGGAAAAAATGACCAAAAAACTGTGAAGGAGCTTTTCTTGAATATTTAGACACTCATAATGCTTATAGATTCTCTTAAAAGAAACCTAATGTTGTGTAATATACTTTTCATGTCACTTTTGATTAGATATATCCAGGTGAACTTAAATATACTATAGAAAATATCAAAGAAGATATATAAAATTTTAATATCAATAATACATCTAAAGTTTTTATATTTTTACTAATTTATCTAAAAAAATATTCTATAACAGAACATAAAGTCCTTCCTAGACTAGAATAATACATATAAAATCCAAGAAAATTAGTTCCTAGAACCATTATAACCCTCACAAACCATTCTATCAAAACCGTTGTAGGAGACCGAAATAAGAGAACATAAACGTAAGCCCCACTAAGAAACCTGGTTAAACATAAAGCACTTTTTCATAGAATAAACCAAATAAAGTCAATAAATAAATCAATGATGATCATTGGGTAATAGATATTCTTAAATATTTGAATCATTTTGAAAGAAATAAACTGTATAAATTAGTAGATGGATATAAATACTACATAGACATTGAAACAATGTGGGTATATAGAATCAAGGTCAAGGAATATGAAATAATTATTATATATAAAGATAAATTAGAGTCACAAGGATATTTTCAATAAGTTGGTATTTAATATAAAGAAAATCATGGCCAATAGCTAGAATTAAATCTATTACAAAACTACGTTCATGTCTAATACATAATAATTCAATCTATTTCAAATAGATTTCAAGAGTTCATTTCTAAATGATTATATTCTTGAATATTTTTTCTAGAGAGGCCTATTAGTTTTAAAAATCCATATTTTCCAAATATTATTATCAATCATTCAAATTAATTTTATTTTTTTAAATGGTCTTGTATAGATTTTTAACGCCCCGACCCCAGTTACCCAGAGTCAGTTCATTATTATGTAACATTGGCATGATCACAAAAGATCAATTCTCGAAAGATCTATTAGTTTTGTAGCCTTGGAAACAATAGATACATTCATCAGTCTTACATTACATCATGAAGTGAAAAACTAAAATAACATCATCTCCATAGTCCACACTCATATCCCCTTTAGACTATCCCTACAGGTCAGTCATAAAATATTTCTTCACATCCTAGGAAAATAAAACATAGAAAGGGGTGAACTCAGATGCTCAGTAAGGATAAAAATATAGTGGAAACTTTCAAAAATAAACATAAACATGTAAGGCAATGTATAACTAAAAAAAGCCTTTTAAACTTGAACTTCAGCATAATATGGAAAAAATAAAATGAAGTAATTCCATTTACTTATTCGCATGGATATTATACTAGTCGAATAATCACATGAAATATCAATAACCACTTTCATAATGATGGAATTCATAATCTCAGACTATCATAACCACGTAGCCAAGGCCTCATGCCATGAATACAAATAAGGTTTTGTCAAGGCCTCATGCCAAGACACTAGTTTGTCTCATGAGACCTACCGATGCATCAAGGAGCTATAGCGGGCTCCACCCGTCATATACTAAGTCCAATGCATTCCTTATATGAAAAGGTTTAAACATATTATAAAAAATTCCCATGAACCATAACATAATCAAATCACATAAAACATGCATAAAGGAAACATAAAATTTCCACATTTCAATCACAAGATATCAATACAACACATTGATATAATGAAAATATTATCAAAACAATTTTCAATAGGAAAATAAATGAAAATTAAAACATGGTATTTATTTTTCATTTAAAAAAAGGTATGGCCTGTAGAGTAAGCCGAAACTCAAATAATGGTCATAGTGGTGGAAATGTCATTGCCGCCGCATACGTAAGACAAAACATTCCTTTTTTCATTTAGTAAAATGATTCATATAAAAAGTTTCCTTTTGAATAAAAGTAAATGTCAAAGGGGTTTATACACCGTATAAAAGAAATTTGTGTATAAAACAAAATATGCCTCAATGAAAGGAGATTTAGACGAAGTCCCTTACCTCATGTTCGACTTCACTCAATCATTCTTTAATCTCCTAAATAATAAACTATAGTTAATTTCTATTTTCTTAAGAACCTTTTTCAAGTTAATTATTCCTTTTACATCACTTATTACCATGATATTAACATTATGTAATCATTTAATTTAATAACTATCATTTTGTCGATCCTTGGTACTTGAGTAAAAAATAATCTTCTTATAATTACAAGTTCTTTATGTGGTAAAATATACATTATCTACAGAATTATATTCATGATGTAGATATCATATATATTATATATATCCATTATATACACTCATTTATAATATTACATAACATTTAGATGTAAGAAATGAAATGTACCGTTCATGGAGACGGTAAGCCGTACGTACGCATGAACGCTACTTTCATTTATATTTTGTATTTAATAGAATTAAATAATAATGATATAAAGGTATATTATAATTCCAGTATAATATCATATATAATATCATTAACTCCATCCTTTATACATCCCATATATGGCATTAACGATTCAGATCACTTTGAGGGGGCGGTAGTCCGCACTTCCTAAAATGAAATTATTGCGTTTACCCATAATGGAAACCATAAAGGTATGCCATAAATGAAAAACACAGAAGCATAAGGAAAACATAAAAAATATATATATCATATATAAATATATTGACATCTTAATGTCCACCCTGAAAGGTGTTAAAACAAGATTGAACAATCATTGTTTTGTGAGGCAGTAATTCACCACCCACAGAAATAGTATGTTCTTTAACCATTAGACGGAGGTGTGTGTAAGTGTAAATCAAATAATTCTCATAAAAACATCATAGTATATTTAATATAATGGTGTTGTTACAAAATAAAGGAATAAAAAGAGTTTAAGGGGTTGGAGAAGAAAAATAAAACAAAAGAACATAAGAGAAGACATTACCTTTAAAATAGGGTAACTCTTTTTTATTTGAGCCAAAGGATTCCTTGGGAAGACTTATGACCAAAGTGAGGCTTATAGGAGTAAGAGATGTAAGTTGAGAGAGTATTTGGGCAGAGTTTAGCCGAGCCAAATGGCTTTGAAGGTGTGAATAAGGTGGTAGAGGTGGAGGCTTTTTATAAGAGGAGAGGAGAGGCTCTTTTGGAAAGATTGAAAATATTATTATATTACAAAATGGATTTCGGATTATAAAGGTCCCACAATGACATATTTCAATAATAAGGTGAAAAGGGTTCTAAATCCACCCATCCAATAGGTCTTTGACAAGTGTAAGTCTTAGATTTTACCTTAACTGTTCATTTTATTTAAATCATTTATTAATGAGGTAATCAATGCATCATCATGGTGTCATAAATAAATTTATTGATTTAATGTCTAAAAATTATAAAATAATTACCATGATGTAGGAAATATTTTTTGATTTCCAATAAACATTTATAGTCTGAATGATAACTTGTATACCCCCTTGTAAAAATTATTTTAGTAAAACAATACATGTTTGTGACATTTTTATTTTTACATTAAATAAAAGGTATTAATGTCATTATCTTACCCAAGTGGCTCCATGGGGACCCAAAAATATTCCCATGGTTTTTATTGGTCTGCCATGACTCATACAATAAGATTAAGACATGTTTCAAGATATTTTTATATTTTTATAATATCATTTTTACCTTAAATTACCCTAATTACCTCTAATTACAATTAATAAAACTCAAAAGTTACTATTCAAAAAAAATTATTTTCATCCCATTGAACCACATTTTACTTACTAATTACAACCATATATGTAGGATTTTTGAAATTCAATTCATAGAAGCAGTAAAGATTCATTTAAATGAAAAAATAGTTTTTTTTAACTACCACTTAGTGGTTCCACTATTCATAAAAAATTGAAGTTTTTCAGAACAATACCAAACATTCACCCTAAGCTATAATTGATATTCCGAATTCAAAAATTATGTCTATTTTGAAAAATTCAGAACATATAATTTTCATTAGTTAATTTTATAATTAATTCCCGTTGTCAAAACAAATAGCGTGTTTTTAAGAAACAATATCAATCAAAAGATTGACAATTGTTTATGTCCAATTTCAAAGTGAAATTAATTCAAATGACCACCATTGGATAAAATGGTACAAGTGTATTCTAATTATACTTTAAAACAACTCAATAGTATAATTTATCACTATAAATTATTTTTATTAAAAAGGTTTTTTTAAGTATTTTTCACTATTCATCGAAAATTGGATGTTCTCAGAAAAATACCAAAAATTTAACATAGGATAATTTCGATATTAAAAATCCAAAAATGAAGTCTGTTTTAAAATATAATATTTATATAATTCAAAATTTGGTATTACTATTCATAACGGCTACTTTGATTGGTCGCGGTGTGTTAGAATTTCGAACTTGTGTACAATGCAAGCTATTGCATTATTAAAAGAGAAGCGTATCATGGAATCTTGGGGTGTTACATTCTCCCCTCCTTCAATAAATTTTGTCCTTGAAATTTGAAATTGTTCTTCGAAAATAAAAGGTTGAAAATAGAAAATACCTTTGTGGAAAACCCACATCGGAAATAAGGTTAAATTTTTTTAGCCTTAATAAGAGGGAAAGAGAAATGAAATAGTCACCACCAAATTATGATCTCGATTAGGAGAATATTGGTGGAAAGTAGAGACATATAAATAGAGGAAAAATATAAATATTTTTAGGGAGTGATTGAGGTCATCAATCACGAACAAATGTAAAATTGAGGGCCTCAAAGCCTTCAATCTATGTTGATTTAAAATATCATCAGTTCAACAAAACATAAGGTATTAGGATAACAAATTTTTTGTTTTAATATCCCTTTCCCAAAGTTTAAGAATTAATTTATTCATAGAATAAGATATATATATATATATATATATGCTTGACAAGTATAGTTTCAACGTTCAACTAATTTCTACCACAAACTCATCTTTCACTCAATAAGATAAAAAATATTATATTTATCCTAATCGTACAAGGTTAAAAATAATAACACATACCATTTAGATTAGGAAAACTATTTTGTAATAACCAGGGGCTTCCTATAGGCTAGTGGTAGGTAATAAAGTCCTGTCAAATTATGGTTGTGGGTTCATTTCCTACAGCTTTGTCCAATGCAAAGGGTTATCCCCCGACCTACAGGTTGTCCTTTTACTAAAAATATAGTATTATAATATTCCAAAAATAATCTTCATAAATGTTTTAACCTTAAAAAATACTATCCAAAGTTAAACTCAATCCATTCCAACATTTATAGTTATCCAAAATACCTCTGTACAGACTTTCTCTAAAAGGACTCTAAATTCCAAAATCAATTCATCAGATTCCCCAAACAAAGTAATGTTTCTCTTATTGTCACATAATGAAAAATATGATTACCTTCATCATATTAAAAACTTAATGAAAACAACAATTACTGCAGTAAAATCCTTATATATATCACATTATTCTAATAACCATAATATAGTTCCTGAGTCTGAAAACACAAATACAACAATTATTCAACTTTATCTTTAGTATTAGCATAAGCTTGGCCTTGCTCCCTTGACCTTTTATAAGGTAGGTTTACTTGGCACTTAGGGAATTCATTTTCATAATGCCCCATTCCTCTACAATTGTATCATTCAACATTGAGAGCCTCTTTCTTTCCCTTGCAATCACAAGCCTAGTGACCTTTTTCTCCACATTTATAACCAACTCCCATTCCCTTTAGGAAAGTACTAGGGTGATTCTTTCCACAATTATCGCATAATGGAAAATCCTTCTTTCCATTTTTCCATTTATCTGTCTCTTGTTCCACCATTCTCTTCTTCTCTTGCTTTACTTTATTTTCATAAGATTTAGAGAATTCATTTTCTCGTATGTTGAGAAATATTGTGATACTAAAGCTCTATGGAGAAATGGTTTTAAGCCATAAAAGAGATGATAAATATTACTTCTTGGGTTATGTATATAATATGTAGCATGCCTCGCTAACCTTGTAATGTTAGACTCATACTTAGCGACATTTTCATCCTCCTTTGGCCTCAGACTCAGAAATTGCCTTTCCATATCTGCTCAATGGTCACGAGGAAAGTATTTCTCTATGAAATTCTCTTTGAACTCTCTCCATTCCATACTTGATAATTATTTATCTTCCTTTTTATTTTGAATCAATGACCACCATTGATCAGCATCTCTAGTGAGGCGGTAAACTGCCATGATAACTTTTTTTCTTTCACTACTCCCTAAAGCCTGAAATATTTTCTCTAGGAAATTTATCCATTGCTCAAATACTAATGGATTTTTACCCCCATTAAATGTTATTGGTTGTTACCTCATGAAGCGATCTAACATTGATCCTCCACATTGCAGATCAGGGTGCTCCATACGAGTAAGGTTATTATTCATAACCTGAGTGAGTTGTCCCAGTATGGTGATAAGCTGATCAGCACTAGTTATATCACCAGCTCCACTATAATTATCTTGAGCAGGAGGGAAATCCCTACATGGAGTGTGTTTATTGATACGGTTTCCATTCCTTCCACTAGGTTCCATTTTTAAACAATGTCACAAACTAGATTGGTTTATGAATCGAAATACAAAATAACAACTTGCAAAACACCTAACATAAATTTAACAGTTTATGGATATAATCCATAATCATAAAAAATGTTTTCTTTGAGGAAGTATATACTCATAAACCCTTCATAATGTTTTGTCATGAAAATAAGAATTATCCTAAGCATATCCCCCGGGAGTGTCGTATCCATGAGTGCAGCCAGGACTGTTGTCGTTCACCAGTTCCCGTTCGAGTCTAGCTCAAAGCAGTGTTTTTGGGGATTACCCCTTGGTACATCTATTGTAGAGCCGCCTCTACTTGCTCATATCGAGATAGAGATGTATTTCTCAGAAAATAAACAAAATATCTACATTACCAAAATTCTAGTATGTTCTTCTATACTAATCCTCAAAGACAATCTTAGGGCTATGTGATCTAATCAGAGTTTACCTAAATCTAGATTCCATGGTTAGTACTAAACTACCTCTGATACCAACTGTAACTCCCCGACCGTAGTTACACAGATTCGGTGCATTATTACGTAACATTGGCGTGATCACAAAAGATCAAGTCTCGAAAGAACGATTAGTTTAGTAGCCTTGGAAACACTAGATACATTCATCAGTCTTACATTACATCATGAAGTGAAAAACTATAATAACATAGTCTCCATAGTCCACACCAATATCCCTTTTATACTATCCCTAAAGGTCAGTCATAAAAAACTTCTTCACATATTGGGAAAATAAGACATAGAAAGGGGTGAGCTCAGATGCTCAGTAAGGATGACAATATTGCAGAAATTTTCATAAATAAACATAAACATTTAAGGAAATGTATAACTAAAACAAAATAATTTTAAACTTGAACTTCAACAAAATATGGAAAAAATAAATTGAAGTAATTCCATTTACTTATTCGCATGGATATTATACTAGCCAAATAATCCCATGAAATATTAATAACCACTTTCATAATGATGGAATGCATAATGCCATACTATCATAAACACGTAGCCAAGGCCTTTTGCCAAGACTACAAATAAGGTTTTGTCAAGGCCTCATGTCAAGACACTAGTTTGTCTCATAAGACCTACCGATGAATCGAGAAGCTATATCGAGCTCCACCCATAACTTACTAAGTCCAATGCATTCCTTATATGAAAAGGTTTAAACATATGATAAACAATTCCCAAGAACCATAACATAATCGTATCACATAAGACATGCATAAAGGAAACATAAAATTTCCACTTTTCAATCACAAGATATCAATACAACACATTGATATAATCAAAAAATTATCAAAACCATTTTCAATACCAAAATAAATGAAAATTAAAACATGGTATTTGTTTTTCATTTAAAAAACGTTATGGCTTGTAGAGGAAGCTGAAACTCATATAATAGTCCCGGTGGTGGAGAAGTCGTTGCCGCCTCATACGTAAGACAAAACATTCCTTTTTTCATTTAGTAAAATGATTTATATAAAAATATACCTTTTGAATAAAAGTAAAAGTCAAAGGGTTTTATACACCATATAAAAGAAATTTGTGTATAATACAAAATATGCCTCAATGAAAGGAGATTGAGACGAAGTCCCTTACCTCGGGTTCGACTTGACTCAATCGTTCTTTAATCACATAAATAATAAACTATAGTTAATTTATATTTTCTTAAGAACCTTTTTCAAGTTCATTATTCCTTTTACATCACTTATTACCAAGTTATGAACATTATGTAATAATTTAATTTAATAATGGTCATTTTGTCGATCCTTGGTACTTGAGTCAAAAATAAACTTCTTATAATTACAAGTTGTTTATGTGGTAAAATATCCATTATCTACAGAATTATATTCATGTTGTAGATATCATATATATCATATATATCTTGTATATACATTCATTTATAATATTACATAACACTTAGAGGTAAGAAATGAAATGCACCATTCATGGAGATGGTAAGCCGTACGTATGCATGAACGCTACTTTCATTTATATTTTGTATTTAACGGAATGAAATCATAATTCTATAAAGGTATATTATAATTACATTATAATATCATATATAATATCATTAACTCCATCCTTTATACATCCCACATATGGAATTAACGATTCAAATCACTTTGTGGGGGCGGTAGTCCGCAGTTTCTAAAATGAAATTATTGCATTTACACATAATGGAAACCATAAAGGTATTCTATAAATGAAAAATACAGAAGCATAAGGAAAACATAAACATAATATATATCATATATAATTATAGTGACATCTTAATGGCCACCATTAAAGGTGTTAAAAGAATATTGAACAATTATCATTTCGTGAGGCAGTAATTCGCCACCCACCGAAACAGTATGTTCTTTAACCATTAGACAGAGGTGTGTGTAAGTTTAAATCAAATAAATCTCATAAAAAAATCCTAGTATATTTAATATACTGTTTTTTTTACAAAATAAAAGAATAAAAAGAGTTTAATGGGTTAGAGAAGCAAAATAAAACAAAAGAACATAAGAGAAGACATTATCTTTAAAATCGGGTAACACTTTTTGATTTAGCCAAAGGCTTCCTTGGGAAGACTTCTGGCCAATGTGAGGCATCTAGAAGTAAGATAGGGAAGTTGAGAGAGTAGTTTGGCAGAGTTTGGCTGATCCAAATGGATTTGAATGTGTGAATAAGGTGGTAGAGGTGGGGGCCTTTTATAAGAGGAGAGGAGGGGCTCTTTTGGAAAGATTGAAAATATTATTATATTACAAAATGGTTTTCGGATTATAAATGTCCCACAATGTTATATTTAGAAGATACGGTGATAAGGGTTCTAAATCTACTGATCCAATAGGTTTTTGACAAGTGTATGTCTTAGATTTTACCTTATCTTTTCATTTTATTTAAATCGTTCATTAATGAGGTAATCACTGCATCATCATGGTGTCATAAATAAATTTATTTATTTAATGTCTAAAAATTATAAAAAAATTACCATGATTCAAATTAATATTTAAAGTTGAAAATATAACTTGTATAACCCCTTGTAAAAATATTTTAGTAAAACAATACATGTTTGTGACATTTTTATTTTTACTTTAAATAAAAGGTATTAATGACATTATCTTACCCAAGGGGCTCCATGGGGTCCCAAAAATCATCCCATGGTTTGTCATGGTCGGACATGACTCATCCAAAAAGAGTATGACATGTGTCAAGATATTTTTATATTTTTATAATATCATTTTGACCTTAAATTACCCTAATTACCTCTAATCGCGGTTAATAAAACTCAAAAGTTACTATTCACTAAAAATAATTTTCATACCATTGAACCACATTTTACTTAATATTGACAACCATTTATGTAGTATTTTTGAAATTCAATTCATATATGTGGTAAAGAATCATTAAAATGAAAAATCAGTTTTTTTTAACTATCACTTAGTGGTTCCACTATTCATCAAAAATTGATGTTTTTCAGAAGAAGACCACAAATTCAACCTAAGCTATAATTGATATTCCCAATTCAAAAATGATGTATATTTTAAAATATTCAAAACATATAAGTTTCATTAATTAATTTTATAATTAATTCCTCTTGTCAAAACAAATAGCGTGTTTTTAAGAAATAATATCAATCCAAATATTGACAATTGTTTATGTCCAATTTCAAAGTGAAATTAATTCTAATGACCACCATTGGATAAAATGGTAAAATTATATTCCAATTATACTTTAAAACCACTCAATATTATAATTAATTACTATAAATTATTTTGATTAAAAATGTTTTTTAAGTATTTTTCACTATTCATCGAAAATTGGATGTTCTCAGAAAAATACCAAAAAATTAACTTTGGATAATTTCGATATTCTGAATCCAAAAATAAAGTTTATTTTGAAATATAAAATTTATATAATTCAAAAAGTGGGTATTACTATTCATAACAGCTACTTTGATTGGTCACGGTGTGTTAGATACTTGAACTTGCGTACAATACAGGCTACTACATTATTGAAAGAGAAGCGTATCATAGAATCTTGGGGTGTTACATTCTCCCCTCCTTCAATAAATTACATCCTCTCAATTTTAAATTTTTCTTCGAAAATATATGGTTGAAAATAGAAAATACATTTGTGGAAAACCCACATCTGAAATAAGGTTAATAAAATTTAGCCTTAATAAGAGGGAAAGGGAAATGAAAAAGTCACCACAAAATTATGATCTCGATTAGGATAACATTGGTGGAAATTAGAGACATATAATTGGAGGAAAAAACATAAATATTTTTAGAGAGTGATTGAGGTCATCAATCACAAGCAAGTGTAAAATAGAGGGCCTCAAAGCCTTCAATCTATGTTGATTTAAAATATCATCTGTTCAACAAAACATAATGTATTCGGATAATACATTTTTTGTTTTAATATCACATTAATAATGTTTAATAATTAATTTATTCATAGAATAAGAGATAGGTATATATATATATATGCTTGACAAATAGAGTTTAAACCTTTAACTAATTTCTACCACAAACTCATCTTTCACTCAAAAAGATAATAGAACTCAAAAATATTATATTTATCCTAATCGTACAAGGTTAAAAATATTAACACATACTATTTAGATTAGAAAAAGTATTTTTTAACAACCAGGGTCTTCCTGTAGGCTAGTGGTAGGTAATAAATGTATGTCACACTATGGTTGTGGGTTCGATTCCTAGAGCTTTGCCTGACGTGACAGGTTATCCCCAGACCTACAAGTTATCCTTTTCCTAAAACTATAGTATTATAATATTCCAAAAATAATCTTCAGAAATTTTTTAACCTTAAATAATAATATCCAAAGTTAAAATTAATCCATTCCATACTTTATAGTTATCCAAAATACCTATGTCTAGACTTTCTCTAAAAGGACTCTAAATTCCAAAACCAATTCATCAGATTCCACAAACAAAGTAAATTTTCTCTTATTTTCACATACTAAAAATTTGATTACCATCATCATATTAAAACCTTAATGAAAAAAACAATTACTACAGTAGAATACATATATATATCACATTATTATTATAACCATAA
Source organism: Viscum album (assembly GCA_963277665.1). NCBI lineage: Eukaryota > Viridiplantae > Streptophyta > Magnoliopsida > Santalales > Viscaceae > Viscum > Viscum album. The sequence goes on from OY728119.1 coordinate 559,816,403, forward strand.
TATAGTTCTTGAGTCCAAAAAGACAGATACAATAGTTATCCAACTTCATCTATAGTAACAGTATAATCTTGGCCTTTCTCCCTTGGCCTTTTCTGAGGTAAGTTTCCTTGGCGCTTAGGGAATTCATTTTCATAATGCCCTATTTCCCTACAATTATAGTATTCAACATTGACTGCCTCTTTCTTTCCCTTGTAATCACGAGCCTGGTGACCTTTTTCTCCACATTAATAACAAACTCTCATTCCTTTTAGGCAAGTACCAGGGTGATTCTTCCCACAGTTATCGCATAATGGAAAATCCTTATTTACCTTTTTCCCTTTATCTGTATCTTGTTCCACCATTTTCTTATTCTATTTCTTTACTTTATTTTCATAAGATTTAGAGAATTCCTTTTCTATTTTTATTGAACATGAGACTATATCTTCATACGTTAAGAAATATTTTGATAATAAAGCTCCACAGAGAAATGGTTTTAACCCATCAAAGAAACGATCAATCTTACTTCTTGGGTTACGTATATAATCTACACCATGCCTCGCTAACCTTGTAAAGTTAGACTCATACTTTGCAACATTCTCATCCTCTTTTTCCTCAGACTCAGAAATTTCCTTTCCATATCTGCTCAATGGTCACGAGGAAAGTATTTTTCTAAGAAAAGCTCTTTTAACTCTCTCCATTCCATACTTGATACTTCTTCATCTTCCTTTGTATTTTGAATCAATGACCACCATTGATTAGCATCTCCAGTGAGGCGATAAACTTCCATGATAACTTTTTCCCTTTCACTACTCCCTAAAGCCTGAAACATTTTATCTAGGGAATTTATCCATTGCTTAACTACTAATGGATTTTTACCCGCATTAAATGTTAGTGGTTGTTACCTCATGAAGCTGTCTAACATTGATCCTCCATGTTTCTGATCATGGTGCTCCATACAAATAAGGTTATTATTCCTAACCCGAGTGAGTTGTCCCATTATGGTGATAAGCTGATCAGCACCAGTTGTATCACCAGATCCACTATAATTATCTTGAGCAGGAGGGAAATCCCTATATGGAGTGTGTGCATTGATACATCTTCCATTCCTTCCATTAGGCACCATTTCTAAACAATGGCATAAACTAGATTAGTTTATGAATCGAAATATAAAATAATAAACTTGCAAAACACCTAACATAAATTGAACAGTTTATGGATATAATCCATAATCATAAAAAAATGTTTTCTTTGAGGAATTATATATTCATAAACCCTTCATAATGTTTTTTAAAGAAAATGAGAATTATCTTAAGCATACCCCCCAGGAGTGTCGTAACCTAGAGTGCAGCAAGGCCCGTTGTTGTGCACCAGTTCCCGTTCGATTCTAGCTCAAAGCGGTGTTTTCTGGTTTTACCCATTGGTACATCTGTGCCAGTGCCACCTCTACCTCCTAATATCGAGACAGAGATATATTGCTCAGAAAATTCACAAAATCTCTAGTTTACCAAAATTCTATGATGTTCTTATATACTAATCCTCAAAGATAATATTCGGGCTATATGTTCTCTAATCACAGTTTACATAAATCTAGTTTTTAATTTTAGTACTAAACTGCCTCTGATACCAACTGTAATGCCCCGCCCCAGTTACCCAGAGTCGGTACATTATTACGTTTCATTAACATGATCACAAAAGATCAAGTCTCAAAAGACCGATTAGTTTAGTAGCCTTAGAAACACTAGATACATTCATCAGTATTACATTACATCATGAAGTGAAAAACTATAATAACATAGTCTCCATATTCCACACTCATATCCCCTTCAGAATATCCCTGTAGGTCAGTAATAAAATATTTCTTCACATCCTGGGAAAATAAAACATAGAAAGGGGTGAGCTCAGATTCTCAGTAAGGATAACAATATAGCAGAAACTTTCATAAATATACATAAATATTTAAGGCAGTGTATAAATAAAACAGAAGCCTTTTAAACTTGAACTTAAGCATAATATGGAAAAAATAAAATGAAGTAATTCCATTTACTTATTCGCATGGATATTCTACTAATCGAATAATAACATGCAATATCAATAACCACTTTCATAATGATGGAATGTATAATGCCAGACTATCATAACCACGTAGCCAAGACCTCATGCCAAGACTACAAATAAGGTTTTGTCAAGGCCTCGTGCCAAGACACTAGTTTTTCCCATGAGACATACTGATGCATTGAGGAGCTATAGTGGGCTCCACCCATCACTTACTAAGTCCAATGCATTCCTTATATGAAAAGGTTTAAACATATCATAAACAATGCCCAAGAACCATAACATAATTGTATCACATAAAACATGCATAAAGGAAACATAAAATTTCCACATTTCAATCAAAATATATCAATACAACACATTGATATAATAAAAACATTATCAAAACCATTTTCAATACCAAAATAAATGAAAATTAAAACATGGTATTTATTTTTCATTTAAAACAATTTATGTCTTGTAGAGGAAGCCGAAACTCAAATAATGGTCACGACGGTGGAGAAGTCGTTGCTTCCGCATACGTAAGACAAAATATTCCTTTTTTTGTTTAGTAAAATGCTTCATATAAAAAGTTTCCTTTTGAATAAAAGTAAAAGTAAAAGGGTTTTATACACCGTATAAAAGAAATTTGTGTATAAAACAAAATATGCCTCAATGAAAGGAGATTGATACGTAGTCCCTTACCTTGTGTCTGACTTGACTCGATCATTATTTAATCTCATGAATAATAAACTATCGTTAATTTCTATTTGCTTAAGAACCTTTTTCAAGTTCATTATTCCTTTGATATAACTTATTACCATGTTATCAACATTATGTAATCATTTAATTTAATAACGGTCGTTTTGTCGATCCTTGGTACTTGAGTCAAAAATAAACTTCTTATAATTACAAGTTGTTTATGTGGTAAAATATCCATTATCTCCAGAATTAAATTCCTGATTTAGATATCATATATATCATAAATATCTATTATATACATGCATTTATAATATTACATAATATTTAGAGGTAAGAAATGAAATGCAATGTTCATGGAGACGGTAAGCCGTACGTACGCATGAACGCTACTTTCATTTCTATTTCATATTTAATATAATGAAATCATAATGATATAAAGGTATATTATAATTCATGTATAATAACATATATAATATAATTAACTCCATTTTTTATATTCCCCACATATGGCATTAACGATTCAAATCACTTTGAGGGGGTGGTAGTCAGCACTTCCTAAAATGAAATATCACGTTTACCCATAATGGAAACCATAAAGGTATGACATAAATGAAAAATACAGAAGCATAAGGAAACAATAAACATAATATATATCATATATAAATATAGTGACATCTTAATGGCCATGATGAAAGGTGTTAAAAGAAAATTGAACAATCCTCGTTTCGTGAGGCAGTAATTCACCACCCACAGAAACAGTATATTCTTTAACCATTAGACGGAGGTGTGTGTACGTGTAAATCAAATACATCTCATAAAAACATCCTAGTATATTTAATATAATGGTTTTGTAACAAAATAAAGGAATAAAAAGATTTTAAGGGGTTGGAGAAGCAAAATAAAACAAAAGAACATAAGAGAAGACATTACCTTTAAAATCGGGTAACTCTTTTTGATTTGAGCCAAAGGCTTACTTGGGAAGACTTTTGCCCAAAGTGAGGATTCTAGGAGTAAGTGAGGGAATTTTAGAGAGTATTTTGGTAGATTTTGGCCGAGAAAAATGGATTTGATGGTGTGACTAAGGTGGTAGTGGTGGGGGCCTTTTATAAGAGGAGAGGAGGGGCTCTTTTGGAAATATTGAAAATATTATTATATTACAAAATGGTTTTCAGATTATAAAGGTCCCACAATGATATATTTAGAAGATAAGGTGATAAGGGTTCTAAATCCACCCATCTAATAGTTTTTTGACAAGTGTATGTCTTTGATTTTACCTTATCTATTCATTTTATTTAAGTCATTCATTATTGAGGGAATCATTGCATCATCATGGTGTGATAAATAAATTTATATATTTAATGTATAAAAATTATAAAAAAATTATCATGATTTAGTAAATCTCTTTATCTTTCCAATTAATATTTATAGTCGAAACGATATCTTGTATAAACCCTTATAAAAATATTTTAGTAAAACAATACATGTTTATGACATTTTTATTTTTACTTTAAATAAAAGGTATTAATGTCATTATCTTACCCAAGTGGCTTAATGGGGTCCCAAAAATAGTCCCATGGTTTTTCTTGGTTGGCCATTACTCATCCAATAATATTAGAACATGTGTCGAGATATTCACTTTACTTAAATTAAAAGGTTTTATAAAAGTTTTTATTCACACTAATGTATTTACAAAAAAAAATTATTGTATGTTTTAATAGTTCAAATATATGTTGATGATTTTATTTTAAGAATATCCATGAAATCCCTATATATTGAATTTTATATAATTATGAAAAATAAATTTGAAAAGAGTTTCATGTGTTGGTAAAAATAATTTTGTCGTTTTAAAATTTTTCAAAACAAAGATTGAATTTTGTTAAATAAAATTAAATACACAAGATATATATTAATTTTTTTGGGTACAGATAGAACCCAATGTATAGAAAATCCAATGATTTCACATTATAATTTATATCTAGATCAAACTAAAAATCATCTGAACAGACTACTTATAGATATATTATTGTATTTTTAATGTACTTAATATATTTTCAACCTAGTATCACTTTTTGTGTATGTAGGTGTGCCCATTTTCTAGAAAACACAATGATATATCATTTATGTGTTGTTAAAATAATTTCTAAGTACCTCAAGAATAAACCTAACATTATACAATTCTAATCTAAAAGATATGAACTTAAATTAGTTAGTCATTTTTATACTAATTTTGGTGGTTATATTTTATATTTAAAAATAACCTATGGAACATGTCATCTTTTGGGATTATATCTCATTTCATTGTGAAGTATGAAGAATAACTTAATTTCATCATCTATTACTAAAGCTGAGTAAGTACTTTTAGAAAATTTTTATGCACAAATTTTTTGGATGAATCACACTTTACTACATTATGGTTATCAATTTTGACATGTCCCTATACATTGTGACAATAAATGTGCTATTAATATTTTAAAAAATCATGTCTTATTTTAGGTTTATTTTTTATAAGACATCACTTTTTGGGAGAAAATTTTGGAAAGGAGATATTATTATTGAGTTCATTAGCATATTAAAATAAATTGATATTATTTTTACAAATTATATGAATATAGATAGAATAAATTATATCATAACTATGTCAGGATTGATTAATTGTTACGAAATCCTTCATTTTAGTACAATATCTTTGAATTTATTTGATTCCTGTTGTTAAATATTACATATTTACTAATTATATTATAGTTCTTAACATATGAATTAATTTATCCCTCTATAAATTTATGTTTTATCTGATGTTTTTTTACTCTAATAATATTTTTCAGTAATAATAAGCCATGAATTCAGTTAAAGTAATATTGAAATCCATATGGTTAGTTAACCTACTGGGATCCCTCTCAAATACCACAGGGAATTTCATATGGAAATTATACTCATAGTGACTTATTTATGATACCACAAGTATGTTTTTTTTCTAGTTATCTTATTGTCCCTATTTGAGTATTTTATTTTAATTAAATATTTTGGATGCTTTTTTTCAATATATTAAAATTTTATGCCCTAAGTGATTGAATAAAATTAAAATCTAAATTTGAATCAATGAAAATATATTATAATGTTCTTTATTCAACTCCCTAGATGTTATCTCTCTTGAATATATCCTTTTGAATCCCCTTTATCTCCTAAAATAGAACCCAATCCTCAAGAGTTTCAAATAGTAGTATAAAGATGGTTAGAATGATAATAGATCGTGAATTCAATTCTCTCATCAATTCACCTCCTTCAAAAATATTTAAAAAAGATCAAACTACATTAAGTAATATAGTAAAGAATTAAAATCCATCTTGGATAGTTTTTCTAGTTTGTGTGGAAAATGGATTTGATTCTGAATGAATATTGTCAAGAAAGTACTTGGTTTGAATTGTGATTAAAATGAAATGGCGGAGTGATTTTTAGAAGGATAATAGAATGAAATTTTATCCTCATTTAGTTGAATATTTTTATTTGAATATGCAGTTTGTTTTAATTTATCATGTTATATAATTTTAAAAGTTATAAATAGAGAAAATAATGCATTATCTTAAAATCTATAGGATAAAGTTATGAATGTTCCTCATATAGAAGAATATTATGAATATGAAAATTCATATCATCTTAATTATTCTAATTTTATGTTTTTTAATTAAAATTTTGAATTAATAGTGAATAATACTCATAGAAGAGCCACTATTATGAAATTAAATGGGGAGTTAAGAATATTAGTGATGTTTATCCTACACCTAATTAGTCTCAGTAATGGGGCTTCTACATTTTTAGTAATGTTTCTTAATTTGATGAGTCATTGATTTTAAATATGTTTATCAAGATATATCATGAATTATATGGATGAACTATGGAATTCAACCTCACAATTTAATTATTATATTTACCATAAATATATCACATACATATTTTATTTTCAAGGTCTAGTTCCTAATGGGGAGGATAAATTTATTTCTTTTATTTATTTTTTCATGAATAAAAAAAACTATAATTACATAATGGTTAATTAGAACCCATGCAGAATGGAATGGGTGGATGAAAGTGAGACACTTAATGATAATTTCAATAATATTAAGGGTTCTATTATATTAATACCCAAAGTGGATCCTGGTCTTGAATTTGATGAGTTAGTTGAGTATTCTTATTTAGAAAATGGAGTTTCCCTGAAAATTAAAGAATATAATGAAGTGGAAGTTGAATATTTTATTGTGAAAATTGGTGAATCACTTTAGGATATTAGAGATATATATTATAATATTTATTTTATATTTCTTGATTCTCCCATACATATACCCTCTAAAGAATAAGAATTAAAGTGTGAATATCCTGTTGATACTAAGTTATTAGTGAGTAATTATGATGAAGAAATAACATGAGAGGATAGTGATATTGGTGTAACTGAAAGAAATGAAGAAATTTTTAAACAGTATTCCACATTGATTACTATAATTAACATTAATCTTATACCATTTTAATGAGAAGTAACTTTTATGGGGATGGAATCTAATGTTGGTAATGATAATTGGGGAAATTCACTAGGGAATGAAGGGCCTTAACTCTTTTACTTAGTGAGAACCTAAGCGGTATCTAATTATTGAGTTTATTATTAAATACACATTTGATGTATCTCCCAAAAGGAAACAGTTTACTATCTTCTTGAAGATTTTGTTATACTCACTCCTAATAAATATGTTATAGAACCTGTTGAATAAAATAAATCCTCTTCCATCTACCCCTATATATATTCATGAAGTTGAGGATGAAGTAGTTGGTGAAGGACCAAAAGTTTATTCATTGAGACCAAATCCAATGGTGATTGAAGGTGGTATAGATGGTATGGGGTATCCATTTTACCCATATACACCAATACCTATTTCTTATACTTATATATAATTTGTTACTAAAGATGATTTTATTGCCTTAAAATATAATTTGATGGGAGTTTTGAAATATATGTTTTTTCATTTTAGGAACAAAATAGAACCCATTATAGAAGAGAATTTCTCAAGGATAGTCACTATAATTATTATTAATTTTTAAATAAATATTTATATTAAGATGTATCTCATGAAAAACTATATAAGGGACTATATAATTGAATTTGTATTCTTTCAAACTGATCATCAAGACATAATTTTTAAGTTAGACCAGAGGTTCTCGAATGTAGTTTTTCAATCTTCTACATCAGCTACACCTCCTACACCCTCCTCGGTTTCACATCCTAATATATAAAAGGGGATGTTAATCAAGATAAAATCAAACAAATTATGTGATTTGAGGATAAATTGATACTAAAAAAGTTCCAAAAGACACGATAAAAAAATTAGATATTTCAATCACGTGATAGAATGACATTGGAACTGGTTATATTGGATTTTAAGAAAGATGGTTGATATAAAGTCCTAATTCAAAGGTCTATTCAATTTTATCTTAGAAGTGTCTTTACTATAATGATCTTAATACCATGTTCAAATCCATTACCAGTGATTATAGCATGTTCCCTTTGAATCAGGCCTTCAAAACTCATAAATATATGTTAACATTCATTACTTCTATACTGAAATCCTTTTAGAGAATAATGAAGTCTTCTTTTAGGATATGGTGCATGGTTATCGAGATGCAAACAGATTTACCAGACTTTTCAGACCATGTGTTTATAATACCAATACTTACAATATGTGAACTCTTTCCTTACCTATTTCTTTACCCCCTAATTCAAAAATTTCTTATTACAACCATTTTAGATTGTATCTTATTCACATTTTTAAACATATTTTAAATATTTTTAGGCATGTGGTTATTCAATAACCTTCTTCCAACTCATCACTAGAAAATATACCTACTTACATATCCTCATTAGACAATGGAAAACACTTATTCTTTATTATGATATCATATATGTTGTGTGAGATTCTAATTCATGTTTGAGAATATGATATGTTCTTATTTTCAAATTATTTTTTATTTGTCAATGAAATAATTTATTTTCTTAATATATTTCAATTTCTCAATTTTTTCTTCATGTTACTTCATTAAATTATTTAATATGTTAATTATTTTTACTTATATATCTCTAGATACCTCTAAAATACTTTTTTTATAACACCAAAAGGGGGAGAAATTCTATTTCAATTCATTTAATATACTATATAAAGATTTTGATCATTAAAAAGTGGGATATTATTGTATTAATATAAAAACTCATTATTTTAATTCCCACCAATCATGTTTCCTATTTATTAAAACGTTTTATGTTTTATGATACAATTTTTTTTATAAAAACTATCTAAAATTTCTAAGACATGAATTTACCACATCAACTTACCATATAAATATGTTCGAAAAACCATAAATGTCACTTTTTTATATATAATTCACCATGTAAACAAACAGTTACTATGTGATAGATAAGGAAAATTCCTCCACGTATTGGACTCACTGCATAGAGAATTCATGTGATCCCAAAAATGATTCAACCAACCACATAATGATTCAAGTGATAGTGAAAATATAAAATATTTTTTTTGTAAATGGTTAAACTGAATTCATGATGATATTAAATGATCAAAAGATAATGTTTCTGTAAGAAAGTGACCCCAAGATAAAGTGACCATAATGAAGTGAAAAATTAAGCGACAACAAGAGAGTAACTGAATGATCAAGTGACTGAAATAAAGTTATCATATGATCAAGTCAATAAAATCTCATGTTACTGCAAGATCAAGTGAAAAAAATATTAAGTGAGTCAAGTGAAGTGACCACAAGATAAATTAATGGAAAGGTGATGTTACCCCCAATAAAGAGTGACCATGATTATGTTAATTCTATGTGACCATGACTAACTTAAGTAGTGATGATTATTTAAAACTCAAAAGACTGTATTTTGAATAATTTAATGAATATTCATATAATTTAATGATTCCAGATAAGAATAATTATTATGAGAATTAATTTATAAATATTTTCATGAAACTATTTATGAAAGGTTCTCTTATTAAAATTTTGGTCCATTTATGGGGAAAACATAGAGTAATTAAGATAGATAACTAATAATATTTAATACATCATTGTGTGGTTTCACATTACTCTATTCCAACCTCTTAGTGAAATATTTGTTAAATGATTTTTCAATGACATATTTAAAAAGACAATTGATCAACCAAATCTGAATATATTAAGCTACTTCAAACTCTCTTCCTTATTTTCTTTTCTCTATTTCTATCTTACCATTGAGTCATGATTTCATTATACTATATATTCATTAACACATGCAACTTAATTATACAATAGGGCACCAGATACCCCATCTTATTCGCTTTACACCAATTATCCCATGAATAACTATTAAAGAGTATATGTGTAGATTAAACTATTTTGTGTGAAGTTGTAACTGTACAATATTATCTAGTTTGTGGATCTATGTTTTCTTTAAAAAATATTCTTGGTAGTGGGTGAATGTCAAGAAGAGGGGATTTGGAATAGACTTAAAGATACCCTAATTTTATTTTATTTTTTTTAAGTGTTAATTTTTTTTCTTGTTTTTTTAGAAATAAGTTTTCCCATTTAAAACACTTTCTTAAAGGAATACTCTAATAGTTATATTTAAAATGTTATTTATACAATCTGTTTGATATGATTATATTTTTTTGAAATGTTAAAGTGGATTTAAAATTTCTCAAACTATATTGTGATTAATATTTTGAGAAATCATTCTTAAAAATAAAATTATATATTTGTACAATTTTAGTTAATAAGGATATTTTTAAAAACTTATGGATTTATTTTTTAGAAAAATATATAATTTATTTGTCAGAAACTCAATTCACCCCCAAATGTATTTCCCACTCTGAGAAATAGGGGATTATGATGTTACATAGATGATGAAATGATGTTTCATCATGTATCTGCTATACATAATCATTTTCTTTTGTATATTGGAAAGGTATGGAATGTTTTGATAAGAATGTTTTGAATTCTATAGGAGTTGGTTGTAATGGTTTGAGGTATGTTGAGGATATATATTGGTAAATGAGCTTGGCATATTAGGAAATTATCATATATTTTGTATGAAATGACTTAAAGTTAGATTCTTTGGGAACTCCTTTTATGTGTAATTCCATGTTGAAATACCCTAGTAGTGGGCATGATGTGAATATTTAGGGCCCATAGTGGTTATTTTTTTAATATATTGATTTTATCCTATATTAGTAATGTATTCCATGGAAATACTTATATGTATTTTGAGGTTTATAGGCTAATGTTATAGATTGATGTTTGTTCTATGGTCAATTAGGTTAATCATAATGTATAAATTTAAACTATGTGGGATAGATAGAATGGTAAGGTGAGTCTTTTATATGGTGAAGCTCCACTAGTTTTGATGAATGAGAGTTAGTTACTTCAGGTGAGGTAGTTTTTTGATATTCTAGTATTTTTATACCCTAGATCATTGGTTGGGGGTTGTGATATTTAGGTTTTGTTGTGAAGGGATCGTATATGGTAGTCCTTGGAGAATGACATTTTTAAGAAATACAGTGTTTGAGGGATGATGATATGCATATTCTATATTAGGGAGTGAAATATTGTCCATTCATAGCATGGAGGTGGTTATGCCTTAAAAAATCATAGTCAATGTTTGGATGAAGGAAGATATTTGGAGTTTGGTGATGGAGGTTTTTTCCTTATTCCAGAATGTATGTGGCTGGGTATAATGGCCTTCATAAATCAAAATTTTTTATTAAGTTATATTTATTGTAAGTAATATAATAATAATAAAATAATGGATTGAGTTGTTTAATATCTTAAGAAGATAAGGTTAATATGGAAAAATCATACATAAAACATAAAACATAATGTAATTCCTACAATATAGTCCTCTTACCATAAAATCTCAGCCAGAGACAAAGTCTCTGACCGTTTATGAAAATAAAGGAAAAGTTCAGTAGGCAAGCATTACAAACTAGAGCATACAATTACATGTCATAAAAACCATACCCGTCACCATACCCATCTCCATATCCATGATCGATTGCCTCATCTGCGGTAATAAACTCCCATTACAAACATTCATACTACTTTAGATCCTTCACATTATTTCGTTTGAGATTTAATTTCTCAAATACAAAAACTCCTCAGAAGAATTCATCCCTTTTCCTTTGCTATAAGAAGATATGGTAGCCATCATCTTTGGCATAGTAGAGTAATCTTTCTGCTGCCTTCTTCTTGGTGGGACGGTCATAGCACCCTCATTCCTTGCCACAAACTTCTTTCCAAACTGAACAATATCACTAAAAGAGGTTCGGACATGGCCATCGTTCTTCTTCTCACTGTTAGATATGTCCCCCCATTTTCTAAGGAAAAACACCTTCTGCTAGCCATTATTCGCACCCTGCTCCTACTCGACGTGACTGTTAATGTTAATCAGTGTTAAACATTATGGTTTCACCATAGGCTCATGATCTTTAAGTGCCCTGGTCTGCAAAAAACCTTCTCCAGATACAATATCCAGAGAATTCAACCCAACCTACATGTTACTGCCTTCAATCCTTGGAAAATACTCACCAGCATGAGAGATTACACCATGATCCAATTCATTAGCACAATGGAAAGATCCCTTCCCCTGCACCAATTCATTCTTGCTTCCATTCTGATCACAAATCAGTCCCAGACCCATAACCCCACTATCATGCAACGCAACAGCTTCAACAGACATCCAACCAGGTGACAAATCAGGAGAAATCTGGTCCTGACCCACTTCCAGTTCTTTATTCACCAGACCATCAATGCAATTACTGATGTCAATAATCTCCACCTGTTGCACAAGATGTGTCTTCAGCCTAGGTGAGGCCCTCACCCAACCACCAGCTTCATCCGTAGAAGCTAGCTTCATCTGCAGAAGCCCCTGCCTTTATGTTCATAATATATCTGTCCACTACCTCCTTACCCCCCACTGGTACCAGTTCTTGGCCACTGGTCACCCCAGCAGATTGGATTTCCTACTTCACAACAGTCTTCAAACCTCATGCATGAGTCACCCCAAGATCACTCCGTAGTCTTCCAAACACCTCATCAGCCCTCTGATTCTGAGACTCCTTCACTTCCCCCATTCATCTTCCATTTAGTGTACTGGTACTCACCAGACAAGGTTATGTCCGAATTCTATTACCCAGGTCCTTCTTCCATTACTGAGGTTTTACTGCCACCACCTCTGCATCCTTTAGAGGAAAAACCACCAGTGGAATCACCCTCTTACCTCTGGAATCCTCCCTCAAATGCCCGACTTTAAGACACCGAGATCAGTAGTCAAACCAGGTCACAAAAACAACAGACTGTTTACATCTAAATTCCTCACTCACAACAATGAAGATTGACTTAACTGGCAGTTTCAATAGGTCAAATTCAACACAGATATTTAATGAAATCAGGTGGAAAACAATCCTAGTTATACTGTCCGAGCATAAATAACGACCAACTATATTTCCCAGCATGCGGATGATGGAAGGATTCTGAAATGGATGTTGTAATTCTGGAAATCTTACCCAGATTTCCGTGGTCGAGGAGTCATGCTTCATATAATGGTCATAGGACCATCAGAAGAGTAGGAAGTGACAACCATCATAGGTGCGCGGGGCAGAGGACTAGGCCAGGATCAAATCTTCCATTGACTAAAAGAGAACCATTATGTTTTTTTCATCAAGAATACCCACAGTGGCGTGCTCCTGTAGATTCCATGAACCAAAGATAAATCGATCAAATCAATCTATAGGCGGACGTCATTGCTTGAAGCGAGCTATAAACGTCATATTCAGTAGGGATGAAGCATCCTTGAACTCTCAAGCTGTGACCGAGAGCTGTAGAATCCCTTCATGTAACTCATGAACATTTGGGGAGAGAAATATTTCTAGGAATGAAGGCAAGAGGTTAGGTTTCGAGAAGGGGAGAAATCATCGATCGCTCGAGGACTGTGTAAATACCTCCTCCACCAAGGGAGGAGGGATCTACTTGGAGGCTATCACCGCCTACAACGGCAATCGCCATTCCCAAACCCTAGCTCCCCGAACACTTGCCATTCCCGTCTCATAAGAAAAGTATCTCTTATAGTACTCTTATTCCATTTCATATTTTATTTATTATATAGAATGACCTTTGGACATATATCATTTAAAGAGTGATATAAAATACTAATATGGGGAGAAATACTAGGAATGTAACATGAGAAATAAATCAATATAGAATATATTTTAGCATAATTATCATCATCATATCATAATACAAGAATCATCATCAGAGACATGAGGGAATCTGTCATGACCCAATCCACCAGGGCTCACGTGGCCCATGATGAGCCAAGCAGGACTACCTCATGTTTGCCTCCAATAGATCAGGGTATGGAGACAACATTGAGTAGGAATATCACACACATGGGTGTATATAGCCTAAAATTACTATATGAACACAAACATATCCAATACCATACAATTTATGAAAAGTAAAATAAAACTAATATCAAATGTATGCATACATATATATCCCACAATCAGAGTATAACAAAATTACTGAATGCATAAATGGTCCAAATAAAAGGCCACCAAAAACTATAAACTAATATATAACCTCCTCATAAGGAGTGGAATTCTATCAAATGAAACACTGGTATACACCTCGGTCTATGTATCCCAAACTACTCTCAAACTAATCTAGGTACTCCAAGGACTCTATAAAAAGGTCTTTCATCTATGTAAGACATTACAGGTGTGGGTAGATACCATTTATGGGTGAGTATAATATTACATAGTAGGACAACACAAAATCACTAAAAGTACAACATCAAGAGAGTTTAGTCAGCTCATCATAAGGTTATACCAACTAGAACATGATACATATGATAAAAACATAGAGATATAATCATTATAGACACTGTGTCTTTGGGAATGGTCACAACCTCATAGCCTTCTTGGGATTCCTACTAGAGGGTTTTTATTAATAATCTCTTGGGAGAACACAATATGTGAGTTTGGAAGCACCAGTAGAATCCGTCCTAGATTTCATGTTCATTGATTCTCAACATAACTAAGCACCACTGAAACTGAGGGGGATCATCCATCATACATAATAAATATAAATAAAACGCATTAGAACAAAAATATATTGATACATACGAGGGGATCAAACCTAGGTCCATAATGTATACAAACAACCCAATCTTGAATAACTATCTATATAGGGGATCATACGCCCATATAGTGTTGTTCATGATGATTCCACAAAATACAATTAACAAATATTACATGGTATAATGCTGAATATATCAATACAAATATAAGGGATCACAACTAGGGACTTTGGGGAAACCATGAACCTTAACTGGATAAACATGAAATGTTTGGGTCAATGAATGTGTAGTATTAGTCACACTGATACCTTGAACACCACCCGGGGAAAATGATATGATAGATGATCCCACCCCAGGACACACATATTCATAATGATAAATAAATATATAATTAGGAACCCATTGAGGATATCATAATCACATATTGTGGATGCAAGGTATCCTTTACCCCTCATAGGAAAGGACTGAGGGGATGCACCGTAATGAAACTAGTTAAGCACTGCTAAAGGAAGTGTCTTTATTTCATAACCATGAATCATATAACATATTCAAAAATAAAGGACACCATAATGTTATATGTATAAAATTTTTCATGATAGGCTACTCACATTCCAAATAATGAGTTTAGTAAAAGCCTGATGGTGGTATGAGGCTCATTGTTGGATTGATGGGATAAATATTTAAATGAACTGATATATCATTATATCCATGAATGAAAAAATTGATCATGTTTTTGTGATCCTAATGGGGAAAAACATTGGATAGGATATTTAATTTCTCAGAATAGACATATGGTAAAAAATTAATTTCATCATAACACATACCCACATCACTTCATAGTTCGATCCATGAGCCAGAATTAGGTACCCAATAGTTGTCTTGAATCTGTCATCTCAATGTCAGGGACATGATTTCATAGATGGGTAATCAATATAAAATCTCATGAAGAAGTTATACAAAATAAAGCTGTAAATAATAATCAAAAAATAAAAAAAATATTATTATTGTTTTAATATATAAATAAAACATAGGTGGGATAGACTCTCTCCCCCCATGCATCATGTGTGCACATACTCCACTGGTTTACCATTATTTCAATTTTTTATTTATTTTTATTGATCTATTTTAATTCCATTTAATTATTTCATATGATTTATTTCATCCTGGGATCCATGCATGATGAAGTACCACTACTCTTCTCGCCTCATGTTCCTAATTAAACCATCTAATGATTCCTCCCTAAAATGTAACCCTCAACATGCAGCCTCGCAAAAAAGAAAACCTAGGTGTTCACTACATCTGAATATTCCAAATTCATACATGGAAAAAATAGAAATGTTATAAAATAATTTTAAAGTGACATGGAATGTGTCATATTCATAATAATGAAACATAATAGCATTGTTTTTAAATCTCGCACATAAGTTATGAACATGGAAAACATCATTTTCATGGATAACATATGAGTATAAATTATCATTTCATAAAATTTAAATAAATATAGAATCATATTCGTACATAATTCAAATAATATCATGAGATATATCAAATTTTCCAATATATTTTAGTTATACATAATTATACACCCACCCATAATATTATAAAATGATTATAATCATGAATTCCATATAAAAACTTGTATTAATCATGAATATATGAGAAAATGATGGGTTTAATAATTATTTAATAGTGAAAAATTCAATGAATAAAATTTTTGGTTATCAAAAAAAAGGGAAAAATAATTTAATTGGAAAAACATATTATTATAAATGATCACAGTTCATGGATGGAATAATAATAACTCAAGAGGAATCAATAAGATGTTTGGAAAATAATAATTTTCAAAAATACATATGTGTTGATTAGAAATCAACCTAATGAAGCAGAAACATGAATATCCATAAAAAAATACTGAAAGAAGACTAAAAGGACATTTATAAATAATTTTAGGGGATTCACTGGGAATTATATATGAGAAGAGGATAATCCAAAGGAAATTTTTGGATTCAAGAGTCCCATTATGAAGATTATATAGTTTAACATGATCACAATAAAAGGCCTTTCATATCCCTAACCAATGTTATAATAAAATGAATAATTCAGTTGGAGAAGAAGATAATTATAAAATATTTTTTTAAAAAATTAGACAATGAGAATGAATACCAAAATGAAAGGTCAAGAGCGATCCCTTTACTTTAAGTTATATTTTATTTCATCACATTTACACTAATTTTTAATAAACATATGTTTATTAATAAAGGTAATATGAAACATAATTAAAATAATTCAACTCAATATTTATTATATATAATAAATGGATTTTATCTTGTAATATTCTGTGACAATGGGGAAATGGTTTGATTTTTTTCTTTTTAAATTATCATGTTTTGTTTCGATTTCAATATTTTGATTCAATTCCATTTATACATTAGTAAGATTAATTTTAAATGAAAAAACACATATAATTACATAGTTATAAGAGAAAATTAATCTATGATTACAATATATAAATTTAGTGATAAGTATAGAGTTGAAAATAACATCATAGTCACTTAATCAACCGTTAAGAAAACATTGTAAATATTGAGGGAGATAGATATATAATATAATAATATACTTTAAAAAAATCTATAAGATATTAATACCATTAATATAATCTTAGTAATAATATTTAATTTATTTTATAATGTATGGATTTGAATAGAGTATAATAATATAAGAATAGAATACTAAAATGAAAGAAAGAAATGAAGGAACCATACGTCATTCATGACGTTCTTCCTTTTCCACATCCCCTTTTAATTATCAGTGATAGATAACACCTGAATGCTCATAAGATTATAATGAGTATTAGGAGGAATTAATTGGGAATATCTTGAAATTTTATATGTGAAATATTTTTTTCTTAAATGAAAATGGAGAAGGTGTATTTATACTTTTTAGAGGGGTAATTTTTTGTGAAAATTTTGTAAAAATTATTATCTCCAAAATTAACTTTATAATAGTGATATTTTTGACATAATGAAATATATTTTATTTAAATTAATTTTTTCACTTTTTAACTACATTAAATCTAATTTTATTAGATTATATAACATTTCAATAAGAATGAAATTTTTTTAATGAAAAACTTTACTTTTTTTAGACATTGTAAAATACATTTTAGGTTTCAAATATTAAATTATTATTTTTAAGTGGATTATTTTTATTTTTTTAGTAAATTGAACAAATATATAATATATTAGGTCCTTATCACATCATTAATGATGTAATTAAAACATATCATTTATATTAAAATTTTATTTTCCCTATTCACCAAAAAATTGATTTTTTCAAAAAAAGTACAAAACATTCCCCCTTACGAAATTTGACATCCTGATTCAAAGAAATAATTTTTTCCAATAAATTTATTTTTTTATGTAATTTAAATTATTTACATAAAAATAATTCTTTTTACAAAAAATGATGGAACACACTTTATAAAAAAATCACTTTTCCTCCATTTGATTATAAATTATTTATATTTATTTTGTTCAAATATAATATTTATATTGACATAAATTATTAATGATAAATTTTATTTACATATAATTTTACTAAATTATTGTTTGAGATACTATTCTAATTGTTATATTAGTATTATATCAGTTAGGTTACTATTCTTAACAATTAGGTTTCAATTCCTAATGGCTGGGTCACTACTCTAGTCATTATATTTTTTATACCTATTATAAATAATTTATATTTCTATTATTAATCATTCAATTCATTTCCTCTCATGGTTATGTATTATTATTTTATTAAATTTTTATTACATAAAAAATGTTATATAGGAAACATGGGTAGTAGAGGTTGTAATGAAATAGATGTACCCTTTGTCAAAGTTCTCATAAAATTTATTTTTTAACTCTGAAAAATCTATTTGGTCATCCTATAGGGGCTCTTGGATATAGGTGTGGCTCATGGTATTTTTTTATAGAGAAATATACCTCACATTATGGGGGAATTACTATCAATTAATTAAAAAATACATTAGAATATTCCATTATGATAAGAATATTTTCAAGGATGGTTAATTCATTTATTGCAATCATTGGAGAAATAAATGCTTCTCCATATGGTATGAATTCCAAGACCATTGATGTATTTTCAATAGGTAATTCATAATCAGCCTTGAATTTTTATTTAATTAAAACATGGTTTGGGATTCCAAATGATATTTTCTTTTCTAATTAGTAGATTTGATCTCTATATAGTGATATATAGTCCATGACCATTATATCATAATACTATACCAAATGATTATGAGATTGTATAGAATAACCATCTACATATTCTAACTAGGTAATATTCTACCACATAGATTTCAATGATTGAACCAATTAGTGTCCACACAGATATCTCTAATTCCAAGTATTTTTTAGGTGATTTAATTATTCAAGAGAACATAAAAGTTATAAAAAACTCATAGAACCCCAAACTAATAAAACCTTCTTGATAATTGAGTAAATCAAAAATATACCTTTCACTACATTATTTCTTTTCTCCGCCTCATATAGTAATGATAGTGTATTACATAACATACTCCCTGGACTTATATTGTTAATGACATTGATTATCCTTGAATAAACTTAATTTGAGGCATTGACTTAGATAGTTATCATGTTTCTATCACTTAGGAAGTTCGACTAACAGTATTACATTGGGATTTCTCTTCCTTTCCTCCATCATATTGATAATATTCCTCAAGTTTCTTCGAATTTCATGAGCTTAAGGATGATCTCTACCATAATTGAAGTATTACACTATTGTAGTGAGGATATTCCCATGGATATTCTATAAAAATCATGACCCTAGTCTCACATATACAATTGTTACATTATTACATTGGCACTAAATATAAGTGATCGTATCCAAAGGGATTGAATAGTTTTATAGTCTTGGAATGCTCGATATATGATCGATTATCACATTAAATTTAATGAATTAAAATAAAACATATTATTTTATTGTAGAACAGTAGTCTTACTCATATAATATCATTTCATGTCAATCATAGTTCACTTCCTAGAATCATTTGTAATGGAAAAATAAAAGTGTGCCTCATATTTTTGGAATTGGAATGAATATAACAGAATCTACCAAAAATAAAAAATACATGTATAATATTGAAGTAATAAATGAATATAAAATAGTACCATATAAATAATAAAAATATCTTTAAACCCAACTAGGGATATCATAACTATTCTAATAATCCCATGTATGGAATCCCACCTTTTTATTACACAACTTTTATTTACAGCTTACTAACAGAGGATCTTTAACATATGGTGTCATGGAAAAAAGGTACAAAATACATGAAAACATAAAATATTTTCTTATTAAACTTGAAAATATTATTAATTGATCATATTAAGTACATTTAATTCATCTTATAACCTAGGGACATACATTAATGAATGGGTGAGCATAAGGCCCAGTATGGGAAAAAAACTGAAATAGTTTACATGTGATCATGAAAAATATTGATAAGGGAATGAGGAATATTATTTGGGCATGAAAAATAGACCATGGGGAATATAATAAATAAAATAACATGAATAATAAATCTTAAATTTTGGAAACAAAATTTACTTCAGGCATTCATAAGGATATCAGAAAGGTTTATCTCTGAAGTGTCATAAAAATTACCAATGTTTTTCACCAATGTATCGTAAAACAAGTTACCTCTAGAGATTAAATTCCTTAAACAATGCATAGGATCACTATTAGGGTAGAACCATAATATGTATTAAATTTCATGATAGACACATAGATCATAATAAAACACCTCATAAATTACCCATGGAGAATAAAACAAAGGGGTTTCATATCAAATCACGGTGTTTTAAAAAGTTCATAAAAACATGGTCATTATGTCATTTATAATCCAAGTAAAGGGAATGAGGGTTTATGTATATCAATTATAAACTAAAAAATATATTTTTATATCTTGGTTAATACCTTGGAAAAATAAATAATTTTTTGAATTTAAATAAATAAAATAAAAGTATTTATTGAGAAAAGAAAGAAATTTTTGGAAGTAAATTTTGCAGCATAACGGGTATGAAACATGGTTTTAGAATACATTAAAAAGATAGGATACAAATTTTTCCCATATATAATTACATTTAATCCAGTAAAGGGATATAATAAAATGAAAAAAAAGAACATGGTATGGAAATTTTTAAGATGTACCACATAAAAAGAGATGTTGAAAGGAAAGGAGATGTTGAGATTTCGATTACCATGAAGATAGACACCTAAAACTCAATGATAAGGACTTTGGGGTCTTGAGGACTCCTTGTTAGTAATCCTTGGGAGTTAAAAAAATAAATTATTAATAGATAATGTATTTGGTATGAAAGGAAATGAAGAATTGGGTGGGTATTTATAGAAAATGTGAGGGAGTTTTTAATTAATTTACTTGGACACCTTTGTAGTGGTATTTAAAAAAACCATGGGCTTTCATATGGTATTTTTCCATGGTATTGGTCACTTGGGACACCTATTACATTATTTTAATCCACAAGAGTGGATTATAATCTTATATTACATATTACATAAGAATTATTTTATTAATCACAATGAAAAACTTAAACTGTATTATTACTATTCACAAAAAACTAAAGTATATTATAAAATTATCATAAATTACCCTAAACTAATATCATATTTTGATTTAAAAAATTAAATTTATTTTATAAAAATAATTATATATATAGGATAAGTTTTACTTTTAACTATAAAAATACTAATTTATTAAAAGTAATAGCGGACATAAAATGCATAGTAAATTGTATAGTAAAATTTTTGACACTTCAAAAAAATTATATCATCATTAAAATTAAATAACAGTGTTTTTATTATAATAATTATATATAATGAAAAATATTTTAAAATAATAATTTATATCTCTCTGAAAGGTACAATTTTTACCTCAAAAATAAACTTATCAAATTCCATCTCAATTTTACGAAAAACTACTCCTAAAACAGAAATGATGAAATAAAAAATCTATTTCATAGAATGGATTAAATTTTAAGTAACTAAAATCTCAAAAAATAACCACTTATAACACCCACATACGACCTAATGGTAAGGTGCATGATGGTGATATACTCTTGGGGTGGATTGGATAACATCGGCTGAGTGGTAATTTCCACTAACTTTAACTTCTCCCATAAGAGATTTCGTTCAAGATTAACATGTTGAAGCTCAGCTTGGGCTTGGTCAAGATTGAATCCCATTGATTTTACCTCATTCACATGCTCCAAAAAATTTCTTCGTATAGAATGAATCACTAGTAGAGGACATCAACTCTCCTTTATTCATTAATTAACCATTATCATTTCAATTTATGAACAATAATAACAACATTAAGAGTATAGTTTCCAACAATCATATTGAACAATGGTCATAATGACCATCAATCATAATTGACCCATAGTCATGTAATGGTCAAAACCTGATAGTCACATTAAAATATACTAACTTAATTATTACTGAGATATAGTTTATTTATTTTATATAATATAGAACACTTTTTCAAGAAAAAATAATTATTCAAAATGTTCGCAACATTACATTTTCCCCCTTAATAAATTTCATACTCAAAATTTCAAGTCATTCTCTCAATTGAGAAAAGGTAAGGGAACTTCTACCTTATTGTTTTATTTGGTACCCGCATTGCTAATTTATATTTGTGGTTCCTCCCTAACACTTTAATGAGGTGGGTAGTCTTGTTGCATAGAACCTTCTATCTAGGGTCCTAGATATCCACTGGATGATCCTCATAAGAGAAGTCATGTTAATGTTGTACCACCATTGAATTCAGTACATGTGAAGGGTTATGTATGTAGTTACTCAAAAGATATAGATGGAAAACATCATGAACTTGTGGTATATTTGGTGGAAGTGTAAGCCAATAGGCCAATTCCCCTATGCAATCAAGGATTTCAAAGGAGAAAATATACCTATGACTAAACATCCCTTTTTCCCGAACTTCATGACACCATTCAAAGGAAAAATTCAAAAGAATAATTTTTTTCCAACATCAAACTCCAAGTCCCTTATATGGTTGTCAACATAACTTTCCTATAGACTCTGTGTAGATTTTATGTGTTGTTGGATGAAATGAACCTATTTTATCATCTCTTACACAAGATCAAGCCCAAAAATCATTCACTCACCCACTTCATACCAAAAAGTAGGAGTTCTACATCACCTCCCATATAAAGAAACATAGGGTTCTATTTGAGTAATCAAATGGAAGTTGTTTTTATATGATAACTGAACTAATGGGATATTTTTATCTCGTTCACATTTTAATTCTATTGAGTGTGTTCTCTGCATGTCCTCATGTTTTTGAATAGTCCTTTTATATTGGACATCGTTTTGGGGATTAATGGTTGTACTGAAATTCAAATCAGTTTACATAGAATGTTGAATGCTTTTATATAATTTTAATTTGAACCTTGGATCACAATCGGATACGATATAAATTGAAACTCAATACAGCCATACCACTTCCTTTACATATATCATGGAATGTTGGTTAAGAGTGAAATCTTCCCGAATAGAGATAAATTTGGATGTCTTGGTTTGATGGTCCACTATAACCCATATCAAATGTTTTCTTTTGTATGTTTTTAGGAGACTGGTGACAGAGTCTATAGTGATATTATTCCACTTCCATGCTATTATAGGTAGTTGTTGTAATACCCCTTTAGGAAGTTGTTTCTATGACTTCACTTGTTGATAGACTATGGACCTTGTAGTGTAGTCAGCAATCTCCATGTTCATGTTATCCCACCAATAAGGATAACGATGGTCTATATAATTATTTTTTCTTCTAGGATGTTCTAAGAAAGTATAATTATAAGCTCAACTATGAACTCCTTCTTTATTTATAGAATATGTGGAACATATAGCCATCTATAATGTTTTAGTACACCTTCTTGATCAATATTGAACTCAGAAAACATCATATTCTTCATAGTCTCTATCATCTTATATAATAAAGGATATTCTCTATGAGATGTCTTGCTCTTATATAGTAACGAGGGATGGGAAATCATTCGGTATAGGGTTGATAATTCCCCTTACCTTACAATTCCCAGGTCTAATTTTAATAGATATTTAATCAAAGGTTCTCATTCAATACTCATCATTTCTAACACAATAGGTTCTTTCTTACTTAATTCATTAGTGACTTTTTTTATCTTTCTAGATGATAATGAGTTAAAAAATCATAGTCTTTAAGAAGTTACAACCATCTCCCTTATCTCATTTTAACTCCTTTTTCTTGAAAATATACTTCAAATCTTTATGTTAAATGTATATATCGCATTTATCCCCAAAAAGATAGTTCCTCTATATCTTCAGAGCAAAAAAATAGCATCCAACTCCAGGTCATGCATACGATAGTTCTGCTGATGAGGCTTCAACTATAGAGATGCATAAACAATCACCTTTCTATTTTTCATAAGGACTCACCCAATCCCTTTAAAATATACATCGCTAATAATTATAAATCCTTCTCAAATAGAGGGTAGAGTTAACATGGATTTACTAACCAATCGCTTCTTCAACTCTTGGAAACATTCTTCACACTGTAGTATCCCGATGAACTTGACCCTTTTTTTAGTAAACATGGTTACTAGATTATAATTTATAGAAATATTTCCCACAAACCTTCTATAATATTTTACTAATATAAGGAAACTATAAATCTCAGTTATTTTTATAGGATTAGAACACTCCTCCATAAAATTTTTATTTTCAAGGTCAATTGAGATTCTATTATCGGTTACAATGTTACCCAAGAAAGCAACATGTTGTAACCAAAATTCACATCTACTGAACGTTCTAAATAACCCATCCTTCCTCAGATTTTGCAATATAACCCATTGATGATTCTCATTATCCTTTAATATATTGGAATATATCATTATATCAACAATAAAAACTACCAAAAAGTTATCAAGGTAGTCCTTAATGACCCTATTCATCAAATACTTAAAAATAACAGGAGCATTATTCAATCCAAAGGTCATAAAAAAAAACTCATAATGCCCATATTTTCAATAGAAGGGAGTCTTTGGAATATCTTCTATATTCATCCTCAATTGATGATAACCAAATCTATGATCAATCATAGAGAAGAATTGAGTCCTATGAAACTAGTGGTATAAATCATCAATTCTTGGAAGTGGGTGCTTATTCTTCCATGTGACCACGTTAAGTTATCTATAATAAATGCATAATGGTATTTAAACGTCCTCATTATTCACCAAGAGAACATGTTATCCTAAGGAGATATAAATCTTTGAATAAACCCATTCTCCAAAAGATCTTATATTTGTTTATTTTATTACTCAAACTCCAAATTTTCCATTCTATACGGGGTCATTGATATGGCTAGGATCCAAGAATGAGTTCAATAGAGAAATCTATATTTATTTATAGAGGATTTCAAGGTAACTCCTCTGGAAATACATCAATGTATTCCTGAACGATTGATAAATTCTATATTCATAAACTTTCATTTCCTGCACCATCTTCACCGATCATTTCCAAAAATAAGACTATGGGAGCTACCTCTAGACAAGGATCAGGTCGAGATAACTCTCCTTTAAAAACAAATGTTGGTTTTCAATTCAAGACAATTTATATTTAATTCCTTATTCATTTGATATTAATATTATACTTTGAGATCCATTCCATCCCTAGTATAATTCCAAATTCTAGCATGGTAATAAATACTATATTTGGGATAAGATTATTCTCACCAAAGAAAATACAATAGTTTCCTTACACTATAGATGCTTGGATAATCCCTCAATGAGTCTAGAAAGATGAATCAACTTATAGAAGTTCCTGGATTGATTATTTATTATCTGAAAAAATGGACTAAATAAAGGAATGCATCGAACCAAAATCAAAAAAATTACTTTATGACATTGAGAGAACAATGAGATTACTCTCATCTTTATCATTTTGGGATTAAAATCCAACTGTCATGATAGAAATGGAATAAATTTTCTCCCTTAACCTAGGATATGGTTTATGATGATTCTCATCCACTACCCTCAGATTTGGGTAGTGATTGGAAATGTGCCCAACTAATATACACTTGAAAAATTATGCTTCATGCGGGGCCTTAACCATATTCCTTTTTTCATTAATTTTAATTAGTGGTTGCTTCACCACACTATGAAAGTTCCAAACTATATGGATTTTGCTTCCACACTTGTAACACTTCCTACTCCCTACCAAGTTGTTCCCTAAATTCTTATTCCCACATTCTTTGCAGTTATAAAGTTTCACATTATTGATTACTCTTCCTTGGTCAAATCTCCTCCCCAAGATTAGCTGCAAAGATCTCTTCTTTTATTTTAATATATAGAAACACTGCATATCTATGAACTCTAGTTAACCTTTAATAACACTCCTCACAATATCCTCAGAGTTTTTACAGTCTTGTTTTTAAATATTCTTCAATAGATAGGGGCTTAGTCCACCGAAAAATCTATTAACCTTCCCATTACGATCCATAAAAAATCATGAGGTGTAATGGGAATATCTAGTGAATTTGATCTCATGAAATACTATAGATTAATTTTCCTTCAGCTTCAGATTTAGGAATTCATTCTCAATTTTTTTTTGCATTGAACATGGGACTTTTTTTTAAAGTATCTCCTATAATATTACCACTCTAATGATTCAATATTTCCTCTAGGATTATTTTTTAACTAGTATATACAACTGATTAGCTTATCCCTCTAAGTAGTACATATCTAGGGTGACATTCTCTTGTTCAAAAAAATGGAGTACATAATATACCTTTTCTATAGAGCCTATCCACTGTTAAAAAATCAATGGTTCAGTTGATCTACTGAAATATAGTGGTCATAAACACATAAAGGCCTCAACATAATGTTTTTTTATTCATGGTTAATACATTATCTCAGCTTTATTCAAGTTATTTCCAATTTATCAAATGATTTGATTCATCATTCACCTAAATGGTTTTATTCTGGTTTCCATCAGAAGGACGTCAGCGCCTGGTCTACTACACTCACCATTTACACAGTTTCTCCTGTTTCCCTCCACTTTCTAAAATAATAAAACCATAGTGAGAAAAAGGTTTCATTTAGTAATATTATAGTTCTAAGGGACCTTTTATTTCATATAACATCATTCTTAAACATGTTATTCATAAAAAAAACTAACGTTTCTATAAATACTTCATAGTTGTTCATATAAATCATGTGATTGACCAAACATATCCATCAGAAGTGTCAAACCAAGAGTACTGTAAGGCCCGTTATCATGTACTAGGTTACGTCGAGTTAATCCCAACACACCTTGTCAAAGTTGTTACCTCGACATACATCTGTTCAGGATCCACATCCAATTTTTTGTATCTATATAGGGATTTATTTTTTTGGAAACAACTTATATAATATTACTCCCAAATACCATTAATTTTTCCTATATTTAAAATTTTATATAGGGATATTTCTATAGTTTTGACATCCAAATTTAAAAAAAAAACCACTTTTTGATACCAACTATGTAATCCCTCATTTTATTACATATTCTTTCATTATATTTTACAAACAGATGGTCTTTTAGTGTTTAGTGTCTCCGAAAAAAGGTACATAATACATGAAACCATAAAAAATTATTCAATTTCGATTGAAAGGATTATTAATGTTTCATTATAAGTACATTTATTTCATATCATAACTTGGGGACATACATCAAATTAAATGGTTATCATAAGGCATAGTAAGGGAAAACAAGTGAAATGGTTTACTTCTGATATTGCGAAATATTGATAAGGACTTGAGGAATATCATTATTGAATAAAAAAGAGAATATGGGGAATATAATAAATAAAATAATATGAATCATAATATGAAAATTTATCTATAACAATTTCTTTATTCATTCATAATCATATCACCAATTATATTCACTGATGTTTCATAAAGATTACCAAGGTGATTCACCAAGGAATCGAAAATATGTAATCCCTATATATTAAATTCATTGACCAATGAATTTGGGAGATATCAAGGTAAACAATTAACATGTATTAAATTTCATGTGACCCACATATATCATAATAAAAAACATCATGAATATCTCATGGAGAATAAAATAGATGGGTTTCATATCAAAGTAATGGTGTTTTAAAAAGTTCTTAAAAACACAGTCATTAGGTCATTTATAACCAAAAAAAAGGGAGTAAGGTTTTGATATATGTAAAATATAAAATAAAATAAAATAGTTTTACTTATTGGTGAATGAACATAAAAAAATATAGTGTTTTCAGTATTCACATAATGAAAATAAAATAATTTCTTGAGAAAAGAGATAAATTTTGAGAATAAAATTTAACCACATAACGGGTATGAAACATGGTTTTAGAAAACATTAAAAAGAGAAGATAAATTTGTATACCATTTATAAAATACTATAGATATATTAAATTTATATAACAAAATTTAAATATCAACATGGTATGGAAATCTGTAAGACGTATAACATAAAAATTGAACTTGAAAGGAAAAGAGAAGTTGAGATTCCCTTACCTTGAAGAGTGACTCCTAAAACATAAATATCGAGACCTTAGAGGCTTAAGGACACATTGAGGGGACATAATGGGAGGTAAAACTTTTGGATCATCATGGATGATAAATTTTTAATTAAATTAAATGATAAAATGGGTGGGCATTTATATGATAAGTGAGGGAGTTTTTTATTAATTGGCTTGGACGCCTCAGTAGTTGTATTTGAAAAACCAAGGGCCTTACCGGGGTTTTGGACCATCTTATTCACCACTTGGTACACATATTAAATTATTTTAATCAAAGAAATTTTACCATTATTTTAAATTACATATTAAATCATTATGTGTTTATTAAACACATTGAAAAACAACAATTGTATTTTTATTAATCAAAAAAATCTAAAGTATTTTATAATATTATCATAAATTCACCCTAACCAAATATCAAAATTCAAATTCAAAAAATTATATTTATTTTATCATAATAATTTTATACATATGATAAATTTTTATTTTAAATTTATAAATATTTATTTATTAAAAATAACAGTGGACAGAAAATGCATAGTAAAATTTTTAACACTTGAAAAAAAATATTCTATCATTTGTAATTAAATAATATTGTTTTGATAATAATATTAATTTATACTAAATGTTAGTTTAATATAATAATTTATATGACTCTGAAAAAAAATATCAAAAAAATCAATTTTTCAAATTCAATCTCAATTTTATGAAAAACTATTCTTAAAATGGAAATGATGAAATAAAAATTTTATTTAAACAAATCGATTACATATTAAGTAACTAGGCCCTTGACAAAAAATCATTTATGAAAATTGGATTTGACATTAGGGTAAGGTTTGTGATGGTGATTTACTCTTGGGGCGGCTCGGATAACATCACCTGAGTGGTAATTTTCACTAACTTGAACTTCTTATGTATGAAATTTTGTTCAAGATTAACATGTTGAAGCTTGTCTTGGTCTTGGTCAAGAAAAAATTCTAGTTATGATAACTCCTTCCCAAGTTCTAAGGAATGGGCTTCATACGACACGAATGTACTGGATGAGTCCATTGAATATTCATTCTATATTAATTAACCATTATCATTTCTATTTATAAACAATAATTTTAGCATTAAGAGTATAGTTTTCAATGGTCTTATTGACCAAGATTCATATAGACCAATGATCATATTGACCAATGGTCATAATTTACCAAGGTCCATATATTGGTTCAAACCCAATGGACATGTTATAATGTACTTACTTCATTATTAATAAGATATTCTTTTGTTGGGTAATATTACATAACTCACATTTTCATGAAATAATTATCATTCAAAATGTTCAAGTCGTTACAACATGGACATCAATAATTGATTTCATAATGACAGAATTCATAACACTAACCATTTAAAACATACCAACACGAAATCATGCAATGAAATGATACTTAAATGTGTAAGGAATATTCTAGATACCTAACCTGAATTTTCTCATGAGAAATAATGATTCATTGCGGGGCTATCGAATTATAGGACCCACTCGAAACATAATATTTCCAATTAATTAATCACATCAATAAAAAATACAACTTAATAAACATTTAATTTTAATAAATTACTATTAAAACTAGAAGAAATATCATAGAGAATGTCACAAATTTACCTTCTAAAAATTATTATAATCCATATAGAGAAATATAGAGGATTGTGTCATTTGATTATAGCCCCAGTATAGTATAATATTCATGAAAACACTTTTAAAATATCACTCAAATATTTCATGAGAAATATAAAATTCTTATTTTGAAATAAATTTTATTAATATATAAATATTTATAAAATATTACGAAAATAATTTTATTTGAAAATAACCATGGAAATGTTTAAATAAAACTTCTAGTTATGAAATAGACATGATGGAAGTAAACTAAGTTTTGGTAAAAAATGTGAAAAATATGATTATGTCTCAGTACAAATTTCATTACAAAAAAATATAAAAAAATTCTTTTAAACCTTATGATATAATGTCAAAATGTGTAAAATGACTATAATATATCATTGGGGAACAATAAAAAATCCCAAAAAACATTTTAAAGAAAAAATGGGCATGGAAGAATAGATTCTCAACTAAATAGGAAAAAATGTGATTTTCCGCTAAAAATACCTTTCAAACATTTGATTACATGGAGAGGGGTTAATGAAAAAGAAAACTTTTCATTTATAATAATAAAAATAGGAGAATAAAATTTATAGGGTTTATGATAAAAATATCATATAATTACTACAATTGAAACTTATACATAAATAATCCTGAATACAGATGAGATTGAGAAATAAATCCATACCACTTTGGTGTATTTTGAATCATAACACCCATGAAGAAATTAAATTAAATGAAACTATAAAAACCAATTATATAAATTTATTATTAATATAAAATATCAAAGGGTTATTATATACATCACATGAATTAAAAAAGTATTGAATATGGAATATGTCTCATACTAACAAATGTGAGATGAGAAACCCTTACAATGGTCATAACATTAAAGTGTGAATTAATAAATATAGTGATTATGTTTAAAAAATGTAAATCTGAATAAAGAAATTCGAAATAAAACATTAAATTATAATATATCATTACAAAAATAATATAATAATAAGGGAGTCAATGAAGAAACGATATAACCCAATGAAAATAAATTGAATTAAGAAAAACCCTTACCTCAAGTCTGAATTGCTTCATAGGTGACATTAAAAACCTTTATAAGAAGTTTATATTTATTATAAATCTTTAGAAAAACAATATAAAATAGTATAATATCATATATTAACATCTTATAACATTTCAACCATTTTTGAAACCATACTTTCTGAGTGTTAGTTGTTTCTTTTTTATATATGTTTTAGTTTTTAGTATCATTCCTATAATCTTTGTCATGGTTACATAATATATTAAATGTTAATAATGATAATAATATCACATATAATAATTATTTACAAATTGAGAAGCATTATTTAATGGAATACATAAACAATTAATCAAATCACTTAATAGATGTCGAATCCCACACATACACATGAGCGACGTTATCATTTTTTTAATGGGTGAAAGGCATATGTAATGTCCTGACCCATGATATTAAAATATTCCACCCTAAAATAAATCCAACCCTAAATTTCCCTTAAAATGGTTGGAATAAATTTCCTAAGAATAAATCTTACCACTGAGTATGTACGTCAGCCTCCCTCTCCCAAGTCCCATCCTATAAATGATCATACTTCCATATAACCCATACAAGAAGAACAAACGAGACTCAAATAAACTTCATGATCCTATCAATGATTTGAATAGGATCATCCTTAAATGAATCATCTATATATATCTCAACCACAATTGGTATGATATTTTGAGATGGGTATGAGTGATTTTAATGCATATGATATACAAAGAAGATGATGTGCATGGCTCGGTACCTCTGAGGAATCTCAAAATGATAGGATATCATCTCGAAACTCACTAGAATCTAGAAGGGTAAAAAATATCAGGGGATATTTTACTGTATCTCTCAATCCATCTAGTTCCCAGCCTCGATAAGATAACCAAAAATACATGATCTATGACCTTAAACTCTATAGCACATTGATGGAGTCCAGTGTAAGATTTCTATCTAGTCTCTGCAGTATCTATTATCTTTATCATCAATTATATCTACTCTAAAGTCTCATAAAATAGGTGAGGTCCCTGAAATGTTTCATATACTTCTACTATCCATAATTGAGGTGATCGACATGGCCCACCTTATAAATCCTCCGAAGGGGACATCTGTACAGTCCCTAGGTAATTGTTATTGTTAGTGAACTCTACTATGGGTATATGACTCTCCCAAGAGCCCAAAAATTCAAGGATATATACTCTCAGAATGTCCTTAATAACCTATATAACACCCCAAAATCTCTTTATACTTTTCTTTTAAAAAACATTCAGTAGATAGCGTTGCATGCAACATCGAATTTGGTTGGATTACATATAACATTGATTTTCAATGAAACAATTCGTTAGTATTATAAATATTTAAATTATATGTTTATAACTTATATATTAAATATAGTAATATGAATAATAAAAAAAATTATTTTTATTTTTATTCATAATTATTTCACATTTATAAAATATATTTATAATGAAATTTATAAGTTTAGGTAAAATAGTTATAAGTATTGAAAAACTATTTTATTAAAAGAACTACTTTTTTATGTCCTTTTGTGAAGAATAATAAAATAAATTTTATTCACTAATTGAAATTAAATTTTTTACAATATAAAAAAAATTAATTCAGAATGTCAAAATTAGCTTAGGGTAAAAGCTTTTTAATTTTCTGAAATGTTTCAATTTTTGAGGAATAAAGGTAATTACCACATTGATGTTAAAAACCAACTATTTAATTTAAATACTTATTATACTGTAAATTGATTTTAAGGTCACAATAGATAAATAATACAAAATTTAATACAAAATAGTTCATTGCAATCATTTTATAATAGAATTAGATATAAAAAATTATTTAACTTTTGAATATCACTTTTCCCCACCTTCTAACCACATCTACATATTAACATTAAACATAATTTTACCACTTATATGAATAAAATTGCGAATAATGGACATAAATTTTTGTAATAAGTAATAAAAATTTGGTCTAATAGGATCAAAATAATATTTGGTGAGTAGTAACTTTAGAATTTTTTTTCCACATTTAAAGGTAAATGAGGTAATTAAATGTAAAAATAATTTTATAATAATATAAAATTTACATAAACTTGTGATAATATCATTGGATATGTTTTTCTCATCAAAAATAAACCTTAAGACTAAAATATTATTATTTATAAGCCAATTTTGTCAGATTAGGACATTTATAATATTTTGTTTAAAGAATAGCTAAAAATTTCATATTCAAATTTTAATAAAAAATAAATTTTTAATTTGGGGTTATACATAAGATTAATTCAACAATAATTATTCAGTTGAAATATAATAAATTTATGGGCATAATAGTAATTTATATTTTGTTTTCAGATAATATATAACATAATTAAAGGACTTTACAATAATGATGTAGTAATTGATTAATTAATTGAGATATCCAATAAATGATATTACAAATATTAAAATAAATATAATTTAAATAAATAATCAAATACACTAATTTTATAGATAAATTATATATTTTTGTGAAATATTGTAAGTATTGGTTCGAATTAATCATGTTGGTTTGATATTTTTAAAAATGAAAACATTGAATAGTAAGAAAATTGATATAAATTACACTTTAAAATAAATACAATTTTATTAAATGATATAAAAGTCATAAAAATCTAAGAATCACAAAAATAAATTGGATATTGTTAAATATGAAATAAATTACCCAATTGGGGTGTGTTAGAATTTTATAGTACCAATATTAACCTTACAATGTAAAAAGACATTTAGACATTGTAATATTTAAAATGTTTAAGTAATGGTTAAATCCAAAAGATAAGGTTAATATTGTGACAAAAAATTGGGTAAAAATCATTGTTTTTTTATGATTTCTACCCATAATAATCTTAACCTAGAAATAACTCACTTTAGAGATATTTTAAATCGAAAATAATTTAATAATAATTTAATATTTTAGGAGTTTCCAAAAGTTCCCCCCTCTCTTATAAAAGGGCACCTATCCTTTTATTTAATTAAATTCTCTAAATACTTTTGGATAAGAAACATACTTCATATTTCATATCCCAACTTCCGTAAATTCATCCTAGAGGCCATACTTTGGGCAGAAAACCAACCTATGGATTCTTTTGGGGAAAATCAAAAGGAGGTACTCGAAGAAGAGGTAATTGTTTTACCATTTAAATTCAATTTATTTTCTTTTTCTAAATTATTTGTCTATGTTTTATCCATATTAATATTAACAAATCTATAATTTAATATATTATGATATGTTAATAAGATTATGGGACTATAATATTCATCCTTTTACCCATCCTATGAAAAACATTATCACTATGCGTGAGTATATACGACTTACTGTCTTCACACCATTGTGTAAGCTGTTTTTCCTCTAAAATTTATTTAAATGGTTATGATAATAATTATAAAGTATTTAAATAAAAAATACGACATGATTTTGTTTCATTATAATTCATATATCATCCAATTCAATACCATTTAACCATGAAGGGAATGATACTATTACTCATGCGTATTTGTGGCCTACCGTCTCCACGACGTGATAAGCTTCATCCTCCACATTAACTAGTAAATAATTATTATAAATATATATAATGAATAAGTATAAAATATATGACATAATAATTCTAATGGAATAATATATATATATTTCTTTTATTAGATTCTATTCAACGCGATAATAAAACAGAAACAGTGTTCATGTGTTTGTGTGACTTACCATCTTCACGAATGGTATATTCCATTTCATATATCTATATATTATATATATTTATATTATAAATATATATTATATATAAATTAGGTTTTACATTCTATAATTAAGTGAATCATGATCTAAGTAATACAATCAATAATAACAATTCAAAACACGTACGATAAACAAAGTAGTTATTACCCGAAATGTTTCATTAACATAGAATTATTAATAAATATGTAATATAAAGTCATAAAAATCATATATGATATCATAATAATAATTATTATTCTAGTATAAGTTAATAATATTTTTAAAACCATTATACAATAGTTTAAAATACGTATAGAGAGTATCAAACCTAAGGTAAGGGAATTTTGTCTCACTTTTAATTTCTGTGAGATATGAGTCATGTTCACCACTTATTTCTTATGTGTGGTGTATATATTGACCCTATTATATTTTTTTATCAAGAATAATTTTTTTTTTAATTTTATTTAACAATGAATTTTATGATATTGGTCTTATTATTTAAATGTTTAAAGTGTTATGGGATGCTTTGAATTTTTAAATAATTAATCCTTTACCAATTTCAATATTAATGATATTATCATACATATTTATTTATATGTATATAAAGTATTGTAAAGAATATTTTAGGTATATTTTTAATTTCATTAAAACATTTTCAAAAATTAATCTTTTTATGGTTTTATGTATGAGACACTTTAAATAAAACATTGTTTTATATATTTTAAAGACTTATTCTTCCATATCTTTTGCATTAATGTCCATGTTTTTAAAATGGTTTTAATGATTTATATATATCGAAATGAATATTTTAAAATTTTAATTACATAAAAAAGTTTCAAAGTGGTATGAGACACTTTTATTCACAAATATCTTTTTAAATTTCTTATTTTATAAGTTTTTGACTTCTAAATAAATGATTTCAAAGGAAATGGGTATTTGTCTCAATATATTTTTAAGGATTTAAATAGATTATTTTCATCTATGTCAACATACTTTGTTGGATCTTATTTTTAATTGTGTTTTATCTCTTATGATATCTTTTATCATATTTTATTAAATGGTTTATAATCGTTTTGATTATGAATGTACTATTTAGGTACCATTCTTGGTTTATAGTTATATATTGACATTTTGTATGCTAGTTTTAATATAAATGTCTATGTTATGTTTTACCCCTTTCATAAGAGAAATTAATTGTATGTAGTAAGTGATTGGTGGGTCCCTCTATATCCCCTCAGTGCATCGGTAGGTCTCATGAGAAAAACAATTGTCTTGGCATGATGCCATGATGGTATGTTTATGTATAGTATTTTCATGAGGCCTTGATATTGTGGTTATGATGTCCGAAAATATGAATTCACTCATTATAAGACTTGTTATTGATATTACAAGTGATTATTATACTATTAGAATACCCATGTGAATGTTTAAATGGAATTACGTGATTTATTCTTCACATATTATGTACTAGTTTTTGTGTAAAAGTCAATTGATTCAGTTTTATACTTTCCGTAAGGTTTATGGTTATTTATGAAAGGTTTTTCTTTATTATTTAACCATAATAAGCATCTAAACTCACCCCTTTCATATGTTTTTCTTTCCCAAGATTTCAAGTAGTTTTTTTTGATTGATATAAAGGGTTAAACTAAGAGAATAATGGCATTCTCAAATAATGAACTATGTTTCATATTATGTTATTAATTTTAATGAAAGTTTCATGTATGTTATTTATTTTCAAACACTGCTAAACTGATCGGTCCCTTAGTATTTGATTCCTTATAATCATACCAATTTATTAAAATAACGCATCGAATCCAGGCTTTTGGGGTCAGGTCATTATTTTTGGTACTATATAAAGTTTATCAACAAACTTGGTAATTAGATTTGGAAATAAAATATTATAAAATATAACCTTATAAATGAATTTGAGGGTAAGACTAAGTATATGATTTCATCGTTTTGATTTGGTAGTGTATAACCAAGGGTAACCCTATGTAATTATGGATTGAGAAGAATATTCCATCATTTATAGAACCTATTAATGATTCTTCATGACTATAAGACTATGGTTAGTGTTTTTGAGACTGTGATTTAGGTTTTGGTCAATGATTAGAATCAGTGTGGTTATAAAAGTAACGGTTATACTACAGATAATTAAGAGATTCAAAAAGAAAAATGAGATGAAGGATGTATTAAGGAATAAGATGTTTAAGCATATTTAATGGTTTAAGAGTTATGTGTAATGATAAAGGTTATTTTTTATATGGAATTAATAATTATTACATCAATGGTTATAAGATTCATGAGGATTATATTTTTATACATCTTCTTTTAGTATTTGGAAGCATAACAGTTTTTATTTAGGATTTAAATGTGATGAAATAATTTTTTCTGAAAAAAAGGGATACATTATGTTATTTGAGGAATATGATGTTAAGATTGATTTTCTAAATTTAGTGTCCTTTTTGGACAATGAATTTTGATATAATTATTTTGGAAAGTCTTAAGGTTGGAATGGATTATGTAGAACACCAGATGATATTATTTGATGTTAAAGTATAATTTATTGGATTATTTGGGATAACCATATTAGATTTAGTAAACATTTAGAGAATGAAGGAAATGATTGTGGGCCTCATGATTTATCAAAAGTGAACTAGGAATGAAAAATTCATTTTGAACATTCATTTATAGTAGTAAGCGATGAAGTGAAAATGGATTTAATCACAAAACAATGATGAAATTATGCTTATGAAATGGAAGGACATAAATTAAGTGCATATCTGAATAGTAAAATAATATGTAAACTATAGGGAAAGGATCTTGAAACCAAAATAATGCTATAATAGTACTTCTTAAGATGAATCAAATGGTCCCTTAGATCATCACATATTTAGAACATTGTGAGTGTTAACTTTCTTCTAATCATCTTCTCTGTTACTATCTATCAAAATGTGATTGTTAGATTTTGATTTCAAGTCCATGTTTTTCTATATAGAACCCTTGTACATTTTATCTTTGGTTATATTCATACTTCCCTTTGTTTATTTTAAATTATAACTTTTATTGTCCCTCATTCTGATGTGGGATTTCAATAAAGGAATTTTTGAATTATCAAACCTTAGTTACCAAACTTGAATTTGAAAATTATGAGGATGCAATTTATTGAATAAGGGAGAATGTAACACCCCAATATTTCAAGGTAAATTTATTTTTAAATAAATTAAATATCATGGTTTTCGTGTAACACCGACTTGGCGTGTGTTACATATAACATTGATTTTTATTAAAATGACACTTAAGTATTGTAATTATTTAAATTATATATTTAAAAATTATCATTAAATATAGAAATATGAATAATGATAAATAATTTTAAAATTTTATTCATAATTGTTTCACATAAATAGAAAATATTTATAGTGAAATGTATAAGTTTCAATAAAATAGATATATGTTTAGAAATACTATTTTCTAGAAGAAACTATTTTTGATGTCCTTTTGTGAACAATAATAAAATTAATTTTATCCACTCCTATATATTCAATTTAGAAAAATAGACATCATTTTTTATTTCAGAATGTCAAATTTAGATTAGGGTAAAATTTGGTTTATTTTCTAAAAAGTTTCTATTTTCGATAAATAGTTAAAATTACGACATTGATGATATAAATAGACAATTTATTTTAAATAATTAGTTTAATTTAAATTTATTTTAAAGTAAAAATAGATAAATGATACATATATTAATCTAATATAGTTCATTGGAATCATTTTATAATAAAATTAGACATAAAATGTTATTTAACCTTTGAACGTCACTTTTACTCGCCTTCTAACCATGTCTACATATTAAAATTAAATGTAACATTATCGCTTATGTGAATTGAATTTAAAAACACAAATATACATGGTTGTAACAAATATGAAAAAATTTGTCTAATTGGATCAAAATAATTTTTGGTGAATAGTACCTTTTGAATTTTATTTACCCTGGTTAATTGTAAATAGGGTTATTAAAGGTAAAAATAATATTATAATAACATTTAATTACCCTAAAACTTGTCCTAATTTCATTGGATAGGTTCTTTTTATCCAAAAGAAACTTTTGTTCTATAATATGAAGATTGTTAGGCCATTTTTGTTATATTTGGATGTTTATTATATTTTATTTGAAGAAGTGTTAAAAATATCATATTAAAATTTTAATAACTAAATCATTTTTAACATCGGGTTATACATAAGATAAATTTTAATGTAATTATTTATTTTAAATATAAGAAATTTACCTTCATCATAATAATTTATTTATCATTTTTATAAAATAAATTACTTAATTAATGGCTTGTATAATAATGATATAGTATTTGTTTAATCAATTGAGATATCAAATAAATGGTATTAAAAATATTAAAATAAATATAATCTTTCGTAATTAATGACATAAAATAATTTTTTATATAAAATATATATGTTAGTGACGTATTGGAATTATGGTTTTGAACTTATCGTGTTGGTTTGATATTTTTAAAAATGAAAATATTGAATTGTTTCAAAATTGACATAAATGATACTTTAAAATAAATATTGTTTTATTAAATGATATAATAGTCATAAAAACGTGAAGGCTCAGAAAAATAAATCTCATACTATTAAATATTTATTAATGACCCAATTGGGTTTTTTTATTTTATAGTAACTATATTAACCTTATTCTATAAAAAGACAAGTAGAAACAGTAAGAGTTAAACTGTTTAGCTAAGGGTTAAATCCAAAAGATAAGGTTGATATTGTGACATAAACTTGTCTAAAAATTATTGGTTTTGAGGATTTAGACTGAAAATCATATTTTCTTATAAATAAATTGATTTGGAGTAATTTTAAATCTAAAATAAGTTTATAATAAATTAATAGTTTTGGAGTTTCCAAAAGTTCACCTACCCTCTATTATAAAAGTCGACATCTCCTTCTCTTTTATTAACACAACTAAATCCATTTGGATCAGCCAAACCCTGACCATATCCCATTAAAACGTCCCTAACTTCCTCCTAGAGGATATTATTTTGGATGAAATTAATTCTATGAGTTCTTTTGTGCAAATCAAAAGGATATACTCTAAGAAGAGAAAATTGTTTTTCTAATTCAATTCATTTTTATTCTTCTTCTACTTTTTCCCCTATGTTGTTTCCATAATAAATTAATAACTAAAATATATAATATATTTTTATATTTTTTCATTAATATTGGAAAACCATATTCATCCTTTTAACCATATTATGAAAAATAATATCACCATGCGTGCGTCTGAACAGCTTACGGTCTCCACACTGTGGTTTAAACTATTTTTCATATATACATTATTTAAAGGGGTATAATGATAAATATAAATTATATAAATAATAAATGTGGAATTATATTTTTTATGTATAATTCATATTATATAAAATTCCAAACCATTTAACCATTAAGGATATGATACATTCTCGCACGCGTATGCATGGCCTACTGTCTCCACGATATAATGAGATGCATCCTTCATGTTAACCATTCAAGAATGGTTATAAAAAAATATATAATGAATAATTATGAAATATATGACATAATAATTCTACTATAATATATATATTTATATATACAAATATATATGTCAGATACTTTCTTCCATTCAATACAATAAGAAAACTGAAACAGTGTTCATACGTACGTATGGCTTACTGTCTACATGAATAGTTTATTAAATTTCATATATATATATATATATTATGAATATATATAATATATAAATCATGTTTTACATTATGGAAGAAATTAAATAATGATATATGTAATACAATCAAGAATAACAATTCAAAACACGTATGATAAACGAAGCAGTTATTACCTAAAAAATTGCATTAACATAGAATTATTAATAAATGGGTAATATAAATTCGTAAAAAACATATATGATATCAAAAATATTAATATGATTCTGGTAGAATTTAATAATACATTTAAAACCATTATACAGGAGTTTCAGACATGTAGGGAGAGTACCGAACCTAAGGTAAGGGCATTTCATCTCACTTTTAATTTTCGTGAGATATAAGTCATGTTCACCACATATTTATTGTGTGTGGTGTATGTACTACCCCTATTGTATTTAAAATCATGAATACATTTAACTTCATGATATTTAATGACTCATTTTCAGATAATGGGATTATTATTTTAATATTCAAAGTAGGATGTGATGCTCTTAATGTTTATATAATTAATCCTTTATACATTACAATATTATTGATATAATCACCCATATTTATTTATATGTATATTAAGTATTATATAGATACTTTTTAGGTATATTTTTAATTTCATTCAATTTTTTTATAAAAAGAATATTTTAATGGTTTTACGTAAGGGTCTCTTTAATTAAAACAATATTTTAATTATTTTAAAGATTTATTCTTCTATATCATTATCATAAATGTCCATGTTTTAAAAATGGTTTTAAGGATTTATTTATATAGAAAAAAATGTCTTAAAATGTTAATTCTTTTCAATTGTTTCAAAGTGGTATGAGAAACATTGATTCAAAATATCTTTTTAAATGTCTTATTTTATAAGTGTACAAATTTTGAATAAATTATTTCCAAGAAAATGGGGTATCTATCTCAAAATATTTTTTATGATTTTAATATAGTATATTCATATATATCAATAACATTTTTTGGGTATTAGTTCTATTCAATTTTTATCTCTTATGGTATCATTTAACTTAGTTTATTGAATTATTTATGATTAGTTTCATTGTGGATGTGCTATTTAGTTATAATATATGGTTTATAGTTTAAGTATTAACATTTCATATGATATATTTAATTTTAAAGTTTATGTTATGTTATACTCATTCATTATAGGAATGGATTGGACTTATTAAGTGATGGTTGGGGCCCTCTATGGCCCCTCAATGCATTGGTAGTTCTAATGAGACAAACTAGTGTCTTGGCAGGAGGTATTGATGGTATGTTTATGTATTTTCTTGGAATAAAGCCTTAATGGTGTGGTTATGATGTCAGATTTTATGAATTCCCTCATTAAAAGATTATTTATTAATAATACATGTTATTATTAGACTGGTAGAATAACCATGTACATGTAAAAATGGTATTTTTTTTTCATATTATGTACTAATTTATATTTAAAAGGCTTGTTTTCAGTTTTATACTTCCCTTAATGTTTAAGGTTATTTATGAAAGCTTATACTGTATTTTTTAACCTTACTGAGAATATAAGCTTATCCCTTTTGTAATTTTATTTTCCCAGGATTCCATGAAGTGTTTAATGATTGATATGTATTATTAATCTAGGATAATAATGGTGTTCTCAAATAACATACTATTTTTCATATTATGTTTTGAATTGTAATGAAAGGTTCATGAATGTAATCTATTTTCTGAGACTTATAAATTGATTGGTCCTTTCGTATTTGATTCTTTGTAATCATGCTAATGTATTAAAATAATTCACCAACTCTGGTCTTATGGTGTTGGCGCGTTACAGCCTAAATTATGTGCCTTAACTGTCCATTAGTCTGAGGGGGTATTCCATGCTCAAAAGCACCTGTGTACCTATAACCCTCTCCAAAATCGTAAAAATTTGAGTTGTAATCTAGGAATCTCTATTTGATATAACAGTATGAGTAACCCCGTGAAGGCCCATAATATCATAGATATAAATCCACACAGTATATTCTTTATGTAAGGTCTCCCAGATCAGCAAGAAATTATCAACATTAATGACTCTTTCCACATCAACCTATAAGACATCACAAACTTGAGGCGACCTCCTAAACCTGGTAATGAAATACATCACAACATCTTCCCATTTCCACTAATGATTGGTTATTTACTCTAAAATCCTAGATTATTTCTAATGTTAATCCTTCAGTTATTGACAGGTGGAACACCTCATAATAAAACCATCTACTTCTAGTTTTATCACTGACTACCAATATTGGTGATATAAATCATGTTACATATTCGTAACCCTGGGATATAATACCCAAAATGTGGAATTAAACTATCATATCAACTCCTGACATATATCTTCAAGAACCCAAATTCAACCATGAATACCTAAAATTACATTCATGGCCATTGTCCAACCAAGAGGTGGGTCCTCACCTTCTACACTATCCTATACAACTAGGCCCTCTGAATTAGATAACTATCTCATCCAAACGTTATCTAGAAGTGTGGAAGTCATAATAGAGGATAAGAGAAATATCTTCTCCTAGCCAACCTACACCTCCATGGAAATCTCTAAAAACAAGTCCATAAATTTCCACTCTCTACTAGCCTCTTAACCTTATTTTATCTGATTCCCACTACATAGTGCATCAATAACTGAATTTCTCTTCCCGGACATATTGGCATGCTCAAAGTCAAAAAAACTTGCGTAT
Organism: Viscum album; assembly: GCA_963277665.1. Lineage (NCBI taxonomy): Eukaryota > Viridiplantae > Streptophyta > Magnoliopsida > Santalales > Viscaceae > Viscum > Viscum album. The sequence continues at coordinate 559,859,815 of OY728119.1, forward strand.
TAAATAAATCTTCATTTCCAAACATTAATATCACACTGTTTAAAAATACATTTTAGGATTTTGTGGTTCGTATACACCACAAAATTCTCTACCAATAAATAACAACTCCAACAATGCAAGCCATGTACAATAGTAGCTAACTCATGATCATGCGTTAGGAATTTGTTCCGGTGTTTCTTGAATTCATAAAACCCACATTCCACAACTTGATCAAAATATATTGGAACTTCTACAAGCTATATTATTGATGCATCATAAATCAAATTGAATATCCTACCCAGATCTCGCAAAATCATTGCTGGTGCTGAAGTCAGTCTCCCTTTTAGCTCTTGAAAGCATGTTTTCAAGTATCTAACCATTCAAACTTCAAAACCATTTTATTCAATTCCATGAGAGGTGTTTTAATATGTGATAATTCTGATATGAAATTATTATAATATCTATATATCCTCAAGATACAACATATGTCAAAAAAATTCATGGGATCCTCCTAGAAAACTACACCTCTTGCATTCTTTGAGACTACTGATACTCTTATATCTAATATAATATTTCCTAGTAAGTGAATCACATAATTACAAAAGTTTAATTATGTGATCTTAACAAATAACTAATGCTTTCTCAGTGAATCCAAAACAATATCTTTTTTTATATGTTTATGAAGAATGTGAGAATAAACCAAGATACCATCCATGAATACCACTGTAAACAAATCCAGATAAGAATAGAAAATTATATTCATAAATTCCATAAACACTGATAGAGAAATCATGAGACAGAACGAAATAACTATATACTCATATAAATCAATCCTTTTATTAAATTAGGTTCTAGGCATGTCTACAAGCCAGACAAGGACCTAGTGACAACATGATCTCAAATAAATCATCCAGAAAACCAGAACTCCTTGGATCTGGTCAAGATGTTTATCTATTCATGATAATGGATACATATTTCTAACCCGTCAACTTGTTCAATTTATGATAATCCACACACACCCTGAGGGTACCATCAAATATTATTTCAAAAAATTACTAGAGATCCCCATAGAGAAGTATTGGGTCATATAAAACACTTTTCTTCCAAGTACTTTAGCTACCTATTGATCTCTTTCAACTTTTTATTAAACATCCTCTAAGGTGGAATGGATACTGGTTTAGCTCCATGTACTAGCTCAATAATGAAATCCACCTATATCTCACGAGGTAAACGAAAAAAGTATTTTGGGAAAACATTGTTAAAATGATGAACCACTGGTGAAAACAAATTCATAATGTGTCCCCTGGTCATCCAGATATAAACTAGAAATCTGGGATGTAATCCCTCCTACACCATGGTACTCAGTTCTAGATCAGATCTCCGGGACATCCCATTCACCCATATGATTAAAAAACTCTATACTCTGGTGATGTTAAAGTCACCCTTCGACAATAGAAATCTATATGGACATGATATGAAACTATATAGTTTATACCAAGAATGATGTCATTCCCAGTCATATCGAGGTAAAAAATTCCATATGAAGAGACACCCACCAATATTAAGGGGTGACTATCTAAACTGGTGCACACCTTTCGTTATAATTCCCAACACAGTATCAAGTGTCATAGCACCATAAAAAACTGGCAAAAAATTCCTAACACTTTCCAAAAATAGGTTCATATATAAAAATATGATATTCAAATATATCAAAAAATAGATATAATATTAGAGGCCATTATGATCACAACTCTCACCATAGACATATTGACTCTATGCTCCTTAGGTGTAGGTTGTACAGAATATATCTGCATGTATTGTTGTCAGGTGAACAAACTGCACTACATGGTGTAGTCCCAATTTGTGGTCTATGTAAAATTAATGCATAGATGCCTCACCCACAACTACCACCTTGACCAGAATGAATGACACTACTCCTTCCCCCATCTTGACAGAGATCTGTGAATCCTAATCCTAAAACTGGAGTCAGATTCGATCCCCTTCTACTGATTGCTGGAGGGAAGGTCATATAGAAACGTTTTTCATTGACTATACTCTCATAATCTCAATAGTCAATCTGGTCTATATCAAATTGATCCCTAAAATGTCCCCTTCTCCCACATTGGTGATAGAATACAGATCTACTGGAACTAATATCTTGGCTGATAATCCCCTCAAGAGAATCCTCAAAACGATATTTCCTGCCACATGAGGTTGAACAAATTGATCAAGAAGACGAACTATCCTACTCTACACCCTTATAATCCCATTGGTTCTTCTCAGCAATAAGTTCCTATTTCACAATCTTAATAATAGTAGTTAGGAAAAACACATTTAAATATGATTGAATGACATTCTTGAGCCATTCCTTAAAGCGTCTTCACCTCAATGGCTCATTATAAAGAAAAATATATGAAAAAGATTAAATATATGTAAATCATCCTAAATAATTCTTAACATTATGTATTCCATATTCCGAATGCATAAACTCACTACCCCTTTAAGCTCTTTGGGTCTCATAGAAAAATTAATCATATCCCCCAGATTATAATCCCTCCAAACCATATCTCAAAGTGTATCATCCTTGTTCAAAACACCCCCAATTCATAGTCAATGATTGAATAATATATGTCACAAGATTTAATCTCCCCTTTAAAGGTTTATACATATGATCAAATATTGAAAGAATAGTTTCTATCCATTCATCAGAAGCCTATGGACCACCATTCCATGAAAACATGGGTGGATTATCCTACTAAAACACACACATCAACTCTTCCATAGACAAGGCAGGCTACAAGGATCCTTGTACAGTATACATAAAGTATGAAAACATTGAATAATTATGACATAGAACCCATATGTGGTATAATTACTAGTTTCACATTGGGAAATATAAGAGTACCTACTAGTATCACATGACCTGTCACCTTTGATGTGTGGTCGTCTCTAGCCTCTAGGAGTATGACAGATGTTCATCGTGGTGGAATGTATCTATAATTCCAAACACATTCCTTAAAAATATCTCTTGAAACAATTAATATTTAAAATATTAAGACATGTGAAAACATCTAATAAATAATTCACAACACTCTTCCATCTCCTAAACCCAGGACTGGGTAAAAATGAGTAGTCATAAAAATAACCAAGGACACTACATACTTTCCTCTCTACAACATAGTCTAGTTCAAGTTATCTATTTCAAAATTTTTCATTTTTACTTAAATTCATAAATATTTAACAATTCAATTTAAATGTTTTAACCTAATGGTTCACAAACTTATGATCCATAAGGGCCCATAAACCTCATGAACTGAAGTGTGGAGTCCAATTAATCCAAAACCAAACAAGTTCCAATCCTTGTGACCAATGGTCCATGACTCAATGTAACTTAATTTACTACATAAATTGTCTACTGTAGAATATGCTGGAAAAAAACTATTTTGGTTAGGACATGAATACTATATACCAATCATGTTTCTCAATTCCCTATACAAATAATTTATCAAATATTAGATATATCACACCAATCACACATGATAATGTCAAACTGTCAATAAATGTATCCTATATGGCACGAAATAATTCAAGAAATTTTAATTCTATTAGGTGGCTAAAATGATTCATGCGATGAATACCCTCATCTCCTCCTAAAACTAAGATTTCCATAATCAAAAAAGAGCACCAAACAGTATGTGTGACAACTGGTGATGGATTCAAATCAGCTTTAATAAGAAAAATACAAAAACAATCATGTTCTCTACATGGAAATTTGTATTGTTTCTATAAGTGGGTTACACACTACAAGAAACAACTCAGTAACATATTCCAATACCTTCCCAATCCCTGTCTATTTTCTGAAAATTGTAAGACAGCTAGAAAATAATGGCTTTGATACCACTTTGATACGTCCCGACCAAGGATCTTAGAGGTTAGAAATTAAAAAAATATATTATCATTTAGGAGTAAAAATTATTTCATAAATATAATATATGAACATTATATCCATAAAAATAACCATCCATTAATTATGGGGATGAAAAACAAAATACATCTCTTCACAAGGTGGTAGTTCTCACATACACACATATGATGCTTTTAATTCCAATTTGATGGTGGAAAAAGATGAAAAAAGGATGAAACATTGAAATAGAAAAATATCATTATATTGGAGATATTTATGTTATTATATCATCATTTTGTTCACATAATTGATGTTTTAATAAAAATAAATAATATTAAATCACTCGATTAAGAGATATGTATATTTTTCTACAAATCATCTTTTGATTACACCATAAGACTTATAAGGTTGATATTTTTATCAAACCAGTAATTCTAGTTGATGGGGAGGAATTTTAGGAAGGATTATTTCAATTATTGACCATGATATAATTTTAGTAAAGTTTAAGGAATATAAGAGAGGCTGTGTCATTTTATAAGGGTGGAAGAGGACACACATGTAATTTTCCAAAGGATTAAAATATATTAATGTATTAATCAAGACAAATGTCTCCAAAATGAATCATATTTGAATATTATATGATATAGGGTGTAAATATGACCTTTAAATAGGTTATATAAAATATTTTATTTATTTATAACAATTTTATTTTTTTACCCCTGTTAATCTATTTCGACCTTTACCGTCGTACTGGAATTATACCCTTGTTATACAAAAATGGAAATGGACCAATGAATAAATTTATCCATGATAATTATAATTACATATTACATTTTTTTCCAAATTCAATTTATGTAATTGGTATACATTCACTTTAAATTAAGAGATATAAATGAAATGAAAACTGTTTTTAATGCATTTTTAAGCGTAAAATTAAATTCACATTCATTCATTTCTTAGAAAAAACTATAAAATACATGTAAAAATATTTTATTTAATATATATTTTCAATTTCTAATTATCATCAATAGAAAATAATGACTTATTTATTTAGTTATGATAAAAATATTTCACACATACAAATATTGTTTAGAAAAAACATGTTTATAACCCAAAAATAAAATTACAGTGAAATGAAGCATAATGATGATTAACATATAATTAATTGATTTATTTATAACTAAATTATGATTATTTTACTTTATTATCAAATTAAATACATATGAGGACTTTTAAATTTCTGGATTTAATGAAACAATGATAGTTTCACAAAAAACAGTATTTTCACTAATCATTAAAAAATATTTTTTTAGAAAAATACTAAAAATTCACTCTTATATAATATTTAAATGATGATGTACCAAATTAAATTCATCCCCATGAATTAAATTCTTAAAAATGGATGAAATTAATGGTAATTCATGTACACAAAATAAAATAACAACTAGTTTTGAAGAAAACCGATTTTCCATCATAAATGACTTTAATAAATATTGTGAATATTTTTATTATGAATTAATAATTAAATTTTCATTATAAAAAACATTTATGAATATTTTTTTATAATGTTTTTATTCCCATCCATACCTCAAATTTAACTATTTGTTTATAATAGAAACATTTAAAAAATAGTTTTATAGAATATTACAGTTTCTTAAAGCTCAGTGTTTTGTGTCCAGAAAGTTATCGAGCATAGTAAATTTTTAATTAAAATTATCTTTTTATAAATTGTCCCCCTAAAATAAATTAAATACCTATAATTTTTATCATATTAAGTGAGGGTTCAAAATTTTAAAATAATTTTTTCAAAAAAACACATGATACTAAGAGATTATAAACATTCCTTTCAAAATGGAATGATGGAAACATAATTATTTATTGAAATAACACATAATTGAGTACCCAAATAAAAATAACATTATAGATAAGTGAAAATATTTAAATAATATAATAAATTAATGTCCTAGTAATAATAGTTAGTTATATAGAACTTAATCATGGAAAACAATAATAACCACAAAACCTTAAATAAGTAAGGTGTGGAAGGACCCTCATTTCATCACAAATGATTGTAATGATTTTTTACATTTTATAGATCCTATTACAATATTTTAGGAATTATTTTTATTATGAATAATGATAAAATATACTTACAATATTTCATCAAATAAAAAATCATTATTTTATCCTTTTATTTTGCGTTTCAATTAGTTTCCAACACTTTTCATCCCATATTACCATGATGAATAATAAAGATTAATTTTTTGTGACTAAAAAATAAAATAAACTTCCAATAAATCACAATATCTGTAAAATGATGATGTAAAATTACACTATCTCTATTCAACTACTGAAACTAGAAATGGTTCGTACATTCTAAGAAACTAATATGAATAAATTATCATTTTAAATATTATCATAAATGGTTTCAATGATAATACTCAAATATATTCTTAACAATTTCCAAAAAATAACTATATTCCAAAACTCCTCAAAGTATTTTTTAGCATTATGTGAACCCAAAAAATTTGAAAAAAGTTCACAGTATTTATAAAATAAACTTAACATTAATCCCCAAAAATAGTAGTTATCAATGTCACATACAAAATGAGTGAATGCCTTGATTAAATGATTATATAAACCCAAATAACCATAAAATCTAAATGGAAACATAAATTCTTCAAGAAAATTAAATTTATCCTTATTATATAAATAAAATTATAATCTATCAAATATAATCCAAAAACCAAATATATAAAAACCTTCATCAAATATATTCCTTTTTCATAAAATCACTAATCAATTTCAAGGTAGCCATTACTATCAAATTTATTTATCGATATTAGTCATATAATTACACAAACTAAACAATATTATCTAATTTTTAGGAATATATTTGGGTTTATATATCACTTAATCACATTTTTTTCCAAAAATATCAACCAACTCCTAATGAATATTTTGAGAATATCAATACCATTCAAAATTTTCATGAAAATCCTTAGTTAAAAACTATTATAGATCAATATTGATATGATTCAGGATTATTATAAATATAATATACTTCATAAGTTAATTATACTTCTTAATTCATGATTACTAATACAAAAAGAACTTCAGTTATTCCACTTAAATTAATTTCAATTCATAAAACAATTCATAGTCTTGGATTTATCCCTTAGATTAGGGTATTGACTCAAATATTTCCTAATTTACCCATACATAATAATTTTAGTGGTAAATAGTACCTAAAGATTCAATTAATTTCCCTTCATTGAACTATTTATTCCCAATAGTAGTTTCATGCTTCATGTCATTGTTTTCTACACCCAAAACATCTCCCAATTCCTTAGATTCATTTACCCGGGTACTTCTTTTGACATTCATGACATGTAGGAAGTAGAATCATTATTCCTACAAAATTTCATCAAAATGAATTTTCACTTTCTTGGATCATTATGAAGATAAACCATGTTTTTGATGTTAGTAATGTATTTAAATTGTTGGTTAAGAATAATCACACTCTATCACATTATATCTACCACTTAATTAGGTTTCTCATGATGAAAATCATTTCATCATCTATCAAACTCAGAGATAACACAATTCCTCATGGTTCAAGTCATTAAATATTACAAAAATTATAGTGTGAGAAATAATTACCATAGTGAGTAATCAGATAATCATGAAAAAAAATTAATAATGCATTTTGTAAATCAAGGAACCTTCTATTAAACTAATGAAACCTTATGATTAGCCTCAGTTATCCATGGTCATCATCTATTCGAATCCTTCATAGTGGTTTATAATTAAAATGTACATTAACCCAAGTATTCTCCCAGAAGATTCTATCTATTATTGTAGTATTAGGCCCACTCATTATGCACTAATGATGTCAATGTTACTACCCAATCTTCCCCATTGAAAATTTTCACCCATAATTGAATTTTTTTCAATAATGGAATCAAATTTATTGTATCTAGACTATGAAAACAAACCTAGATACCCTCATAAAACCATATTCAACCTGACCAGTAACATACCAGAAAGAAAATTTCTAATCCCCATGAGATGAAAATAGTACCCAAGCATCAACAGAAACCATAGGGGTTGACTTCACCAAACATTAACCAAACCACATGAAATATAAATATATATGATAGAGAGAAAAAATGGAAAATAAAATAAAATAATTAATTCCATTACTGAAAAAATCATAAATGATTCAACTCAAAAGTAGTCAAATAAACTCCAAGGAATGAATCCTAGAACAAATGAAAAAAACCATAAAAGAGCTACTCTATCTGATAGCCTAGGAAAACATCCACTACATCATCCCAGTAACATAGACAAAACTGACAGAACCCTCCCCACATCACTATGGTTCCATTATTCTTTCTACATAAAAATACATAACAAGGCCTAAGAACTGCTGAGGTGGTGCATAGGGTGTGAGCCAATAGGATCAATAGGATCCAACCAAGGTGTTCTAGAACATGTATTAACATAAAAATTTCAACACGCCCAAATGTATATAAAATAAGGTATGGTAATTAGTTAAATATTTTTTATATAAAAATAATGGTAAAACATTTTTCCTTTTCCACAGTTCTAAATAATCTAGGTAAAATAGTTTCCAATCTTTTCAGATATAAGAAATAATTTCAAATAATATACCACATGTCACATCAAATCCAAAAATACTTTATACAAAAATGAAAAGTTGTCATAATTCCAAGTATCAATATAGGACAGGATATCTAAAACACTCATACACAAACCTAGAAAATCTTACACATCATACACTTATACATATGGAATGATTTTAGTAAAGGTAACAACATCCTGTAAATAAAAAATTCAAATTATATCAATCATGTCCCTCAAACAAAAAGACAAAGGAGAAGAGGAAACCCCATGAGTAGACCCTCCAACAGTGTCAATGTATGAGACCTATCACTACACCATTCTCTTAAGCACCCAAGGCATACCATGTGTTATATTTTTCAAACCATTTCATCAAAACCTTTATTTGAAAAATACTTCATCAATCCGTTTCTTAATTATTTAAAATTACCCTTTTCATTTCCCAAAATAAGGGGAAAATCCTATTTTCTCAAAAACACGACTCTACATACAAAAATAAATCAGTAAAACATGTCATTTTATTTATAAAAAAATATCAAACCCTTAGAAATATAGGCCCATCCAACACATTATAGAGAGGGATCCATCTACCTTAACTCGATCCCCACATAATCGTAATCAAAATCCACCAACCATGATGAAACATAAGGGAAATACAGGATGCCCTAAAACCGATTCCAATATCTTAGAATCAATTTATCATGTAAAGATATCAATGGGGAATATAAATGTAACATACATCAAGGACCACCATAACCTCCCAAAAACCAACATAAGGGGTTTCCTTTGGGATAATATCACACCACATATATAGTAAGGATTAAGAATAACATCACTAAAAACCAATAGATTTACAAACATAGTAAAAAAATGCTATCATGGTAAATAGAAACAATAATAAGAAATATTTCATACCTAGAGAGACATAGTAAGATCAATAAAAAGATAAATTGTTGAATAAAATGATCTATAAGGAGAAAAGCAATCCAAAATCGATCTGGAAAGATCTAAGGTTTTTAGAGAGAACCTTCATGTTGAATGGAGAAAATAAGATTCACTTAACAGATTAAACTACCAATCCAAAGTATTTATGGGATAAAATAGCATTGTAAAAAAACATGGAAAACTATTTTACAATGTAAAATTAATTTATAACATAAAAAATGAGTTCTCTGGCTTGAAATATTCTTGTTTCGTAATCCAATTTCACAGATTGTTCCTAGTTACAAATTTACGCTTTAAATGTGTCTCACAATACAAGACTGTATGGATGTTAGTACCAAATTAAAATTATCATGTAACTCTAAAAATAAAATCTATAAATAATATAAATTATTCAGTCACATATATAGTCGATCAAAATTAATTCAAATATGCGTACATCCCTAAAATTTCGGTGATTTTCCCTAGAATATTCTCTTTATCCTCAAAAGGCCCAAAATACAACCAAACAAAAGGATAGAGATAATATGTACCTATATAAAGGTAAAATAATATTAAAAACTCCCCACTATAAGAATTTTTATCCCTATAAATTCATGTGGAGGAATAGTTATTTAGATATAGATGAGGCCACACCTCCTTCACTGACGTTTCACACTCACATGCCTCATCAAAATATGATTTGTGTCTCCATAACACTATATAAAATGAGATATATATCCCAAACCAGAAACTCACATATGAATCCACAATATCAACTAGTAGACCTGAAAAAAGAAACATTTTTTTCTAACTCAATCTCTTTCTAACATAGAACATTAGAGGTTTCAGGATGGTACTTCCTAAGTAAAGATATGCGGAAAATATCATGAATTTTTGTCAACTAAGATAGTAATTCAAATTGATATGAAATCTTCCCAAGATTCTAAATGGACTCAAATATTAAAACTTATCTCAGATCTTTCATTCCTTATTTCTTAAGATAATAGTGACCAAACATGGCAGAAAATTTCTACAAAACATAGTCACCAATGGAAAACTCTAAAAAATGATATCGGTAATACACATATAATTTATGATGACTCTTAGTTATAACTATCCAAATATTTATATCCTTAATTCTATCTAATATTTCCTTAATGATACTTGGAACCTCATGATAGGCACTCCCTACATCTTCCCAAAAAAGTGATGACTATCACGAGAGAACAATAAAATCATAGAATCAATCCATTATAATCCACCACTAATAACTATTATTAGAAGAAAACTCAACCAATCCTATATGTATGTCCCATGATACACTGTAATCCATGACACATGCATAGAGAATATCCCCCATGATCTAAATAGTACAATCCACTTGATAGTATTTCTGTGGATGGAAAGCTATACTTAGCCTAACCTGAGTACCTATTACCTCCTAGAGACTCCTCCAGAATCGAGAGGTAAACATAGGATCCTTGTTTAAAATAATGATATTTTGAACCCCGTGTAACCTTATATTATCTTTCACATACATCTTATATATACCATCAACATGAGTAGTGTCTCTAAGTGTAATTAAATGATATGATTTCATCACCCAATCAATCACCACTCATGTAGCATCTTGTCTCTTGGGGAGTCCGTGGTAATCCAAAAAAAATCCATGGAACCCTCATCCCATTTCCAAATTAGCACTTAAAGAGGGGGTAGAAAAACCAATGTTGTAATTTTCTCTATATTTATCTATTGGTAAGTGTAAAATCCGTAAACAAAATATTAAATGCCATGCTTTTTACCTAGCCACCATAATCATTATATTATGTCATAGTGCATCATTGTAGTTCGTTGAAGAATGGCCCCTAAAGAACTATGTCATTCAAAAAAAATTCTCTTAATATATATTTGGCCTATAAAGTGATCCCAATAGAAGATAATATGATTTAAAGAGGGTGTCAACCCAGAAACAGTCTCCCCACCATATAGGGTTTCAAAAATTTCTATGAAATCATCATTATATAGATATCCCTACAAAATATAATCATTTAGAGATGATGATAAAAAATGGTAAGAACAATACATAAATGATATTCCTAAACAAATGAATTTAACAGTGTGAAGATTATGATAAGGTTACATGCTTCCTTTGATTCCAAAATAGCTTTCAATTATAGTTTCCTATAAAGAGTGGCTGTAATGAAACTCCAAATCCCTTAGGTGTAGGTGAGGTAAAAGTTAAATGTCTGAAGTTATAAACCCATAGCCTCTATTTGATATTGATGTATTTTTTATAAAATATATAACTCCGAATCATATGGTGAGAAACACTATGAAACTATCCACAAAGAGATAGTGCCACTAGAATCTATGGATGTATATAATTATGGAAATATTTAAATCATTAGTGGTTAATTCTTATGATTAAGAAAAATAAAAAGAGATCCATTGTCTACAACATGGAAATCCAATATAGGGATGCAACCTGAACCAACACTGGAAACATCACAATACACCACACACATCTTACTATGCTCATGTTATATGATAATTGGATCCTTTGTCATAAGTCATTTTAGTTCATCAAAATAATTCTAACATTTTTATCCAATTTTTATTCCACCACTTTAATATACTAGAAGTCAAAAAGTGATGAAAAATTTGAGAAATAATTGAAGATATGTCCAGGGTGTCCAATAATACCAAGGAAATAGTAAATCTAAAAGATATTCCAGGGATCCTTACATAAAAATAAATACTTCACCTTCCCATGATCAACTAATAAGATACATTAAAAAATAATGTATCCCAACAAGTTCACTTATTTTATCCTGAAAATATATGTTAATACATTCAATAAAAATGGTGACTCTGCGGGATTCCCAAAAAAACTCATATGGTTCTCATGATCATGATAATATCTCAAATAAACCAAATTTTAATCCACAAACACTACCATATATATTTAGAGATAGTGATGGAATATCTAGTTTATAAAAACCATAAATATTATATTTATCTTAGTCATAACCAATGTCATCACAATATAATCCTAATGGCTATACTAGATCCTTAAATACATTTTCAGAATATCAGTCTTTAAAACCCTAATATGATGATAACCTGACCCAAGATCAATCTTTGTAAACAACATTCCCCATTTAACTGATCAAACAAACCATCTCTTTGGGACAATGGTTACTTATTCTTATCCTTTACATGGTTCAATGTTCAACTATTTAATCATAGACAAGGTGAACAATCTTCCTTCTTGGAAAAAATCACCAGAACTTCCAAAGGTAAAACACTGGGGTGAAAGATAATTTTATCCATATTATAAACCAACTGAATCATTATCTATTTCATCTCCACTAGTTTATATGATAAGAGTGCATCAAGACTAGATGTGTACACATTACCAGATCAATCATGAACCCCACCTTACACTCTAGAGGAATACTAGAAAAGTCATCTAAGAAGAAGTTAAAAGTTTCCTAAAAACCATAAGAATTTCAACAAGGGAATAATCATCATTATGATCAACTGAAACAAAATAAAAAAAACTTCTCAACTCTAGGTTAAAAGGTCCATAATGATGAGACCTCAAATTCCACTCCCCCAGAAACACTTGTGTATTCCCATCAATAACATATAAAGAAACATGTCAATGCAAAAAATCAATATAAACATGATGAGAGTTAATCTAATATAAACTGATAATTTTGTCAAATATATCCAAATTTAAAATAAGGAATCTCATACTAAATCACCTTTTAATATCAATAACAAACAAGGATACTAAAACCACTGAATTTTGTTCTTCTCAATAGGTGTCCCAAACTCTATTACAATGTAAATGAGATCCTTTGGAATTTTAAATACATAAACAAAATAAGAAGAAATAAATTAGTGGGAATAACATGTATAGAATTTAGATTATTTTCAACATAAGATAGAAAAACATGTACCTCTCACTATCGCTGGACTCTCATATACCTCAATCAAAAACTCATCCACTATGTGAATGTGGTTCACTTTAAAGTAGCATATTTCATCATAGTGACCTTGGGAGGAAATAATCCTTGACCATCATAATGAATAGACATCATCCGATATCACCTCTACAAGTGGTCATAGCGACCATAACCATTTCATGTTTTATAAGGCACAATACAAGACCATTGGTTGTGAATGACCATGCCACACTAATAACACATTATGGTAACACTAATGTCTAAAACTAAGGTCATAGAGGAGGTATATTGTTGATACCCACCTCCACCACCCCTTCAATGGTCATGCCACTTATATTTCTTCCTATATGCACCACTAAAGCTGCCACAGGGTAGAAGATACGTTTCAGAAAAGTTAACCATGCCTTCTATATCTATCTATGTCATCATTGACCTGTATAGTATCTCATCATAGGTAGAAAGCTTCATCTTGAATATCTCTAATCTAACATCTGGACCCAAACCACACAGGTACAAAATCAGATCCACTAACTAATTGGTGTATGCCAATGCTATTCTCTCTCTCTATCTTTACTACAAAGAGAGGAAATCTAGATACATTTTTCTCATCAGAGACTCTAATAAAAAATGTTTAAAGAAGAGTATATTTTAACACTTCTAGTCTAAGATGACATGAAAATTGTCATGTACCATGGAATCCCTCAATCAATTACTAGTATCCTTAATTTTGAGCATCACACAGTTCACCAGGATATTCTTAGCTATATCTAGGAAGTCAAACATATAATCAATATTTTCCATCAAGTTATCCCCTATTGCCGTTCATTTATACACTTAAAGGAAGGTTATTTTTCTTATAATAAATTATGAAATTGATTTATTTCTCTGCACTATCTTGGATATACCACAAAATGAATGTTATAATATCATGTTATATTTTGGTATATAGCACGAACAACTAACATGATAGTCTCTATAATATTCTGATCCAAATAAAAGTTTCCTTTATGATCATCCATTGAGCCCTCCTATGAAACTATTGGAAGACATCGCAAAGGAATGTCACTACACACCAATAATAGAGGAAACAATCAAATGAATAGAAAAAAATTAGTTCAAGTAAAAAACCCATAAGGTTAAACTAAGATTGAGATAAAGAACTCAAAAAATAAGATAAGCATCCCAACATCCCATGATATATTTAGTATCATCAAGAAAAGACATAGAAAATACCTCACCAAACCCTACCTTTGAAGTCCCAAAAATACTATCCTTTATCCACAAACTTACCAAGACTGAGAATAACCTCCTTTGATACCAATATATGATGAAACAATCTAGATACAATCAAAATAATTTTCCTAAACTGACCCATCGTATACTAGAATAGCTTTCTCAATCCCCAAGGGATAACAACTATGTCCCAGGAATCAACTACAACTAGAGGGATTGATTTCTCCCAACCTTTACCAGACAACATAGAATATATAAATATATACACTAGAGATAAACAGTTGAATTGGAAAAACTAATAATAAATGAAATAAATAAAGGAAGTAAATGAAAAATATACAACTCTAATTTAACCAAAAAACTACAAGGTATGATTCCAATATTATAGGAAAAAACAAAAAAAAAGAAAGAATTTACTCCATGTGATTTCATGGGAAAACATCTATTATCTCACCCGCAATAACCAGAAAAATCTAACCGAAATCTCACCACCTTATTATGGAACCTTTGTTATCCCTTAATGAAAGACTTAACATGGTCTACACACTTCCAAAGGGGTACACAAGGTGTGAGAAAATATGCTTATAAGGATCCCACCTCGGTGTTCCCTAAAAAGTCTCAATATAACAATCTGAACATGACCAACATTATGGAAAAAAAGGAATGATAACCAATGAAAAAAATTATATCAATAGAATCATAAAACCCTTCCCCTTTGTCAATATTTCTAAATAATTCACGTAAAATAGTTTAAAATCCTATGGAATATATCAAATCAGTTCAAAGAAGGTACCACGTGTCATATCAAATCCAAAAAATTACAAACCAAAACCATATGAAACATCAAACTATGGATCACTAAAGTACATTCTAGCTAGAACACTCATACCCAAACATAGACAATTGTGTACATCAAACCCTTATACATATTCATCAAATATAGGAAAATTTGGAACACCACAGAATGTGAACCATCTAATAGTATCTATTAAGTAGCATGAACAATAGTCCTAGGGAGTAGAGGAACACCCCATGAGTGAACCCCCGATAGTGTTAATGGATGAGGCCTATTACTACACCATTCATCTATGTACCCATGGTTTAACATGTGCTGCAATTTCTATACCATTCTATATTTCCATTTCACAATGCATTGAAAATATCTTTTTCATTTTCCAAAACAAGTGGGATTTTTTTCCCAAAAACCCATTTTTTCAAACAAAAAACTACCAATCAATTGTTCCATTTTATTTAGAAATTTTTTTATCAAAATAAAAAAAATCATGTTTAATTCAACATAAGATAGAGACAGAACCACCAATTTTAGGTCATGTCATACATGCCTAAATTAGAAACACACTAAAAATGAAAGAACATAAGGACAACACTTGACCCAATAGAAAAAATTCCCATATCATAGAATCAACTTAACAATTAATGCCTTTTTGGTGAAGGTAAATGAAACATACCATAAGGAACTCATGTATCACACCAAAACCAATAGTTATATCAACCTCTAGGATTAGATAAAACAATAGATCTATAATGTATCCCGAATAAATCACCATAAGATTGAGAAATCCACAAATGTAATGAAACAATGCTATGGTGATCAATATTATCAATGAATAAAACATATTTATTACATGTAGAGATATATAATAACCTCCATGAAAATAAATCCTAGAATAATGAAATCTAAAAAGACCATATATATTTAAAATCACACTATAAATCTCATATATTTCAAGAGATAACATACAAATTGAATGAAAAACATAAGATTAAATTCATGGTTTAACATATTAGGCGAAAGAATTTATAGATTAAACCACCATTTTATGGTGTAATAACCCTATAACATAAGTTCCCCAAATATCATTCCAACTCAAGATAAAATACCTGACTGATTATTCTACAATCTAAAATTTTATCTTATAATGTAAAATCAATTTATAGTGTAAAAAGTAATTCTCTAATTTTCATGATTCATGTACCATAAAATGATTTTATAACATGTTACGAGTGATGAATGTACAATGTAAATGTGTCTTCTGATGTAAGATAATCCTATACGAAATTCTTAACATAAATTCTATAATAACTCTAAGAAAATCCATTTTTTCTAATAATCTTTTTTAAATTTATATCCTGAATCCAATAATTTAAACTAACATACATCCATAAACATAAGTTTATTTTCCTAAGAAAATGGTCTTCATCCTTGAAAGGCTCAAAATGAACCCAAACCAAAGGATAGAGAAAACAAATTCTTGTAATAAGGTAATTGTAACAGCCTAATAATTTATGGTATGTATCATGTTAAATAAAATAAATTTATTTTATGCCTTACATTTCACACAACACTAAGATTAAACAGACTTTGATATACTATTAAATATTAACATGACTATTGAAATAGTAATGTGATTGTTAGGAATAGTATTCTATCCATTAGAATAATAACCTCACCTATGAATGTATAAAAATAATTGATGTATCTCATAAATCAAAATACGATATGTTTATCTCATGGAATTATTTAATAATTTTTTTAAATGAAAAAATAAGTGTTGGTATTTTTTTTGAAACAAAAAATTTTATTTACATTTTTAAAATTAATATAATGATTTAAAAGAAAAATTATTTTCATAAAATTGATTCATAAATTAATATTTTGTTTCATTATAATTATAATATAATTTTATGATAAAATAATTATTTTTTCAACATTTCATAAAATCAGTTATAATATTAAAATCAGTATTTTCTTAATAAATGAAGACTTTATTTAAAAATTAAATTTATTATATTTAGGAAAATATTTTAATAAAATTGATTCCAATATTTAAATATACACTTTTAAACATGGTTTCGGTGAATTTTTGGGATGTTTCTAAATTAGTTAAATTTTTTTATAAATAAGGAAATATAACAATTTAATGTATTAAATATTTTATGTTAAATAAATTGATTTTTGAGTAATTTATAATTTAATCACCCATTATTTCACACTAAAATTCATTAGTTACTTTTCTTTTTCATAAGAATCACCAAAATTGATATTCTTGAGTGAAAAATAATAAATAAATGAATAAAATAATCAAAAAACACCCCTCCCTCTATAAATACAACCCCTCACCACCCCATCTCTTGAAAACATATAAGACATTAGTATTTTCTAAATTATACCAAATATAATTCCCAATACTTTTACCCATGTCCCAATCTTCATGGTCTTACAAAAATACCAAATCTGTGTTTCCTAAGGAAGTTCCCTAGGAGGCGATATTCAAGAGGTAAAATCCTATTTCTTTCTCATTAAATTTATTTTATTTTCTTATCCTATACTCACCAACCCTGTACAAAGGGAAATGGAAACTAAAATATCATATATATTAAATAATTTTATTTCTCTAAGGGATTATCCATCATCAAATCCAATTTGACCATCTCTTATTTTAAAAATGAAAGCATCGACTGTGATGTCTCGATTCCCCACCTTCATGGGCCACAAGTTTTCATTTTCCATTAATACATTCAATAATGGTTATGAAACCATTATTGTGGTTAAATAATATTTTAATAATAAAATTGTATTATATATCGTTTTTGGATCCTATATATAAAAAAATATCAAATAAAATGCCACAAGTTTGTGATGGTCTTAAAAATCACCAAAATAAATTAAGACATACTCATCAACATTTTATCTAATGAATAATCCTCATAAAATATATCCAAATGATATATGAGACCAGTTATTATTATATAAGTTTATTCATAATATATAACATCACTTCTAGTGATGTTATTCACATTTTACAAGAACTCCCATATCTATACTCAAGGGAACTGACCGTAAAACCATGGAACAAATTCTCCTAGAACAATGAAATTTAACATTTTAACTCATCAAAATGGTCATAAATTTACACAGTGAAATTATAAAAAATAAAATATATTTTTCAAAGGTTCTAAATAATTTAATTATAAAATATAATTTGGTTATCCATGATATTAAGTACAAGTGAAAAACACTTTCATACATAAGGTAAGGCTTTATCATATCACTTTTTCTTCGGTTAGATATATTTATTATCCAACCCTTATTTCTTGTCTATGGTGTACATAAATAATTTTGATATACCATATCATGAATCTATGTATCTTCAGGTAATTCAATGTTTCATTTTATGATCATTTATTTTATGATGTATACGGTTCCACTTATTAAAAGGTTCAAAGTGAATTCTTAACCTAATCTCCATAATTTGGGTCATACATCTACTCCATTGATTATTGAACACTATGAATATATGTGAAATTTAATTTAATTATATTTTTTTTATTTAAACTTTTTTTTTGGATTAAAAATCTGATACACATAATCAATTCATTCAGTTAATGATAAAACTTTCTTTTAAAAATAATATTTTAAATGGTTGTTTCCCAAAATTTAAATGTGATGGTTTCTTATCTTATATTGAATGAGAATATTTTCCAGATTTCATGACTAATTATTGTATTGCGGAATAAATTACATGCTTACATGGTTATTTTCAAAGAAAATGTTTTCTTTTATAAATTATTATCTTTTTAAATAAAACATTTCAATGTAAAGTTGTATTTTTTCCAAGATTTTATCAACGATTTTATCTTAGTATTTTCATCTATGTCAACACCCTTTTTTGTAACTTATAATTGATTAATGTTGATATATTATGATAAAATCTACCATATTTTGTTCAATTTTTTTATCATCAATTTGGCAATGGATGTTCTATTTTGATAACATTCATTATATTATATTGGATATATTATGATTATGTTTATTGTTTAGGGAAAGTTATTTAATATGATAGTTTCAACGTGAATTTATTTGTTGTTTATGATTTATACCCTTCATATGAGTAATTAATTGGAAAAATTATGTGTTGTGTGGGTCCCTCTATAGACCCAAGATGCATTGATTGGTCTCAAGAGACAAACTAGTTTGGGTATTGGTTTATCTCTTACCTGATCATGCAAGGTATCTTGGTCGAAGCCTTAATGGGATGTTAATGATTACCAAAATCATAAATTCCTATATTATTAGATTATTTATTTATAATAAATGTGATTATTATACTTGTACAATATCCATTGTTATGCTTAATTATTATGTAATTACTTATACGACAATATTTGATCATCTTTTACTCATTCCATGTTATGATCAAGATTATATTTTAATGAAATGTGTATTTATTTATAAAAATCACCTTATTGTTTATTTTTATTAATGATATATTCTGCAGTATTAATACCCCTACTAATCATCTTATCACACACTTTTCTAATGTTTTATTTTTCCCCATGATTTCAATATGTATATTATAATTGATATGTATGGATAATAAAGGTAAATATGGGTGTTTCCAATAGATTTACTATGTTATATTTCATTTCAACATGAAAAATAATTCATTATTTTGTTTCTAGATTTCCAAATATACTAAACTATTCATTACTTTGGGATGTGATCTCTTTTACTTAGTACCAATGTAATAATGTAAGCAACCTACTCTGAGCTACTGGGGACCAGGTCTTTATAGTTTGTTTTTAAGAAAGTTTAATAGAATCAATAGAAACTAGATTTAATATAAAATAAATTAGGTAAATATAATCTTATATTTGAATTTGAGAATATACAAAAAGTATCCAAGATTATGATTTAGAGATTTGTTATACCAATAATTTCAAATTTCAATAAGTGTTTCACTAGTTTTAGATTATAAATTGTGTTTCACAGTGTTATGATCTAATCTAGAGTAGGAAATTGTTTGAAAATGGAACCTAGTGGATGAAATAGAAACCATATCAACATAAATATTCCATGTTTGGACATCCCTCTTAGGAAAGATAATGATGTTGGAGCTGGAGATACAATTGAAGATGAAAAAAATATGAATATACCAGAAAAAAGACTCAAATTATGAGAAATGACCTTACTCACACGGAGTAGTTTGATCCACAACATGGTGTAACGTTGTTAGAAAAATTCATGAGATAACAAAAGAAATTATACAATGGGACTATAGATTCATTTGTATATGAGAAATGGATAGGTTTCTTAGAGATTATAATTTTTTTATTTGGGAAGTAATGAAATGAGGAAGGTTTTCATTATAGTTTGTCATCTCTCGGGAGACATAGATCAATGTTGGTCATTAATTCAAAACACAAAGGAGGATGAAGAAACATAAAATATGAAATTGAAGGAGTTTAATGAAATTTTAGTGGAAAAATATTTACCTCATGAATAACTAGTAGATATGGAGAGACAATTCTAGACTATGAGATAGAAATAGGATAGTAAAATTTCTATGTATGATGTTATCATTAAAAGGTTATCCAAGAATTTTGTATACTATGTTCATAATCCAAAGATTTATATTTACTATTTATTTGATATGATTAAACTAATAATTCTAGGACCACTACTCTCTAAAACATTCTTATCATATGAGTATATATTATTATGTTCTATCAAAGATGTGAAATAATTTTCATTATTTTATGAATTCAATAGGAATCTAGAGAAGAAGAGTGCAGAAGAGAAATTGATGGATAAAGTGAATAATGGAAAGAATTATTTTCCTAAATGTGTTAATTGAGGATGTAAAGACCCTGATACTTGATTCAATGGAATGAGTGTTTTCTAAAAATGGTTAGATAAGGGGCACCAGGCTCTTGATTTCCACAGAAAGAAATTATTTATCCAATGCTTAATCTATAGGGAGTTGTTTCACTACAAAAACACATGTCCCAATCATCAATAGTATATAGCTTAGAAAAAGAAAATAGATATAGTTCAAGATTATGTTGTTAATATATTCTATGTACAATAAATAATGTATTTTTATTTTTGGTTTCAATAATTATGTTATAAAAATATTTCATAAATAATATTCTAATTATAAGAATCATGAGATATATAAGGATTGTTGTCACGAACCAACATAGATCGACCCTGAACTGGTCACCTGAGTTGGTCCGCGACAAGGCTCAAGAGGCATTCCTGATCCTCCCCGGCTGGCAAAAAGTGCCATGGGCATCAACAAAGTGATGATGATAATGATTTCACCCAATATAAATAAACAGAAGCAGCAGAATAAAAAAAATTCAGCCCAAAAATAAATAAACTGAAAAAATCGACTAAGAAAGGACTGAAAAGAAAAACTAACCAGACCTGATGACCACTAAAATCCACATGACCCCATGGGTCACTCTCCGATCACAAGACACAACGTCACCCACGAAGATCGATATCAAGCTGAAACCTACACCTATGACTAAAATAAAGAATGATGTATAGGTGTGAGTATTAAAACTTAGTAGGTGTGCCTAAGTAATATATTCCCAAATGCATTTCTTTTAAACTAAAGAACCATTAATTTCAGGTTGGAAATACAATATATATAAAAGTAAGGATTTTTATATGTTACTCAAAAGAAAAGTTTCCCTTGTTCTTTTCTCAAAACCCCAATCAATATTTCAGTGATACATTAGCATTTTATAAGGGAAAGATGTTGTTTATATTTTCATCTTTGTAAAAAGAGGATTAAACACCTTCATTTGAAAACCATTTTCTTGAAACCTAATGAAAACCTGTTACCAATTTCCAAGGAAAACAATATAAAAAAATGTACAAAAGAAATCACATAGTAAGGGTAATGTAGGTGTACAAATAAGAATTATAATCACTACTGCAAGAAACAAAATCTGAGTAGAACAAGGTGAACCCAGGAAATTGAGAATAATCCATAATACACCAATACATGAGACCTCGTCCAATTGACATGTCACACATGATGAAATCAAAACTCCCAATACGCTCAACTATCCTGTCTTAGGCAGGTTGAGGGAAAAATCCCATAGTAATAAACCCAATATATCCACCTACTATGGGCCACTGATCAGTACCATAACCTACCAGTGCAGCAATCATTCTCAGAATATTCTCTCAATATGCTAGGTTCCCTTGTCTCGTGTATTTAGAAAGGGGGTGGGCCTACCGATGCCATCCGAGCATCCAATCACAGTATATATAATAATAAAGCAGAATATGCAACACCCCAAGTCAACCCAAGGAATATGTCCCTCGCATCCCTACCATTGATCACAGGGAAGTCCTATACAGTGGAACCCCATAACATATAACTCTACCAAAGTATTGGGACAACATCTGAGGAGATTTTTCCTGAGATAACTAGTTTTAAAAAAGTTCCAACCGGGCCTCACATTATTTTCACATTCCAAACCATTTGTTAAGAATAACATGCACACCACTTTGAAAACCATAAATACACTTTGATACGCATTTATGAAACCCAAAGTAGAAATTTAAATCTAAAACATGTTCACAAAGGCCAAAGGTTCATTTAATCAGGCAATTAATGTGAAAATGCAATCAAACCATTTATTGCAACGCATTACAAGAAATAAACCACTCCAATTCAATGCAGAAAAATTATTAACAGTTCTATATCAATAATTAATATTAGAACAAGCTGTAAGAAGCATGAAATAAATGATCTTAAATTTAAATCAAAATGAATAGGGAAACCTACCTCAAAAATGGAGTAGACCAAGACGAACAACTCGACACCGGACACCTTTGAAAAACACCGCCCCGCAATTGTGAACACATACACCCTTATATATATATACACCCCTTAATACAATACACATATTCCCCATGCCATAAGGGAATATGGACAAGGAGGATTTATATATATATATATATATATATATAGGTATACGTACCTATTTATGTGTGTACGACCCTTCGAGAAGACCCTGAACAATCTAATTAACCCAAAAGATATTTAAAGATTACCAAAAACTCTAAACAAAATTGAGACAATGTATATAAAAAAAGATAAAATCAATCAACCAATGCTGGGCCAAGCCCCCATGTAAAACATTACATAAATCAAGACCATTTGAAAACATAACTCTCACCTTTCAAAACCATCTACAATTGATATTAAAAAAAATACAAATTATGTTCACATGTCAAATATTTAATTTTCCCACCAAAACTCTTTCCAAAATCATCTTTTCCTTAAGTTCCCTTAAAACAAGTTCTGCGGCCACCAAAAAACCCTCAAAAAATCCTCACGAAACTCCACACTAAGACACTCACACTAAATATAACCAATTTTCGATAAAAAACCCGAACCCAAAACATGATCTTGTCAAATCCTTCAAAGATGTATTTTGCATCACTTAAACAATATAATAAACTATTTACTTGATTTATATAAAACCATTAAAGAGGCCAAAAAAGATTTTATACCTAAAGTCAAAACACTTTCCCAACCAATTCCCTAGAAGGTCCATTTTATTAATTAAGAAAATCTAAAATTCAAAAAAAAAATACATGATAAGTCATAAATGCTAAAACTACTCCCTTCTTCAATAAAAACCCATTTTCAACCAAAAATCACCTCATGTTCCACTAAAAATATAATTTTCAAATTGAATATATGGCATAAAACACTTTTCAAGAAACATTACAATACAATATCACAACACATAGTTATTTATTTTGAAAAAACTCATTTCCAACCCATAAACATATTAAAACACTACCAATTCACACTTCTCACTACTCAAATAATATTTATAACACATTAAAACTAACTAAACAATTAATAGGGTAAAATAAATCTACCTCAAATTGTGGCAAACAAACCAGAAAGGGACGAAACACTTTGCCTTCAGTGGAGGGCCCTAAAAATCACATGAGGAAGACCCGTAATACCCACCGCACACCCTATAAATGGAAGGAAATTATCAAAACTCAATCAAACCATGACCTACGGTTAGACCAAGAAAAGAGGGGCCACGGGAAGAAGTAAAAACGCCAAAAGACACAAGAAGAGGGGAGCAACGACCTTACCTAGGTGAGCCAATCCAAAAACCCTAAGAAATCGAGTAAAAACCACGGGGAAGGGAGGCTCGCCGGTAGGGCGGAGCGCATACGGCCGAGAGTTATGGGGGGGTGAGGTTGCGTCGTGTGACCAGAAGAAGGAGGGGGTGCTTATGGGTGAGGAACGGCAGGGTGGAGGGGATGGCGCGCTGGAGAGCTCCTTCACAAAGGGGGGGCGTGAAGCGTGGAAATGGGGGAGGGGGGTCGGCCGCACAAATGGGAGGGGGAGAGATTAGGGTTTTTTTTATTGTTATTATTAGTTATTTCTATTTTAAATTTTTTAATTAAACTGATTTAATTTTAAAAGAAATAAAACTCAAAAATCAATAAAACTTAATTGAAAATCATGAATAAATAAAAAACCGCAAAAATCGAGTTGGGGTGTGACAATTCTCCCCACCATGACACTTTATGCCCCCAGAAATTCCCAAGAGATACAATTGATCAAAACCAAAGCAAATATGATTTACAACCAAGAAGAAACATAAGAACTCAATGACCAAAGAACCATCATTCACTTTCATTCAGAACCCAGAACTACGTCTTCCTGAAAAGAAATTACGAGACCACCCTCAAAAGAAGCCACACAGTAAAGGAAGACATCACATAATACCACAAAGATCTAACACACAATGAGGAGATTACAAAGAAGATATTCACTCCTTTCTAAACACAATCCAACAAGGAACACCCTGACCCCTAAAACAAAAACCATAGAAGAAACCATTCGTGACCTATTCGGGATTTCTACAAGCATCCATTACACAACCCACTATCGCGGAAAACCAACTATTATAGTCAGGGTCGAATGGAGCGAAAACAAGAAAATTCTCAGCCAAGAACACCTAAAATATGGATTCATCACGTGTTCATCCCAAGCTGGTCTCCCCACCATATTAGGATTCTAGAAAAACATTAATTTCACAAGCTGGAATAAATCTGGAATCCTAAGCAAAGCTAAAAAAACCCAAAAAAATGAAACATTGGGCAACAATCACCACAATTACACATCAGCAACATTAAAAACACAAAAAAGACATTATTATTAAAACAAAGGTCCAAAATGGCACACAACATCATTCTTCACATAAAAAAAAAGAGACAACACCACAAATTACATTAGCTA
Source organism: Viscum album (assembly GCA_963277665.1). Taxonomy (NCBI): domain Eukaryota; kingdom Viridiplantae; phylum Streptophyta; class Magnoliopsida; order Santalales; family Viscaceae; genus Viscum; species Viscum album. The sequence goes on from OY728119.1 coordinate 559,885,584, forward strand.
CAAAGAAAAAGCATTCAAAACAAAAGAATCTTTTGATTAAGTATGCTCCAGCACTACGTCCATTCGATTGAGTTAGATGGTTCTCCAAGGGAGTGGATCTGGCCCCATGTCACTTCCTCGCGCTGACCTGGAAAAACCTTTGCAAATGACCTAAATGGCCACAAGTATTACAGATCTTGGGCACTTCGCAACATGAAAACTTCTTATGCCCCGACTTTCCACACTGAAAACACAACCAGTACATCTTCTTGGATGAATCTGGTGAGGTGGAAAACAATGGCGTTTTTGTGACTCTTATCAACTATCCATACTTTGCTAAATCGGCTTCAACTTGAAAAGACCACCTCATGACTTCTTCATAATCATCAGGGAATGAAGGTACGGCTGGGAGGAATTCTGATCGAAGACCCCTCTCAAAGAATCGAGCTTTCAAAAATTCAACCCCACCAAGGTTTGGGAGATACGACACCATATTGGAGAAGCTCTTAGAATACTCCAACACCATTGAATTTCCCAGCTCGATACCATACAACCTAGAACCCATCGGTATTTTCACGTCATCAGGGAAATAAAGTTGGATAAACAAGGCTTTAAAGTATTTCAAAGAGAAATTTCTCTGTGGTTTGGATTGAAGAATGGATTTCCACCATTTCTGACACAGGCCATCCAATGTGAAGGCAGAAAGCTCCAAATTGATAGGTTTGGGAGATTCAAACCGAATAAAGATCTCCTCGATGTTTTGCAGCCATTCCTCAGCTTTCCATGGTTCCGACTGCCCAAGAAAATGAGGAGGGTTCGACTCTCGGAACCTCAGGAACGAACTCCAGATATAGAGAACCACCAGGCTCCATATCCGAAATGGACAAACCAAATGTCTGAATCATGGACTTGATCAACTAAAAAAAACGTGGTGAAAGAACTACCCACAAATGCTTCTCAAAATCCCTTATAACTCAGTGGGGAAAAAACCTGAAAATACGAAGCACGAAACCAAATAAAAACATATCATAAATCAAAATCCCACATCTCATTTTCAAATCAACAACCCAAACTCAAAACATAATTTCAATCACACCTCTAACACACCAAATCCAATGGTCAAAAAGAAAAACACCAAAAACCAAAGGGAAACATCACACACTCACACATTTTAAAACATTTAAACCCCCCTTTTTAAAGAACATTTTCATAAATCATAACAAGAATTATGAACTAATCACCCACTATAAGAATTCCTTTTAGTATCACATATATACAATCTTGTGCTAGCTCAATATATCACTGATATATACCAATTACCATCCACTCACCACATACATACATCCATATACATAATATATGTGAGCACTCGTAGGAATACCCAGAGTCGGATAGAAGAAACATTATCACTTTCAAAACCACTTTAAAAATAGCTCAACCAATTTTAATTCCACACATCATCATCAAAGAAAAACATTTTCGAATTCCATATTCACTTTCCAATTTCAAATTTCACAAAACCTTTCAAAAACATCAAAACATTTTTCAAAATAACCCCCATTTTCAAACAACCCATTTCACTCTCAAAAGATTAAATGTTTTTGTTTTCGAAGTTCCTTTTTTTCCAGCCAATGATCATTTTGTGAAGCCAAATATCATTTTAAAATCTAAAGAAGACACCCCCAAACCATCCCAGCCAACATTAAGTATAATCGAATGAAACCTACCATTCAAAAGGTCAAAAATATCAAAATCACAAAATGATCCAAAAAAATATACCAGGGAAAACAAGTTTCGATGGGTGACTTTCTCATCTGGTTGGCAGACATAAGCCAATCAAACCACCATCATGAAGAGTTATTCAGAACCATATTCTTGGATACACATGGCTTGCCAGGCCCTGCGAGCTCACTGAGAAAACTGGTCCGACTATCATTTCATTTTCCCAAATACCAAGAAACCCATAAGAACTAAACAAAACTAGAAAACGAGACTTCCCATGGTAACTCAAGGTTCGGCCTAGATAGTATTGGCTAGACACTACCCATAATCTACACCCCAAGCTCAGACAGCCCTACTCCATCTACCTTGACAACCTAAATATCAAAGGGCATTCTAAAAGCTAGGTCCTATAAAGAACCTCGCATTTGATACCATTTTTTCACGAACCAACAAAGATAGACCCTTAATCGGTCACTCTAGTCGGTCTAAAAAAAGGCCTGAGAGGCAATCCCGATCCTCCCGGGCTGGCGACAAGCACCATGGGCATCAAAAGAGTGATGATGGGAATGATTTCACCCAATATAAATAAATAGATGCAGTGGAATAAAAAAATGCAGCCCAAAAATAAATAAACTGAACAAATCAACTAAGAAAGGAATGAAAAGAAAAACTAACTAGACCTAATGACCACTAAACTCCACGTGACCCCATAGGTCACTCTCCAATCACAAGACACAACATCCCCCATGGCGATCGAGATCAATGTGAAACTTGCACTTCTAACTAAAAACAAGAATGAAGTATAGGAATGAGTATTAATACTTAGTAGGTGTGCCTAAGTAATCTATTCCAAAATGCATTTCATTTAAACAAAAGAATCATCAATTATATTTTTGAACTATAATATATAAATGTAAGGCTTTCTACATGTTACTCAAAAGAAAAGTACAAGTCATTTCCCTTTTTATTTTCTCAAAACCCAAATCAATCTTTCAGTCAGACATTCACATTTTCAAAGGGAAAAATGTTGTTTATATTTTCATCTTTCTACAAAGAGGATTAAACACTTTCATTTGAAAACCATTATTTTTAAACCTAATCAAAACCATTTACCACTTTCAAAGGAAAAAATATGCAAAAATGAACCAAAACATTCACAAATTAAGGGCAATATAGGTGTACATATAAGCATCATAATCACTACTGCAAGCAACAAAAGCTGATTAGACATAGGTGAACCCAGGAGATCGATAATAATCCATAAGAAACCAATACATGTGATATCATCCTCCTTGACATGTCACACACGATGAAATCAAAACACCGAATAGGCTCAACCATCCTTTCTCAGGCAGGCCGAGGAAAAAATACCATATTAATAAACCCAATATATACTCCTACTATGGGCCACTAGTCAGTACCATAACCTACCGGTGCAGCAATCATTCTCATAATATTCTCTCAATATTCCAGGTTCCCATGTCTCATGTATTTAGAAAGGGGGTGGGCTTATCGATGTCATCTGAGCATCCAATCACACTATATATAATAATAAAGTATAACATGCAACACCCCGAGTCACCCCAAGGAATATGTACCTTGCCTCCCTACCATTGATCATAGGGAAGTTCTACACAGTGGAACCCCATAACATATAACTCAACCAAAGAAAAAGGACCACATCCGAGGAGAGTTTTCCTAAGATAACTAGTTTTACAGAAGTTCCAATCGGTCCTCAAATGATTTTCGCTTGCCAAACCATTTCTTAATAATTACACAATCACTACTTTGAAAACAAGAAATACACTTCAAAACCCATTTTAGAAACCCAAACCAAAATTTTAAATCTAAAACATGTTCACAAATTCCAAAGGGTCGTTTAATCATGAAATTAATGTGGAAACACAATCAAATCTTTCATTGCAACACATTACAAGAAAAAAACCACTCCAATTCAAGGAAAAAAATTTACTAACAGTCCTATATCAATAATTAATATTAGAACTAGTTGTGAAAACCCATAAATAAATGATTCTTAAATTCAAAGGAAAATTCATATGGAAACCTACCTCAAAAAGGGAGCGGAGCAAGATGAACAACTCGGTATCATACACCTTTGACAAAGACAACCCCGTAATTGTGCACACATACACCACTATATATATACACCCATTAATCCAATAAATAAATTCCACATGCCATTAGGGAATGTGGGAAAGGAGGATTTATATATATATATATATATATATATATAGGTATATGTACCTATGTGTGTGTGTAAAACCCTTCAAGAGGACCTTGAAAAATCTAATTAATCCAAAAGAGATTCAAAGATTACCAAAAACTCTAAATAAAATTGAAAATATATATATATAAAATGGTAGAAACAATCAACCAATGTTGGGAAAATCCCCCTTTTAAAACTTTACATAAAACACGGCCATTTGAAAACATGAATCTCATCATTTAAAACCATCTAAAATTGATATTAGAAAAATAAAAATTAAGTTCACTTGTCAAATATTTCATTTTCCTTCAAAAACTCTTTCCAAAATCATTCTCACCTTAAGTGCCCTTAAAACAAGGTCTTCACCCACCAAATATCCCTCAAAACATCCTCATGAAACTCCACACCAAGACACTCACACAAAACATAACCAATTTTTGATACAAAACCCTAACCCAAAACACGAGCATGTCAAATCCTTCAATCATGTATTTCGCATCACTCAAACAATTTAATAAAACATTTACACAATTTATAAAACCCCTTTAAAGATGAAAAACAAGACTTTACACCTAAAGTATACACACATCCCCAACCAATTCCCCAGAAGGTCCATTTTATAAATTAAACAAATCTAAACTTCATACATAACAATACACGACAAAGAATACATGACAAAACTACTCCCTTCTTCAATAAAAATTCATTTTAAACCAAAACAAACATCAAGTTTCATTGAAAATATAATTTTCACATTGAAAATATGGGAAAATTACTTTTCAAGAAACATTACAATACAATATCACAACACATAGTCATTTATTTTGTAATAACTCATTTCCAACCCATAAACATATTAAAACACTACCAATTCACATTTCACACTACTAAAATAACATTTATAACACATTAAAACTAACTAAATAATTAAGAGGGTAAACTAAATCAACCTCAAATGGTGGAAAATGAATCAAAAAGGGACAAAACGCTTCACCTTTGGCGTAGAACGCCGAAAATCATACGATGAAGACCCACAAGACCCGTCACACACCCTATACATGGATGGAAATTATCAAAACTCAATCAACCCATGACATTGGGTTTGGCGAAGATAAGAGGGGCCACAGGAAGAGGGAAAAACACCATAAGACACAAGAAGATAGGAGTCTCGACCTTACCTAGGCGAGCCGATCCGAAAACCCTAAGAAACCAAGTAAAAACCGCGGAGAAGGGAGGCTCGTCGATAGGGAGAAGTTCACGCGGCTGAGAGTTATGGGTGGGGGGTGAGGTTGAGTCGTGCAACTAGAGGAAGGAGTGGGTTCCAATGGGGGTGGAATGGCCGGAGGAGGGGATGGCATGCTGGAGAGCTACTTCAAAAGGGGGGCGTTGAGCATGGAAAGGGGGAGGGGGGGGGTCAGCTGTGCAAATGGGAGGATAAGGGATAGATTATGTTTTTTTTAATTAATTAATTCTATTTTAATTTTTTTAATTAAAATGATTTAATTTAAAAAGAAAGAAAACTTGAAAATCAATAAAACTTAATTAAAACTCATGAATAAATATAAAAGCCGCAAAAATTGAGTCGGGGTGTGACAATTGTGCTGCAATACTTCTTTTTTATATAATTAGAAGCATTTGATAAATTGAAACAGTGATATAGAGAAGTCATTTGGTTGTAAGATTCACTTTTTAAAAACAAATTAATTGCAAAATATCACCCTAATTTCGTACTTTATATTGAAATAACCATAAATAGTTTATTGTAGGATAGTATTGGTGACCAGGATGGTTGTTAGTGATTTTATGGTTTATGTTATGTTGGAATTATTAGACATTTTTATTTAAAGAATATATTCAACAACCTATGATTTTACTATTGGAAGTATTAATAATTAGTAAAGGTCTAGAGGAGATTAAGGTATTAATATATTTGGTATGTGACAATAAGAGATACATTATATGGTTAAATATTATGTTAATTTTATTTTGAAATTTTAGTGACCATAATTCTAAATTTTTTGACTTTGAATTTGGAAAAATGTGTTTTGAAAAAGTGATTAGGTAACTACATATGGAATGGATTAAGTTTGAATTTGATTAGAGTATGATTTATCATATTGGAAAACATATTCTAACCATTTTTCATTTGGTAAAATTTTAATGTCTTAATGAATGAGTTATAGATCATTTGAAAAAATTGATTCTGGAATAAAAATTCTTCTCGAATATCCATTTTTTGGTTTAACAAATAAAGTGGAGATGGATAAAATTACTACCAGATAATGAGATTATTCTTATGGCATTAAATTAAATCAATTATGTTTATTTTCTAATGTTTCTATCTATATAGTAAAAGAATCACTCAATTATAGGAAAAGTATTTTGAAAAAAAAGAATCGTTTAATTTTTTTACTATGAAAACAATGGTCTTTTAACCGATAAAATTTATATGGGTTTTTATTATGGTCTTTCTAATGACCATGTTCTATATCACACTCAATAAAAACGTGATGTCTAGATTTATTTTCCATTCCAATGTTTTAACTTCCCAATAATGTTCTCCAATAGGGTAATCTATTTTTGTAGTGACCATCACATTATCCTTTCCCTCCATTTAAGATGATGTTTTATTAACCATGATGATAATGTGGTATTTCCACATGGGTATTTTAAAATTAAAACTCCATGATTAACAACAAAACATTTAAATTTCATGGGAATTATTTCTTGAAGGATAATAGAATGTAACACAGTAATATTTTACAGTATGTATCTTATTAAATAAATTCAATTTATTCAATAGCTTATGTTGCATGCAACGCTATGTTTAAACAAACTGTGTTATATTATTAAATATTTAAATGATTGTTGGAATACTAATGTGACAATTAGAATTTGTAATATAGAAATTGGAATGATAACCTCACCTATGAAATAATAAATAATATTTAGGTATCTCATAAATGAAAATGTGATATATTTATGACATAGAGTAAGTAAATAAATTTTTTAAAATGATAAATTATGTGTTGTTATTTATTGTAAATTATAAATTTTCATTTAATTTTTTTAATAAATATAATGATTCAATATAAAATTTATTTTAATAAAATATATTAAAAAATTAATATTCCTTTTATTATAATTATAAGATAATTTTGTGATACTATAATTAATTTTTCAAAGTGTTGTAAAATCTGTTGTAATATTAAAGTTGGTATTTTTTGAATAAATGATAACTTTTAAAAAAAAATAATTTCTCATATTTAGTTATTTATTTTCATAAAATGGAGTCCATTTTCCAAATATAAACATTAAAAATGGATAGGTTTAATTTTTGGGATTTATATAAAATATTTGAATTTTTATGAATAATGAAATACATTAATTTACAATATTTAACATTAAAAGTTACATACATGAATTTTTGAGTCCATTATGATGTAATAACATAATATTTAGAACTAAAATTTAATATTTACTATAATTTTTTATAATAATCAACACTATTGATAATCTTAAGACAAAATATTGAATAAATGAATAAAATAATCAAAAAACACCCCTCTCCACCCCTATAAATAGTAACCCTTCTCCTCACACCTTCTAAGACCTCAATTATGTCTAAATTATGAAAAATACCTTCTCATATATGTTTCTCATGTAAATTACCTATTGGTATTACCAAAATAACAAATCCTAATGTCTTAAGTAAATCCCCTAAGAGATGCCATTAAAAAAGTAAAATCCTACTTTTTTCTATTTTAATTTCATTACATTTATTATTATAAGTTAACATACCCTATTCTAGAAGAATTATGACTCCAGTATCATATATAAACTATAATTTTACTGTGTAAATATATTATACAACATCAAATCGCTTCTCCCATCAATTTATTTTAAAAAATGGAAACATGGTCATTAATGTGTCGATTCACCGCCTTCGTGTACAATGAGTTTTCATTTTCCATTACCACCTTCAAAGATGGTAATGAAATCATTATTATGGTAAAATAATATTTTAATATGCATATTATAATTTATATCTTGTTCTATAACCAATATATAATCAAATTATCAAATAAAATGATAGATGTTTGTGATGGTCCAAAAACTGCCAAAATAAATTAAGACATTTTGAACAACTAAATATCTTATGATTCATCCACATACCATATAAAAATAATAATATTTGATACCATTAAAACATATTTAATTTCATTAATTCTAAATAATTTCACTTCAATAGTATTTATTCCCATTTTACAAGAGCTCCCATATTTATACTAAAGGGAACTTCCCATACAACCATGAAACAAACGCTCTAAAAATAATAAAATTAAACATTATAAGTCATAAAAATGGATGTAAATGAAATTAATAAAATTATAATAAATAAAATATATGTTTAAAAGGTTATTAATTAATTATTTTATTTGGTTAATGGTGACAGTTTTTAAAAAAAATACCATTTTAAATGTTTTATTTGTCAAAATATTATTTGATTGTCTATTAAAACATATACAGAAAGAATTATTTTCCTGATTTAATGAATAATTTGTGTAATAAAGAATACCTTAAAAGTTTAAAATGTTTTTTTAATGAATTTTTTTTCTTTTATAATTGTGCATATTTTTAAATAAATTATTTTAAATTAATTTTGTATTCCTCTCTTTAATTTTTAAATGATTTTATTAGATTATTTTTATATATGTTAACAACCTTTGTTGGATATTATGATCAATTGAGTACGATCACTTATGAAACCATATACCATATATTATTAAATTTTTTATGTTCATTTTTAATGGGGATGTTCTATTTTGATATCATTCATCATATTACATTGAATAGTTTATGCTTATGTTTATTATTTGGGGAAAGTTATTTCATATTCTATTGTTAATACAAATGTATATGTTGAAATTTTTAACCCTATTCATTTGTGGAATTAATTTTACTAATTATTTGATGGATGATTCCAACTATTTCCCATCACTACATTATTAGGTCTCATGAGAGAAACTAGTTTGGATATTGGTAAATGTCTTACCTGATTATGTATGGTGTCTTGGATGAATCCTTGATGGAATTTTAATGAAGCCCTGCATTATGCATTCTATCATTGTGAGAATAGTTGTTAAAAATACATGTGATTATACAAATCTTAGAATATCCCTGGTTATGTATCCCTCTCATTTAATTATTTATGTGGAATTATTGGACCAGATTTTATTCCTACAATATAATTATCAAGATTATGTTTTAATTGAATGTGTTTTTAGTTATTTAGCTTTCCTTATTTCTTCTGTTTATTTATGATAGCCTCAATTGTATTATCACCCTTAGAATATTATTTCCCCCCTTTATTATATTTCATTTTTCCCTAGGATGCTAATATGTATGTTATAATTGACATGTAGAGGTAATCTAGAATAATAGGGGTGTTTTCATTGGAGTTACTATGTTGAATTTGAATTCTGGTTGTAATGTAATACTTATTATTTTTTATATGTGTCTAAGGCTATGAAACTATTATATGCTTTATGATGAAATCACATGTACTTAGTACCAATATAATAAATTATGGCACCATCTCTGAGCTACCAAGGTTGGGTTCGTTACTGTAACATGATGTTAAATAAACAAGGATATATTTTCAAATAAACCAAACATTCTCAACCTTACCAAATATTCATTATATTATCCTGCATTTATAATTTTCCCTAGAATATACCATAGGATTAAATTCTCTAATATATTTTCCAAAATCTAGTTCACAAGGATTATACTAAACTTTATCTGACAGGAACTATAATAACCCTAACCCAAGTCACCATGAGGGAGTATTTACTTTATTATATTGACATTAGATGCATGAAATCACATCCCATGACATCGAATAGTTTAATAGTCTTGAAAAAATAGATACATTATTGATTCTCAAATTTCATTACAAAACATAAAATACAAAATAGTATTTTATTTGAGCAAATTTTTATTCCCTCTAGAATATCCATATATTTATATCATAGTTCACTTACTAGAATAATGGGGAAAGGAAACAATATAAAAGAGTGATCCCAAAAACCTGATAAGTGAATTCATACAATAGATTTTATCATTGAATATATAATGTATGAATAATTTTAATGGATTAACTTATAAGGAAATAATTCTATATAAATAATCACATGATCTTGAAATGTATCCATTGATATCATAACTATTTGAAAAATAATATAAACAACAAAAATGATTTCATAAATATGGAATGCATAATGTGGGATATCTTAAACATACCATCGATGCCTCATTCCAATACATCCTACATAAATGGGTATGTCATATTCCAAATACTCAACCAATTTTTTATAATGAGACCTACCAATGCATCGAGTGGATATATAATTTTGATCCCCACCCATTAATTAATAAGTCTAATTCATTCATCATATGAATAAACAATACAACTTAATCAATGTGACCTAATAATCAAAAACTAATAATACTACAATAAATAAATATATAATGTCAAAAATTCCCCCTTAAATATAACCATAAAAAATCAAGATAAATATGGGGGATGTAATCAATTTATTATATCCTCAGTAAATTATTCAAATTATGAAAATAAATTCAAAAAATATCATGAATATTTCTTGAGGAAAATATCATTTTCATTCTTAAATCACATATTTTAAAATTTACATTTATTTAGAATACTTGGAAATGAATTTTATTTGAAATTATCACTAAAAATTTTAAATTAATATTTAAGGAAACGAATATTCATGATGGTGGGAAAAGTCATTCATGTGGTAAATGTTTAAACAAATACTTTTTCACACCATCAACAAAAATTGACTTATTAGAAAAATGATAAGACGATTCATTTTTAAACATTTAATAAAAATTCAAACATATGTAAAAATTAAATTAATCATTCCTTGTATAATAATAAAAGAATTTTTAAAATCATTTTAATGAATAAATAGAAATGAAGTGAATCATTATCTACTAAATAGAACAACTAAGTTTGTTTCCATTAATGTAATTATTTAAAAATAATAATAAACTAGGGAGATTAAAATGAAAATAAAACATATAATTGATTTAAATGACATGTGGGTATGAAAATTTATGGGGTTACAAATGAAATTACCACAAAATTTTCCTAATATAAACATAAACATAAACAATCATAAATAAGGATGGGATCGTGAAATAAACCCTTACCACAATGGTAAAATTTGAGTTATATTCACAATTAAAGATATAAAATCAAATGAAACTTCTCATATCCTCAATATAGATTGATTAAAGATTTAACATTTCACTGGGGTTGCATATACATCATATTAATAAAAAAAGTGGTGAATGTTGCATATGTCTCACGAAAAAAATGTGAGGGGAGAAACCCTTATAAGGAAAGTAACATTGAAGTGAGAATTCATCAATTTGGTCAACATGTGTAACAAATGAAAATTCATATAAAATATTAGGAAATATAAAATTTAATAATAATAGGTCCATATATACATAATGTTTTAATAATTTAGTCAATGAGTAAATGACATAACCAATGAAAAGAAATTGAGTTATGAAAACCCCTTGCCTCATGTATGAATTGCGTCATAAGTTTTTTAAACATACTATATACTAAATCTAAATTTATTATATTTTTATATAAAATCTATATAATGAATTATAATATCATATATGATCCACTTGTCACATTTCATCAGTTTTTATTAATAATTAATTTTTAAAATCATTTTTTATAATGTTAATTGTTTATTTTTTCATGTAGGTTTCAGTTATAAGATCTATTACTTTCTTCATGATCATAGTTACATCATTTAATTTTTTTTTTATAATTATATAAATATCATATATATTCATTATATACATATTTATAATCATTATATAAAGGTGTAAATGATAAATGAATCACATTCCTTTGTGAGTGTTGTGTTCAACACGAATAGAAGAACAATGTTAACATTTTTAACAAGTGAAGAGTAAGATGGTAAATGACATATTATAATTAATGAATCATAATTATATAAAACAATATCATATATAAATATTTTATCTATCATAATAACCATCCATGAATGCTGGTGATGAGAAACAAATAATGTCACTCTAGGAGGCATTAGTCTTCACGTCTATAGAAATGATGCATTAAATTCCCATTTTATAGAGTAGAAGAAAATATTAAATTGTTAAATGAAGATTATAACATATAATTATATGGTAGATACTGATTTTATTATGTCATAAAAGTTATCATAGAATCATATGAGTTATAGGAATAAATAAAATGACAACACTCAGTAGAGTTATACCGCTTCTTTGGATAACATATTTTAGATTTCATCTTAAGCATTACAAGGTTAGAATTTTGATCTAACAAAGTCCTATATATCATGTGTAATAATTTTTATGGTGGATTTTTATAGGTATTTTATGATCTATAAGGATAATTAATTTTGAGGAATAAAGGATAAATGTTTTCCTTTTTAAGGGAGAGAGATGACACACATGAAATGATTCAACAGATTAAAATATATTTCTATCTTACTCAATCCAAATAACTCCCAAATGAATAAAATTATAATATAAGATTTTACAGGGTAGAAAAAAGTCCATCCGATTTGATTTAGGACATTTTCATGTAATTTTATTCCTTATTTATTTAGTTTAACCCCAACCCTTTAATCAATTTTAAACTTTACCTTAGAATTGAATTTTTACCATGGTTAATTTTCATAATGATAAAAAATATAATTGGAATGATTAAATTTTTTGGAATTTTTTTTCCTTTTATGAATAAAATTTTATCAAATTCAATTCCTATATGTTTTATAAATTTACATTAATATAAATGCACAAAATTTAAGTAAAATTTTATTTAGAAAAATAAATTTTTAAACATATATTTGAATTTACTTTAATTAATTTCCTTGTAAAAACTAAAAATTTAATATTACAATACCATATTGTATATATATAGTAATAATTTAATTAAACCACTAATAAATATTTAATTAATTAATTAATTTTGGAAGGAAATCATTACACACATAAAAAATAATGCCACGAAAAATGTTTTTTTATGCCAAAAAATGAACTAATGCCAAATGAAATTATAATGCATATTAAAATTTGTTTTTTAATATTATTTATAATTAAATATGGATTATGTTACTTTATTATTAAATTGAATACATTACAGGACTTTTAAATTCCATGATTTAAAGAAAACAATGATAGTTTTACAAAATTGTTCTTTTCACCACTCATTGATATATAAATATTAAAAGAAAAAACCCAAAATTTCACCCAAATTTATTATTGACACACTAATTTCAAAAATGAAATTCACTAACAAAAATAAAATCTCTATAAATGTAATAAATTAATTATAATTTCTTTAAAAAAATGTAATAAAACCATTTATTAATAGAGCGTATGTGTTAAGCGTAAAATAACTTTACTGAAAATTATGTATATATTTATTATAAATTAATCAGTACATTTTCATTATATAAAAAAAAATAACATATTTTTCATAATTTTTTTATTCATATTCATAAAACCAATTTAACGGTGATCTTATAATGGTCATAGTTAAATAATATATTTATAGCAGGTTGTTGATTTCTTATGTTGGATGTTGTATGTTAATAAAGCTATCTAGAATAATATTCTTTTAAACTAAATTTTTAGGGTTTTAAATATTCATTAAAAAATTACTTCTGGTTGGTTGGATATTCTTTCCTCCATTTTCATTTGATCATCAAGTGTAAAACAATATCCTCTATTTCTTATCTCCAAGTCCATGGGACCATTCTCTGAGGTTTATTTTTTTATTTTGAGAGAACACAAAATAATTTATTTATAAATCCCTAAATATCTAGATATTTTCTAAATATTTTGTTTGAATATGATGAATAATATATATATTTATCTATGATTATTTTCAATATAATATAAAGAATATGTTGTGATATTTGGAATGTTTTCCTCATAAGTTGGGAATGATTCACTCTATTTTTTTCATAAGCTCTAGAAATTATCTCTCTATATTGGTATGAATATTTTAATGAAAATATCAATTAAGAAATATATTTTTAAAGAATATTCACTCTATTTAGTATAATCCATCACTAAAATTCATTTTATTGATCAATTTCAACCATTGAACAATTACTCCTTTAAATGTAAAATTGATAAAGTAACTTTCTCCATCTTGTAAAAATAAATAAAAACAAGATATTTTGCATGGATTTGACTGATTATTTTGTAATGAGTAGATTATAAAATCCATTAAACATCATTTTTAACTCCACTACACATTATGTTAAGAATATAATTCAGAAAATCATTATATGGGTGGTTAGAATTGTTTCTCATATTTCCCAATATTTTCTTAAATAAAAAGAATGCTGTAATAAAACATAATTTTATAAACGATGGATAATTGGATTATTCACATTTTTTAATATATTAAAAAGTGTTCACCTTTTAAATTAAAAAGGTTATCTTGTTTTATATTTTATTAATATAATATCAAAATTAATTAATCCATACTATGATAATTACTATAATGACCCATATCTTTAAAACATTATTATTATATATATATTTTGCATAAAAACATAATAATAATACAATCATGAATCGAAATGTTTAATATCATGGGAAAATTATCTTTGTACAAAATAAACATAACAAAAATAATAAACAATATTTAATTCTTTCACTATAGTTATTAAATTATATTTTATATTCTTTTTAGTAGATTTAATAACCTAGAATCATATATTAGATAAAGGGTGAGTTAAAATCCAAATAACAGGAGGACTAATGGGAAAGTAACATGAGACGTGAATCAAATCATTACTTCGGTGATTATAATAATAATCATAATATCATATGAGAAGGATAACCATAATAAATATTAGGAAATAATTTTAAATAGGCATGAAATATAAAATATTTAAACTAATTCAACATTATATAATTATGTTAAAATCCCCTAAATATGTCATGAAAAAATCTAGTATCATGTTTATGCATACCAAATTTGTACAAATCATCATTTCATAAAATAGGAATGAACATAAAATCATGATAATACATAATAAAAATTATATCATGAGATATATCACATTAAAAATTAATTGGATAGATATATAATTATTTTCCTAACTATCACCTTACAAAATTATAAAAATTATTCATTTCATATAGAAACTTATATAAATCATGAATAAGAAATAATCCCATGTGAAAATAATGGGCTTCAAAAATATTTTGTAAAAAACATGTCACTGAATAAACCTAGTGGTTTCCAAAATAACAAGTGAAATCGTATTTTTTAAACATTATATACTATAATTAAAAATCATAGATCATAGAGAGATGAATGAAAAATCAAGATAAATTAGTGAGATGTTTTTAAAATAATTTCTTTTTCAAAAATATTGTTTGGGAATCTATGGAATCATCTTATTGAAGTGGAAATATACATATACCTTGAAACTAAATTTGGTGATAAATATAAAAGGACATTTATAAGGTATTTGAGAATAATTATTGGAAAATATATAGGAAAAGTGGATAATATAAAAGGAGTTGCGTTCGAGAGTTCCCTTATAAAAAATATAATGATTTAATTGAAAATAGAAATATGATATCACAATGAATGTATATGTAAATATTAATAAATAATTCACCATCGAATGAATAAGGTGGTTAGAAACACAAAATACTTATAAATTATATTTAATCATGTTTATCCCTAGAGAGAGAATCACAAAAAAGAATAGTTGAGAGATATATCCTTACCTTATGACCCATTTTACTTCATTAAATGTATTCCACCTATATAATAAACTTATGGTTATTAAAATATAAATATATAATTGAATTATCTGGGTTTCTTTTACAATTTATCAATTATAGACACTAGGTTTTATTATTTTATCTTTATTTTTAAAGGTGAAAGGGTTTGGTGTTATGTTCTCTTTTAAAATATCCTGTTTTATTTTGATTTTTTTTATTCATTTCCATTTATAAATTAGTCAAATGAATTATAGAATAATAAAAATGAATATAATTTTATATTAATAGGTTATAAATAATTTACAATAACTATACATGAATGAGGTTGTATGTAAAGAGTTCAAAACAGCCATGTTGGCGGTAAGGAGACCATTAATAAGACATTATCAAAATTGAGGGATATATATTTATAATATGTAAATTTATTATAAATTTAATAGTTACATGAGGTTAGTATAATTAATATAAAATCAATCATACTATTTAATTAATTTCATAAGGTATTTGTTAGAAAGGAATATAAGGCTCAATGAGTAAAATAGGAAATAAAAGAAATAAATATCTAAATGAATCTTACCTACTTCTTAATGTCATTAATTTTCTACAAGAATTAACAATGTGAAGTATTGGTGTTGGATGATACTTGAATGTACATATGGTTTTAAGGAAACTTAGAAGGATGTAATTCGGTAGATAATTTTCTTAGAGTGGTGGATGAGTAGCAGTTTTCCAAGGGAAGGGAGAGGGTCTTTTGGGTAAAAAATATGAAAAGAATATTATTTAAAATTTAAACCATTTAATTGTGATATATTTAAAGTTATTAATTTAAAAAAAAAATCCTTCTTATTAATTTTTAAACCCATTAACCATGAATTAATTAGTTTACACAAAAGGAATGATGAAAAAATAAAAAATGTTTTTAGTGGAATACTATAGATTATTAGACTTCAAAAATTACTTTTCATGTTACAAATTTTAATTTGTTATTTTTTAATTTATATTTATATGTTAATGGTATATCCACTAATTCTAAAATTTATTAGGTCATAATTATTCCAGGAATCATTTAATTAAAACATGTTGCCTATGTAAAAACTGAATTTTTAATATTCAAATAAAGCATGATATTTTTTAAAAAAATAACCAAACATTCACCCTTATGAAATTTTGATGTGTTGATATTAAAAAAATAAGTTTATTAAAAAATTATAACTTGTATTATTTTAATTATAAACATAAATTTTTAAATAAAATATGTTTTAAAATTATCTATTAAAAGATGCACTTATGCTCTCTTTGAGTTTCTAGTTTGAATATTTATTTTATTTCATTATAATACTTTTATTTAATTGATTTATCAATGATAAATTTTATTTAGTTATAATTTTTTTTATTTTATTTATTATATTAATATTATATATGTTGAATCACTATTACAAAAATGAGATTATTTTTCTAATTGTTAGATTATTATTCCAAAAAAACATGATACTAATCTAAAAGTAATATTGGTTTTAAAATTCCTATAAATTATACCTATTTTCTTCATTCATCATTCAATTATATTACTCAAAATGTTTTCTACTCTCCATTTTCAAATTTTTTAATTTCAATAATAAGTTTTTGTTTTTTTTTAAATTTTTGTCCATGGGTGTGATGATTCTTGGTGATAATAAAGATCCCAATTTTTCTATTCTAGATTTTGTTTTATTTATCATCCCATGTAGTAAATTATGTTTTATTAGTTATATTTATTCTATAAATTTAATTTTATAAATTATTTAAATAATATATTTTCTTTATTATGTGACACATTTTTTATATACTATATTATATTTATAAATATGGAATACTATTTATTTAGATGAAAAATTATTAGTATAAAACTTTAGTTCATTATAGTGAGATTCCATTTTGTCCCCATGTGGATGTCAGGAATTGTATGCATTAGTAAATTATGGATTATCCAATGTTTCTTGTGGTTCATGTGAGATGTGAAATGATGAATTGACTCGGTGTGACTTGGTATTGGTATAGGCTGGTACTCTGGTACTAGATTATGATGATGGGTTGTTGGAAAAATCTAAAGTCCATATATTAGACCATAGGATTCCATGGTAATATGGATGGTGTATTATGGTTTTTGTGCTACTTGAGTAAAAATAACTACATGTTTTAGGTACAGTGGGCTAATGTTCGGTTTTTGGATATGATAGATGAATATGGGAAAGGACAGTCTTGTCCATTTCACTACTATGTATGTGGATTCATTAGTATATTACTATTATAGAGATAAATATTATTAATAAGCATCTAGTGATGGTATTTACTATGTTGGGGAGCACCATAAGGGGTAAAATTGAATATTTGTAGTAATTTCAGTATTTTGGGTTTGATGGGTCTATTCATGTGCCATTTTGGTGATGTGGTGTTTTAAATGAAAAGGGTTCTTAACAGATTTATTTTAGGTTTAAGGATTGTTAAATATAATAATAGATTAGAATGATACTATTGGTGTGATTATGTTCATGAAATTTTGGTGGAATTCACTGTGATTGTGTAATGAGACATTTGAGAATAGTGCATTGAGTTTTGGGAGTCCCATGGTGAATTATTAGAATTCAGATATATAACATGGAATTCATGAAAATATTGATGTATTTTAAGGGTTAATATTTATTATTTTATGACTATTATATCACCTCATAGAATGAGAATCATTATGGTGGGTAATTTTTAATGACCCATGAATTTTTGGGTTGATGTTTCCTAAGAAAAGTTTCATTTTTAGTCCATTAGTAATGGTGATTTAAAACTTGTATTTGCATTGGGATTCTAGGAGTTTTTACATCCATAGTGAGTGTTTTAATATGTTTTTACTCAAGGGGATTTAGAGGAATTTAGAAAATGGTAGAGGAGTTAGTCCTAGAGAAAACTAATGAATTATATTATTCATAGAACATGATGACCCAACCCAAGTCAATACACTATTATGTATTCTAAGTGTGGATTTTTTAAATCACAACTATAGGGATTCATCATTATGGTTTCCCTAATGAGAGTGATGTGCCATATCTTAGGGTGTTTTACCATGAAGGGTCTTCTAGGGATGGGTATCAACCGAGCCAATGTGGGATCATTGTAACACAATATTCCCTATCATATAGGAAAGGGTGGTTATGATTTTCCTAGTTCCTTATTGGAGATTTTTAATTGATGATTAAACCTTATAATCATGCCGAAATTCACTCCCTAAAGTGTGGTGGGTTGTCATGTTCTATGGTAAATTCCATAATAGACCCCTTTTTTGGTTTTTCTAATGAATTTAGAAATTTTATAAAAAATGAGTCTTTTATCCAAATATTAAATGAATAACCCCAACACAGAACCCATTCACCCCCATGATTCCCACATCGTTCTCTATATATTGGGATCTCATAAAATTTTACCTCGATATATTATAGTGACTTTTGATGAGGTATGTCACCCTTAGTGAGGCTAAGGTAAAACATTCATTCTCTCATACTATTTTTTAGATCCACTGTTGTGTTGGAATAAAGGCCAAAATAGATTTTATTTTTGTTATTTCTCAATTTTATGTAAATGATGATGAACAGATATGTGATATCATATGAGAAAACTTCTATAGTATTTAGGTAGGTGGTTTTTTTCTTTATATTTCACAATATTCTATGTGTTTGTATGTGAAGTGCATGAGTGTGTGATGTGTTTTGGGTTTGGGATTTGGGGAAAGATTTGAGTTGTGTTCTATGATATTGGATAGGCTATAATAAATTATTTTTCATGTAAATTGTGTATTTCTTGCATGCATAAGCTATTTTAGGGTACCTCGATGGCTATACATCAAAAGTTTAAAACTTCCAGTTGGGTATAATATACATCATAGTGATTGAGACCCATGATATTACTTCCGTACATCTAAGGTTAGGGCCTTTTGATAGGTTTTATGGTCCCTCGGGTAATACAGGACTTGGTTAGAGGCTCAACTTAACTGCTCTAGGTAATTCATGTAAATTGAGTTGGGAGTTTCTTGGGGACCCTAATAACCTTGTTATTTGTTGAGGGATGGTGATATAGTTTTCTAGGGTTTAAATTTTCACTTTTGGGGGAGGATATAGTTGTGTGATATCTTGGGCCTTTTATAGTATTCATATATAGTGTCATTGTTGTATTCTTAATAGGTGTCCGTTAGGGACTAACCCTTAGATGTGTTGATGTATGATATATGTTCGGATTGTTATCTTCTTAGGGAATGGTAACATTTGGATTGTCTTTAATATAATTCTATAAATGAAAAACCTGGGTAGTTATGTGTGATTATACCTTAAATCCTTTATGATAATAGTGTTTGGATGTTTTGGGAAGTAGGATAAGGGCCCAATTTCCCTTAGGGGCCACATTATAGATATGATGAAAGAAGTGGGGATGATTATTTGAGTTCCTTGTATCCCTAAAGAACAGATTATTCACAAGAGGGATGTTATTCTAGTGTATACCCAAGTGTGACTGAAAAGATGTGTTATGGGTGTTTTATGGCCTATGGGATTCAAAAATCCATATGGAAAGTTTTATGAAAACATGTTAGGATTTAGGTGTTCTTGTATATTCATATGTGTTATGGTGACTGATGATGAACTATGTTTCATGATATTATTCAGTAGTGTACTTAATGAGGATTGGTTTCTAGTCAAGGTTTAGTCATGGGGCTATGATTGCATGCATGTTTTTGAGTGTGTGATCCCTTAATATGCTCTGAATGTTGATTAAAATACATTATAAAAGGACTTTCCCTAAGTGAGGGGGTGTTTAAATGGAACACCCCTAATAATAGGGTGTTGATTCATGATGTTGTTATGATAACTCACCCAGAGTAAGAGGGTGGATGTATGTGCCATGTTATATAACATGGATTGTGGTATTATAGTGGAAGCACATACTTAGTGATAGAATAGTTGTTTGGATTAATTGAATAGAGATTATGGGTGTTTATTCCATTATAAGTTAGAGTATTGGACTCCGAGATGATGACATGTGACCTCCCCTAAGTTAGGGAGTCTGTTCTAAGAATTGATGTATGAATCGATGTGAGATGATGCTTTAAGAGAGATCGAACCATTCCTTTTATGTGATCTATTCATGAAATGAGATTATTTATCTATGGTAAATTGAAAAAAATAGAAATGTTTCACTTCTCTATTTCCAGGTTAGAAAATAATGACCTGACACATATACATATGTGTATTGTCTATAATTTTAAAGGAATACACACACTACACATTTTGGAATATCAAAGGAACCCCATTGGTGTTTTCTTAATGAAATTATTTTTGAAACCATGTATGGGCACCTAGGTGCACAATAATATGTTCATGATTATTTTTTAGATGATAGGTTGTATAATAGATCTTGATGGAGTAACTAGATGGTTATTTTCAATACTGTTTTGAGGAGGGATCTAGGTGATACTTGATGTTAGTATAGGTTTTTTACAATGATTATCACTCATTTATATAATTTTCACAATTTATTATTTCAATCATAGGGCCAATACACCTTGGGGTGAATTAGGGTGTTAAATTCCACTTTCTACCATAGGATCATGTTCTTGTGTAAGTAAGAGAAACTAAGACCAGTCAATCATTAGGCACCCATATGACATTCTTATATATAAATTAAACCCAAGGAAATGAGAATTTTACTTGTTTCACCATAATGGGATAGTTCAAGGAGAATATTATGATAGGGTGTCAATGTATAAGAGTATAACACTATGTATTGTATTTGTTAAAATAGTTTATAAAAAATGCACTTCCAATCCTAGGGAACCCGTTATCTTGCCTCTTTCATAACTATTTTGAGATAGTTAATGAAACTTATGTGATATAACAATTATGTACACTACTTATCTAGTAAATATTAAGAATATTCCAGTAAGTGAATTAGAATTAATCATTTCTTTCTTCCTTAATATCTTCATCAATGCTTTTCCATTTTACCATGTCTTGAATACCAATGTGACATTTTTTATTATATTGTGTGTAGTTCCTATTGAAATGAAAATATTCATAAGATATATATTTAACCATGACAATATAATTCTTTACACATCCAATTGACATCCAAATGAAGAAAAATATTACTATTAGATCATGTGTTTTAAATAATCTTCCCCTTTTTATATTGTTATTAATTTTTCCATATCTATCTTTTATTTGATCTTGTAGTTTTAACTCATTCCAATCATGAACCCCTACAAACTCTCCCCTATAATCATTATCCACCATTGATAATAAAATTAAAAGGTAAAAATTGGTTTTTTATATCCGATCTCTTCCAAAAATTATGAAACTAAAAATGTTCTAGAACAGATAAAAGAATTAATAAATTTTCTAAGACAATGTGATTCAATGATAATTGTGGGATATAATAATATATTTCAAGGTCTATTGTACTATCCATTTATTTTTATAAATTTTATGTTCTCTTAAAAAAATTAATCATAGATTGTATCACCCTATAGCTTTTACACCCAACATAATATATATTCCTACAAAACAACATCTAAATAAAGAATTATATATAATGGATAGAGGGGAAATAATGAACATACTCATGATAAGTAAGGTGGTTAAACACCAAGGTTCAACCAATGATTCTAAAATTCCTGTGTAGTAAAGAATTTTGTAAATATATATTCCATTTATAATTAATTCCCATATATTCTAATATAATAATTATTCTACCTACCATCTCTTTAATAAAAAAGTACTGTGTCTCAGTATGATACATTTAAGAATTTTTTATCAGATTTTTTATCAACACTATCACACTTAGGCTATCACAATGTACTACCTTTGGTATCTTGAAATCCTCTCCAAGATCATTTAGTTACTAAATCCACTATAGTTAATTACAATATTCTATTGTTCAAATTTACTCTAGACATCTTTGATAAGATAAATTATTTATTGTTTTGTTGATACATCCAAGGAATTTTATTCTAATAATTAAGGATCCTATACTCATGGGTTTCCTATCAATAATTTATCCATCAAAATTTATATATATGTATGAAAAAATATTAATCATTACCAATATAACCTAAAAACTATATTGATTTTTCCTTGAATATACTATATTATTCAACTCACTAATAAGAGGTGTTCCTTCATGAAAAAAAATTGAAACCAACTATCTATGTATGTAGAAAAGAATATATACAATTTTTCTGTTGTCAGATAAAATTAGCATCTGATCAAACTTTGATAAATTATTGGATCAACTACTCTTCCTTCCTCACATTTTCCAAGATTTCATCCAACCATAATTGATGTTGAAACTATCTTACTAGCATACATCTCAAAATTTTTCATCAGCACCATCACATACATTAATTTGGAGAAAATAATTCATCTAAATTTTTAACTAACTAATATCATAAAGAAAAAAGTTTATATGATCATTGATATTTCAAAATTCATTCCCATAAAATATTAAAACTCCTCCATTGAATTCTTCATTCATTATTTTAATATTATGTTTTTATCATAGATATGTACCATGATATTCTCTTAAGTTATTGATTGTATATAAATATTTCTTTTGGATCTTACTATTCTAAACTATAGATTCTTCAAGAATATTTTAAATTGTCCATACTAGAACCTAGGTTATTTATTCAAGCCATACAATTCCTTTTTCATATTTTAAACAATTGATTCATCATCACTAATTATAAATACTACTATTTTTTTCAATATATACTTCTTATTTAGAATCCCTATTAAAAACACTATATTTACTTCCATTTAGTAGATTCTCTATTTTATCTGGATAAACACAGTAAATAAGAGTCTTATCTACTCAATTATTTTAACTGATTTTATGCTTCATACCACATCAAGTACTTATAATTTTCTATATCCCTTGCGCACAAACATTTATAGGTTCAATATCACCCTTCCATGTTCATCATGTTCATTTTTGAACAACCTCTTTTTTCATATGAAATTTTAATCTATACATATGTTACTAAGATCCAAATCCTAATTTTTCATTATCTGATCTAATACCCTATTCATTAATATGATCAATATCTCATATTTTACTTCTCAAAATGAATGTTTTTACCTTTTAGATAATAGAGTACTTTTATTTATAGTTTTATTTCTTCTAGTTTCTACAAGAGAAGATTTGTAATTGATGATGTTTAACTCATTTAACCTTATCCATGGGGTCACTAGTTTATTCCCTTTGGATTCTTATTAATTCAATGATTCTTCATTGAAATATTATTATTTATATGTGGAAATTCTTATCCCACTTGGTTTAGTAATCAGTTATCTTTATAATTCATAGGCCATACTTAGATATAAAATATCATATATATTTCATGATTATTCTTTATCAATTTTATCATCAATGTCTTCGGAAATAATTTAGTATATATAATTGAAGAATTTATAGGATTTAATCATAAAATATATGCCTAAAAGATCCTATTTTCAGTTGAATCTATATATTTTCCTTGGTTTCCTTCTTTTAGGTATAACACTTTTTCTGAACAATATATAATGATTTAGTGTTTTATTTCATTCATCCCACATCTAAAATGAAGTATTCTTCTCCATAAGACATAGAAAATATCAATTCTATGTGAATATAACCACATTCATGAATCTATTCCAATAGTGGTGAGTGATGACACTTTCAATGATAAATATTTTTGCTATGTTGTATATAATTTGATTCCACATTTCTCCCACATTGTTTTTTTTGGATTTCTTTCCAATAAGACATAATTCTAAATGAAATGCTTCTCCAAGTAGTTTTATACCTCATGATAGTTTTATTATATTCCATTTCTAGATTATATAATATGGATAATTCTCACAGCTTTATTCCCATATCATCATTAAATAATATTAATGAACTCAATCACTTTATTCATTGACTAAACAAACATGATATACCATATACTACTATAATCAGCAATAGTATTTTAAATATTTTTTTATCAATTTTAATGATTCCACCCATAGTAGTGTAGATAATATCAATAAGATTTGATTCCCCCTTCTTCCTTAATCGGTATATATTTTTGATAGGTTTTCATATTATTAAAAAATTACATGAATTTTAACTATTACAACTTATATTTATAATGATTTCATAGGTTTTAACTTTAAAAAATTCTACATGATTAATTAATGGATATGTTCATGAATATGATACCAAGGTATGTTTTCTCATTCCACCAAAAAGATAAAAATGTTCTACATCCTAACCACCTAGTATGAACTGATTTTTATTCTCCATCCCTTTATCAAATAGCCTTTAGTTGTTTATTTCATAAAACAACCCTTTTGATTGAATGTTGCATAAAATATAGAGTCACACAACTAACTAATTCTCAAAATTAATTTCAATTACTATCAATATAAGAAATTTCTTTCATTTTATTATCGTTGAACATATTGTTTCACTTTCATTTAATTTTAGAGCTCCACCATTATCGAATTTGATCATACCATCAACATGACCATTCATATTGTTCAAAAGAATTGTGTTACTAGTCATGTATGTTGAATAGACACTATCAAGGATACATGTGATATAATTTTTATTAAAATTAAGGGAAATATATAAAAGGACAAAATATACATTTTTTCTATTTTATTTTTATGAATTTCGTGGTGAAATTATGACACAAGTTTATCTCCCATCATTTTCCTTAGAATAAGTAGTGATATCATACGCCTCTTCCCCCAAGGGATAGAAACAATTTTTCACGGGAATCTGATAGATTTTTTTAGCCCCAATACTATATTAGATTCCATTATAGATATTTTTTAACTTTTTTCCCTTCAATTTATCTACTAGTGACTAAATTTAGAATAGTTATAATAGTGACCATAAAATGTGTTTTGTCTTCCAACTGAGGGATATTATTTCATCATTTTTTATTATCTCCTAGGAGTTTTACCACTCCAATAACTCTTCACTTACATACACCGGTCCATTGTATGACCAAGATCCCCAATGAAATAGAAATTTATAAAATTAATTTTGTTAAAATTTATTATGTTCCATTCATTTCCAACAATAGAGTAAATTATTTACTATTAAATAAAAATTGGTGATTGAGAGATGTAAAAAATTCATTGATTTATCATGTACAATATTTATGCATACAATATGTGTCTCATCTTTAAATTTGATACAACTTCTACCCATAGATAGAGGCTTGTGCTATTTTATGATTTTATAAATATATATAATTCATATTATGGAACTTTTTTTAAATAATTATCATATAAATTACTGAATTTTAGTTTTTTCTTATTAGCATCCACTTTTAATTTAGCATTGTGATTATTTATAAAAGTTATAAATTCTTCATTAATTTATTAAACCCATTTTATTTTTTATTATATCCAAGTATTACAAATATTAATCATTTTTTATTGATATTCGATGTCTACCTTGAAATTAACCCTTAATGGGATGTAGCTTGAGAATCTCTTAGTTCTCCCACCAATTGTTTTATAATTTTATAAAATTAACCATTGAGTTGAACAATATATTCTATTGGTTCCTTTATCTAGTGATTTTTTTTATTATGTCTAATTTCCAACTCTTCAAATAATCATTCATGTTTTAATTTTATATCAACAACATTTTTAAGATGTCCATCTTCAAAAAAAATTGGTTTTTTCTTTTCATATTTTTCCATTATAATATATTTTTTCTCTAGAATTAATTAAACTTCATCATATTTAAAATATATTTGATCTAGGTCATCCACATTACTTGATATGTTTTTTTACATTGACCTCCTTCTCGATTTGTTACATGATTTAAAGTATCTTATCAATGGAAACATTCTCTTATGTGTTCATACAACATCGTATATATCTCCACTATCATAATTTCATGAGAATATTTCTATAATGTTGACAATATTGTCATATGTAAAATATTATAATGGTAGATTTCCTTCATACCTCCCTTTTTCTCACTTTAATTATCTAAATACATGTGAAAAAAATTCTTCACAGACAAATTCATTATACCTTGTAGCATTATATATCTCTAGTTTCTCCATTTCATTAAAAGAAGTCTAATTTTGATGATTAACATCATGTTATTTTAGGTCTCACATTCATTTTTCAATCCACTAACCTTTTATGAAAACCATAAATATACATTTATATGAGATATTTAACCCAAATATCTGACACTATAGTATCTTTTGGAAGTGGTAGTTATATGAGAATTTTATTTTTTTCATTAAAAAACATTAATTTGGTAACAAAGTCTATGAATATATATCATAAATATAATGAGTTGGTGAAATAAACCATAAATATTTTCATTAGGAATATTCTTTGAATCATCAAAAAAATTATCTAGCACTTGTAACTTTTTTTCGTTTAATTTTCAATATCCATCATAAATAATAACTGATTTGTCAAAAATAGAAGTTATAAATTTGAATTCAATCACTTCCAAATAGATTTCATTTTAAAATTATATGAATATGTAATTTTATTAATTTTCAACAACATCAATAATTTTCTTATTAGCTTTTGTAAATGGAAATCTCATCATATCACATAATTGTATTATATGAATCATTATAGTAAAAAATCATGTCTAAGGGATTTTAAGTGATATATCATCTAATTCCTATATATTTAGAAATAATAACTATCAAACAATGGATCTTGTTCCACATTAAAAACTTTTCTATAGAATTAACTTTTTAATTACATATTATTCATATATGATCCTTTTGGTTATGATTACACTATTATAACCACATTCCTAATACACTCTAAGCAGGTCAGGGGTAAATTAGGGTGTTTAATTCTACATTATTTCTTATGGGTCTCATATTCATGGGATAAAGTATAGATAAAAACAATATGTATTTAGAAACACATATGATATTCAAATGAATAAATTCAATGCATGGACATCATAATTTTACATTGTTAACCACAAATGGTAAGACCAAGAAACAAACACCAATGAGGTTTA
This sequence comes from Viscum album, assembly GCA_963277665.1. NCBI lineage: Eukaryota > Viridiplantae > Streptophyta > Magnoliopsida > Santalales > Viscaceae > Viscum > Viscum album. The sequence goes on from OY728119.1 coordinate 559,913,440, forward strand.
AAAATATAAATGTATATAACTTTAAACTGTTTTGTTTATATTATTTTAGTAAGGATTCATTGTTATTCCAATAGTTAGTCCTTCATATTTTCTATTTTCTCACTATATTGATAAAAATAATATAAAATATTTTATCGGATTATCCCATACAAAAATGATATATAAATTTATAGGACAAATCTAATAAGGGAGTTTTCATTAAACTGTTATTTCTTCTTCTAACTATGTATCATTAATTTAATTTCTCTAATATTAATACCTATACAGTAATATTCAAATTCCATCAATATCATACTTATTTTTATCTCTATCATAACACCTTTAATTCATGGTTTCATTTTACAAAATCATTCTTCATGAATTTACCCCTTATTCTTTCCTAAATGGGTTTTCAAAACACATATTGAACACTAATAAGGTATAACATGTCAATTTCATTACCTAAAAATATAGAATAAATTTTAAATCCAATATTTTTCTAGATTTTATTAAGTCATGATGTGACCTCCATTCTATCGACATCAACCTTGTTGAAAAACCCTTGATCTAAGTGTAATATCCTTCACCCTAAAATTATTCCAGTCAATCAAAAAACACTACATTTCTTAGATAAAACCTATATTTTGACCATAGGAATTTCATAACATGATCTCTATAACCTTCTCAATCAATAAATATATCATAACATGATATTATAATTCATTACATAAACACCTGATTCAAATAAACATTAGGTAAAACGTCACAGATCCATCTTATTTTACATTGATGAATGACTCGGAATAACCATTTCATTAGTATTATAGAATATAATAAAAATTCAATCATCCATAGAATGGTCCTTCTAATTGTTTTATGAAATCCTACACTTCTGATGATCTTCTATAATAACATTCTATATAGAAGTCACTTCAAAATGTGTTAACATCATTTCATTATGTGATACTTCCTAAATATGTATTTGTTATAGCATGCCACACTTCTATGGTGTGAAAATCTTCAAAAATTCACAACCATTTAACTTCACCAAAGAATCCCCAGGGTGTGGTGGATATTTTAAGACATGATTCATAAATTCTTGAAGTTTGACGTTGGAATAATTCTTATAATTTTCCAAATGACCATTGTATATGATTTTTAATACCATTATGTATCATATAGTTATTCATAACATATCTCAATTTTTGTAATATATTCTCATGAAGTGTCCAATATTCTCATTCCATGAATGATTATTCTTAAAAATATTACAAAGGATAAATCCTTATGTAATGGTATAAATCATTAAGTGTATATGGTGGTTCAACACTTTTCCATTTTCCCTAATAATGACTCATTGTGTGTCCTATGGGCTCATAATGTTACATGTTCATATAACAATGAATTATTCATTGGACATCTCTAAAAATAAAAACTGCTTCAAAATTTTAATGGATATTAAATTAGAATCAAATATTATGATTATAACTTATGGTTTCAACTTTTATATTATTTATGGTTTTTTATTCATTGTGAATCCTTGATATTCATTTGATTTTGTATATTATTTATGTTATTTACATATTATTGAATGGGATGGTATTGAGTATATAATATTCTCATTTTTTATAGACTCTCGCCACTATTTTTTAGCCACTAGCATATTGGGATGTATACATGTTGTCTTGTGGTTCCTCGACTCAAGTTAATGGATAGATTTCATAGTTAGGGTGTTTTTACATTGAGAGAATTGAGATATTTGTAGCCTTTGATTAATTAATATTGTAGCCTCTTATGATTGTCTCATGATTAATAGAATGATTTACCTACTTTAGTTGTACCATTATTGATTTCCAAACTCATTAAATACATGAATTCCCTATGGTCATCTACATATTTATCAATCCAACAAAATATTTAAGTAGATAAAAATTATATTATACGGACCCAATTCATTCATCCCAGGAAATAATCCATGAATACACCTCTTCCTAGACCCACTATGTAAGAACCCAGAAGTTATACATTATATTTATATTAACATTTTTTATGTGCTAAAACAAACCAAATCATACTGTGATATATTTTATTAAGATAAAATTTTAAGTATTTGGTGTGATCGTTAAAATATAGTCATTGGATTGGTGATTATACATAGAAGTAACTTAGTGAGGAAATTAGTTTAGATAATAGAAGGATTAATTTTTTTAATTAAATTATAAATATAAAATTAAATTAATATATTTTTATGAATAATAAAATCAATTTTTATTTTAAAAATATGTTTTAAAAAAAATAACTTGTTATACGTTATGCTCCCTTATGTAAAAATTAATTTTTATCTACTATAGAAATCGATTTGGATGAAACTATTTTTATATTTTCAATCATATTTTTTAAAAAATGTAATAATTGAAGATTAATTTTTAGGAATAAAAATATATTGTTTTGTGTCAATGTTAACTATCACGATGATGGTAAAAGGGTTAATTTCAAATAGTTGTTTTTATGTGTTATGTACAATTATCTAAATAAATAAAAATTGTCTATTTTAAATAATGAATCAAATTTAATTTATGTATGTATATATATATATATATATAAACAGCCATTTAATTTTCGATTGGTATGAATTTTTTAGAAATAATTAAAATTTAAAAAAAGACACTTTTCTATAAAAATAGTTATTAAATATATTATATATTTTAATTATAATTTCAAATTTCTCATATTTTTAATATTTATTATATTAAATCTAGGGTTAATTTTTATTAATAAAATTTAAATTATCAAGTTAGGGTAACCTTTTAATTTTTTTAAAAAAATTACCATGATTAAATTTCAATTAAGGGTAATATGGTAAAAATGATCAACATAAAATTGCTCGAATTTGACTTGAAAATAACCTTATAGAAGAAACTTTTTGGATTTTAAAGTAATAAATACATGTATCGATAAATTATTATCACACAACTCAGCTAACCCCTAGGAAATTCTACTCATACTTTCCACCTACCATTCAATTTTGAGGAAAAATAACTCTTTTTACCAATTAAAAGTTCTGAATGAAACCCTCTTAAATCCACACATATACTTATAAATATTATTTACACCCTAAAATTTTTGCTTATTTTATAATCCTATTATACATTTCATAGCCTCCTTTCCAAAAAAAATCCCCAAATCGTCTATTTCCAAGAAGTCTTTCAAGATAAGACTAAAATCCTCAACATAATTATTATCCAATCCCTAGTAATTACTTATTTATCCTCCTCAATGAACCTCTTTCAAATATACCTAAAAAATTCAAATTTTATGTAATTAGTATCATTAATAAAAATAAATTTAATTATATTTACATAATAATCATCTTATAACTTTCTAACAATAATTTTAAAATGAAAACATAGCTAGTGCATAAGTGCATAATACCCCCTCCATGGATAACATGTATTTTTTCATCAATTCCTTAAATTATTGTTTATAAGGATATATTTAATGATTATATATAATATTTATGACATAATTATGAATTTAAAAATATAAATAATTATCTAATTTCATTATTTCCATCTATTGAAAAATGAAACCTTCACCCATGTGTATATGTATACTACCACCTCTATTAATGGTGTATTTTCTTTCACCACATTATATAAGAAATGGTTCAAAAAATGGATTTAATATTTATATAGGGTATATAAGACATTATTAATTTCTTTTAGAGATAAATGGTTCATTATATTAATAATAAAAACCTATGGGAAATGAAAATTTCACTCATGTTACATTTCGACTTCCACCTATACGGATGATGTGTTTCATTTTTTATTCTCACCTTTATAGAAGGTTATATAAATAATAATACATTTAAATGTCATTATAATTATTATATTATAAAAAAATATTTTATAAATGAATTAAATAATAACTAATTGTCATTATAAACTAATCTATTGATATATGCCTATTTCCCAAAATAGGCTCATCATATATTTCATCTTCACAAATCAAAACTAAAACTCACATTGTATGAAATGGGAGCATTGAAGATCATAATTTTAATTATGTTTAATTGAATTAACAAATTTCGGGATAAATAAATTTTATCAAATGGTATGTATTGAAATCAATATAAAGATTTTTTTTTAAAAAAAACATAGATACTAACATTGGTAGAGGAAAATAAATAGTAACTAGATAGTGAATGAATAATGAATGATTATAAATAAAAATTAGAAATGTAAATATATATTAATTTGGTTTTAAAAAGTATTGATAAAATTTTAGTTTTTATTATAATGGACTTTAAATCATTTTTTTTATAATTAGAGTGTCAAGGTAAGGGTTTATTTGTCTCAATTTTCTTTTATTAAGACATATTTCATATTCACCACTTGATTTATGTTGTGTGGTATATATAATACATTATTAATTACATTAAAATTAATTTTTATGAAATTAAATTGAATTAAAAATACATTTAAATTTATATTTTTCAAAGTTTTTTATTTAAATTTTATTATGATGTAAGGGATTTACAGACTAAATTTCCATTCATTTATTTATGATCATTTTTATTAAACATTATGAATATAAAGTGGTTACAATCTATCTTATGATTATATTATATTGTAATTAAAAAATTTATTAATTTATTTACATTTCATTCTTATAAATTCAATTTTCAAGGATGATTATATCAATTATTCTTCCATGATGTATATATTTATTCATAAAAATAAAACATTGTACTTAATAATACCCACTGATATTTAATTGATGTTTCTGTTCCATGTCCATATTAATTATTTCCTTAAATTTTTTAAACTTCTAGTTTGGATGGAAAAAATTTAGTTTCTCATTTTTCCTTTTAATGTTTTATTTATTACTTTTCAAAATGATTTTTTATTAACCCTTTTATGACATGGAATTCAAAAAAAGTATTTCAAAAAATTAAAAAAGGATTCTCCTTTAATTATCATATATTTTCTCTTCCTATCCACATTTATTTTGAAATATTTTTAGCAATATCAAGTAATTATTATTGATATTTCCTTTAAGGTAGTTTGTTAAAGATTATTTCATTTTATGTTTCGGAAAAAAAAAATCAAAATGAACCATAATTTAATGTTTTCATGATAATGATAATAAATTATTTTTGAATGTTACTATTCTAGTTTTATTTTTATTTCCATCTCAAACTCTAAATTTTTTATATCATTTGAAGTTTTATCCTATAAATTACACTCTAAATATCTATTAATATTTTTGTTTTTATGTTTTAAACATATGGTATCAATTTATATAATTCATGATCCCTTATTACATGAAACTATGAAATATAGTCTTATTATGAAGGTATTTTTCATCTATGTCTCTTTCCATTAATGTTAGTTTTTTCACCAAGGATATTTCCTAATAATACCATATATCCTGCTTCTATGGATGTATTAATGCCATGGTATTGAATTTATTTACCATGGAAAGTATTAATACCCAATATTTTTATTATTCCAATATATATATTTATTTTGTAATATAGAACGTTTATTTTATACTATATTGATACTAATTTCATTCACATAAACTTAATTAAGTGATAGGTGGGTCCCAAAATATTATAGTCCCCTGATACATGAATAAGTATCATGGAAGAAACTAGTTTGGGTATTTTTTGTTTGAACTATCATTTATTAAGGTGTTATGGTTATTGTTTTGATGATCTAACCAAGATTTTTTAGCACAAGTAATTTATAGTAAGATAAGGATTTCTATAGTTAGATTAATATATACCACATTTTGAATTTCACTACCATGAAATTTATTATAATAGTCTACATGAATATTTATATTGTCATGTAATTCATGTATTTATTTCTAGATCATGTTATAAGTTATAAAGAAATATTTAATTATTTTTTTCCCATATTATCCATAATTTGTTTATTCTTAATCGATTATGAAATATACTTCACACGTATTGGGAATTGGAGATCTCATTTCTTATGTTTCCATTTACCTAGGATTAAAAAGTAATTTATTATATATGAAATGACTAAATGCATTTCATTTTCGGAGAATTGTGTGGGAGATTTTGAAGATCCATTTTAAGTTAAGAGATTCATAGTATAGTGGTAAAAATCCCATTATATGGGAAAGGTATGAGTTTTTTTAAATGTTTTCCCCAACCCTACAAAACATTAAACCTAAATGTTTTTTATGGGTAAGTGATTGAAAATTTATTTTTGATATTTATATTATTAATGGTTAAGTTGGGTAAGTTTAGTATATTTAAAAACTTCTATCTAATTTATGTTTTTATTCTCATCATATTTTAGGAGTACATATCTATGGCATAAGAGTTGGTACCAAATTAGGGTTTTCACAAATTTCATGGTTAGGATGAATAGATGACCAAGGAGAATGTATCTCTTAGGTTTAGTATGTGATTTAATGTTGGGGAAATTCATGTTATTTTAGGAAAATATTAATATTTTTTGGGAGTCTATATGAATAAATTATCTATTTATTAGTGTAGGATTAATTATTTTTAGTGATAATGAATGTGTTCAATTATGAGAGCATAAGTTTCCATGAATACATAGCTTAGGATATAGTAAAATAAATCATAATTTAATTTTTATAATAAATTAGGACAAGAATATACTAGTAGAAACTAGTAGGATTAATCTAAACCTAATGAAACATTATAACATTTATATGAAGTATTGAGTGTGTGGTATCCATGAAATGAAATAATTATCTGGAATCAAAAAAGATGGTGTGGGAACTACCACAGATTTACCTTGGGGTAGTAACCTTCAAAAAGGACGGCTGAGTATTTACTTAATCTGCACTTGGTTCACAACTAGTGGACCTAACTATGCACCTAGTTTGGGTATCCCATATAAAATTATTTGGTGATTTATATGATCTATATAAACTATTTTAAGGGATTTAAGTGGAATATTATGGTGTAATGTAAAACTATTTAGGTTATAAAACCTAATTGTAAAATAACTATAGATAATCTAGGTTAAAACTAAAGTAATGTTGGTTTAAATTAAGGTTCCATAGGATAATCAACTTATAGTTTTTTATCTTATCATTTATTTCAATTATTCTCATAACCATTTTTATATTAGTATTTAGTAGGGAAGAGGATCATAAAAATAAAGTAGAGAAAGGAATGTCTTTATGAACTCCCATTACCTATAATGAACAATGGACACATCTTTAGAATATGTTTTTGAGCATCTCAATATAAATCAATTATATGGTAGTAGAAGAGTTTTTGGTCTTATCCATGATAGTTTGTAGGGAATTATATCTCAAGTCATAACCTTAGCTATTTTTCATTAGTGAGTAAGAACTAAAATTACATGGAAATAATATATTTGAGGGTGTGAAATATAACACCACATTAATTATAATAAATTTTAGTTATTATAACATTCTTCACACAAAAATTGAACAAAATTAAACCAGGGCATATTTTATTAAGATAAAATTCTAAATATTATGTATTCTCTTTATAATTTAGTCATAAAATTGGTGAGAATACATATATTTAAGAAAATTATAATATCTAAATAAAATAAAAAATAAAGGTTATTTTTAATTAAAATTTATTGAATAAATTCCATCAATATATCTAAATGACTAAACTATCAATTTTAAGATTAAAAATACATTTTACGAAAAATTTGATTTTACACATTTTTTATGCTTATATTGAAATTAATATTTATAAGATATTGAATTTTATTTTAATTAAAAAGTTGTTATATTTGGAAAGAACATTTTAAGACTAGATAATAATAGAAACATAATTTTGGGAATAAAAATAAGTTAGCGACGTTAAGTGTCAATTACTAAGGTAATGGTAAAGGGTTAATTTCCCTGAAATGTTTTTAAGTGTTATGTAATTTTATATAAATATATTAAATTGATTTATATTAAATGTGAAAAAACTTTAATTTATTTATTTATATATTAAAACCCATTTAATTTTTAGTTGATAAGAAATTAGGTTAAGAACACTTAAATATTTAAAAAACATTTTTCAATAAAAACAATTTTTCTATATATTAAATATTTGAATTTGAAAGTAAATATTCTAATATTTTGAATTTGAATTAGATTTAATGGAGTCTAAATTAAAATTCATAATATTATAATCATTCAGGTATTTTAATCTTATTTTTTAGAAAATAAAATGAATTCCATGTTTAAATTTTAAACAATGTTAATGATGGTCACAATGAGTGACATAAAGTGGCTTGAATTTTTGATAAATTAACATGACACACCAAACTTCTAGAATACCATTATTAGTATTTACATTTATAACTACATGTATTATTAATATTTACTTTCCTAACTTACCTAACTACTATGAAATTCCATTTTTACCATTAACTACCATTCAATTGTCAAGGAAATTTCCCCCCTCTACACTTATAAAAGGAACTGAATTCCAAAATATTCAAGAAAACAAATTCCTTTTAATTATTCATAAAAACCTGAACATTTTTCTTATAAAATTATATTTTTACATGTTTTTATCCCCTGTTAACAACAATATTCCCAAGTACTCCATTTTTAAGATATCATTAAAGAGAAGTCTCATGTCATCACCCTAGGAATTATCCACTCTATATTCTATTCTTATTTATCTTCTTCACATGCACTCCTAGAAATATAACTTCACCAAACTAATATAATAAAATTAGTAATATTTCTATACTTACATGTAATTATATTGATACTATACACATTTTCTACCACATTCCTAGAATATTAAAAAATTAAAATGTTTCCCTTGCATACATGCGGAACAAAGCATCCATGAATGACTTGTTTTTTTCATAAACTCTTTAAATGTAAGAATATTATAATTTTTTAGTGATTAAATATGGTATTTAGGAAATAATTTTTATTCTAGAATGTTAATTCATTTTATACCTTCTTTCTATTCTATCCATCGAAAAATTAAAAGGTTAAATATGCGTACGGGCCAACTACTACCTCCAAGAACATTCTCTTTCATTTTCATCACCTCAATTAATGGATGGTTGTGAAAATGGTTTTAAAATATAAATTTTATATTTTGGATATTTTAAATTTCTTTTAAATATAAATATTTCATTCTATTTATAATTACATCCCACAGAAAAGGAAAACGTCACACATGTTACATGAAGACTACCACCTTCAGGGTTGAAATATTTCATTATTCATCATCACCATCATGATAGGCTATAGAAATTTTTTTAAATTAAAATATGATTCTAATAATTATATTTTAACTTGTTACATATTATTTAAGGATTTCAGAAAAATTAATAATCATTAAAAATTTATCTGTTAATGTTGAGAAATTACCTGGAACAAGATCATCCCATATTTGATTTTCACAAATCATAAGTAAAAATCTCATAAAAAGAAAATAGATATTTATAAATCATCTCATAATATCTATAAAATTTATATAAATAATATACTAATTATGAAAAGTTATCAAATAATGAGGATGAAAATCGAAATTGTGAAACTTATACGGAAAAATCATGGATACTAACACCCAAAGATGAAAATAAACAATAACTAGCTAATGAATGTATAATAATTGATTATAATTAAAGGGTATAAATAGAAATATATTTGAATAAGTTTTTCAAATTAGATATTATGATTTTTATGTCTGTTATATAGGAGGGCGAATCATTTTAATGGATTTCCATAGTTAATACAAGGGGTTTATTATCTAAATTTTCATTCCATAAGATATATACCATAATAACATCATAGTTTATTTTTTGTGTTGTATATACTATTTTATGGATTCCTTTAATTATACCTTGTTTAAAATTAAATGGATTAAAAATACATTCCATGTTATCTTTTTAAAGGGATTCTGATTCATGTGTTGCTAAAGATGTAAGGGTTTTGCAAACTCAATTTCCATATATTGAGTTTTTATTAGTATTCTTGAACATTATCCTTACATTTTGGGAATTGTTTTATAATTAAATATAGAATTCATAGGAATATTCAAGGAAATAATGGATGGTTCGATGAAAACCCAATCCAAAATGGCTTAATGTCTATGAAAGTGTTCTAGTTCATAATGATTAGAAACATATCGAATGGACAGAGCTTGTGAAGCTTGCAGGATGAGATGTTCCTTCAAGAATACATAAATTCTAGAAATTAACTCCAAAAAATTACATTTTGTGTCACATAATACTTCCCGAGTGTGTGAAGGTTTGGTGTTATATTCACAAGAGAAAACATCAGAGTCACATAGCTGCACCCGTTCACAAAGTATATAAATATTTTTGAACACCTCCAATCTTCACAAAAATCATACACTATAAATAACAAATTCAATATGATTGTTTAGGAATGGTAGAGTGTCCATTCGCCTTTAAAATTATCTCTTTTTCATGAACCACTTAATATTCATGAACCAAAGTGAAAATGGATCATTCATGGTATCTTTCCTTTGTGAAAACTCATCACATGTGTTCTTGAGTTCCTCCAATAAATGTTTATATTTTTTTTTGTAAATGAATACACCCTTCAAAGAAGAGGAATTGTCTAAAAGGACAGGAAGATTTGTGAAGCATTCTACATTTTTGAAGCACTCCCCAATCAAATTATGACTTCACTACAAGTCATGTTTACTCTACATCACAAAGAATACTATTTTTCAAACCCCTAATATATGAAAGGACACAAAGACCAACAATAAACTCCTTTGAAAACCTCAAATCATCATGAATAACCCCCCTAGTTCTTTCCATGGTTACTCCCTTTTGTTTACCCACCTTTAAAAAAGTCAAGTTCCCAGAAACCCCATACCTATCTAGGACCAATTCCATTGTAACTTGAGTTCCCATTTGATTAGTTACACCAACTCTAGTATCTTCCCACATTACCCCAAGTGCATATTAAGCCTCCCAAATTCTTGTTTCCTCTATGAATAGGTATGATAGAACTTTTTTCTTCTAATCATAAAGATTGTAACATGGTCCTTGTGATTGACCATTACTCTAACAAAATGATAATGACATGCCCCACCCAAATGTGCATGAGAAGTATTCACATAATCCATATGGGATGGAGTGAGCCTACCCACATTTGAGCCAAATAATGTAAAACAACCTAGTTCCACATCCATGTAATATGAAACTAAACTTCATGACATTGTCCACAACACATGATATAAAACCATAGTCCTACTTCATGCGATAAACATGAGATTCCCCATGTATTTCCATCACGGTATTCCACCCTCTACCCCATGGGGAACAAGCCACCCATTTTAGGGAATAAGCATCCCATTCCATGAAGTTTATATGTGTAAGCTCCATACTATCCCTTATAGATTTTCTTTTCACTACAAGAGCATCTGTACTACATGACGTTAAAATTTATAGATTTATCCTGTCACCCTAACATAAACTACAACATCAATATACTTATGTTTTGACCCCTCTATCTTACATATGGTATAGAGGATTCCTCTCTAAGGTTAAATCCTAAAAATAGTAAACAGCCCTTGTGTGACATCTTTCTTCCAATGGAAAAACCTTCCAGATCTATCTCATAGGGCATTTGATCCCCAATGGTAAACTCTGTTGTGACATATTTTATCATAGGGATACACCATCTATATTTTCTTCACAGGGCATTTAATCCCCAATAGTAAACTATACAAGTGTTTTATCATAGGGATTCACATTCCAGATTCAACTCTCAAAGAATTTTATATGCATAGGTAAACCTAGGTGTGTTATCTAACCTCCTAGAGAAACACATTTCCAATCCACCTCATAGGGAATTTGATTCACAATGGTAAACTATTCAGGTGTTCTCTCTTAGAGACACACCTTCTATTTCATCCTCAAAAGTCGTTGTATCCCCAATAGTAAAATCAAATGTGAAATATTCTCTCTTAGGGAAATACTTTATAGATCCACTTAATGGGGTTTTTTTATCAACAACAGTAATCCTAGGTGTGACATCTTCCAAGGGACGCAATTCTATATCTGCCTCATGGGTCACTCATTCCCCAAAAGTAGTAAATTATACATATGTTTCCTCTTAGGGATACACCTTGATTCATTTCCACAATACATTAAACTCACTCCTCAGTCCATATTCACTAAAAATTTGATCCATCTTCAGAATACATTAAACTAATTCCATGATTTATCTCAACCAGACTTTTTGACCCACCTCCACATGATTTAAAACCTGTTAGTAGACCCATAATACCTACTTGATGTATAATTATGGTATCCATGGTGTAACAATCCTTGGATTACTTATTCCCCTTGCATTAATTACCTTATTATTGACATAGGATGACTTGGGTTCAATTCCTAAGATACCTTATATGAGATTACCTATCATGAGGAAGAATACTGGTGAACAATGTGCCCAATGTCCAGACAAGACCAATGATTTACAACATGAATACTCTCCTAACTGATTTCTATTTCCCTATCAAGATATAAGTAGTTTATTTTACTATTTTTCACAAAGAGATAGAATTGAGAATAAGTTACAAGAACGTGACTCAATTCTAGGAGGGAGAACTGGACAATGAAATGATCTCCTTGGAGGAATCCATGTAAGGAGGAATTGACATCCCATTATCTCATTTTGATCAAGGATCATACATTACTGATAAAATTTGTGAAAAACACCCACCTTTGGAAAGTGGTAAGGTAGGCCAATAAAAAATCCCACATACACATACATGTCGATGTGCAGGAGGTCCCCAATGAATGTTTCAGAAGAAGAAAATGGTGACCCTGACGTTAAACACTTCTCTTCGACATGGGGACTAGTATTGTTTAATACATAAAAATATTATCATATCACCAGATTAAAATATACGGCACCATGTCCCAGAAGTAAAATGGTGGGGACATCATGTAACTCACATGTGAATTGTGGTAGTTAGATTTGGGAATTATCTATCTGTGAAATTGTCTACATGGATCCCTCTATATATAAAGATATTTGGTCAATGTTGGGGAGTTGTTAATTAATTTTCATGTACCAGTACTGAAGGATGAATCCACCTACATTACAGGACCCCCTCTATAGGAAATAAGCAACATAGCACCTGCATGCACTAGGGTGGGGGAAACATTGACTTGGAAATAATTCACAACCATGCTTCCTCCTTGACTTCCACCACAACATTAACTACTATTTACCTACTCCTCACATCACCCTATGATATCATCTAGAGGATCATGATCAAAACCCTTATAACATGGTATGAGTAGAAGGGGAAAATCCCACAAGGGAAATGGACCACCAGGACCTTTAGAAATCATTACCCCATCGACATTGTTTCTCTTATGTTCCATGTTGGGGAAAACACCCCATGTTCCATCATAAAACCACATTTGGAGTATCTCCTTGTAATGATCCTATGATTCAATATCCTACACCAAGGTGGTGGGGGATGTTCAAGAGAATATAGAATCCACTTTTTCCAGGGAGACACCAAGGATGGATCCCACTAGTCCACATCAACGCTAGCGACGAATTGTCCCTCCAGCAGAAGAATATGTGCACTTCACCCTATATCTTCTAGCCTAGGTATAATTCAAACAACACCAACATAGAGGTAAGGACCAGGATAATACCCGAAAAGAGAAATCATCCATTACTCCAAAGTCACCTTCTACCACTGGATCATCCCACCTGATATATATAGCAGACAAACATTTACTCATCTTCGCTCGATTGGGATTATGAACCCAATCACCTCATAGGAAGGCTTAGTTGACTCTCCCAATTACTGGCACAAACTACAACCACAATAATCTATGTCATAATGGGGAGAATCATTTTGATGTTCCTCCATGATTCATCAAAAGCCATGGTGTAGGTCCTCCACATTTCGTCAATAATCAAATTGGAGGACCTCCTCGCTCTTGCGAAAACCATTACTGAGGTCCTCCCAATAATCCTAAACTTCAACATAGAGGTCATATTAATGTCATCACCAACTATAGTGGAGGTCCTCCCTACTCTTTCACCAGTAAAAGTGGAGGTCCTCCCTACTCCTTCACCAGTAAAAGTGGAGGACCTACCCTCTCTAACAATATCCAATATGAAGAACCTCTTCATGTTCAAACATATCAGAGTGTATGTCCTCGCCGTATTAACACCCACTAGCACCGAGGTCCTCCCCATGATTAATAAGTACCCGTCCCTAAATAACTATCCTGGGGTAGATGGGAGAACACTCTATATCAAAGGAGAAATCCTAAAAGATTAGAAGTAGTCTTGGACATCTTGGAAATTTCATATTATTAGGGGAAATATGACTTTATGATGGAACCCTCACCTCTGTAGTCATAAAATAGTGAAACATTCCAATAGATGAAGTTCACCATCACAGAAGCTGAGGTTGATAGGATCCCCAGATCCCTCTATAGGTACTTTTAGGTGGTGTATGTTCTATCATCCTTCTCAGAGATCACGTGTATCCATCTATGTCACCTCCAGTCTCTCTCCCCTCTACCTCTACACAAGATTTGAGGGAGATGTTGAGATCTAGATTTGATCCTTCAAATGATGATCACTCTATAAAGGCGTAGAAGAGAATATCTACCCTCTCACAAGTGGAAGTGTTGAACACCCCATCTTAAATGTGAATGATGATGTTGTTGGTGCAACGCCCAAGACACTCCACAAAATGCAACACAGAATTTACTCAAATAGGGAATCATATACTTTTCAACCCTCCATAGAATTGATTGTAACACCCCGAGCTTCCACGATACGCTTCTCATTCAATAATGCAATAGCTTGCATTGTACGCAACTTCGAGTTCTAACACACCGCAACTAATCAAAGTAGCCGTTATGAATAGTAATAACCAATTTTTAAATTTATAGAAATTTTATATTTCAAAATGGACTTCATTTTTGTATTCCTAATATTGAAATTAGCCTATGTTGAATTTTTTGTAATTTTCTGAGAACATCCAAATTTTTATGAATAGTGAAAAATACTTAAAACAAATTTTTTAATAAAAATAATTTATAGTGATAAGTTATATTATTGAGTGGTTTTAAAGTATAATTAGAATATATTTTTACCATTTTATCCAATGGTGTTCATTAGAATTAATTTCACTTTGAAATTGGACATAAACAATTGTCGATCTTTTGATATATATTGTTTCTTAAAAACACGCTATTTGTTGTGACAGCGGGAATTAATTATAAAATTAATTAATGCAACTTATATATTTGGAATTTTGTAAAATAGACATCATTTTTGAAATCGGAATATCAAATATAGCTTAGGGTGAATTTTTGGCATTGTTCTGAAAAACTTCAATTTTTGATGAATAGTGAAACCACTAAGTGGTAGTTAAATAACTAATTTTTCGTTTAAATGAAATATTACCACTTTTGTGTTTTGAATTTAAAAAATCCAACATACATGGTTGTTATTAGGATGTAAAATATGGTTCAATGGGATAAAAATATTTTTTTGGTGAATAGTAACTTTTAAGTTTAATTAATCGCGATTAGAGGTAATTAGTGTAGTTTAAGGTAAAAATAATGTTTTAATAATATGAGATGAGCTTGACACATGTTCTACCCTCATTGAATATTCCATGGCTGACCAAGAAAATCCATGGGTCAACTTGGGGACCCCATGGAGCCACTTTAGTTGGAAAATGACATAAATACCTTTTATTTAATGTTAAAGTAAAAATGACACAAACATGAAATTTTTTACTAAAACAATTTTTACATGGGGTTATACAAGTCATATTTTTGACTATAAAAAGTCATTGGAAAGATAAAAAGATTTCCTACATAATAGTATTTTTTTATATTTTTTAGACATTAAATAAATTAAATTATTTGTGACATCATTATGATGCAGCGATGACCTCATTATTTAACGATTTTAATAAACTGAATAGATAATGTAAAATACAAGGCTTACACTTGTCCAAAGATGATTGTATGGGTATATTTCGAACCCTTATCACCTTATACTAGAATTATATAAGTGTGGGACCTTTAGAATCCGAAAAACATTGTATAATAATGTAAAATTTCCTTACTTTCCAAGAGTGCCCCTCCTCTCCACTTATAAATGGCCCCCACCTCTACCACCTCATTCACACTTTCAAGCCATTTGGATCAGAAAAAATCTGCCCAAATGCTCTCCCAAATTCCCCTTATAACTCCTAGAAGCCTCACTTTGGGCAGAACTCTTCCCAAGTAAGCCTTTGGCTCAAATCAAAAAGAGTTACCCGATTTTGAGGTAATGTCTTCTCTAATGTTGTTTTGTTTTATTTTTCTTCTCCAACCCCCTAAAATCTTTTTATTCATTTCTTTTGTAACTACAACAGTATCCTCAATATACTAGTATGTTGTTATAAGAAGTATTCGAGCTACACTTACACACACCTACATCTAATGGTTAAAGAACATACTGTTTCTGTGGATGGCGAATTTCTGCCTCACGAAACGATGATTGTTCAACACTCATATAACACCTTCAAAGGTGGACATTAAGATGTAAATATATTTATATATGATATATAATATGTTTATGTTTTACTTATTCTTCTTTATTTCTCATTTATGGCATACTTTATGATTTCCATTTTGGGTAAACGCGATAATTTCATTTTAGGAAGTGCGGACTACCGCCCCCTCAAAGTGATTTGAATCGTTAATGACATATGTGGGATGTATAAAGGATGGTGTAAATGGTATTATACACTAAATTATACTGGAATTATATTATACATTTATATTATTATGATTTCATTCCATTAAATACGAAATATAAATGAAAGTAGCGTTCATGCGTACGTACTGCTTACCGTCTCCATGAACGGTGCATTTCATTTCTTACCTCTAAATGTTACGTAATATTATAAATGAATATATATAATGGATATATATGATATATATGACATCTAAATCATGAATATAATTATGGAGATAATGGATATTCTACCACATAAACAACTTGTAATTATAAGAAGTTTATTGTTGACTCAAGTACCAAAGATCGACAAAACGACCGTTATTAACTTAAAAAATTACATAATGTTCATATCATTGTAATAAGTGATATAAAAAGGATAATGAAATTGAAAATGGTTCTTAATAAGGTATATATTCACTCTAGTTTATTATTCATGAGGTTAAAGAACGGTTGAGTCAAGTCTGACACGAGGTAAGGGAACTTCTTAACCCAACTTCCATTCTTTGGGTTAATCTCCTACTTTCAAATTATGTCATGATATTATTATGTATTATTTTGTATTTTTACTTTATTTATGTGTACCTATAGTGAGTACACATAATAGATCTATTTTATTTTAAAAATGATCTTTTTAAGGACTTCGTCTCGATCTCCTTTCATTGAGGCATATTTGGTTTTATACACAACTTTATTTTATACGGTGTATAAACCCCTTTGACTTTTACATTTATTCAAAAGGAATCTTTTTATATGAAGCGTTTTACTAAACGAAAAAAAGGGAATGTTTTTATTTCTGTACATATGCGGCGACAACGACTTCTCCACCGCCGTGACCATTATTTGAGTTTCAGCTTCCTCTACAAGCCATCATTTTTTTAATGAAAAATAAATACAAAGTTTTAACTTTCTTTTATTTTGGTATTGAAAATGGTTTTTAAAGAGTTTTTATTATATCAATGTCTTGTATTGATATCTTGTGATTGAAATGTGGAAATGTTATGTTTCCTTTATGTATGTTTTATGTGATACGATTTTTTTATGGTTTATGATATGTTTAAACCTATTCATATGAGGAATGCATTGGACTTAATAAGTGATGGGTGGAGCCCGCTATAGCTCCTCGATGCATCGGTAGGTCTCATGAGACATTTAGACGTGGAATTGGCCAAGGCCCTTTCCCAATTTGATTTATGGTTTTGGCCGAGGCCTTAATCATTTTAGACGTCTTGGCCGAGGCCTTGACAACATGTTTCAGAATGTCTGGCATTATGCATTCCATCATTATGAAAGTGGTTATTGATATTGCATGTGATTATTCGACCAGTAGAATATCCATATGAAGAAGTGAATGGAATTATCTCATTTTACTTTTGCCATATTATGTTTAAGTTCAAGTTTAAAAGGATTTTGTTTTAGTTATACATTGCCTTAAAGGTTTATGTTTATTGATGAAAGCTTCCAATATATTGTTATCCTTACTGAGCATCTGAGCTCACCCCTTTCAATGTTTTAATATTTTCCAGGATGTGAAGAAGTATTTTATGAATGACCTGCAGGGATAGTCAGAAGAGGATATGAGTGTGGACTATGGATACTTTGTTGTTGTAGTTTTTCACTTTATGATGTAATGTAACATTTATGAATGTATCTAGTGTTTATAAGGCTACTAAACTAATCGGTCTTTCGAGACTTGATCTTTTGTGATCATGCCAATGTTACGATGTAATGCACCAACTCTGGGTAGCTGGGGTCGTGGCGTTACAGTTGGTATCAGAGGAAGTTTAGTACAAACCTTGGAAGCTAGATTTAGACAAACTCTGATTAGAGCACGTAGACCTAAGATGAACTTTGAGGATTAGTATAGAAGAACTTCCTAGAATTTTGTTATTGTAGAGATTTTTTGAGTTTTTCGAGCAATACATCCCTATCTGGATACGAGCAGGTAGAGGCGGCTCTGGCACAGATGTACCTAGGAGTAAAACCCGAAAACACCACTTTGAGCTAGACTCGAACGGGAACTAGTGCACGACAACGGGCCTTGTTGCACTCTTGGTTATGACACTCCCAAGGGAAATGCTTTGGATAATTATAATTTTCAATACAAAACAATATGAAGGGTTATGAGTATATACTTACTCAAAGAAAAAATTTGTATGATTATGGATTATATCCATAAATAGTTCAATTTATGTTAAGTATTTTACAAGTATGGAATTATGTATTTTATTTCATAAACTAATCTAGTTTATTCCATTGTTTAGAAATGGCGCCTAGTGGAAGGAATGGAAACCGTATCAATGCACGAACTCCGTGTAGGTATTGCCCTCCTGCTCAAGATAATTTTTGTGGATCTGGAGATACAACTGGTAGTGATCAACTTATTACTATAATGGGACAACTGACTCAGGTTATGAATAATAACCTTACTCGTAGGGAGCAACATGATCCGCAACGTGGAGGATCAATGTTAGACTGCTTCATGAGGCAACAACCACCAACATTTAATGGGGGTACAAATCCATTAGTAGCTGAGCAATGGATAAATTCCTTAGAGAAAATATTCCACTCCTTGGGGAGTAGCGAAAGGGAGAAGGTTATCATGGAAGTTTACCGCCTCACTGGAGATTCCGATCAATGGTGGTCATTGATTCAAAACACAAAGGAAGATGAAGAAGTATCAAGTATGGAATGGAGAGAGTTCAATGATCTGTTCTTAGAAAAATACTTTCCACATGACCATCGAGCAGATATGGAAAGACAATTTCTGAGTCTGAGGCAGAAGGAGGATGAGAATGTCACAAAGTATGAGGCTAACTTTACAAGGTTAGAAAGGCATGCTGCAGATTATATACGTAACCCAAGGAGTAAGATTGATCGTTTCTTTGATGGGTAAAAACTATTTCTCCATCGAGCATTAGTCTCACAATCCTTCTCGTCATACGAAGATATTGTCTCATGTGCTATCAAGACAGAAAAGGAATTCTCTAAATCTTATGACAACAAAGTAATGCAAGAGAAGAAGAAAACAGTGGAACAAGAGATGGATAAAGGCAAAAAGGGAAAGAAGGATTTTCCATTATGTGATAATTGTGGGAAGAATCACCCCGGTGCTTGCCTAAAAGGAATGGGAGTTTGTTATAAATGTGGGGAAAAAGGTCACCAGGTGCGTGATTGCAAGGGAAAGAAAGAGGCTATCAATGTTGAATGCTACAATTATAGGGAAATGGGGCATTATGCAAATGAATGTCCTAAGCGTCAGGGAAACTTACCTTAGAAAAGGCCAAGGGATCAAGGATAATCTTATGCTGTTACAACAGTTGAAGTAGAATAATTAATGTATTGGTGCTTTTGGACTCAAGGATTATATTTTGGTTATAAAAATAATGTGATATATATAAGGATTGTACTACAGTACATGTTGATTTCATTAAGGTTTTAATATGATTAAGGTAATCATATTTTTAGTATGTGACAATAAGAGAAACTTTTCTTTGTTTGGGGAATCTGATGTTACAATTGATTTTGGAATTTAGAGACCTTTTAGAGAAAGTTTGGACAGAGGTATTTTGGATAACTATAATGGTGGGAATGGATTAAGTTGAACTTTGGATAGTATTGTTTAAGGTTAAAACATTTATGAAGATTATTTTTGGAATATTATAATACTATAGTTTTAGGAAAAGGACAACCTGCAGGGTGGGGCATAACCCGTCACGTCGGACAAAGCTGCAGGAATCGAACCCACAACCATAGTGCGACATGCCTTTATTCCCTACCACTAGCCTACAGGAAGTCCCTGGTTATTACAAAATTGTTTTCCTATTCTAAATGGTTTGTGGTAAAAATTTATTAATGAAAGTCTACACGACAAGTAAGTACATTTCCTTTCATTCTTAGTAAATCTCTTAAATGAATTCCTCAACTTTATGAAAGGTGACTTAAAACAAAAATGTTGCCGGTTAACTTTTCCACTGGGGATTCAATGATCGTTTAACCAACCACAAGTTTGTGATTTTCTTATTGTTAAATTTCTCATAATCCTGTTTTCTACAACTCTCCATCAGACCTTGATAGTTTGTTTCTCCTCCATATCCATATTTTCATAGAATCCTAGTATGGGCTATCTCGGGTGACCTTTGTACTTCTCTTTCTTTCTTTTAATGTTATATTCTTATTAACCCTATTTTCGATGTGGGTTTTCCACAAAGGAATTTTCTATTTTCAAACTTTTATTTTCAAAGAAAAATTTCAAATTGCGAGGATGCAATTTATTGAAGGAGGGGAGAATGTAACACCCCGAGCTTCCACGATACGCTTCTCATTCAATAATGCAATAGCTTGCATTGTACGCAACTTCGAGTTCTAACACACCGCAACTAATCAAAGTAGCCGTTATGAATAGTAATAACCACTTTTTAAATTTATAGAAATTTTATATTTCAAAATGGACTTCATTTTTGTATTCCTAATATTGAAATTAGCCTATGTTGAATTTTTTGTAATTTTCTGAGAACTTCCAAATTTTTATGAATAGTGAAAAATACTTAAAACAACTTTTTTAATCAAAATAATTTATAGTGATAAGTTATATTATTGAGTGGTTTTAAAGTATAATTAGAATATATTTTTACCATTTTATCCAATGGTGTTCATTAGAATTAATTTCACTTTGAAATTGGACATAAACAATTGTCAATCTTTTGATATATATTGTTTCTTAAAAACACGCTATTTGTTGTGACAACGGGAATTAATTATAAAATTAATTAATGCAACTTATATATTTGTAATTTTTTAAAATAGACATCATTTTTGAAATCGAAATATCAAATATATCTTAGGGTGAAATTTTGGCATTGTTCTGAAAAACTTCAATTTTTGATGAATAGTGAAACCACTAAGTGGTAGTTAAATAACTAATTTTTCGTTTAAATGAAATATTACCACTTCTGTGTTTTGAATTTCAAAAATCCGACATACATGGTTGTCATTAGGATGTAAAATGTGTTTCAATGCGATAAAAACAATTTTTTGGTGAATAGTAACTTTTAAGTTTAATTAATCACGATTAGAGGTAATTAGTGTAGTTTAAGGTAAAAATAATGTTTTAATAATATGAGATGAGCTTGACACATGTACTACCCTCATTGGATGTTCCATGGCCAAACAAGACAATCCATGGGTCAACTTGGGGACCCCATGGAGCCACTTTAGTTGGAAAATGACATAAATACCTTTTATTTAATGTTAAAGTAAAAATGACACAAACATGAAATGTTTTACTAAAAAAATTTTTACATGGGGTTATACAAGTCATATTTTTGACTATAAATAGTCATTGAAAATCTAAAAAGATTTTCGACATCATAGTAATTTTTTTTATATTTTTTAGACATTCAATAAATAATTATTTATGACATCATTATGATGCAGCGATGACCTCATTATTTAACGATTTTAATAAAATGAAGAGATAATGTAAAATCCAAGGCATACACTTGTCCAAAGACTATTGGATGGGTAGATTTAGAACCCTTATCACATTAGCCTCAAATTATATAAGTGTGGGACTTTTAGAATCCGAAAAGCATTGTATAATAATGTAAAATTTCCTTACTTTCCAAGAGTTCCCCTCCTCTCCACTTATAAAAGGCCCCCACCTCTACCACCTCATTCACACTTTCAAGCCCTTTGGATCGGCCAAAATCTGCCCAAATTCTCTCCCAACTTCCCCCTCTTACTCCTAGAAGCCTCACTTTGGGCAGAACTCTTCCCAAGGAAGCCTTTGGCTCAAATCAAAAAGAGTTACCCGATTTTGAGGTAATGTCTTCTGTAATGTTGTTTTGTTTTATTTTTCTTCTCCAACCCCCTAAACTCTTTTTATTCATTTCTTTTGTAACAACAACAGTATCCTCAATATACTAGGATGTTGTTATAAGAAGGATTCGAGCTACACTTACACACACCTACATCTAATGGTTAAAGAACATACTGTTTCTGTGGATGGCGAATTTCTGCCTCACGAAACGATGATTGTTCAACACTCATATAACACCTTCAAAGGTGGCCATTAAGATGTCACTATATTTATATATGATATATAATATGTTTATGTTTCACTTATGCTTCTTTATTTCTCATTTATGGAATACTTTATGATTTCCATTATGGGTAAACGCGATAATTTCATTTTAGGAAGTCCTGACTATCGCCCCCTCAAAGTGATTTGAATCGTTAATGCCATATGTGGGATGTATAAAGTATGGCGTAAATGGTCTTATACACTACATTATACTGGAATTATATTATAAATTTATATTATTATGATTTCATTCCATTAAATATGAAATAGAAATGAAAGTAGCGTTCATGCGTACGTACGGCTTACCGTCTCCATGAACGGTGCATTTCATTTCTTACCTCTAAATGTTACGTAATATTATAAATGAATGTATATACTGGATATATATGATATATATGACATCTAAATCATGAATATAATTCTGGAGATAATGGATATTCTACCACATAAACAACTTGTAATTATAAGAAGTTTATTGTTGACTCAAGTACCAAAGATCGAAAAAACGACCGTTATTAACTTAAATAATTACATAATGTTCATATCATTGTAATAAGTGATATAAAAAGGATAATGAAATTGAAAATGGTTCTTAATAAGGTATATATTAACTCTAGTTTATTATTCAGGAGGTTAAATAACGGTTGAGTCAAGTTAGACACGAGGTAAGGGAACTTCTTAACCCAACTTCCATTCTTTGGGTTAATCTCCTACTTTCAAATTATGTCATGATATTATTATGTATTATTTTGTATTTTTACTTTCATTATGTGAACCTATAGTGAGTAAACATAATAGATCTATTTTATTTTAAAAATGATCTTTTTAAGGACTTCGTCTCGATCTCCTTTCATTGAGGCATATTTGGTTTTATACACAACTTTATTTTATACAGTGTATAAACCCCTTTGACTTTTACGTTTATTCAAAAGGAATCTTTTTATACGAAGCGTTTTACTAAATGACAAAAAGGGAATGTTTTTCTTTCCGTACATATGTGGCGACAACGACTTCTCCGCTGCTGTGACCATTATTTGAGTTTCAGCTTCCTCTACAAGCCATCATTTTTTTAATGAAAAATAAATACAAAGTTTTAACTTTCTTTTATTTTGGTATTGAAAATGTTTTTTAAAGCATTTTTATTATATCAATGTCTTGTATTGATATCTTGTGATTGAAATTTGGAAATGTTATGTTTCCTTTATGCATTTTTTATGTGATACGATTATGTTATGGTTTATGATATGTTTAAACCTATTCATATGAGGAATGCATTGGACTTAATAAGTGACGGGTGGAGCCCGCTATAGCTCCTCGATGCATCGGTAGGTCTCATGAGACATCTAGACGTGGAATTGGCCAAGGCCCTTTCCCAATTTGATTTATGGTTTTGGCCGAGGCCTTAATCATTTTAGACGTCTTGGCCGAGTCCTTGAGAAAATGTTTCAGAATGTCTGGCATTATGCATTCCATCATTATGAAAGTGGTTATTGATATTGCATGTGATTATTCGACCAGTAGAATATCCATGTGAAGAAGTGAATGGCATTATCTCATTTTACTTTTTCCATATTATGTTGAAGTTCAAGTTTAAAAGGATTTTGTTTTAGTTATACATTGCCTTAAAGGTTTATGTTTATTGATGAAAGCTTCCACTATATTGTTATCCTTACTGAGCATCTAGGCTCACCCCTTTCAATGTTTTAATATTTTCAAGGATGTGAAGAAGTATTTTATGAATGACCTGCAGGGATAGTCAGAAGAGGATACGAGTGTGGACTATGGAGACTTTGTTGTTGTAGTTTTTCACTTTATGATGTAATGTAACATTTATGAATGTATCTAGTGTTTTCAAGGCTACTAAACTAATCGGTCTTTAGAGACTTGATCTTTTGTCATCATGCCAATGTTACGATGTAATGCACCGACTCTGGGTAGCTGGGGTCGGGGCGTTACATTGATCCACATTGATTCCACCACCTATCTCTCAGAAAACACCTATAGAATATTGGTTTGACCATGAACATGGGCCTGATTAAGATTTCATGTGTCGGGTTCTAGCTTCTAACCAACTGTTAGTGGTTTTGGCCACCTAGACCATAAAACATTGACATCCCAAAGTCCCTCAACGATGTTCGGGATTTGTGTTTCTTCCATACCATATGTGAAATGATTCACCACCTCTGTGATCATCATCTTCCTTATCCAACAATATAAGATCACCTCAACACCATTGACCAACTATTCTACGTATTTTATATTAGAAAACTCCTGGTGGATCAGTGCCCACTTTGTTGGGATATCACCAAATGCTTCAACAGACCTACATCAAGATCCTCACAGTTCTATACCTGATTATGGAAAAGACATATCCATGTGTCCATATTTGAGGCTAAGGAGTGTAAGCTACTCTCCAATTCAAACCTATTTTTTACAAGCATAACCAACATGATGACAATGATAGTTCTCCTTAAGGTACTATTATAATAAACATAGTTGTTCCTAAGATTCTATGGAATATGAGATCTGGTGTATGGATTAATATAGGAAACCCTCCCATGGGGGTGATGAAACAAATTAAAAACCCTTATATAAGTGTCCCTTATCACTAATTGTGATATGAACATGGCCTTAAGGACCACTCGAAGGAGACAATTCCTCCTCTTCATCCTTAAAATAAGTGTAAGGGTAATATTAGGCCTTTAAATCCATTTGAGGTCGCACCAAAGACAGAGAAAAATCCCATGGAGCCCACCCTGATCTAATATATTTATGAGATAACGAGGGTCATTATTAATATCATGGATGATCAACACCCAACTTACAACACTACTTGATGGGATCCCATTTCTCCCCCAATGGGGCATAAATTTCTTCTTAGTTAGATTCCCCTGGTCAATCTTTGTAATCCTAGAAATAATTATCAAAAAGAGGCTAGAGTATATGAAATATGCCCAAGCTATGAGTTTCCAAACCATCCCAACCATCATAATTTTCCTCATCATGATCCAGGTCATTCTATTCCACTATTCACTAATCGTGATAATGAATTTATGATAATGTTAATGCATTGGTTTTCATGAATACCAATTAGGATAGATATCCTCTCCAAGAAGTCCTAATATCCACACTCACCTCTTCGAGGGCTTAGAGATATAATAGGTGGTGATACCATCGGATAGACATACATACCTAACATGGGTGGATGACACCAGAACATCCCTAGTGGTTGGTAACCCTAGATATTCCCCCATTAAATGGGATGGTGGACCCACTACATCAATAGACCCACTTAAGCTCAAGCTATAGACCCATGTTGGGAACTCCAAAACAATAGTAGAATACCAAGATTCCATGTTTTATTCAAACACAGGAAGGACCAATGTTTAGTTGGTACAACCATCCCCCTATATGGTTTATCATTAGTCTAGAAGATCTTTAACAAAATTCTGCTACTAGTTCATCTCCACTATATGGAAGACAATTATCATTGACCTCTTCATGTGAAAGCAAAGGCATAATGAGAAATACATTGTCACCCAGTGGTAAGGCCTCACATATTGCTAACTTAGGAGTAGCTATTAATAATGTGTGTGTGGAATGTTAAGAATAATCTCATCCCTTCCCTCATCACCTAGAATTTTTTAGGTGGGTATCGAGAGTTTCCTTATAAGGACCATCATCTGGAGGAAGCCTGACAGTAGGGTAAATAAGAACTCCCATTGTGTCTCCACCGCCTGTAAGGAGGACCTTCAATATAGAAATTTCCGCTTATATATAGTTAGAGGCCCTAGGATGATAGTTTTTTTTCCATGTTTCTAATGAATCTAAATTGATTGAAGACTTACCTAGTCTAGTCCTGTATAGTGAATAAATTTGAGGAACCACCTCTCCAAGTGCAACAACCTAGAAAAGAAAATGTGATTATAACCCCTTGTTAAGGTAGGCTCCTTGAGCTCCCATTCCAGAAAAAAAGACCCAATCATATTCATTCAACGATATATAGGTCCCATGTTATTTCATATTTACCCTATAAAAGTTAATTATTTAAGTTTCTTGAATGCATACGTCCCTAGGAGGCTTAATTCACTAACCACCCCAACCATTGACCCTACCATTGGATCCTCAAACATGCCATTCAGAAATTTAATGTGTTCAAGGATTGGTTTCAATAAAAAATGGATTATGTCTGAGTTAAACTGGGTGAGGTTCATATATAAGTGACTCACAACTACAAAAACCCCAGCAGTGACAACTATGTATCATGTGAATGAAAAAAGGCTTCCTACCATGGAACATAGATGTAAAAAGACTTATTTTCGTGTATAGGAGTTTCCCACTCCCATGGAATCATTTGTTCCCTATTTTGTAGGTTTTAACATCCTATGGTCACCTCACCTCCTCCAAAAACTGCTTATGCATCTGTGTTGTAGCCTTCCACGTATCCTAGAAGTAGGTACTGAAGGAACAAGGGAGATCAGATTCCCCGACCAGTACCAAATATATTTTCGTTCATAGTGAGTTCATTCTGCCTGAGTTGGGAATTTCACCAAGGGGCTATCCCATAATGGAATACCCCTAAAATTATTATTGAGAGGATTCCCCCAAAAATTTCATTGTTCCGGTATACAATTTGACAGTTCCTTATAGTGAGGAATACAAGGAAAAACCCCCATAGGTGCCTCCAAATGATTCCAATAAAGTAAATATTGAGGACATAGAAATTGCCAGAATTCTTAGACTAGTCCACAGACCAGTCCATTCATGCTATCAAGATCAGGTAGTTGTTATTACACATATCTCAATAGGAATTATCCTCTCACCCACTACATCAAACATACCTCCATAGAAGACAGTATTTGTGGACCGAGAAAATCAATAATGATCACCTATTGATTGACCACCTATAGCCATAGATATGCCTCAACTAGCCAACAGACATCTGACTGTTGTTTGGAATAGATCATCCAGTTAGTAGTACGATATTGAAAATACCCAAACTAACACAACAATACATCTAACATTAATACTCATGCATTCTACCCATGAGATCCCTCATATGGGAAGAAACATGCATTGGCATGGAAGTACAATGTGTTGAACTAATTCTCCAGTATACCTATAAGGATCTCGATCATTGAGGACCCCTACTTATCAAATGAAATGGGAATGTCCCTTGAAAAATATTTAAGAAGACCTTTCTAGTTCAATGATGAGGTAACTTCTACATAGTCCTAATATGCAGAGGAGGTCGAGGGAGAGGAATATCATGTCATTATCTCTATCTACAATGAAGACGATGGATCCCTTATAAAGTGTCACATATGCTTATGTACATTTCAGAGTGGTTAAAAATGTGTATATATGTCGTTAACTAGTGAAAAATGGTTCTTGGATTAGACTCCTCCCAACTTGGATTCTCTATAATTTGGGGTTGACCAAAGCTAGCGTGACTCATTCTGACCGAAAAATTTAGGGTTATGATAAGACCGAGCAGAAATGGTGTGGATGGATTTGATTGAAGACCCATTTTGGTGGCTTTATATGAAGTGTTTAATTAAGGGTAGCATCACATGATACTTCTTAGAATGAACTTCTAGGTAGACCTTGGATTCATTTACAAATGACATTCCCCTCCTCATATCAATAATTCCTAAAGTACTCCCTCAATTGTCATGTAGGGGCACTCCATGGTGATGTGTATACCTTTAAATCATATGAAATCCCTATCTGGACACCAACTACTACATTAGAAAAGCTAATCAGGTTTATAATAGTGTAGTTGACCGTACCAATGATCTGATGTTCACCACGACCAATCTATGGGAAGAGATGGAAGATATTATCATTCTTGCATTCTTGTCCGTTGGAGTGCACAATGATGAAACAAATAGGTTGAACTATTTTCTCTAAGAAAATTGGTTTTAGAGTTCATAAAAAGAAGAAAGGTATTTATATTACGTTGTACCCTAACACAGGACAGGCTTGGTTGATACCATAATCCCCCACTCCTATAAGGTACAAGGAAGTTCACCCTATGACCACCATTTCACATCATTCCTCCATGTTTGGAAAATTGGGAATTAATCGATGAAATCCCACTCACCAACATTACATTGACATCAGGCATGGGCATAAAAGTCATGTTATGGATAGAAATGGATTATCTTATTCTGGAGTGATGGCTTCTGCATAGTAGGAACCCCTCATTGAGGATTCTGTGTTCAATAATGTAGGCACCAGTACTTCCCCTGAGTCATCTAATATAGAAGAACTACCTCCTCCTATGAGTTCTCCATCCTCATATGATTAATTATATTTGGAAGAAACTCATATTGCATTTGAATAGTGTGTCTCCAAAAACATTTATGAGTTGGTTCTGGGGATCCTTGGTACCAAGGAAGACATGAGGATAACACAAATTAGTGAAGCTACATCTCTAAAGGAGCAACAACAACATGTGGCCTTCTAGAATCAGCACCACAATGTGTTTACTTATAGATATGAAGAAATTCCATGACAAGAACCCAAGGTAAAAAATCCATTATTTAGGGCACTAAGTGAGTTATCGTAGGTTTATGAAGCCTCCCATAAAGGTTGACCCCTCTCACGGTTCCATGGTCAAAGTTTGATAGGATTCTAAAATACAACTTTATCAGGGAAGTCTAGTACACAAAATGGTTTGCTAAATTCATCCTAGTCAGAAAGAAGAATATGAATATCATAGTCTATACCATCTTTTAGGACCTCTATTAGCATTTTATGAAGGATGGTTTCCCCCTCCAAGTGATAGAGTTGTTGATTGATTCTACATATGGGTTTCAGGTCCACTCCATTATGGCTAGATGGTCTGAGTATAACTGAATCTAGATAGCCCCTAGGGATGAATATTCTATCACATTAAGGGAACAACAAGGGACATTTTCTTATCATTTAATTACCTTAATAATAAAAATTCATGATCCACTTATTAGTGGCCCATGAAACACATCTTCAAATATATTCTCAAGATGTTGGTTTAATGTTGCGTTGATAACTTGGTGGTTAATTCCTATCAGCCTCAGGATCATATTAGATACCATGATAATGTTTTTGGATTATCCACTATTAGAATTAGAAGATGAACCCCTTTAAGTGTTCATTAAGGGTTAACACTATGAATTTAATCTCTTCATCATCAGGTATAGAGGCATTGAGATTTATCTAGAGAAGATCGAGGCCATAAAAAAATGCCACCCCCAAGAAACCTCTAGGATATTTGGGGCCTTCAAGGACACTTAGACTATATACGTCAGTTCATCATGAATATATAAGGAATGTGTAATATATTTTTGAGGATCAGGAAGAAATTAACTACCTATAGGTGGGATGAGAAATCCATGACTACTTCTAAAGAGATCAAGAAGTATCTGTTACATCCTATGATTCTGATGCCACCCAACTTAGGGAGGACTTTGGTATTCTTTGTGACCACCTAAGAATAGTTACTTGGTTCCATTATTACCGAGAGGAATAATGAGGGAATAGAAAATAGTTTATACAATCTCTGTCACATGCTCTCCAAAATGGAGACTAGATACTCCCCCATCATAAAGTGGTTCCTCATGCTGGTTTTTGTTCTGGAAAATTTTCAACATTATCTTCAAAATCTTGATATATGACTAGTGTCATGTGTGGAATCATTGAAGTGTATCCTAAATCATCCCATACTAATGGTACAGTTGTAACTCTGTTCATTAATCCTGTATGAATTCGACATCAGGTTCATTTCATCGAAACCTTTCAAGGGTCAAGCATTTGTAGACTTCTAGGATGCCCATCCGACTATTGAAGATCTACCCATAGATTTTGGTTTCCAAGATAAGCATATCCTCTCAGTAGCTAAATCCATTATATGTATGTAGATTCATTTTGATGGTGCCTCTCAGATTCTGACCCATATAAATCTCAATAATCTCAAGCTCAATAGAGTGGGCATGGGGGTCATCTTCATCACCCCAGTATAGGAAGTTCTTCCCACCTCATTCATGTGGTCTAAAGGCTTTAACAACAATGATATGGTGTATTAGGCACTCATTACTAGACTTTATAAAGCCCTTGATATTTATTTCCTCTTATTTCATGTGATGGGAGACTCCTATTTGATCATAAAATTCAATAATAGTGATTATTTCATCATAAATCCAGAGCTTGTGCCCCTACTAGAGCACCCTCATCAGCTGATGGCCTAGTTACTATCCCATTCCGATGAGAATCATGTCCTTCATTCATAGAATGGTCAATACAATAGCTTATATAGTTTATCCAAGTCTCTTTTTGTTCCTGATATGATCAAACATTCATTTAGGTAGTTCATCAGAGGGTCATCACTCCTGTCGTGTAAGATGATAATGACATTAACAAGGTGAACCAGATGGATTATAGTGTTTCCACAGTAGGTCCCTAAAATTCCCCCATAGTAAATGAAATACACAATTGGACAAAACCTTTAGTTTTTTATCTCTATTTTAGTATTCTACTGTTAGATTAGGCCAAGTGTGAGAGAATACACATGATCACAGTATAGTTCACACTCTAGAGCGGGTCAAACCTTGAGCATATTCTCTAAAAATGCTGGTTTGATGGAATTATCCTTTGTTTCATCCTAGGAGATGATATTTTCCATGTTATGATGTAATTCCATGTTGGTTCCATTAGTAATCACTAGGAAATAGTGAAGCTCCCCAATAGATTCATAGATGAGCATACATATGGCCCACAATGGTCCACAATTTCATCTTGTATGCCAAGAGGTGTCATGCATGTCAGATCCATTCCAAATTAAAGCATCGCCTGCCAAAGATACTTTATGCTACCATGTATTCATGGTCATTTATAGTATCAGGAATAGATTTCATGGGACCATATCCTTCAGTAACACCTCTCCAGTGCAATCTCATTCTCATTACGAAGGATTTCATCTCCAAGTGGGAATAAGTGATTCCTCTCAAATAAGTCAAGGCCTAATCTGTGATTGATTCTATGAGATCCCACATCATATATTGATTTGTATTACCTTATTTATTTCTCATTTAATGTATAATTGACATATGAATTGTAGATATGAAGAGATTGTAATCCATGTAAAATATTTGGTCCAACCATACTTCCCACTACTATGAAAAAGAAAATGGAAATATTGTGGAGTTCAAAAAAACTCTATCCAAAAAATTTCAGAAGATGGTAGGCCTAAACAAGAAAAATTGGGCATAAAATTACCCCAACTTTATGTGGGATTATTAGACAACAACTCATAATTCAAACCTAGTGACTCTATTTTCCCTACTATATGGAATAGAGGAAACCCTTCCCATTGAGGTTCAGTTTCCATCACTCTGTACTACTTTCTTTGACCAGTAAAAGCCAAAACAATAGCCAAAATCTATTTAGTTTAATTGGAATACCTCAAATATAATAGGATATAGGCCATGAATAATCAAGAGAGGCATCAGAACAGGATAAAAAATCATTCAATAATAAGGTTCTCCATCGCTCCTTTCTTTAGGGTGACATGGTGAAGGCTCTCAGAATGCCGATGATACCTAACATGAGTCCACAAAATAAAGAGCCCATGTGGGAAGCACTCTACATAATTCATAATTTATATTCCAATGTATCATAATCTTTGGTCACCATAGACATAGAGTCTATCACATCCCCCACCAAAGCCATGTTTGTCAAATAGTTCTTTGCATAAGGTCCTATACTCTAAGAATTGTGACTGTAAATTATTTTTGAGTCTTCTTGGGAATTGTTTTTGTGGTTTTTGGCCTCTATGTACCTCATTTATATTGGTTTTTTCACTCTTCCATTCCACACATATCCATTTGAGACACTCTATCATGGTCTAAACTCTATGACTTTAAACTAATATCCCCGTGGTCCAAGCATTATAACCATAAAATCTTTCCCTATCATCCACACCCTATGACCTTGAACTATGAGCCCTATGGTCCAAACTTTATGAATTTAAACTAATATATACTGGTTTGAGCTTTATGAACTTAAACTAAAATCCACCCTATAGTCCATGCAATACAATCTAAAAAAATTTCCAATGCTTCAAACATTATGAACATAAAATATTTGAAACCCCTATTCTATGTTGTATAACTTTAAACTAAAAATTATAATATCCTCAATTGATGACATTAGAATATTGTCATACCCCATAAAAAATTGGGGTTCCTCTTAATAAGGGATGATTTTTACCCCATCTGAAATCAGGGTGCCTCATATGTTGAGTGTGGGGAAATTAACAAACCTTACCCCATGCTCCGACTATGGGATGCCCCAAAATTGTGGATCCCTATCCAGAGATTATTTCCACCACTGGATATTGTATCTTACTACACCATGAACCAATAATATGTATTGTTTGATTCTCATCCTTATGGGATATGTAGTGATGACCATAATTCTCATTTCGAAGCCTAGATGCAAATATATCAACCCCTGGACCCCTTGGACAAGGTAATTGTCCAAGAATTATGACCCTTAAACTATGTTATGTTCTAATACTAATACTTTTGTGTCCTAAAATCCTTTTTTTCTCCATGAATGTTAGATTTTATTTTTTTTCACGCAATTACCTTTAGAGAAAAAAATCAACCATAGTCCAAGAAAATGACTTTAAACTATTTTTTCTGCTCTAGAAAGTATGAACTTAAACTATGTGTGTTATTGATTTTGAAAATGATTCACAAATTATAGGTCTTCTTCATCTCTGGTCCTGTCAGGCCTTAACTCTGGTTCCCCATGAACATCATTAAAGCCACTTCATTATTAGAGCATTAATTATGACCCTAAACTATGTGCATTCACCTTTCATTCACATGGTTTTCATTATCTTTAGTGAATCATATTCCTCCATCCACTTTCAAAACTATATGTGGATTTATTCTCATCCCAAATAGATACATATTAATTTTCATGCTTTTTTATCTAGGCCTATCCATATATTCATCACAAAAATGTCTATTACCTATGATATTATAACCTGAAAATTATCCCATGGGCCACTTTTTTATGTGTAATCCACATATATCTCCTACGACCCATTAACGCACCAAGATTCCATCTTAGACTGATATGAGGGATTTAAAATTAGGAATCTTGGAGCATAATCCCCACACCTATGTCATCAGAGAAAAATATTAAACTACAACCATACCCCAGGTAAAACAATGATGCCTCTTTATTTAAGATGATTTTACCAAATATAAAATGGGGATGCCCTGAATAACCAATATGGGATGGAAAAACACCAACATCCTTGACACACATTGTTAAACTACAATACTATCCCATGTTAAATTGGGATACCTCTTTATGAGTGATGATCTTACCCCATATCAAATTTGGATGCCCCAGACAAAAAATATTAGATAAAGAAACTACAACATCCTCATTGCACCACATTGAAATGAATTCCTACCCTATGTAGAACTAGGATGCATATTTATGAGAGATGAATTTATCCCATATCAAACTAGTTTCCCCTACAAAACAAAAATGGGAAGAAAAAACTTTATTTTCCTCATCACATGATGTTAAACTATAATATTAACCCATATTTAATTAGGATGCCTCTTCATGAGAGATGATTTTACCCCAAATCAAATTTTGATTCCCCATATAACAAATATGGGATGAAAAAACTCCAACATCCTCATTACATGATGTTAAAATGTAACCATACCCCTTATGATTTTGGGACACCTCATATCCTCCTATGAGAAGACTTTTTATCCTTATTTAAGTAGGCGGTCCCTTTCTGGTGTTTGTCTCTTACCACACCTTGTTCCAAAACTATGTGTGTCTTGGTTCCCATCTTCATGGGATATATAGCAATTTTTGGATATTTTATCTTGGGTCCAGGCCCTTCATTGACTCATTATGGGTGACACTCTACCCTAGCATCATGATGTTGACATAGTGTATGGTTCGTCAATGTTATGTATGGAATAGGGTCACTTTGACCCCCATTCACAACAGGTTTTCACTCTTCCATATACCACAAGCCATGTTAAGACATATGTGCCCCCTCTTTCAAATAATTGGGACCATAAACCATTAATTGTCCATACAGTCCAAATTTTATCACTTTAAACTAGGAACAACCCCTATAGTTAGAGTTGTAAACTTTAAAATACAATTCCCAATATCCTTAGTGAACGATCTTAAACTATGGTCATACACCTTATAAAACAAGGATACATTTTAATAAGAGATGATAATTCCCCATCTAAAACCTATATTTAGGCTCACACATCATGAACTAAATATATATATATATGGGACTTCTCATACTTTTTGTGTGTGTTTATGATCCTCATTGACCCTTATTCACCTTGGGTTTGTCATCATTTCACCCGAAACATATCCATGGTAAGCATCTTATAGACCAAACTCTATGACCATAAACTAGGAACCTATGGTCCGACCTCTAGAACCTTAAATTGGGAATCCATGTTCATGTATCACAATATTAAAATATGTACATGAATATTTGGAAATGTGTTGCACAACTTTAGGAACTCCTTGGCTCATTCATGTCAGGTTTTCTTCCTATCATGCTACACATACCCCTTTTGGTGCTCTAATATTATAGTCCAGACTCTATGACCTTAAACTAAGAGTCATGCACTATGAATATAATCCTTGAAACTATGTTCATAAAAGGTTCCTTCATGATTTTCTAAATGGAAAAATCCTCCTAGTCTCTACATGCAAGACTGTTTATACATCCTTTCACATGACATTAAATTGTAACCCTATATCCATCAATGGACATGAGAATCCCTATTGAATTCACAT
This sequence comes from Viscum album, assembly GCA_963277665.1. Classification (NCBI taxonomy): domain Eukaryota; kingdom Viridiplantae; phylum Streptophyta; class Magnoliopsida; order Santalales; family Viscaceae; genus Viscum; species Viscum album. Next base: position 559,949,150 of record OY728119.1, read on the forward strand.
GAGGATGAAATTATGGGAATCTTTGTGTGTAAGAAACAAAAACTATATCACAATTTATGCAATGTAAAACTATGTCATACATCATCCTCCCTATATGATGTTAAAATGCATGTCCAATTTCCTTACCTCATGATGTTAAATTATGTGTTCATCATCCTGTTTTATAATGTAAAACTATGAGGCATCTTAGGCCCTTTCCTGAGAAAACCATTAATCTAGTGATGGTCACCTCCTACATCATTCATATTATTTAATCATCATTTGGTGTCCAGGATAGTGATCCCTTTTAAGGAAATTATGACCTTTTTTAACAGTGATATGGCCACACCATTGTTATGTAATCGATGGTAGTGTAATTACAAGAGTGCTGGAATACATTCAAGCATTCCATAACTTCATCTACATGCTTCACTTCCCCTTATTTGGGTCCCCATCCTACTCCATGTCTTAAGGTACCCCCTAATAGCTCATTTTCTAGCTATAATGGATCACTTATCATCCTAGACTAATTCCCCAGAGGAATTTTGAAGAAAATTTGAGATAGGTCATAAGTCTTCAAACATGGTCAGTGGTCAAACCACATTTTTTGCCCCTATTATCAGCTAACCAGTGTGGATTATATGTGATAAACATGGTCAATAGTTATCTTATAACATGATTCCACACCCCTTTTGTTCCATATTTTGGGCATCATCATTCACATTCAACATTCCCCTTAGTTCAGGTAAAATTCAATGCCCTTAGTGTTTCTCCATTTGCGCACTAGAGAACATTGGAAGAGATAGTAAATTATCTAGAGAGCCCCATCCTCTAGCCTTATCCTCTCTTAGTATAAGCACTCCAAGTGGTTAGTGAGCAATATAAGACCCCAAGTATTCAATGATTGTTTGAAAGACTCATATGAATGTTCAATCACATGGTATTTAATTATTTCTCACACCGAGAAAGGCTCATGTGATCATAGGAATTGGTAATTTGTTATCTCGAGAGTTTGATTGAAGTGGGAACAAAAGGAATGTATTCATTCATGTAGGTGTTTAAATAAAAAAAACCAAAGTTTCAAAGATCCATACATGCATTGCAGCCTCTCATTTTCAAAATTACTTCAGAGATCAACCCCAACAATCAATCGCTTAATCATATCCAACCTTTCCTGAGTGGACTCAAAGTTCTTTTGTCGCTTCCCTAGGTATTATTTCTCTTCATTAGTCTTGAAGACTGATTATTATGCTATAATCCTTTGTTAATTATGCTCATCCTAGCATGAAAACACCATGGAAATATCCTCTTCTAACTGGTCCTCGACCACCACCATTTGGGTATGGATATGGTATAATTCTAAAATCTGTGTTCCAGTGACTGCTACATGTTCTCGTGCCAGCCCCTATATGCCGGAAATATCTCTTTCAACATCCTAAAGCACCTTGAAGCATCCAAACCTATGTTTTTTCTAGGAAAGGCAATTACCCTACCATTCCACACAATCCCACTCGATAAAGAATACCCAATAAAATGTGTGAAGGATTATCAACTCCACCCCATAAATCCCCAGGCCAACTAGCCAGTATTAGAGAGATCCCTTCCAAATTGACAGGTTAGTTATTCGATTGTGGGTGATGATGTTCTATGCATACCTAATTGTCATGAAATGAAAAATCTGGTTCTCCTCAGTGGAATCTGAGATGTAATTCTAAAAATCCCTTGGTAGCATAGGATCATAAGGGAGAAGATCACCAATACATAATTGGATGGATCATTCAAGTGTAATTTATTGGGAAAGAGTAGATGAATATCCACTCCTAGAAACAACTCACTGGCAGTCTCTCCACTTGCGATAGAAGCCTCTACCACCCCCTTTGTCACTTTTGTGGTAGAAATAAATATCCCAACTCCAACAGCTACCCTAGTTAGTGGATCAACCTCAGATTAGGCCCCTATATCCTCCACTACTAGAAATTCTGGGGAAGAATCATCTAATATAGACTCCCTAGTTTACCCGGATCAAAGCATAATTTCCACCTCTTCCATTATAGCTTCAGTTCTAGCAGACACATCAGTGGAATGACCACCACAGGATCTACCATCATAGATACTTCATCCAGACCCATAATTAGAATCATCATAACCCCTCCATCAAGAGAATGGTATTATTGGTTTTCTCCAATTGAACCTCCATAGTTGACCTTATTGTTTTAGTCTCCCTATAAATTTACACCAGGGGGGAAGCATATTCCATTTTCACCTCATCCCCATATATAGTTAACACAAGTGTTCAAGTTAATGGATGAGTCTTGAGAACCATTCATGCTACCATACCAAAATACACCAGTCAAGAATAAGAAATAATGGAAAAAGGAAACAAGGGAGTAATGGATAAAGAGAAATAAATTAATTGTATATTCGAGCAAGCAGCTTATAGATATTCATAGGTAGTTTCCTAGGTAAGGTTAACATTGTGGCCTATACCTCAGTTTCATGCATTGATGGATAACAACCCTTGACCACAACATTAGTAAGAGACCCCACAGTCAGCCCTTTATGAGGTGAGGTTGCATCGCTCTCTATATAAGGCCTGTCACAGACCTCTCCCGATTTAGTGCTCATTGATTCCTACATAAGTGAAATAGGGGAAAAACGATGATTTTAGAAAATAGGTGATGTCTGAAAATTCCCAAACATAGGAGGATTTACCTGGTCGGTAGAAGGATATATATCTCTGTCTGAGATTTGATAAGAGTCACTTCCCAAGGATTCTTTTGATCATTCACCCCCATCTATGCCAATAGATGTGTGACTTGCAAGAGCAGTCGGAGGGGAAGAAATGCTGAGAAACATTATTACCCAATTAGTTAAAGTACACACAGTACACCGAGAGAAGATCAAATCCTCTAACTCCACCATATATTGCATCTCCTTAGTGTGAGGAGCATAGAATACTACCTTTTCATGGCCCAACCTATTAGGGTATATCCCATCATTGTAGAGGTGTTTTCACACCACCCAAAGGGTAGTGAGATGCATTTGGTTCCACCAGATCTCCATGTAAATGGGAAACATGACATCAATAAAAGTTTTTGAGCAACATGACCACTTCCATAGGCATTGGATGAAATCCCTCTAGGTCACTCCAAAGGGATCCATTTCTTCTTATAAACTATTTACCAAGAGATTTGGACCTGATGTTTCTACTCCTATCCCACAAGCATCAATCTTTTTTGGAACATGGCCTTTTGGACCCACTGTTGGTTCCTTTCTAACTGTTTCATCTCTTCTCCCATGGCATGCACCAACCACCACTCAGCCATAATCCCGTGGTTGTAGGGGACCCTCTTGATTGAGTAGTTTAGCAACTCAATATCTCCTTGAGATATTATCTCTCCCAACGTAGCACTTATTCGTGGATGAGATCATACACAGTGGTAGGTACTTAAAATTGATTCCTCCTTTTCCCATCCGTGGGCATAAACAAGTTGTAAATTTGCCTCAGAATAAAAGGTTGACACTCATGGTGCACCTCCATGTATAACTTTAGGGTCATGAACTGTAAGAATCTGAACTTCCTTGTAAACCAGTGTGGGTTGTATGGATCATATATTTTCTCACAGTGAACTCCTTCCACTAGTACCCCACCACATAAGTCTAGGATGTATGATCAGATATAGATGTTTCTTGTATCATAATCCCTAACCATCCCCATTGTGAGGGGAAATTAGTGGATCATGGAGTGCTCAACCAATCCTACCTTCTCCATCATGTCCATCATACCCAACAATAGTTAGTGACACCTAGAAATGTTCATAATTTATGGTCAATAGTTTGTGGCTTGAAAAGAAATGGGGTTTTGGTACAAATTTCTTCCATGTGTACTTCCATCCATATATACATAAAATGGAGGTTCCTATGAAAACATAGTGGATTCTTCTTTTTTATGATTTGAAGAACCACCTTGTAAAGGTTTACCAGTACCAAGATTTCTAAATTGATGTGTTTCCCAATTTATAGCACCACCGTCATTGTTTCTCCACTAGACCCCATTGTGTGCATCCCTCACAAGGAGAATCCATATGTACTTAGGTTCAGAAATAAAACCTTCTAGACAGACTATAGGAAGATCTTTAGGATTGATGTTGTATCCCCATAACTTCTATTGGGGTTTCTCTAAAATTATACATTAGGTACGATCCTTGCCTCGATATTTTTCTCCATGAAATGTGTTCAGATTCCCTGATAACAAATTTTTCGGCTCCTCTCCCTAGATTGTCTCCACCAATAATTAATTTAGGAAATACCAGAACCATTGATTTAATGGGATTTCCCTCATCCTCGACATCTCATTGTTGTTTCCTGGCAATAGATCCATATATGCATTTTCTAGGGCTAATAACTGCTTTTGTCCTCCCACATGTTCTCTATGAAGACAAAATCATTATAAATCACACATAGGAATAGGATAATATAGATTTGGTGAAGGTCCCATTAGTTAATTTTGGAATCCCCATGATGTATGGAATATGTTGGTCCATGGATACAACCTTCTCAAAAACATAGGCATTATGTCTTGATGGAAGTACACACGAAACTGTGATGCCCATGCTCATTCTTAGAGCCCAACTTTCTTCAAAATAGCCTCAAATTCATTGCACGATGAACATTACAAATAGAGAAAATCCAATTCATCATTAATATTTCTTCCATATCATAGGTCCCAGTTGTTATTACATCCATTGAGTTGATCCCCTATACATTCCCTAATGATTGTCTCATACTGTGGGGGGGGGGGGGGGGGTCCTACTCCTTCAAGTTCTCCCAAAAAACATTTATGATGTGGTAGAAAATATTTTATTCCATGAGTGATAAGTGATCCTTGGAGATATTTCCTATTGTAGCCTTATGCCACTAGTATATTCCAAGTGAACTCCTGAATTGGTTGGTGAATTGTTATTTTCTCTCTGAAGGGATAAAAACATTGCCTCTCATCCTGAAGACATAGAGATACTGCCTATTATAAAATGGGTACTCTTTTTGAGACTCTATCAATAGTGAAATTAGTGATTCATGGTCTGACGTGCAATATACACTCTCCTCGATCAAGATGTTAAACACTATTTCTTTTTGATGAGAGTAGTTTCATTGGATCCTTTAGTATCCATTTAATTTGAGACTTATGATTGTTTTGATCTATTTTGTGAAGTTTTATTCTTAGATATTTGGTTCGTGGATATTGGTTCATTATGGTTTGGTTCATAGAGATCATTTCTTGATGTTTTGGTTCTTGGAGGTAGTGTCCTAGATAAGGTGAGATTTGTGAGTGGTGTGGATCTAAAACATAAATCCCTCGAAAAGGATGTGAGCTTCACAAAAAGTGAGTGCAGATTTTTCTTCTCATGAGAGCCTAGTGATCTTTATAATGGGCCCCTCAACTATTTATAGGCTTATATCTAAACTCGATCTTTGATATGGTCTTCGGGGAGTGACCATCATGAATGGGATCCAGGGGTGAGCTTCATGAAATATAGATAACTTCTAATTTTCAATGATTGTACCTTATAATTCAAACCTAAATTTCCATATCAAATCTCATTCCATAGGGGGTGGGTTTTTTGAAACCAAAATTTGTTTCATGGGAACATTAGAGGAATGCAAGGATGGTTCAAAGACAATCCAGTCTAAAATGGATGAAACTTTCTGATCCAACTCATATCGTGTTCAATCCATAATGTTAATATTTGGTGTGACATAGGTAAAAACCTTCCAGATCCACATCATATGTTGTTTGATTGAAAATGGTAAACTAATGAGTTGCATTCTCCCTTCTAGTGATGCTCCTATGGATCTACCTCACGAGGAATTTGATCCAAAAGAATGGTAAACTATATAGGTATATATTCCTAGGGACGCAAATTGATCCATATTCATAATACATTAAACTTGTTCCCTATTCCATCTTAACTAGGAATCTGATATGTATCCATAAAACATTAAACACATACCTCGATCCATCTAAACTAGACATTATCATCTATCTTCACATGATGTAGAACTCATGACCTGACCTAGAATACCAACCCTATTTATATGTATGGTATTGATCATGAAAAAATACTTGGAATATGTACCCTATTCAATTAATTGCATTATTATCGATACAGAATGCCTTGGGATCTGTGCCTAAGATTCCTCACATGGGATTCCCTCCCAAGAGGAATATTTGTGTTAAATAATGTGCCCACCATCCAGACATGCCCCATGATACCCTCCATGAATACTCTCTTAATTGGATTTTGATGGTCTTTCAAGATAGATTTAGTGTAATTAATCGACATCAAAAAATAAATGACACCAGAAATGGGTTACACAAACATGAATCAAATATATGGGGGAGACATGAAATAAGAAACAATCGCCAAGAAGGAATCCGTATAAGGAGGTACTGATATCACATCATCCCATTTTGATCAAGGAGTATACATCATTGATGGATTTGATGAAAGTATCCCACATTTGGAAATTGGTAATGCGGGGAAATAGAAATCCAGCACTCTCATTCATGTCGCTGCATAAGCGGGTCCCAATGAAAGCATAAAAATTAGTAAATTTTACATTTTGATTGAATTATATTTTAGTTACACCATTCATTATATGGACTTATATTTCTTTCTCATAAAATCATTTTTATGGATTATTAAATTAATTCTTATTCATTGATGGATTTGTTTGTTCCCAAAAATGAAACGTTGTTGAGAATAATCCCCACCCCTTTAAATGATACTTCAATTTCCTGTCTATGTTATTTATTTTGAAATATGTCCCCTTTTATTATTTTAAAACCCATATATTAATTATCTCATATGTTCTTCCATTTTTTATATACATATTTTCAAAATAAAATTTTCTTATTCTTTTTATGATTTGGGTTTCAATAAAGGTATTATAAAATATTATAAATGGATTCACCTTTCATGAGCTTATTTTTAATCATACAATATACATTTCCTCAAAAAAATAATTTATTATTCAAAGATTTATTAATGGGATTTAATTAAAATTTATGTTTTAAAATGGTTTTCATGTTACCTTGTTCAAAATGGTTTAGCATGTTTCCCATAATTTCTTCATTTTAAGACAATATTATGAAGTGTTTTATAAATTATGTTTTTATAGTTTCAATTAAATTTTCCTTTGAAACAATAAAATTTATATCTACTTTATAGTTATATTCCATGAAATACTCTCTAAATTATGTTATATTATTTTCATTTTTTTGGATTAAACTCACAGTATCAAACAATCTAATTCTTAAACCTGTATTATGTGGTACAGTTCATAGTTATATTATTACTAAATTATATTTCATCAATATAAATATATATCAAGTTTATTATGTTTCACTTGTTATATAATTTTATAATATCATCCATATTCTTTATATGGATGACTTAAGATAATATCATTCTGTTTATTAATTGGGGAATGTATTGACACCCCATATGTTTATTATTCTAGTAAGGATGTTTATTGATTACTAAGGAACATTGATTATGTATTTTATTTATATTCATTTATATCACATGGTGAATAAATTAGACTTAATTATGTGATAGGTTGGTCCATATTTAATATAACCCCTTGAATATATCAATAAGTCTCACAAGACAGACTATTTTGGTTGTTTGGGGTATGTGCACCCATTTATTAAGATGTATTAGATGTAATTATGATGATAAGAATATGTTTTATAGGAATGAGGCCTTAAAGGTAAGATAATTTGGTATATGGTATGATTAATATGTCCTACACTATGCATTTGACTAACATGAAATCAGAAATAGTTCCATATGGGATTAATAATATTATTATGTCATTAATGGATGATTTTCAATCTTATGTGATTTGTTATATGTAATTTTTTCATTATTATTTATTCCTTCCATATTTTTAATTCCTTGTTTCTAATAGACAGATTTGGATATAAAATAACCACTAACAATGAATTTGCATTTACTATTCTTATATTTCAAATTAGTGATGATCATAATGAATTATATTACATTTGAAATGCCCATATTGGTTTAATGTGTGGAGAATATTATGGGGGTGTTGAAGATATATTTTAATATAATGGATTCTTACCATAGTTGGAAAAATACCTATTATATGGTTAATATATGGGGTTTTTTTAATGTTATTCCTAACTCTCTAAAAATAAAAATAACAATGGTCTCTAGTGTTTATGTGACTAATTATTATTTTTATATATTTTAATTATGGATGGTTAAGTTGAGTCACATTAGTTTATTTCAAATTTGATATGTAATGATTCTTTATTTATAAAAGATTCCTAGAGTATAGTTTTGGAACATCAAACATTGGGTGAAAATCCACTCATATCTATTTTATACAATAAAAATTTAATGAGTAAGAAGAATATTATCTAATTATAATCATAAATTAGTTTCATCCAATTGAATTATGTGTAGTACCATCCATTGGGGATGCACCATTAATATTCATAGATGTAGCTCCACCATCCTTACTCGTGTGGTTTTACTTCTCTCTTTATAAGTCTTGGATACAAATTTAAATTTGTCAAAAAATTACCTAAATTGATTATATATGGTTTTGCAAATAATATTTGTGTACCTATGGCTCATGCATGTACTCTACATTCCATTCATTCTTTGTAGAATACCAACATTATGTTGGCTCGACAATGTAGTCTTGAGTTGGTGGGATTTGGGAAACAATTGAGTGTCAGGGTATCCTTTATTTCTAAATGGTATTTAATTTGTGTGAAAATTAATCATTATGAAATAAAAATAGTTATATTAGTGTTGGCATAGCCTCTGGATGTGATGCATATAATTTTGTCTTGAAAAAATTGCTTCAGTCACCCAAATTATTGAATTCCCAAAAGAAGTGTTCCATAGGACAGAGGGAATTTCCATGAGTTTCTAGTATACATTGTCCCCCAATTATATCCATAGTCTATAATGTGTCTTGTTTTATTTATTGATAAAAAATAATATTAAAATATACATCCTTGGTTGGTTTACCTATACTACATTGTGACTAATGTAGTCCTGGTAACTTAACACAACATTAATTGATGAGTATCATTATCTATAATGGGATGAATATAGGATTTCATTAGAGTTTCAGTGTACTCTAAATCTCTAATTTGAGACTTTATTGGCATTGATTTTCTATCATGTTTATTTGTAATGTTATGTTGGTACCATAATACCCACTTGATATTGGATATGACACTACATTAGTGATTTGACACATTCTCAAGTGTTGTCTAGAGATAATGATGCCGGGGGACACTGTTATGAGGTACCCAATGCATCTTATATTTCCCCAAAATGTTATCTAATCACCAAAAGTTTAATTTTATGTATTTGAATTATAATATTTTTCTTTCATTCAAAATGTTCTCCCATGAATTCAAACACATAAAAAAGTTAGTGAATCATCTACCATCACATCAAGGTTCAAATTATATCTCAAATGAATGAAAATAATTACATTAATTTACAATATTGGTATCATTATACAAAACATCTAAAATTATAAAAAGAACTATAAATTATTGAAAATAAAAAAATACCAAAAAGAATAATGGAAAACTATCCTAAATCAATAAAATATTTATGTAATAAAAACCAATGATTTCAAATCAATAGAAACATTTTTTCCTTGAATACCAAAATTTTTAAAAAATCACCTTCTTTTTCCTATGTTACATTAAAATACCACCATTTCCATAATATATTTGGTCCAACAAAGGAAATTTACATTATTTAAATTCATTACGAAAGACATTATAATCATATTAATATTTATAATTTTTTATAATCTGAACTTTTAATTATTACATACTCATATATTATTTAATTAGTATCTAATTTTAATATTTGGTATGAGTATTTTTGATGTTTTGGAATAGTTTGGTTTTAGAGGTGTTGTAATTCAATCTTCTACATATGTTCATCTCTAACATGTCATAAAAGGTAGTTAAATTTATGATTTATAAATATTTATTATGTTATAATTTTTTTCTATGAGACTTTTGGTTATGATTCTTAATGTTGAAATTGGTGGTCAATATGTTTCTGTTATTTTTTAACAAATAAATTTGAGTATATTAATTAACGAGTTTAATATTAATGTGAACATTACAGAAAAATAAAATAATTATTTACTTATTTATATCATATAACATTTATAATTATATTCTAAGATTTATCCATAATATTAATTTATATCATTGTTCCTATAGGTGGTTAAAAATAATCAAACATGAACATACCATAATTAATGGATAAGTATATTTATGAATTAGGTTTATTTTGGAAATAATTAATATTAAAGAATCATAAGGATAATATAAAGATTTTTTTTAATTTCGTGGATCATATTTAATGATATAAAATAAGAATGAAACTATATGAAAAATAATAAATGTTACTTCGTGGAGGAGATAGTCGATAAAACACAAGATTAACATTTTAATTTCTTAAAGAATGATTAATAATGATGGTAGAATGTAATTTTTAATTTAATAATAATAATTTATTATATATTTCACACTTATTCGTTAATATTATCCTTAAAACTACTATTAGAGGTGGGTGTTAAAAGAGAGGATGTCACTTTACTTATGTAATAACCCACACGAATTCACGAATGTAGTCTTCATTTTAGTTAATAAAAAGGTTGAAAGGGGGTTAATAGTTATTACTTTAATATAAAAACAATTTTGATACTAGAAATACATAATTCATAAAAAATGGTAAAATCTATTTTAAATTTAATTATAAAAATGAAACATCGTTAAGGAAAAGTTAGTACGTACATTATGAACATTTAGTTTTCTTTATAGGATTCCTTAGAAAGTGAGGAAATATGCCAAAATCATGTAACCATAAGATAAATTAAGTAAAAATATATTTTATTACAATGGAATATGGTATATTTTTAAGATTTAACCTAATTTTGTAGTCGTCATGAAGGAGTGGTGAGAGACAGATTTTATAAGTGGTGAGAATAAACTTTTGTGATTATTTGATCTTAATATAAAGATACAACATGTTTAACATGTCAATAAAATAAAAAATTTAAAATAAAGTATTAAATATAAATTTTATTCAATTAAAACCTCCGAGAATTAATTAGAAACCAAATTCACATTTTACGCCCATTACCCCATTTGTGAACCCATAAACCTCCTAGATTTTGCCATGGTAATTGGTCCTTTACCTAAGTAGTTCAATTTTTATGTCTCAAAATAACATGGAAAATATTAAATGATTTCAATATAATGATTCCAAATATGAAATAATTTTTATTATATAATATTCTTATGAGTAGACAATAATAAATTTAATATTAGAACATATAACGTGTAAAAACCTGTTTATAGAAAAGGCGTATCTGTAAGATTAAATTTTTTATATTGAATAAAATTTCCAATGTATTTAAATGACATTATATAGATTAATTTATTATAAAATGAATAAAATTTATGTTCATAAAAAATCAAGATAATTAAAATTTTTTCAAAAAAAATATTTAATTAAAATAATTGACCAAAAATAGTTTTTCTTATTGGAAAATAATAGTTATGAGCATAAAACATTAATAATAGTGTATCCTAATTCAGTATAGTATTTAAAAATAAATTTTTTACTCCTTAGATAATTATGTGACCTTAAATGTAATTTATATGTTTTTATGTTATACTTAGTTCTCGATAGATTCATAGATGTTATGGTTTTAATAGAAACTATACTTTTCACTATTCACTAAAAACTATTATTTTAGGAAAAATACAAAAAATAAATGTTAGATAATTTATATATCTATAATTAAAAAATGATGTTAATTTTTTAATATTAAAATTATAAAATTTATTGATTTCTCTTTTAAAGGAAAATTAAAAATATAATGAAAAACTTCTTTTATAGAAGAATGACCATTTGAAATCTTAATTATTCTGAGACCCATTTTTTAGAAATTCATAACATAAATAATTTTAATATGTTATTTCATATATTCAAATATAATATATTATAGAAATATTCTCTTCAAATTTAAAATTTTAATATATAATGAGAAAATATACAACAGTAATAGAAATATAATTATTTGAGAAAGAACAACATTTTTTAATATTAAATGATATTAATTTTTTTAACTTCTAAATGTAAACAATTTTGGTTATGTAATATTATTTTTTTATTATATTGTTCCAAAATTTTCTTATTAGTATTCATATAATAAATGGCATCCCATTTTAGTTCTATTTTTCATATAAAAACAATTATTGGAATAATGTTTATTTAAGGGGAAATTTTATAGTAAAATCTTGGGTCATTACATCCCCCCAATAAATTCCTTCCCCAAAAGTTTAATTATTAATTATAAAAAATATAATTACATTTATATACAAATAATCATGGATAATTATATAGATTCTATGAGGTGAAACCATTTCTTTCTAAGGGAATATTATATAGTGTATCGTTTTCCTCATAGTAGGTATATATTAATATTATCAACCATTTATTCCAAATATGACTCTATAAAGAAGTATTAGTATTTTCTAGAGATATACCTTACATAACTTTATTTTTATGATATTTCATACTACCAAATATGGAATTAAATATTATTATGATAATATCTGATAGAATTAGTGTAAATGTTCAGATGAATATAAAATTTCAATCCTAAGATATCATCCCCAATGAAACTTTCATTTAAACCTATTAAAATTTTATTTCAGCAACATAATAATTGGTTTATCCAAAAAATTTATTGGTTCAACATAGGTAACCTTATATTATATTATATCAAATATATTAACCTAATATCTTAATGTAATTAAGAAATATATCTATCATAATGGATTGTAAACAGAATGTGATTATCCAGTAAATAAACCCCAAGAGTGTCTCCCCAAGAATGAATTATTTGTCTCACCCATCGTACACCAGAGTTATGGTTGAGTTATTACTCAAGAAACATTTTCTTGTTGACTAAACCTATGTTCATCTACGTCATAGTCGTATCCATATTCCAGTAATTTCGTAGGGATGTTATCACTAGGAGTACTAGAAAATGTATACTTTACGTGAACCTTAGGATATTATCCTAATCATATAATTATTCCTTATACCTATCCTTAGGGTTTTCCCAAAAGTTAAATTATCTAATTCTGTAAAATAACTAAAATAATCCTAAATAAATAATGAAACAGTACTCTAATACCAACTATAAAAACCTATGAGAACATATATTTATTTTGAATTAATATTATAAATTAATGATTACAAATCAAAAATAATTATAAAATACAAATTATTGAAGGTTTACTATCTTTGAGGATCAATTACATATGTAACTTATCTTATAGTACATGGTAACATTTCTCAATAATCAAACCACAACATACTCCCTTATCTACTCCTCAAATGTTCAACTTATCATTATAACCTGGGGAAGGGAAATATAAGAAAGGGTGACCATAAAAACTCTATAAGGGAAAAATTATCAACTTTACCATAAGTATTATACCATAATAATTTTATACAACATGTATAAGATAAAAATATCTTATGAAAATGAATTTTGAGAATTAAGAGTTTTCCATAATCCATTATATCAAGAAATGTAATCTCAAAAGATAAATCATATACCATGTAAAAAGAGTGTGGAAATTTAAGAAAATAAAAAAAAATATCCATGGTGAATAATTATATTAATAGTGTATAATGATGTGGGAAAAATTATAGGGAAATGTAGTAAAAACACAGTCACAAGAAATCATTACATAGGTTTTCAGGTATCAGAATCCCATGACCCCTTACATAGTGGCTCATGCAATTCTTCCAGTGACCCATTACTCACAAAATAATCATAACTGGAAGCACATTAGTAACATAATTATCACAAATAATGGATTATTATTTACTCTTATATAAAAAATAATATTCCTTTATTAGCTCAAGTATCAAAACTTGTCATCCAATATAGAATCGACCATCACAACTCGTAGTATGTTATTGACTCGAGTATCACAACTCATGGCCCATTTATTTCTCATGAGATATAAAACCATAAAAAATAAATTAGTGGGAGATATAGGTCCCCACCCTTTTATTATAGTCAAATATATTTTCAAATTTAATATAATCATTTATCCAAATATATTGAACCAATTGGAGGAGAATGATTTTCATGTGATTTCCAGAATGTGTAAATAAAATTAACATCAAAATTTTAAAAGGTCAATAAAAAATTCTATTACTCTAAAATATTATTTCATAATTAAATTTAGTGGGTGATTTAATTAAAAATAATTTCTATTTAAATTAATCCATTCTAGATAAATAACAAAATAGAAGAGAAATTGTAATTGATTTTTTAGAAAATGATTTTATCTTTGCCATACAAGATGATATTACAGTCACTTTAAAATTCCATTTTTGAATAGGTGAAGTGAAATTTTTTAAAATAATTCTCATTATTAATAAAATTTAATTTTGGATCCTTAAAAAATAAATTAATATTTCAAATAAATTTTGAAGAAAAAATATTTATAAATTGTTTTACTTTTAAAAAAATACAATAATTGATCATTAAAAAATAAATACAGGTTTGAAATATTAAAAGTTTTTTTGTAAAAATTTACCATTCAAAAGAATATATAATATTATATAATTGAAAATAAATAAACAATTTATAATTAAAACATGGTGTCCATGATAAAATATTTTATTTTGAATGGATGGAAAAACTTTTTAATATTTTGAAATGTCATTATTGAAAACCCACATTGTAAAAAATATTATAAAACTTACAAATGAAAAGTGGAAATGTAAAAAAGGAATTTCACATGAATAAAAATATATTAAAATTCAAAAATAATAAATAAAAACTGTTTTCTGTATTAAATAACATGGAAATGGGGAGAACCCATTTTTAAGTCCGGGGATATTTTTTCATCAAAATGTTGCACATTTATGAGATATAAATTTAGTGAGAAAAATATTTGAGTTAAAAAGATCATTTTAACCATAAATAAATAAGGAAATCTCATATAAATTACAAAATAAAATAATTTACCAATGTTATAATAGTGATGATCACGTAATAATATAATAACTCAATGAAATGAAATTTGAGTTAACTAAATCCCTTATGGATATCACAATTCATATATCAAGAAATATCTGCAAATGTTTTATGTCATAAAAATGTAAACCAATAGAGATAAAAGTTAAAATACCACATAATAAAATAAAATAAGGGAATGTTCCTAATATATGTGTAATAAGATCAAGAAAAACAATTACTACTCAATGAATGAAAATTGTGTTTTGAAAAAAACATTATGGTATTTATAATATAAAAAGAAGAGGGTTATCATGAAATAGATATTAAAATATAAAATATTGAATGGTATTAATAAAAATTCAATGAAATAGGGTAGTTAATAAAAAATATAAAATAAATTTTGGTTCTTAATATTAAACATGTCTCATGGAATAGAATAAAGGGAAAATAACCATTTCCCTAATTTCAGACTTCCACTAATGCACATGAATTTCTAATATAACAAAATAATTATCCCATTCACTAATTTCAAAACATCACTAAAATATATAACATTTTATAAAATAAATTTATAATAATTCTATACATGAATATTATTTTTTCAATATGTATTTTCAATATTCGGTTTGAGTAATCTTGATCTTATTTAACCAATTTCATAATTATGGTTTTATTCTTCATTCTTTTCCAAAAGTTAAAAATTACTAGAAAATACAAAGCAGTAGAAAAAAATTATTTATATTAATTTTAATTTTATAATTTCATTCAATGTTATTTTTTTTATGGTTATTAAATATTAAATTGATGATGGGCATCCTTTGAAGATTATTTTTAATGAACGAATGTTAGTATATTAATTAATGAGTTAAAATTAATGTTACTGCAAAAAATAATTATTCAATTAATTATATCTTATATTATACATTATTATGTTTTCAAATTAATCTGTGGTATTATTTTATTTCATTGTTCCAGTCAGTGTTTAGACCCACCCACGGAAGAACATATAATAATTAATAGAGAATCATTGTTATGAATGTGGATTCTTTTGGAATAATATAATTATTAAATAAGTGTACTCATATTTTTTAGATATTTAAAGGTTTCTAATCATATTTTTTGATATTTTAGAAAATAATAATAAATATAGGTGAAAATTATATGAGTTACTTTGTGGAAGAATTAGTATGCACATATAGATAATTAACATTTATATTTCTAAATGAATGAGATAAAATTAATGTGAATTTTATTTTTTGTAAAAACATGATATTTTAAATTAAATATTCATTTAAAATATAATTTTTTCAATATCCTTCCTCACATTAACCAATGAACCAAAAAACCAAAAAACAATATATAATTGTTATAATATAGTCGTTATGTTGGGAGGTATAAATACAGTTGACTAATTTCTAAAATATATATAGAAATATATATCATTTTCAAAAAAAAATAAACTCGTGTAGAATAATAAAAAATAAGATCACTTTACATATAAGAATTTATTTTTTTCCCAAATTATCTTTTAAGAGAATTATTTTATGAAATTTAATATTTTATATATGAATAAAATTTTTGGTATGAATTACCTATATTAATATGAATACTAGATTAAAAAAAATTTATTATTAAGTGATATAATTTAAGAATAAGAATAATTAATACATTGAAGTTCTATGTTCTAATAAAAACATATATTTATTATATTTATTTTTTTATTTTACAATAAAATTCTCAAATTTAAGAATTTTATTTGAATAAATAAATTAATTTTTTGGATTAATCATAAAAATATTATGTTAGGATAATATTTTGTGATTTTTTTAAAATAAGAGATATTTATTTGAATAGTCAAAAATATAGTTTTTATTTAAATTATATATTTTAGAACTATATCAATAAGTATAACGTAAAAATTTTAAAAACATTTTTCCTGATCAAAGATTAATATAAGGATTAAAACTAAAAATTATAAAAAATTAACATGACTTTAGATAAACTATGTTTAACCATTTATTAAGTTGAGTAATATTTTCAAGTAAATGATGATTTTGGTCTTTTTTTAATGAAATATTATTCTTGTAAAACAATATTTCCATAAAATCCATATAAGTTTACTAATTTTATAATAAAAAGTTTTTTAATTAAAAAATATTAATCCACAGATAAATTTTAATATTAAAATGAGCATAAAAATAAGATTTTACGTCTTTCATGCACTAATGTTAATGTTTATATTTCTTAAAAAAAGAATTTTTTTAAGATAAAAAATAAATATTTTTGTTATTAATAGGTCCCAAATAAGTAATAATTTACATTTTTTAGGAATTAAAATTATATTACTTTGGTAAAAATTAGTTATCACAGAAACAAAATTATTTTTCAAAGAATTATAATTTTTTCAATATTTTATTTTTTGTCTCAATTGGATATCTGTTAAATGAAGACTCTAATATGTGGTTTAAAAATAATTAAAAATGAATAAATACTTAATTAATTTGTTATATATTATAAACATGATTAAGAACACTAACAAATTAAAATGAAAAAATTATTCAAAAAACATTTCAACACATTTTATGTTTTAATTTGAAAGATAATTTCATCATATTTAGAAATTTAATTAGATTAAATAGATTAAAAATCGGGTTGCATCACATAAAATGTTTCTAAAATGGTCATATTATTTTTTTAGTTATAAAATAATAACTATGATTAATATTTTATCAATATTAATAAGTGTCAAAATGGAATTCTGATGTGTCATGAATTTAACTAACTCTATTGCTAACTTAAACCTTATAAAATACCTTTTTAGGTTGAAAATTCATACCCACATATATCAAAAAAATTCCCTCGTAACTCTCCTAAATCTCTCGGAATTCCATTATTACCCCTTAGTTAATTAACATTATTTTCCAAAGATTAAGGTATCTTTTTCACATTTAAAAGGAGATATCTTACACCCATTTCAATAAAAACATCTAGATTGAAATTAAAATTAAACACTAAACAATTTAATTCTTATAGATACCTGTACATCTTTTATATTCTCTATCCTCAACAATTTTTCTCAAGTCCATCATTTTGAAGGGATACCTTAAGTGACGATCAAAATTTTCAATATAAGTATTACAGACCTTTAAACTTTTTTTTACCCTTCCATTCCACCATCATCCCAAACCATTATAACCGTATATATATAATTATATAAGTATAAATTATATACTTAAATGTTACTATATTTATGGTATAACCATTATCTATTCCCTTTTCATTATTTAAAAAATTGACAATTTTGCTTGTGCATGTGTCTAGACTTCCACCACCATGAATGACAAGTTTCGTGTTTCCACACCACAATTCAAGGATGGTTATAGAAATGAGTTCACTAAATATATATTTTATTTATCACATAATTTATATTTTATAAATATAATTTAGTCATTCTAAAAGTAATTTTAACAAAAATCCCTACTGGTAAAACTAACCACCTAAAACATACATTTGAGGGGAAAGATATATTTATTTATAATTTAAAAATTCTTTTTTTTAATTTAAATTATTGATATAACTATTAAAAATTATTATTAATTAACTTAATAACATCCAAATTATTTTGTGTTACCTTTATTATAATGATATTATAATAAACCAATCTCTTTTGTAGCAATACTCACACATAGATTGTAGAATGTTCATGTCGGATCGGATTAATCACCTATATGAAAAATGAAAAAAATAGAATATATGGATTTAGAAATTTAATTTTGGATATTAATAAGTAAAAATGATTTTTATTTATTTTTAATGTAATTATTTAACTCATTAATTAGTAAAACATCATTCCGTCTTTAATATTTAATTATAAAAAGTCGTTAATAACTTTATTATCCTAGAAATAACTAAAATACTTGTGATACTGAATTATAAAATTATAAATAATTATAGAAAATAATTTTACAAAACTTTTTTTAACATAGTAGTTATGAACTTTGTGATAATAATAAGGAAGAATACTAACATTACAATACTTGTTCCAAATGATTGAGATTAATCACAACAGATAATAAAAATAGATAATAACTAACTAATATACATATAGAGAATAATTGTAAATCAAGTTTATAAATAGTGATGTATATGAATAAGGTTATTAAAAAGGTGATTATGATGGTTATATATTATTACAAGTAAGATTAGAGTGTGATCAACTGAGAAATAATTAAAGGTAATGGTTTAATAATCAAATATTCTAATTTGTTGGATTATTGTATTTTTTAATTGAATATACTTTTCAAGAAATAATTTAACCATATATTCCAAAATTTTATATGTTATTTACGCTTCTTATCTTTTTAAATTAGTTATCATCCTCAATAACCGCTTATTTTTTATATTCATTTTGTAAAATTAAATTATAAATTTTAAAATAATAATTATAATCTTATTAATGAACATTTATTCTATATTTATGTTTCTTCCAATTAAATGTATTTTCATTAATATAATACAAATATTTTTGGTATTTTTTATTTCTTATATTTTAATTTACCACAATTATCAAATTAAATTCTTTCGTCATTTCTTCGATGTGGTATTTTATTTATAATAGAATAAATTCCTTAATAAATTAATTATTTTTCATTATTTACTAGTATGGATTTATTAACATAACTTTTTTATTATTTTAAGAATAGTTTATTTTGAACTCTTATAACAATTTTACGAATTATTCTATTTCCCTCCTAAAAAATTTATTGAAATTAATTTTCACATCTTATTTTATAATAATATTATAAATGTTTTATATTTTAACATCAATGTTTCCTCAAAAGTTTATCTCTCATAAATTGATATTCTAATTACCCAATATGTTAAATTTTTATAGTATTTCTATTATAAATTGTGTTTTTTATATCATATGATCTCTTAACTTTATGTTATGTGATGTTTCTAAAAAGTTTATGAAATCAATTTTCATCCATTCTTTAAGATAGGATAATAATTTATTTTAAGTGGAACATATGTAAGGATGATGATGGGTTAGATCCTATATAATCCTCTAGTTTAATGGTTTAAGTTTATATCTCATTAGACTGTAAGGAGTGAGTATAATTTGTTTATTCACACAAGTGTGTACAAAATTAGTTTACTCACATTTTCAGACATGGACATAATTAGTTTTTTTACAAAGTGGTGGGCATAATGAGTTTTCAAAAACAGTTTTTCCTATGAATATGGATATTACAAATTTTAATGTTTTATTTATCAAGTTTTTCTGCATTTAAAATATCCATTTCATTTTAATGATATGATGTGTTTTCATGGTATGCCAATTTTTTATAGTATTCAGCACTCTTAAATCATTCTCACCTGTTTTATAACTATTGAGGTGTATTTTAATCAATTTTATAACATTTATGATTCCATTTATAAAATATATTCAAGATATAATGTTACTCTATCTTGTTTTATTATTATTATATATGGTATCATGATTGTTTTTTAACATATTTATTTCTTATTCAGGTTGTATTTCATGTTTATGATCTGATATGTTATGATATGTTTTCCCTTACAATATATCGTATCTCACGCCATTATTATGATAGAATTACCCATGTTAAGAACGTGATAATATCATGTGATAAGACATTAAAATGTTCTATAGGATCATTATTTTGGTATAATTTTTCAGTTTGTGTAAAATAAGATTTTTATGCAACAAATATCTTTGACAATAAATCCCTCAGTACTTAGGTTTTAAGACTCTTTTTGGGATTTATTACTGAAACCATGAAAGTTATTAATTTTTTAATTATGTTTATCTTGGGTTAACTTACTTGGTGTGAGAGGGGGTTTAGTTATTTTTGGTATTAGTTTAAATAAGTTTAGAGAAAACCCCAGGGATATGTTTAAGGGAAAAATCAATGTATTTGTCAACATCTTGAAGTTTGGTAATGAAACGATTATGTCATTTTCTTAAAAATAATAACACTATTTGAATACAAAAAAAGGATAAAATATCCAAAAAATATGTACCTAGGGGTATTAATCCTGAATGTGTCATATTGGGTATTAATTAAATCTACACCCAGTTCACTGTGAATAGGCCTAACTACATACCTAGTTTGAAGCTACTAGGGGATATTATTCAGTTAATAACAATATCTTTAGAATAAATTGAAGAGGATTTGTTATGTTTGTTAATAAAGATATTAAACAAGAGAGAACCCAATATAATAAAACATATATTGAACTGAAAGTGTTTTATGTTGAACTGAAAGACAATTAGATCGTTTTCAAGAGTAATACATTTAATGGTTGAATTTTCATGGGAGAATTTATGATGATTCTGTTAGGATATCTCATTTCTACCAATTTAAAATTTAGTAATAATTTATTCCCAATGAAACCATCTTAACAATGGATTCCATAGAAAATTGAAATATTTTTTTAATGAGAAACATAATGGGATATGATCTGGTATAAGAAATCATATGACCAGTCCAAAAAATCCATCAAGAATTATGATTAATAAAATAAACTTATTTTATTTTTGAAATACACCAAACAAGATGAGGATAGAGTTTCATTGAAGTTTAAGTGATGAATATTTTCAAGGAAATATGATTAAATTTCTTTTCTGACAAAAATGTGTAAAAATAAACATTGGGGAACCTCTAAAATGAATTTAAATATGTATTATCTATGGAAAATAAGGGAATAAAGAAATAATATTTCTAGGAAGAAGGAATATTTCATTTAATATTATATGGAAAAATAATTTTCTCTATAAAAATTCACAAGTAATTGAATTATTTAGATGTAGAAATGTGGAAACTATGAAAAAATACAAGTGATTAAGATGAAAATTGAGGAAAAAACTCTTAGACCATGGGAAGGATAAAGGTTTATAAAAGAACTTATATTGAAGTAGATAGTGATAATTATGTGGTTCTGGGTGCACTTATTCATCACACTAGATTTTTAGATTTTTTTCCCAACTATACCCATTCAAATAAAAATACATGGTATTACCAATAATGTATAAAAGTTATTTGAATCTCCATCATGTTTTGTGTGATGATGATTCATACAAGTCTTATTTTCCTTCCTAAAAATTAATCTAATGTAATTTTTAAAATGGATTTGTTCTTTGAACTTGCATTAAAAATTATTTAATGAAATATGGAAAACATATTTAATATTATCGTAATAAATCAATGCAAGGATGATTATGAAAATACATTAAAAGTTAATAATATAATATGGGTCTTAATATCAACATGATAAACACATGGACTGTATAATTTGAGAAAAACATAGTAATAAGTACGAGCCTATTAATAAAGAAATGATATATCTATTATACTTGGAAGATTTATATCCCCATATAAATTTTATCTTGAGTCACATGATATATATTTCAATTAGTTGGTAATAATTAAAATTTCATGGGAACAATTTATTTATTGGGGAATGTAACTCACTGATATTTTAAATTTCATTTCAATTTAATTTCTAATTTCTTCATTATCATTCTTTTCACATAACACCAATCTAAAAAAACCATAATACAACATATAACCTTTATAATGAATCCACTAACTAAGAGGGTATAAATATAGGTGACCAATTTATGAAATATATAGAAAAAATTATCATTTTTAATAAAATGCATCTTCTGTAGCTAGATTTCAAATAACATTACCTAATGCTTGGAAATGTAATTTTTTGAAAATTATCTTATGATGTGCTTTATTTTTAAAATTTTAATATATTATAGATTATTTATATTGTTTATATGAATAATATATGTTGATATTAATTTTATACTAACAATAATTTTATTAGTAATTGATAGAAAATAAAAATAATTGTTAATACTTTAAAAAGTTGTTTTTCTATAAAAAATATTTTTTTATTATATTTTTTATTCAATTGTTATGTTAAATTCTCAATTTTTTGAATTTTGAAGTGAAAAAATGAATGAATGAATTTTTATTTAGTATAAAAATTTTAAATTATTATTATTTTTGATATTTTAATTAAATAATTGGTTTTAAGTGAATATTTAAAAATATAATTTTTACTAAAATTGCAGTGTTTGGGCTCATATCAACAATTAAGTATAACGTAAAAAATTATAAAAAATATTCATGATCAAATATGTATTTAATAAGAATATATAGACATTTAAACATAAAATTATGAATTTATTAAACCAATATTTAACAACTATTTAACTTAATTAATATTTCTCATTACATACTATTTTTTCTCTTCATATAAATAAAATTATATTGGAATAATCTGGAACTAGACTCTAAAAGTCAGTTAAAATTTAATTATATTATAATAAACCAATTTCTATCATCAAAATAAAAAAAATTAATAATATCATCTAATATATAAATCTTATTCTTAAAATTAACTTAAAAAAAATCAATTCTTAACACATTACATAAATTATTATTAAAGTTGATTTTTCTTACACATAAAAAATTTAATTGATAAAATGAATTTATTATTTGGAATAATTAGTTTCAAATTATTTATTAAGTCCCATTCTCTTATTGCAATAAAATAAAATTACAAAGGTAAAAATTATTTTCCCACTGTAAACAATTATTTCTCAAAGAATAATACTTTTCTAAATATTTTTTTAAATAAAATGGATTTGTTTTATATTGATAATAAAAATCATGTTTTCAAAATTATAAAAAAATTGACACCCATTTACTTTAAAGTCATTTATAAAGAGGATTAATAACTCTTAATGATTAAAACAAATTTTTATGAAGTCAATAAATATGATTATGAATTTTTCTATCCATTAATGTTTTGAAAATAAAAAAAACAATTATTAAGGAAAATTATCGTTCTCTAAAAATTGTTTTCTTAAATAAAATTTTCTTTCTCTAAGAAAAGATTTATCCTTACCCGTAGTTTTCAATTTATTATTTAATATATTCTCAATCTAAGTCTAACCTTTTTTTTCTTAAGCCAAAAAATCAGATCCTTACCTATCTTAGAGCCTTATCAATTCTTTGACTCTAATTTCTCTAGAATTCAGTCTCTAAATTCATTATAATTTTGAATATAAATTCACTAAAATTCAGACTCCAAATTCGTTGAAATTCAGACTTCAAATTCTCTGAAATTAAGTCTCTGAATTCATTGAAATTCAGACTTTTAATTCACTAAAATTTAGACTCTGAATTCACTAAAACTTAGACATTGAATTCTATGAAATTATAACTCTGAATTCCTTGAAATTTAGACATTAAATTCATCAGAATTCATACTCCGAATTTATCATAATTTAGACCCCAAATTCATTAAAATTCAGAATTTGGATTCTCTAAAAATCAAACTCTAAATTCATTAGAATTCAGATTCTGATTTCCTCAGAATTCAAGATTTGAATATTAATTTCCCAGAATCTGAATGATCATGTTTTTAGATTCTGATTCTCAATTCCTTAATAATCCGATTAATTTCTTTTCTTACAGTTACCCCTTTCATTAAATTTAAATTTCAATTTATCGGATCTTAAGCATGTTAATGTTTCTAAAGCCTATTAATTTTTCTTAATATTTCTAATGTATCTTAAGAAAATTTATGTTTCTTACATATGATAATGTTTCTTATGTTTTCTTACATGAAATGATGTCGTAAAATCTATTTTTAACTAACCGTTGGTTGAGTGAAATGTGTCTAGGTCCATCTGAAATTCAAGTAAAAATATGACCATTGGAGGAGGAGATGACCATTTAGATTTTGGTCTATAAATAACCCATCCATTTTAATAGTTTGTTATATTTATTGATACGTTGAGAAGTGTCGGATGTACTACTTTATAGAGGGATAAACTCTCATACTTTGAGTGATATATGAAAATATTATTTAGTTGTGAAGAACTCCTTTAACCCAGTGAGTGTTTGATTGGATGATCAATCAAGTACTTCTAGGTATAAAAAGATGGGGGTTCTGACTACCTTAAAATTGGAGGGCTTGCGGGGATAAGAAGAAAGACACTGATACTCTTATAGAGGGATTACACTGGTGTCGGTAAGATAAAATTTCATGATTGTATAAATCAATGGACCATTATCCAAGGTTGTTTAGTACCCTTATCTTTGGATTAAAAGATTTCTTATACATGTTTACTTGTTGTTTTTTTGACTGAAAATGTAGTTTTTTATTATCAAATACACTTTTATGGAAAAATTGAGAAACCCCATGTTCATCTAGGATGTGCATTAAAGGAAATAACATAGTTGCTAAAATAAAACTTGACCCTATTAGCCTGCTTATCACTAAAAAG
This sequence comes from Viscum album, assembly GCA_963277665.1. NCBI lineage: Eukaryota > Viridiplantae > Streptophyta > Magnoliopsida > Santalales > Viscaceae > Viscum > Viscum album. The sequence continues at coordinate 559,974,612 of OY728119.1, forward strand.
TTTCCAGTAAAGGGAAGTTACGGGTGTTGCTGGTGCGTCATCAAAAAGGTCTTCAAAGTGAGACACGATCTTTTCCCACACTTGCATGTATTCCTTATGTGTGATCTTCTACTCATTAAAACCTCTTACTAAAATTAGATTCTATTTGTCTATCCACTCACTCCATTCACTGTTAGTATCCAACCAAATAGGCCTTCCCATCATCTTCTCACCATCCTCTGTGGAGGCATTAATCACCATAGATTCTTCTTCCATATCTTCTTCGGAAGGAAATAGCAATTATAAAGGAATTTCCACATGTTGGTCTCCCCGAAGGAAGGAAACCCCACAACCCCCATCCTCCAAATGAATTAATGTTCCAATAGAATTGGAAGCGCTCCCATTCTCTTTTCCTTTTTCTTTTTTAGCAGATCGAGTCTCCATAGGCAATTGTAAATATGAGTAATCCTTTCGCCCTTTATTACTTCCTTGCTGCCCCTTCCTCATCCGTTGGATGCAGAGATCTTTGTCAAGGAATTCTGGATCACTGTATTTAGCAGCCTGTCCATATGACTCTTCATCATAATCCTCCCTGGAAAGATCATCCTCCTAATCCGACCCTTCAACCCCTAATCTAGAAAAGCGATTATCCAGCTTAATAGCTGGATACATGCTCCTTGATCTTGATCTATTAATAACCTCAGTATGTTGAATGTTCTCTTTACTAGAAGGACCCAAACCAGTAAGCACAACCTCGGCATATGAAGCAGCCTTAATGGCCTAAGCATTACCGTCCTCATGTACAAGATTGTTGGTGTCCAAACATGAAAAAGTGTTATGGGTTTGGACATCATCTTGGACTAGACCCTTGTCTGCATGTTGATTGTTGACCCCCAACATAGAAGCAATCTAGTTTGGAGTGATATGGGGTTTATTTGACACCCCTTTTGTCCAAACAACAATATCCTTCATAGAGAGACTCCCACCTTCAGCTTAAGGAAACTGCACGGAGGGTTCTTCCATTCACTTTGCCACTATTTTACCCATGTCCCGGTCCCTCAATCCCTCCTTGATATGATCAAAGAACCCCAAAATAGAGGGTTCCTCCACCTATTTGGCCACTGGTTTACTCTACACCACATTTCTCTCTATTTGATTGGATTGTTCCATATCATCTCCTTTCCTCGCATGCACTGTATCCTTCCCCTGGTAAATACATTGCCTACAGTTGGTGGCTGAGTGAACCAGACGACGACAAGATGAGAATAACTCCACCTAATGGTCAAAGACCACCACCTGTTTACATCGTACCTCCTCACCAGCTTCAATCCACACAGACTCAACTTGTGGCCTTCATGCATCAACCCCTACACACATACGTGGGTTTATTGGATGGCACAAGGAAGCAGTACGCGAGTCAACACAGAGAAACCAACCCAATAATTTCCCTAACATACGTAAGATTGCATGATTTTGGAAAGGGAGAGGTAATTAAGGTAGATTTACCCAAACTAGAATTGTTGGAGAGTCATGATTCAGGTATAGATCCTATCCACCGGAACAGGTAGAAGCCGTAGCCTCCACATTTCCTAGGAGCACATGACATCGCACGAACGAAATCCTCCAATGAAGAGCATCGCACCATCAAATGCATTTTATCCAAAAGACCAAAAAACGCTCGTTCAGGGAGCCCCCAAGATTCGAAGACAAACCTTTCAAAGGAATCCACCAAATTCCATTTGTTTATGAACTAAATAGGGTTTGTGAATTCAACTTATTTAAAATTTTTAAACATATATTTTCTCTTTGGATTAAAAGGGAAAGATTTTAAACCTACAATTCACCCCCTCTTGTAATTGAGCATCTACATCTATATTTCGATCCTAAAATTGGTATCATAGGAGGTCTTTGAAATATTTATATTTGAATATAAATTTTCTTGTTTAAAGTTTCTTAATTAACATTTCATAAGTTTTTATTAAAGATTTTTCTTATCTTGTTTTTATAATCTTGTATTACTAACAAGTTTTTTGGAAAATAAATTTTCTTTTAGAATGGCATGAATTAATTTCAGTTCTATAGACAACTAAAATCATATCAGACCACCAATTTTTGATGGTAATGATTATGAGTACTGGATAGAAATGATTAAGACCTTTATTATCAGTACTACTGTTGATAATTTTGTTATTCTTACCAGGGACTACATGATTTCTAGCAAATAAATTAGAACCTTCACAAATCAAGAAAAACAATAATTTCAGCTAAAATATAAGGTATTTAATACTCTTTTCTATTCCATGACAAGGAACATCTATATTCAAATATCTTCTTGTGAATCTATCAATAGTATCTGGAAAAAATATTAAGTTACACACACTGGAACTTTAAAAGCGATAGAAACTAGAAGAGCTATGTTAAGATAGGAATATAATGGATTTGTATTTCCTTATGGGGAACCAGTTTTCAAAGTGAAACAAAGATTTATGACTATCGTCAATAGTCTTCCATCTATGGGAGAAAAAGGTATTTATTATGAAGTTATTTTAGAAAAGAAAATTTGTATCATGCCCAATGAGTGGAAATCTAAAAGGATAGTTATTTATAAAAATAGTAAAGTATCTAATATCATTCATGATGAGTTATTTGGAACTCTTCTTCAGCATGAAATAAGGATTAAGAGAGATGATGATTTAAATTAAATTAAGAATGGTAATGGAGGAGTTTTTTTCACTACTACATCTAAATCCAAAACTCTGAAAATGGTAACTATGTCTAAAGATAATAAATTTGTTGTTATATCTGAATCAAGTGATAGTGATCAGTATAATAATGAATTATCCAATTTTACTTTAAGGATGAACAATATTGTAGGAAAGGAAAATATTCATTACAGATATATGAAGAAATATATAAAGGAAAAGAAAGACTCTGAAGTAACTTATTATGAATGAAAACGGGCTGGACATATTAGACCTGATTATCCTCTAATTAAGAGAAAATACAAAAAGGATAATCATTTATAAATGATAAAAAATAAGTATTACAAATCCATGGATAAGAACATATTGAAGGATAATGACACCTAGGGTGCTAGTGGTGGTGACTCTTCAAATGAATCCTAAGAATATGAGTCTTCTAGTCAGAGTAATGTTGGTCTCATGTCCAAATTACCTACTAAAAATCATTTTCTTATGACTAAGGTACACAATGTGGAATCATTAACCAATATCTTTTCAAATAAATTTTTTCCTAATGAATAGTATTATGAGGCTTCGGATGAAGAATATTCCTTATCAGAAGATAATACATTACCTTAATTAGAATAGGTCTCTAGATTTTCTAAATCATTTGAGAATGAGAACTATAATATAAAAAAGAAGTTAGAGAAACAAAATTCTATAATTTCTATTTTAAAAAATGAAGTACCATATCTATCAAAGGATCTTGATAAAAAAACTCTTGATTTTGAAAATATTTCGAAAAACCTTAAGAAAGTTAATTCAGGGGAGGATAAACTTTCTAATGATCTTTAAAATGTTAATTTTAAGAAAAAAAATTTAGAGAATAACTCAAATTTTAATACTATAGACTGTGAGGTATGAATTTAGTCATCAGAATAAAATATGAAATATTTTTCTTAATGAAACTTTTATCAAATTTAACTTAGGGAAGGAAAGAATTTGATAAAATGAATTTGTAACCTCTTCCTCTTAGGACTAGCTCTATATTTGGTTATACTCACCCAAAACATGTTTTTAGTCATAACTATTTTGTTCCCCAAAGTGATACTTTTTTTCACTAAGTATCAATATGGTGGACATTGGGAGAAACAATTTTCTTTAAACAAAACCCATTTCATAGGTTTTCAAAAATCATACTTTTATAAGAAAATGTTGATACTTGAGATTTTACATTCTAACAATTTTGGATCCAAGAATTTTTGGATTCCAAAAGTCTGACTATTTTATTTTCAGGATAATAAATAAAGTACTAACAAAAATACATGTTACATGGATAATGGATGTTCCTATCACATGACCAGTATCAAAAAATTCTTTTAAAATATTATCAAGATGAAAGGAGGGAAAGTGACATTCGAAGATAATGCTCAGGGAGAAATTATTGGTATAGGTAACATATTTCTTCTTGGAAAATCTTTAATTTCTAATGTCTTATTTGTTAAAAGTCTTATGAGAAACATTATAAGCATAATCTAGTTATGTGATGAAGGTTACCGTGTAAAATTTGGGAGTGATAAATGACTATTACGTAATTCTAAGGAAGAGTTTACTTGTACTTACTATAGGCATGATAATGTTTATACAATGAACATAGAAGACCTTAAGATCCAATACATACATTTCATAAGTTCATTGGAAGATCAATCTTGGTTATGGAATAGAAGACTAGGACACTAAAACCTTAGGAAAATATGAAAAATCTCAAATAAAATACTCATTAAGGATCTTCCAGGGAAAAGATTTGATTCTTAAAAAGTTTTTGATCCTTATTAGTATATATTTAAACATAATCCAACATTTAAATCAATTATTAAAGTCTCAACTTCAGATGCATTATAGCTAGTATATATGGATCATTTTTGTCCAACACAAATTGGGAGTATTTAATGAAAATACTATGTACTTGTTTTAGGAGATGTTTACACAAGATTTAATTCGGTATATTTTCTAGAAATTAAATATGAATCCATTTCTTATTTTAAATATTTTTCAGACAAAGTTAAAATGGAGAAAATACTTCCATTAAAAACTATTCGTAGTGATCATGGGGGAGAATTTGAAAATTCAGATTTTAAAAATTTTTGTAGTAAGAAAGGCATTACTCATAACTTCTCATCTCCAAGAACTCTTCGACAAAATGGTGTTGTTGAAATAAGAAATCAAATTCTTAATGATATAATTAGAACCATGTTGAGTGATTATTATATTTATAATCATTTTTGGGCTGAAGCTGTAAGTACTTCTTGTTATACTATAAATTGTTTTTTAATCAGACCTTATCTTAATAAAGTACCTTATGAATTGAGTACTGAATGAAAAATAAAAGTTTATTACTTCAAAGTATTTGGATAAAAATTATTCATCTATAATACTAAAGATAACTTATATAAATTCTCACCCAAATCTGATGAAGGAATTTTTTTAGGTTACTCCACTAATTCCAAGTCTTATAGAGTTTTTAACAAAAAATGTTGTACTGTTGAAGAAGCAGTGAATGTTAAATTTGACGAAACTGGTCCTTTTGTTTTCAAACAACCCCAACCTACATCTTTGAATGTGTTTTTAGAAACTGATTATCAACATTTGATGGAAAATTCTTATAATAAGGAAAATACTCAAGAAAATATTTTTGATGTATTTATCCTTGAATATTTTTTAGCATATGTTGATGAACATATTTTACAAAACCCAAATCAGTTGTTTCTTAAGAATAATCCCTGTGATAGTATCATTGGTAATATAAATAAACATGTAAGGACAAGAAATTATTTAATAAATGAAGTTGAACAAATAGAATTTATTTCCCAATTAGAACCTAAAAGCATTGATTACGTTTTAGGTGATGATGATTAGATTAAATATCTGCAAAATTAACTAAATGAATTTGAAATGAATAATGTTTGGACCTTGGATAAAGGACATAAATAAACTTCTATTATTAGTGTAAAATGGGTCTTCAGAAATAATTGTGACGAAAATGGAATCATTGTAAGAAATAAAGAAATATTAGTTGCTAAAGGATATAATCAACAAGAATGAATAGACTATGAAGAATCCTATGCTCCAGTAGCTAGACTTGAATCTATTCATATTCTACAAGCCTTTGAAAAATTATTTAATTTCAAACTTTTTCAAATGGAAGTGAATTATTCTTTCCTCAAAGGATATGTTCAAGAGGAAGTTTATGTTGACCAAACTCTTGGTTTTGAAAACACAAAACATCCTAAAAATGTTTCTAAACATACCAATTCTTTATATAGACTTAAAAAATTCCCTAGAGCCTGCTGTGATAGACTTACATGATTTTTTTACAAAAAACTTATGTTAAGGGAACTACTGATCCAAATATTTTTCTAAATATAGATAATAAAAATGTTTTTATAATTCAAATCTTTGATGATGACATTATATTCAGATCAACTCAAAAATTATAAACTGATTCATTTGTGAATCTCATAAAATAGGAGTTTTAAATGAGTATGATGGGTGAGTTAACATTTTTCATTGGTTTTAAAATTTCTCAAAAACAAGAAGGAACTTATATATCTCAACATAAGTATATTAAATATCTTCTTATGAAGTATGGATATGAAAAAACTAAAAGTTTATGTACTCCAATCGGTGCCTAAAATTCTCTTGACCTTGATGAAGTTGGGAAACTGGTATATCAAATATCTTTTAGAGGCATGATATAAAGTTTATAATACCTGACATCTAGTCATCCAAACATAATGTTTTTGGTATTCTTATGTTCAAGATATAAATATAATCAAAAGGAATATTATTTAAAAGTACTGAAAATATTTTTTTGTTATCTAAAGGGAACCATGGATTTTGGACTTCTCTACTCTTCTAGAAATAATTTTATTATAAAAAATTTGTCATATGATAATTTTTGTGGGTGTAGAATGGATAGGAAAATTACATTTCAATCTTGTATTTTATTAGGATATTTATTAGTTTCTTGGTCATTCAAGAAGCAACACTTAGTAGCACTTTTCACTATGGAAGATAAAAATGTAGAAGCTAGAAGTTGTTTTGGTCAAGTGTTTTGGATGCAACACACACTCACAAACTATGGCATGTATTTAACCAAAACAATGTTAATGATTGATAATACTAGTGTTGTTTCATTATGAAAAAAACCTAAAAATCACTCCCATGAAAAGCACATAGACATTAGGTATCACTTTCTCAAGGATCGTACACTTAAAGGAGATATAAATCTTCAACTTATCGGAATGCAAGATCGAATTGCTGACATATTTACAAAATAATTACCCTATGATAGATTGGAATATATTAAACAAAAGTTGTGAATGATAACTATAAGGTAATCATCCATATTAAATTTTTGTTAGAACACATTTCCTTACATTAATATACTCTTTTTTATAGGAGGAGTACATTTGTTTACACTTTTTTATTTTTCCTTTTTTTAAAACAAAAATTTTTCATTCCTTAGAAAAAAAAATTCGGAACCTACTTTTTTTCCCTCCTTAATAAATTTTTTCAAAAACTAAAATTTTTCATTCCTTGATAAAAATTTCTAGAATCTATGTTCTTCAATAATAATCTTATCAATATTGAAAATTATTTCTATGTAGTCTGGAAGTTATGTTTCCTTACTTAAATCTTCGTAATTTCATTTTTTAATTGTTGGTATTTATAACTTGTTTTAATAAATCCTTATTGGATTCATTTTCCTTAAATCCAATTTTTCCTTAACAGATGGTTTCACCCTGAGCTGGGTGAATACAATGGATAGCAGAAAGGGCGGAGGTTCTGGATTGGGCACTGGTGCCCCTACGTCCACTAGTGGTCCATCAGCTATGGTTGGGGATGGTTCAGAGTGGAGTCCCAAGGTGAAATTCTTCACAGAGGCATTGTTCAGGGGATATTTGGAGGATGCTAATGGAATTAGTTGTATCCATTTGATTCTGATGGAGGAGTGAAGGGAAGAGGTTTTGGATGGGGCACCAGTGGTGGTGGTCTCTAGGAAAGAGTTAGATTGTGTGGAAAAGTTTCATTAGCTAATGTTGGTAGTGAAGTTTGGTCCAGTGAAGTGTTCACTAGAACTGTTCAGGGAGTTCATGGGGTCTTGTGGTCTTTATCATTTGGCAGAAGTTTCTAAATTATCAAGGATCGCGTTCAGCATCTGTCTTTCTTCTAGGGATGATTTTGTATGTGCCTGGTTGAGGGAGGGGAGATGTTGTGGTACTCAATGCTTTATTCATTCATGGTGGGATTGGGAGTACCACTACAGAAAATAATCATGCATTGGTTTAGTGTGGATAAAACATCAGGGTATTTCTTTTCCGCTTCATAATATGTCGATCCTGAGTGTGGTGGGGAATACGTTGGGGAGTTTTCTTTATTTGGATAAGAAGACAGAGAGGTTTTTAGACTCAATAAATTTGAGGATATGTGTTGAGATGAACCTCACTGTGAAATTTACTCCTCATATTCTGATCCGATAGCTGGAGAGATTTGCATGGTGGCAGCCGTTGGTGTTTTAGTCTCCTCTGAGGTTCTGTTCGGCATATGGTTTCTACGGTCATGCAGTGGAGTTCTTTAAAAATGGGAATGGGAACCCTCGGGTCTGGGGAGTCTCCCAGAGTTCTCATTCTTCAGTTCTAGTTCCCATACTATGGTTAACTCAGGTGGTCTAAAGGGGTTGAAAGTTCAGAAGGAGAAAGTGAATTCATTAAAGTTTGGCCCATTGTCGTCTTCATCGGACGGGTTTTGGGACATCATCTTGACAAACATGGGATGGAATTAAAATAATGTCAGATCTGAAATGGGAAAGAAGATTACTTTTTCTAAAAAGGGGTTGGCGGTTAGATCAAAGTCAGACGGCATCGCGGCACCTGGATTGTTACCATTGGGGTTTGGGGAGGTTTCTTTAGAGGAAGAGAAACGTGATTCATTTGGGTTGGATCCTTTAAAGGCATCCTCCCATTATTCTGAAGGGAAATCAATGGTTTTTTCATATTTTCTACCAATCTTTCATAGAAGTTTATCTCCACCCATGTAAGAGGTGTGGATTTATTCAATGATTTCTCCTAACTCGATGAAGATGTTGTTTTTGGTTATGATATATTTCTCCAAAATTTTCCATTCGATCCCATCAAAGAGTGCCTTTCCAGATGGTGTAGAGAAATAAATAGTGTCAGCATGTAGTTCTCCACCGAGACTATTTCTGGTTTCTTCCCTCTGAGATAAGGTTCTTCCTTTGACACCTCCCATATGAACGGGGAGCTGGTTATCTCTATTTGAGGTAGATGATAGCCTGATAAAAACGGTTTTATTTGGTTCTTGGTCTATTTCAAGTAACATACCTTTTGATGACTTGGTCTTAAAATGAATGGAAAAATCCTAAAATTCATATCATAAATTTTTAATATATTAATTAAAATGAAAACAAGAATAAATAATTAGTTTAAATAAAAATATTGAAAGAAGGTAAAAAGGAAAAAAATGTGAATAATATACAAACTTCACAAAAAGATGACCAGAACGATAGAATTTGACAAAAAAGGGGTCAGTGTCAGAGTAAAAATTTTGCTTCTATGGTCCATAAAACATTTAATATAATGTTTCAGCCTAATCTATGAAATTAATATCATGTTTTCATACATGATTCTAGTGAAATATTCACAATTTTATAAGAATAAGACTAAAAATGAAAATAAATAATAATTTATAGGAGTAATAAAAACATAGAAGTTATCAACTCATAATAAAAAAATCTTTTCTTCCTTAGAAAAAATGTATCATATCAGCAAACATGTCGATATGGAATTAATTTTACCAGTTTATCATTATAATATATCCAAATTTGTTTTCAAAATGAAGAAAAATACAAATCAAGTATTATTGATTCAAACACCTAGAATTTTTTAAATGATGATCAAAATGGGAGGGGAATTAAATTTTTTACAAGTATTAGAAACAATATACTAAATGAAATATACAATTTAAGAAATCCTGATCAACCAAGGTAAGTATTCCATGATTCCCCAAAATCATCACTCTTATTAGATGAGGGATAATTCATTAGTTATTGGATTTAAACATGTTATAATAATAATTATATATGATTTAAAACTAGGTTAACCCCATTTATTTTATTAATCAATGGTATTGACTAACGTAAATTCATCTAAATTATGAAAATCATGATCAATGTATGAAATGAACTCATATATGAATCCCATTAACAATGTGATTTTATGAATGTATTGGTTTATAAAATAATATTGTTTATTAGAAAAAAATTATTAAGTTGATCCAAGATCTATGTTTCATCATCTATCTTAATCTAGAAGGGCACTCATGAAATAGAACAGCTGAGAGAAGAGTAAAATGTTATCAAATCATTACACAATATATTTTATGCATTAAATAATTCATATTATTATTACATTGATTAATATGTTATCATACTAGGAAAAAAATATTAGAATGGTGAAAAATAATGAAAACCCCTTAAATTTCAATTTCCATCCAATAATGAAAAACCTTGATTATGGAATTAAATTAAATAATTCCCTCTAGATTAATCACTAGGGGGTTCTGAAGTATATGAATGGGAATAAGAAAAAAATGGATGAAAAAGATCTCTAGTTCAAAAAATACATTTACCATATATGTTTCAAACATGAAAAATAAGGTATCGAATGATTTTAATGGAAAAATTCATGTTAGATCCATGAAAAGTTTGGGTATGGGTGGGATATCTGAGGTATCATTTTAAATACCCCTTATTTACACACATAAAATATTGATATTATATATGAATCTTGATATCAAATTTATTATGCATGGGACAATTAGATATATATTTCCAATTCCTCTATAATTATACCATTTTGATATATTTATACAATTTCATAGCCCAAATACAATAGGTGGGTGAATTTTTCTCATCCGAAATTTATTTATTTGTCATGAAACATTTTGGAACAATATGTTTTTATCTAAAAAATTATCTATATAGATAAATTATATGAAAACAACCTAATAATATTAACAAAAAAGAATTTTCAAATTTAGATTAATTTAGAGAATTATATAATTAAAACTCTATATTGAGGTTAAATTAGGGAACATAATTTTTTTTTCCAATTTTATAATATGAGGCCAAAACTTCTTAAACATCCATATTTATTCCGTAAATTCTCAAAAATGTTATTTGATGGATTTTTAAAATTATTAATAAATGTCGTAAACCCACCATTGTATCTATATTAGCTGTAAATACACCATATGAAAAAATTTTATTTATTCCATTACTTTATGTTATTTTAAAATAATAATTTATTTGATTTCAAGGTAATTTTTTTAATTTTTATAGAGCTTTCTTTTCTATATGAAATCTTGAGAAAATTATTACCACTGAACAAAAAGTGTTAAATCCCATTGTAAATATCATATTCCATGAATTTGGTTTTATGACCTAGAATTTGATAAATTTAAGGGGATCCACCTTTGGAATAAAAAATGAATAAATCATTTGGCTTTTATAAAATGCAGAACTGAGCCTATGAATATGTTGAAGGGATAATTTTGTATATATTTAAGGATGAAATTATCCCACCTCACCAACATAGTCTCACTGGGGAATTTGTTTTAGGGAGTCTAATTGTGGTGATAAATGTATCATCCCCTTAGATTATGTTAAATATCCAACAAAACCTCACAATGATTCCCCACAATATTCCACCAAAATAACACTATCCATGAATGGATACTCACATTATGTATGTTCCAAGATAGCATTTAAAATTTAAAAAATACTTTTTATAGTGTCAATATATCATGAATTCTCAAAACATTATGCAAATTACATCAAACATATTTTGTTCTATGATACATCAATTTTGGTAATTTCTAATGTCATAATAATAGATCATAGAGTAGAGAGAATATAACCTCAAGTCCATGCATGAAAATACACCAATCGCTAAAATGTTCTTCATCCCCAACACATTTTCTATTCTCAAGAAAAAACAAATTAGGATCAATCCTAATATTACATGAATATCACAATGTATCATGTGTCAAGCCCTAAGATTATTAAATCCCATAAATAAACTCTATTTTGATAGTAAACTAGATTTATAATTTCTAGAAACCATGAACATCATCTAAATATAGTATCTTAATCATATACATGATTATTATAATTATGGGTCTACATGAATTTTGGTCAGCCAATTATTATATCATATATCCACAGGATAATATGAATTCATAAGGGTCTATATGGGATCAATTATACTAAACATGTTAACCAAATCAGGCTATCTTAAATGAACAATCCATGTGTTGAAAGATCTAGGAGGGGGTAAATAATTTCAGATATTGGGATGATGTGCTCAAATTCTTGATTATGGAAGAAGAAATTACACATGCCACATTGTAGTGATCTGAGCTTTGATTAACACATGTATGGATCACATAATGGAAATTAAATGAAATTTAGAATTATATGAGGTTAAGGGAAAATTGAAAAGAGTTTTTTCAACCACAGAATAGGGAACACATATAAATTACATGGTTTATCTACATTTAAGTGCTGAATCCCGGGATCCTTTATATAGATTGGGGAACTTGTGTGGGTCTATCAGAGATTACCCCAAGGAATTACATGGATATAATGAACATTATATTCCTAAGAACATAATTTCAAATTTTAATCTCCCGTGTTTGGGTTATACTGGTATGTTTATAGTGGTTATTTTTTTCAATTGAATCATCCTTTGTTAAACATCACTTGATGTGAATTGAATCATTTTTCATTTAACATAATTACCATATCTATAATTTTGATTATGTAACAAGTGATTATTAGTGGGGTAATGAGATTGGAATCTTGTATAACCTTTGGGAATCAATTCATTGTCACCTAATATTGACTATGCATGTAATGAAAAATAAGAGTTAGATATTTCACAAGCACATGAGGAAGATAACTAGAATGTTGGTTAGGGTAGAATATATATTTATATAAACATAATAACGATTGGAAACCATGTCATTATGGACTAAAAAAATATAAATTAAATAACTAATATAATAGGGAAGTGGTAACATAAACACAACAAATTGAATTCAATTTATGATCTTTAATTAGTATATATAGGAAACCTCATGGTAGGATTCATTCTATTTTGTATTTCTTATGAGTTTCATGAAGGAGATTTTATAGGGTAATAATGTTGGTTTCTCATTTTAAAAACATGGATCATTTGGAGACTTTGGTGAGTTGGTTGACTTCTAATTTTTCTACAAGTTAACTCCACTATAGTGAGTCTTAACACCTTGTTTGTCAACTCCAAGTTTAGTGATTCCTATTACTATCAACCTTCTTAAAACATTCATAATTTCACATCCCCTTAATTTAATACTTTTTCTATAAAAATATACCAATTACACTTGTGATCCAACAATTTCCCCATAGAGTGAAATGACCCAATATTTATGATATGATTACCCAACACACTTTTTGGGTAATGAGTATGTAAAAATAAAAATTTTCTTAATTAATTTTGGCACCATTGGGTGTAGACATCATTATTACTAATTTTATTTTGTAAAATAAAAAAATTATAAAAATTATAAAAATTAGAAAATTAAAAAACATAAGAACCACTCTACCTATATTTTTAAACTCTCATATTGATGGAATTATTTACTTTTATATTACATTATTTTGAATTTAAATAACATTCATTTTTCTAATATATCAGATTTTGTAGTAAATGGGTATTCTAGGGTTGAATGATATGTAAGAGAAAATTTTTAGTATTTGTTATAATTTTAGAAATCCATTTTGGATATTTTACAGATCTAGGAAAAGGTTAAAAAAGAAAATGTGTCAAGTGAATAAGAAGGAAATATAACACTGAATACTCCCAGAATCTATGTACTATATGAATATATTAAAGTGAAACCCCACATTTCATTACCACCCTCCCTAGATTTAACTCAACTAAAAAGTATAAGGAATGAGATTGATAAGTTTTTATATTCTTTTGTAAATAAAAAACTCTAAGGTATTGTTTCAATACATAAGTTTAAAGACCATTCCAAAGATATTTATGGTCATAAATATGAATGTTTTCCATAAGGAGAAGAGGACCAACCCATAATTAGTGGTTATTATAAAGGAAACTACAACCCCCATCAGATTAGGGAAAAATTGTTATGGATCCTAGCTGAAGGGATTAAAACCGATGTTTTTTTGGGAGGAAACCCAATAAAATCTTGGATTTTTTTATTTGGTTTTATTTCAATATTTTTATTTATTCCCAATTAGTGGCTATGATATTAAATAAGATAATATAAACAAGAGGAAATAAGTATATAAGATAACTAAAACACATGGAATAATGGAAATATATATTGGGGTATTCTATTATTCTATTATTCTTATTCAAATTTCAATTCCATGATTAAATTAACTTCATTACTTTTGTGTTTTCTTATAAAATAAAAAAACTAATTGTGTTGGATGGGATTGTAAGTAATTTAATTCTTTGTGTGAGTAATTAAAGAAGATATATTCTATCTATCATTCTCTAGGAGACAAAATCATCTTGGAAACATTGATCTCCCATATAATAATTGATGAAATGAAGTGTAAAAGGATATATTTAAGCACAATCAAAATTAATACATTTGTATAATCAATTTTCAAACATTAACTTGGGGGAATTTTTTTCTATGAAAAAACAATACATCAGGGAGATGACATAAATGAGATTATTTACATTACATAAACTAGGGTGAATTAATAAGTTGGGATACAACTAGAAGTTTATTAAGATAGATTTTCACAATGTGTATGGGAAAAAAAGACTATAAATAGGAGTAAAATAGAGATTTAAGAACTACAAACATTTACCTTCATTTTATGAAGTTATAATTACACATAAACATGGGGGATTCAAGTTGTAATAGATTTTTTAGTTCTAGGTAATTCATGGACATGAATAATTGTTATGACCATGAAATGGATTAAAAAAATAAAGATAGTGTATGTGACAAGCTATTAAGGGAGATGAAAAGTGAAGGGAATTTTGAGCTCAAATTATAAGGGATATATTACTTATAAAATTATTTTATATGTTAAATAAATAATGTTTTTAATGGATTTTTTTGTGTGAATATTTAGATAGTGGTATTTTTATTGTTTTTTATATTGAAATATTGATTATACAACTTTCATTTCATTTAACATTTTTTAAAACCATTACTCAAATTTGATATAATATAAAAAAGGGGTTATAATTTTTATTGACAGTAATTACATGAGGAAAAATAAGCACTAAAATGGGGTGTGTGATTTGAGTATTTGTTTCATTTTTAGGTTTTATAATTATGACTTATTGGATTTTGTGATAGTTTTATTAATATGAATATAGTTGGTTTCTAGTTATGAAATTTACTGATGAGTGATCACACTGAACCTAAAATGTTGAATTCCATTGAAAATTTCATATTCTATTAAAAAAAACTTATGTACCAACTTTTCATTAAATTATTATGATAAATTATATTAGAGAGATGGTTTCTGAAGGAAAAAATAAATAATTCAATTGGATGTATCATAATTCACATGTGAGAATAAGACTATATTGAGAGAAAAACATATCATGAGTTATAGGATTATATTATTCCACCTCACCAATATATTCTTAAGGAATCATCTTCAGAGGGTGTTCTCATCCTAATAATAGCTGCTCCAACCCTTGAGAGTACAACATAAATCCAAAAAAACATCTTATTGATCACCCACAATACACCAGCACAGTGACATTTTCCCACAATGGAACCTCACACAATGTCTACACTATCCTTGTGTTCGAAATGCAACAAAAATGGTATTATCGTTCCAACATATCCTATAAAACAAAAAATGATATGAATTCCCTTCGATATTCTACACAATAGGATAATATTATTTTTTTAATTACATACATCACAACAACTACTCATGAAGAGGATCCAATGTGACAACACGCCCATGCTTGATGCTCACTAGTCTCCAATGGATATTTAAGCCATAATGAAACATCAATTATCAGTATAAAGTTGTTTAAAGATCAATATTCACTTTATTTTAGTATCTCAATGTATCAGTTAGTTTACCTTGTTATAATGTCCACCTATCAACATACTCTCCATTTATTTGAAATTGTATTTCTCATTTTGGGTTCCCATGAACATAATTCAAACATTATGTCATTATCACATTCATAGGGAATTAATATAAGTTAATTGAATAATTTTGGGCATACATTGATTCTATATCATATTTCACGACTAACATGAAATAGTAGGAGACCATTCGGGGTTCTCTATTCCAAAATATTTAATAAATTTATTTAAAAATTAATGAAAAATAGGCAAATTTGTGAATGTTGGAAAGAGAATTTATTTGGAGATCATAGGCTTGTGTGTTAAAAATCATGCTTAAGGAGGATGGAAACATACATCCCTTATGGATTTTATCTGATCCTGAATTTTCACAATGATATATCCCCTAATTGGCACCAAATGAAATGGATAATAAGTTGAGGATGATAAAAAAATAATACTTCCCTAATCAAGGAAAAGAGCACACAAGAAGAGAATTGTAGTGAGCATATATTGAGAGGAGAATATAGAAAGACTTTATATTTTTGAAGGAAATTGTTTAGGGTTTTCTTATATACTACAGAAAGTAATTTTACATATATAATGTTAATTATCTTCTCTTTCAAATAATTTAATATTTTTAATTTCCATGTTAAGACTATATTATTAGGTTTATACTTGTTATTATTTTTTATTTAATATTTTATTTTTAAACATATGATATTGTAAATTGAATTATACTTCCTTATAAATTATTCATATATCTATTATAGAAATTATTTTTATATTGAGTGTAGGTGATGAAAATAGAGTTAAATCTTACACAAACAATGGGAAACTATTAAATATAAATTGAAAAGTATATTTGAATGTGAGGTAAAATGATTGTTGTAACTTGAAAAAGAAGATGAGGAAGATCATTGTTATAATGGTGAGGGATGTGTATGGAGTGAAACCCACACAAGAATGATTGAAACCCACAATAGTATGGTATTGAAAAACCTAAACTAATCCCTCAATATTAAAGTGTAGTGGACCCTTCAACACCATATATTTAATTATCTTAAAGATTCAATATTAATAATGACATATAACCTGAAGGTTTCTTAAAATATATATTGAAATTGATATGAGAGTATTGATGAATGATTCATAGGGTACTAGAGCTGGTTACTCATTCCATTAACAAGAATAGTTAGGATACATATGTGAGGTAGATAATTTTTTATTTCCCTAAAATTGAATTCCACTACAGTGAGGATTAACACCTTTGTTATAAATTCTAGGTTAGGTGAGACCTAGTATATCTATACTTAGAAATCACATTACAAATATTACATTCCACTACTTTACTACATTAAAAAACAAATAAATGATCTTTGGATCCACACCTATACGAGTGGAAAAACGGTATAATATTCATTTGTATTTAAGCAATGATGACCCTATGAACTTATCAGTGAATTTTTAGGTTGTCATGACCCAAAACAATTCTTGGATTAATCCGAAACTACCCCAAGTAGGACTCTATATACTAGGGGTTAGCGACTAGTGCTAAAGGCACAACTAACTCGAGGAGTCCTTTTCCATAAAACCTGTAAAAATTCACACACAGCCACTCGATGCAAATGTATAGAAGGAATTTGGAAAAATATGAAACTTCTATAAGTAAAGTAAAGATGCATGAACCTCTAAAAATTAAAAAGGTATGGTACTGAATACTACAAAATAAATAGGTAAAAATCATGCCCAGACCAGAAATCAGTCCCAACTGAAAGAAACCTGGAAAAAGAGGGTCCGTTGAGAGAGACCATATCTTGTATCCCAACCACAACCATCGTACGTGGTCCATGCATCCCGTATCCCCATGACACTTAGTAGTCACGATCGACCTATCTTCCATCTTCAAAAGACACAACACGCATTGGGAAAATCCCATTTAGGGGTGAGTATATACATACATAGTAGAATTCCCTAAAAAGGCGAAGGGGGAGTAGTAAGAGATGCATTTAAAAAGAATAAGTATTGAAACAATGTACAATAAATGATAATGGAAAGAGTGGAAATAAACCCAACAAGAGTGTGGAAGTAGACTCATCTAGACATAAGAGGCTTGAGATGATGAGTAGATGAACTCCTCATCGAGTCTTTACTACCTATAGATGGACAATAGACCTGTCCAAAAATGAGAATCAAAACACGAAAAACATGTGGCATGCTCCGCACGTCTTCACCTCTCTTGTAAGGAGGGTAACCAAAACCTAAGGGGTGGGTATTACTACATGGTATATATATATATTCTCATTAAAATAATCCCAAACAAGGGAGTAAGGGGATACCCATATCAAAGCTCAACCCAAGAGAGTGAGTAACCATCAGTTCCAAGGTAAGAACAATCTACGATTCCCCGCATCTCGTTACATCTATACAGGAGGCACAAGTATAAGGGGATAAAATCAACACACCTCAACACTATCCATTTTGGTCAGCATTAACTCACCCGCACGGTTTTGGGTCATGTCACAAGGATATGTTTTGGTGGGGAAATCCACCCTCTTTCTCGTGAGTCCTTAGGTAAGTCAAACCATGCCATTCCATTGGGGAAAGTCAATACATGCCACACTATTGGGAAAATTCAATCCATGCCATGCTATTGGGAAAATCAAGCCACACCACACTACTAGGTAATGTTAAGCCACACCACGCTACTGGAAAAAAAATCCACGTCATGCTACTGGGAAATGTCAAGCCACACCATACTAATAGGAAAATTCAAGACACAACATGATAATGGATAGAATTAAGACATTCCACAGTACTAGGAAAAGTCAATCCATTCCATTCTATTAGTAAACATCAAGTTATGCCACACTTCTGGGAAAAGTCAAGCCACTACTGTCATTAGGTGTCATCCTGGGGAGTACCAACCTGAAACATTTACACCATATAATGAAAGCAGTTGTAAGGGTACAATGGCATTATACATGAAAAAACACTTAGTATATTCATCTCGAGGGATGAAATCCAAGTTAAATTGAAGGAGATGAGAAAGTTTGTAGATCGCTCAATTGAGCTGAAGAAGTACCCATCATGTGAGTTTACCACACGGTGTGCAGCCCCTCTTCGTTTCCTAGTTGTGTCTTTGGATGGACATGGGTTCCATCCCATGTAGCGGGATATGCTGTGTGGGTGGATTACACAGCGTGTCCTGCCAATCTGGGGACCAGGCCGTGTTTGCTAGCAGTGTCCATGTACTTGGACTATGTGTATGTGTACCTCAGTACACGACATGTTGGTCCACATGGGATGATGTCTGTGTGACCAAGCCATGTATTTATGCTCAGTACATGGTTGTTTGTTCCCTCACATGGGTTTCCACACACATGAAGGTAGTACACGACATGTTAAGGGAAGTATATGTTGTTTCATCCTTAACTTTACCCAAACCCTAGTATGACCATTGAGGGAGGGCTACATGCCATGTGTTCTTTGTTGAACATTGCGTATAGTTAGTAATTTCACTAGAAATATAGATTTTCACTTAATATTATCTCATACATTGAATCTTCCTTCAATGTGGTCAACATCACCTAGAGTTACTATGACATTACTATAACTAGATGAAGAACATGGAAATGATTCTTCGTTCATCGTGAATTATCCTTGGCTGAAATTAAGGGTTTGGATGTATCTTCTTAGCACCAATGCGGCTTATATTATCTTCATATCGTTGTGAAACCACCATTATTTTCATCTTGATGACATTATATCTCTGGATCTATTCCCTGCTCGTGGTTTTGTCACCTTTTGGATAAACTGATGGTACTTCACATCGTTCCAGGTTCCCGATTGAGCTTGGGTTTCCTGGAAATTGTCGAACATGGATTCAAGGTAATTTGACAGTGAAGAACGTATAAAAATTGAATGGGGGAGGGGGAAGGAAATAAATCAAATTTATAGATCATTGGCCAAGCGTTCTTGTTCAAATGATCATAACTGTGCAATTCATATTAGGATAACTAAGAAAGAATTATAGATCGGTACCTGGGATCATACAAGGTATGATGAACGAGAGCACAAATGAATGAAAGAATATTCAATATGCTCAATATTTTTATCCACGGTGTAAATGATAAATATGATTCCTGCCTAGATTTAGTCACTCATCGTTGATGTAGAATGTGTTCATCAATTAAGAAGAAGGATCTGCTGCATTTTGATCCGCCTATAATCGGTGATCTATCATCATTCTTCCCTCATAAAAGGGGATGATAGGAGAGGAGATGATCCACTTTCAAACACAATAATTATAGGATTTATCACAAATTATATTTTTTTACCACTAATTATGTTTTAGAATGAATTAAAATAAATAAATTTATTAATTTATTAATTCACTTAAATTACTCTGCCAACGACTGATGGGCCCGAGATCCCCGTACTGACTCATCTAATTTCGCGCATGGGGTAAACACTAGGTTCCCAACCCAACTATGGTCTTAGATTTCCAATTCGATCAACCATTTGTGATTTATCCCATTTTCTATAATCAACTGCACATGAGTAATATAAAATATATTTAATGTTTTTGTACAATTAATTACGGGCACTCTGAGACTTTGAAACGCACGACATCTCAGCGCCTAACGTTGGGATAATATTCAGAAATATATCAAAGTCTTATTAGACAAAAATTGGTGCTCCACATAATTCCCTATTTCAATATTTTCATCCTAAAAAAGAAAAAATAAACAAACAACTAGGGATATTAATCCTGTATCTGGCTCTATCGTTACGAGGATCTCTCCTACACATTTCCGTGCTACCACAAAACATGAACTAGAGGGATGGATCATCCTTGCAGTGTCCACTCTTACTAGTCATTTATCTCTGTTGGGTGCTCCACAAAGGTGGCTTCATCCTCGATGTCCAGATCACCCCAGTAAATAACCTGTATGGGGTCATGCATGTGTCTCCTCAACTACGACGTATAAAAGACATCATGCACCTGCTCTAGTTACGAGGGTAAGGTGTGGCAGTATTCAACCCCGCTGATCCTACACATGATCTCGAATGGCCCGATGATCCTTAGGGATAACTTGATTTTCTAGCCGAACATCTATATCTCATGTCATGGAGAGACTCTCAAGAAAATGTGGTCTCCCTTCTCAGCCTCTAAGGGCCTACGATAGTGGTCTTCTTAGGAATTATATCTTCTCGGGGATATCTTCATCCACTCATAGATGACCTAAACCTTATCCTTCATCACCTACACCAACTCTAGGCCTATTAGAGAGGAATACCTAATATCCATCTAGTACAAGGGTGAACTATAGAGCCTCCCATGTGGGGCCTCTAGAGGTTCCATTCAAATAACATAGTGGTAACTATTTTTGTATGTTAATTCCATCAATGAAAATTGGTCCTCTCAGCTCTGGCTGAAATCTTGTATGCACTCTCTTAGCATATCCTCTAGCACATTGATAGTGTGCTTGGACATCCCATCAGTCTGGGGGTGGAAGGCTATACTCGTTTTTAGCTAGGTCCCAAAGGCCTCATGCAGGCCACACTATAATCATGCTATAAATCTTGCATCACTATCAGAGACAATTGTCATGGGTACCCTGTGAAGGCGTTCAATCTCCTGCACGTACAGATTACCCAAACTCTCCACCAAACTCTACTCCCTAATGGAAAGGAAGTGTGCTGACTTCATGAGTTTGTCGACTACCACCTAGATGGTTTTGTGGACCCTCACTGTGTGCGGGAGCCTGATAACAAAGTCCATGGATATGTTTTTCCCTTTATACTCTTGGATATCAAGAGGCTACAACAACTCTATCAGTACGTGGTGTTCATCCTTCACCTGTTGATAGGTAAAGCATCGGGAGATAAACTCAGTTACACATTGTCTCATTCCAAACCACAAAAACTGCCACTAAATATCCCTATAAATCTTCCCCACCGTAGTGTGTATTTCTAAGGGAGAAGTATAGAACTGCCACATCACTTCCTCCCACAGCGCAACTGGGACTACTGTTCACCCCTAGAACATGATCATGTGATTTCATCCTTCAAAATATCCATATGGTGCGTCGACTATGGATATATGATCATGCAGAACCATGTAGTCAATGTCTCGTAGATGAGACTCCTTCACATGATTACAGAGCGTAAGATTCAACAACATCGATTGGGGAAAGATTATACCCTCCTTCTCTATCAGGATTAGCTATTGAGAATCCAACTGCTCTGAATCTTCCTACACAAGGTGAGCCTGGGACATCTTGCTAAGGGAATCTGCTACAATGTTTACCTTCTACAAAGTGTAAAGGCTCTTGAAGTTAGAGTCCTTAAATAAATCCAACCAGGACCACTATCTCGGGTTCAGTTCTCTCGGGGTGATGACGTACCTGCGACTCTAGTGGTATTACTAGACCACAAAGCATTCTCACAAAAGGTAGTGATGCCACATACTCAACGAGAAAAATACTCCCACCAGCTCCTGATCAGAGTCGCATAATTTTTCTCATGGGGTTTTAAATTCTTTGACCCATATGTAATGACTACCTGTCAATGAATAAGCATGAAACTGAGCCCAGATCCTTGGGCATCGCAATAAACCACGAACTCAACTCCCTCCTATGGTAGAGGAAAAACCAGAGTGCTTTCTAGCCTCTATGTCAACTCCTCTAAGGCCTTCTAGAACTACTCAAACCAAGTAAACAACATCCCATTACATATTAGAGTATTCCAAGGGGTTGAAATCCTAGAGAAGTATACCAAAAACCCTCCTTTAGTACCCTATATAGATGACAAAACCATGTACCTCTGATGCATTCTTGGGTGCCTCCCAATAAACCACTAATTCAAACTTTGCTGGATCCATGGATAAACCCTACTCAGAAATTAAATGCCCTATGAAGTGAACCTAATGTATCCAAAACCATAATTTTGATATCTTTCTATAAATATGGTGTTTTCAAAGAAAATAATGGTCCATCATCAAGTACTCTATGTGCTCCTCCACTATAGTAGAGTAAATGAGTGTGTCATCGATGAAGAAAATGAAAAACTGATCCATATACGGTTAGAATATCAAGTTCATCAAAACCATGAAAATTTAGGAGAAATTCCTCACACCGAAGGGTATCACTAGGAATTAACAGTGCCCATAGAGACATATAATGACCAAATTTGGGATATCAGTCTCACAAACCCATAGCTGGTGGTATCCAGGTCTAAGATCTATGTTGGAGAACCATATCGCACCTCAAAACTGATTGAAGAGGTCATCAAATCTCACTAAGGGGTACTTTTTAATTATCCTATCCTGGTTCAGGCTAAGATAATCCATGAAAATCCATAAGCACCCATATGAATTCTTCAAACAAACAAAGTTTCCCAGGGGACACACTGGGTCTGATGAAACCATTCACATGAAGGTCCTATAACAAAAACCACAACTACCAAAGCACAGTGGGTTCCATTTGATTGGATTCATAAGATATCAAGGTAGTCCCCATATGTAATTCAATGTAAAAAATCATACTCCTACTTTAGAGGTAGTCCAGGAATGTATTTGGGAAAGAGATCCATGTAATCATACATAATTGATGGAATCGAGACATCCGAAGAGTCTTCTACACCAAGGGTCATACTCACTAGTTTATTGGTGGTTGGTTATAACCTCTTGCTCACCGCACCCACATATCCTTCTACAAGGTCTCTCTCCCTAAAAAAGGAGAACCTCATCCCATTAGTGCATAGGCATCTGACTAGCCTATGACAATAGCCAATCTAGGCCCAAACCATGGAAAGCCTGTCCATGACCGATATGAAATCATAGGGGTCTATCATGGTGACCAATAGGTCCCACATAAACCTATATCCATCATTAAATATCTCATACCACTGGTAGATGGAAGATACGGAGGAAGCATTCCCAATAACAAC
The DNA here is from genome assembly GCA_963277665.1 of Viscum album. Classification (NCBI taxonomy): domain Eukaryota; kingdom Viridiplantae; phylum Streptophyta; class Magnoliopsida; order Santalales; family Viscaceae; genus Viscum; species Viscum album. The sequence goes on from OY728119.1 coordinate 559,998,440, forward strand.
CTCAAGGCATAGCTGTTGTGTTATTGTCACTACTGGGAGATCCATCTCCTGCACAAAGAGTCAAGAGATAAACGAGTGGATAGTACATGTGTCTACTAATATAGAGTCAAGAGTAGATTAAACACAAATCATACCTTGAATCATCCTGTGTTCCACTGGGTCATGGAAATTCATAGCCTACAATTGTCCATAGCCCCAACCACCAGCTCCCTATGCGTGACGTGGGCCGCCTAGTGGTGAGGGTGGGAGAGCCTCATACAACCTTCCCCCACTTGTAGCTCCTCCTGCTCCTCTACCACTCCGCCTCCCTAGGGACCTCCATGTACCCACCTGGGATACCCCTGATCATGAAACTGCCTCTGTCATGGTAGTCCATATTTTTCCTACCAGGGATGCTCGGTATGCCTAGTAGAGTAGACCTGGGCCATGTGACAATTCTCATCACAAGTATGGAATCATCCCTCCCCAAGCCATCGTAGTGCTCTACACTAACCCAGACATGCACGACCATGACCTTGAGTCTTCTCATGAAAGGGTCTCTTATCCTAAGATCTATGGTATTTTCCTGTGGCTAAATAAGCCTTAGCTCTGTCAGGCATACCACCAGATCTAGCTATCTGTCATCCCTCTGATAAGAATACCTCTATCATAAGTGACCACTCCAGCACCCTAGAATATGTGGGGTTTCACAAGGACACCACAACATCTCTTATATCTCTATGGAGTCCCATATCGAACTTTCATGTGTGGAAGTAGTCACCTCTGATCATATCTAGGGAGTAGTTTGTAAGAACGATAAACCATTCTGCATACTCTTCCATTGAAATCCAACCCTACTACAACTCCAAGAGCTTTGAGATCTGGACGGAGCATAGAAAAGAGGGGTAGTACTCCTCATAAAAGATTTTTTTCAAGTCATCCCACGTGAGAAACTATAGACATCATGAAATGTGTTGCAATCAATGCTCCACAACTTAAGATGTATCTCCATGTTTTGCATTTCAAAATGACCTCAAACGGGCTCGAAAAGTTTTCAATGCCACTCTGTAGTTTTCATGGGGTTCAATGATGGTAGCGAAGGCACCGGCCCAAAGGGCTGAGACTATAGCTCAACACTAATCTCAAGAAAGGGTGTGGAGGCACAGTCCCCGCAGTATGGATCAATTATTTTGGCTAAGTCCCCAAATAGGTGCCCAAGGTACCTACATGCAAACACATGTGATCCATCATGATGGAGCAGAATGAAGTTATAATTTTTTCTAAGTCCCCAAAGCGGCGCCCTAGTCTATCCAAAACACCATCGATGCACAAGGTACTTGCATGCCACAATTTGGTATGTAAGTCACTTGCGTGTCCAATATCATTTCTCCCAAGGTCACTTATTTTCCTATAAATAGATCCTTGGGGCCTTCATTTGTACGGATGAATTTCCCCAAAGCTGAATTGATGCTATGGTCACCCTAGTACTTCGCCCCAGTCTTCTGAAACTTTTAAGGTAGTTCTTCAACACCTTGAGTAGATGATTTAAGGGAGGATCGTTGGACTTAAAGTCCTTTTAGTGTTTGAAAACCATAACACTTCCTCACCTAAAGCGCCCAACCTCCCAAAATCAGAAATATTAGTGATCCACCTATTCCTTTCATGTGAACATGAGTATCCCTCTTCTGGGACCATTTATGAATACTCTTGTAGGGTTAAGCCAAGTCTCGCCTAAGTATTACCATATAGGTTGTTTTTCAATTAAGTGAATATCAGGTCTCCCAAGTCTACTTGTGCACCCATAATTGTGTGCCATTACCTACATGATCACCCCTCTTTGATTCACTTAATCTCTTCAGCCTACAAGCCATCAAGCCTTCCTCAAAGCCATTCATGGCAAGAATTATTCTTCCTTAGATCCCTTGTCTGAAAAAGATTCTGTTGATACATCCACCAAAACCTCCTGACTTATCAAACGTTTAGGAAATACACATCATCCTGTCTCCTATTTGGGTTTGTATATCCATAGAGAGAGGTTTTCTACATTTTTTTACAATGGGGTTAGGGTTCCTGGAGTGTCTGTGGGTTTATATATCAATAGTCACATGGACCTTTCCCTTAGGAACAGTTAGGGGAAGCTCCCAGTTTGGAAGAGGTTTTGGGTCCCAACCTCTCCCTTCTCAAAGAAACGACCCAGAACCTCAGGTCATTTAGTAGGGAAGTTATTATTTACACCTACTTCATCCTTTTGAACAAAGAATAATTCACCCTCCCCTTCCAGGATCAATTTTAGGGAAACCATCTTCGCGTAAGCCCTTAACTTTTCTTGTAGGAGGTATCATCATTGCTCCTCCTCTCTTATTCGGTGCCAAATACCAGGTGGGAGATGGGCATAGTGATTTTTTTTTACCTTTTACCTCTCCTGTTGAGATTTTTCTCCATGGGTATCCATCCTGGTGTAAGCCCCTAACCTTCATCCCTTCTTCCTTTCATTGAACCCCTATATAATATAAAGTGAATAGAAGGAATTCTCATCACCTCACCCTCTTCTAGGGTCAACTTAGGCCTTGTCCACTATCGCAGCCATAGGGGCGCCCTCTTCCCCCAGTGGAGGAGGAAAAGTGCATGTGTCATTGTTGAATTTTTCACATCCTCTTGTTTCTCACACCGATCATGACTCATGTGGGCTTAGAGATTCATGATGATTACAATATGTACATAAACACTCATGCTTGAATGGACTATAAGAACTCTTTTTCCCATCATAACGAGGATACTTAGGAATCCCTTTTAGGGCCTGAGCTCACTGGATATCCTCTTTAGGAATCCAACCCTAATTCCTTTAATCTAGGCATCCTTCTTAGGAATAAGCCCCAAATTAAACCCCAAAATCATCATGGCATTCTTTTCAGGATGATATCCCAAACTCATTTCTCTCAAAGTACTACAATCTCCTATGAGATTTATCAAAATAAGTGGGATTTGATTCCCATCCACATGGGATACATAAGAATCCTACTTGATGTTCAAACCTAACATTTCAAATTAACCCTGTAATACTTGGGCAATATTCCCTACAGGGTATAATCTATATTGGAAAACCATATCCTTTCCAAGTTCATTGGGTTGTTTTGGAATCAGTCCGACACCAAACTTTGAGTATGAACTTTTTTCATAGATATCCCTACCACATGACATTAAACTACATGGTTAGGTCCTTATCACATGACCTTAAAAGGTGTGATATATCCCATTAACTGGCACTAAACTATGAGGGTTCTGATTCCTTTTACAAGTATACATAGGAAACCCATTTCATAGGTATGATCCTAATATCAAAACAAGCCTTTGTCTCCCTGGATGACAATAAATTCCATATTGACCCGCTGAGTGGCTTAAAAACTAGTATCATCATAATGATGATTAAAAGAATCTTGAAATAGTATATTAGAGGATACCATTAATGGAGAACCTCGAATAAATACAAATATCTCCATTAATAAAGAACCTTAAATGCCTAATAATGATTCTAAATTTCACACATGTTAATAAGTGATTGTAAATTTCTAGGTAAACTTATGTTATGCTTGGTGAATTAATAAGGATTCATGAAAATATTTTAAATTTACAAAGAAAGTCTCAGATTAGACAATAATTCCCGATGAGTCCGACCACCCATCCTATTGACCAATGTACGTTCCTAAGTATTGTAAAGTTCAAAATTAACAAACAACTGCCATTGGAATACATGTCCCTTTTGAATAAAGAACTATTGCAAGTTTCCAGTTCCATGAATAAATCCAATGGAAGCCGCCTGGAAGCAGTGATTATTAAAACTAGAACACACATTTCAAGGAACTAATAAACAAAAATGGTGAACCCAACATGAATCCTTAACCAATTTAATAATGTTACCCACCTTTCAGGACCCTATCAATTGATAAAGGAAGGCCAGAAAAAGGAATCAATCATGCATGTGTCCTTCTAAAGGGTGTTACATTAATGGAGTTTATTTTTGTTTCAAGTTTTTTCTCAGAACTCTCTTCACTCCAAAATTTATTTCTTCAAGTCGACATCTGAAAACTTCCCAAATGCTGCTCAAGATGGATCCTCATCCATGGGGATGATGTTATCACAGACCCAACATTTTCAACGTAAGGTCTCCAACGTGTTGGTAAAGGAGTACTCCCACTAGAAATTGTCACCAGGAGAATTGTGCGGTAGTGAACCACCAACATGATGGGGATGTTGCCTTTGTATGTTCGTCCCAGGTCTCTCAGACCTGGGCATGGAAGATGAACTGCAGGGGACAACATCTGGTCAATAAGGAGCAGGTTCTTTCCTCTACCCCTTCTAGAGAAGCCCATAAACCTAACTTGATGGAAAACAATGAGCAGACACATACACATGTCCGTCCTAATTTTTATACCTAGTAGACTCATCTGGTAGCATCCCACCAATCCCACTAGAAAAATCTGGCGGAGTACCATGGACATGCACATACACCTGTTTACCAATTATCAACTAGTCATCAGGCTCGTCTGACTGCATTTAAAGAAGCCTGCCAATTAAATGTGGTGGAAACTGGTAAATAGGAACATACACCCACTTACAATCACCAATTCTTCCAGCAGTCTTGTCTTCTAGTATTGAAGGAAGTCTGTCAACCATACATTATGGGAAATAGCCACCAGACACATACATCTTATATCGTTCATCAAGCCTTCCAACTGTCTCGTTTGGCAGCACCCAGAGAAATCAGTTGGAAATCTCTGATGAAAAATCTGGGGAAGACCCAACTCTCTACCCCCATGCATGAGTACTATCAATACCCATTGACATGAAAAGGAGTACAAGACAAGTCACATACACATACTCCAGATACAGAATGGACGTATATTCCTGTTCTAGCTACTGAAGTCACCAAACACATCTTATCAATGATGAAAGGATGGACTCAAATCCCTTCCCATATTCTAGAAGCATGCCAAGATATTATAACAACTACTTAAGCAGTACCAGGGGAATAGACACATAAATCTATCCCCGCACATGGGATGACACATCGGAATTCCATCCCAGAGAAGATACACACCTATGTTCCAATATAGGAGTGTCATGGGGCATACTCCCTCATATCATATGGACACCAAGATCAAGAACATGCACCCTTTCAAATTGGAGGTAATCGGTCTGCCCCAGTAGCCAATCCAAGGAAGGCACATACACAAACCCATGATAACCACCTTTCCAAGAAATTAGCCCCAAGTATAAGAAAACATCCAAGAAGGAGTATCACCAAGAACTGATGTAAAATCAAGTGTCAAACTATGATTTTTCTCCTCTTAATGTTGGAGTTCATGAATCCCTCAGAAATTTATCTATTGCTGCTCAAGATCTTATCCTCTCATTAACAAATTATGGTAGTTGTAGTAGTAATTATTAAGTTCCTTATCAGACTCTTCATCATGAAGGCTTGATTCAAGAAAATTTGGTCAATCCATATTGCCTATCTCTGGATCAGAGCCATGAAAACCCTCTGTATGGCCTAAAGACCAAGGACCAAGAGGATTCATCCGTTTTTGTAATCCACCATGGTGATCTTATCCATGATGGAATTCATAGAGAAATTCCTATCCATAGTAGTATTTCACATTTTCAAGATAATTCTATAATTGATAATGCAGCAATGAGAAAGCCCTCCTATCTCAAGGCACTTGTAAACATATGTCCAGTCATGTATGATGCCTATTCATAGACGGGTGAAATACTTCCTCAACCAGAAGACATTTTAAGGGAATAGACACTCTCTAAACCTCCCTTGGGTCATTTTTCTTCTAATACAGGTCATCTACTTTGCTCAGACCAAGTGGATAAATCTCCAGTAAAAAATTATGAAGATATATTAAACATGATAAAAAAATTAGCTAAAGGATAAATACTAGTCATGTTATGGCCTTGGGAAAATTCTTCGTATAAAATTCCAGAATTGTTGGAAGAAAATTGTATTCATGATATATGCCTCAACTTATGGAATAGTATTCATCATTTGAAAACCAATCCATTACCATATGATGAATATCAAAATCATGTAAAGGTAATAGAAGGATTGCAATGCCAAATTGACATGGCATATATCTCCGTTTTCCGATATCCAAAGAATAAAAAACAAATAATAACCCTTCAGCGTGAATGCCTCAATTCTCTAAAAATAATAAGCTAGTTAATTTTGGATTCCCTATCAGGTGTTCATATCATAGGATGGGCTGCACATGGAGAATTTCATTTCACTACACTCCAGAATCAGCAAAGTCCTCCAAAAGTGGTTTTATGCAATGTTATTTCCAATGGTCACCCACAATCAATATATTTTGTATGTAATCTAAAATATGCTCAAGAACAAGCCTCAACCATCTCTCATAAGAGTCAGGCCCAAAAAATATAAGTTGTTGAGTTACTTTTATATCAATCGTCTTAGAATCTTGAGCTAGCGTCCCGCTTAGAGGATGTCAGTCGCCCGAGAATGAAAATGACTGAAATAGTACAGTGATCTTCCAAAATAGGTGATTTGAGGGTTTATCGGATATTGCACCCAGATAATGTCTGAACCAAAATTCACAAAATCAGAAGAGTAGTTGCATGAATTTTAGCCATATCAGTTCAAGAATCACCCCAGCTTGCAATGTTGAGGGCTCATTTAATTCAAACTTTAAATTCATTTAAATAAGTTCAGAAATTTCAAGAAGGAGAATAGGAACAGACCCGGCCTACAAGGCTGGGGGATTTTTCACATCTACAATACCCTCCTCAATGGAATTTAGTTTTCTACAGATTAGGGAAGAAGTCACAAAGAGATTGCACAACTAAACTATCCAAGGATTCCCTTTAGGTTACTGTCCGTCAAACATCTCATGAGAATCCATCATATAGGAGAACTAAGTCTCATGGAAGATACAAAGGGAGATGATCTTACAAAGATACTAACATAATTTCATCAATGAATTATGCGTCATTAAATGTCATTAACAACATTACAGAAGATCCTCCAAAAAATGAGTCTTGTTCATGGGAATCAGAAGATGAAGTTCTTATCCATAATATAGTACACACTGAGGTAAATGAAGAAGGTGTGCGTACCCAAAATAATAGGCTTTCCCAGAATCTTGGTATGCCTTTAAATAAGCATCTCCCACCCCTCTAAAAAGAATATAACAAGGGAAAGGTTAAAAGTCAAGTTTCATCTCACTTTTCCACTGTAGAAGGTCAATATCTTTTTCTTGAAAATAGATTTTTACAATATGAAGAGAAAATGAAGGATTTGAAAAGAATCAATATAGAGTTACTTTGAAGCATCATTTTTTTAGACGTACTCCCCAGGCAGGTCCTCAACTTTCCCATCCTATAGGATCTCCTTAGAAAAGAGGATTTGTAGTAACTATAGATGTGGATGCTGAATTCCCTCCATTGGGTACACAACCAAGGTAGGATCAAAAAAATCATGATATTCCTTTTCTCGTGGGTTATCAAAGCAAATACCAGCACCACCACAGATGGATTTGTCGGTCATGGCACCAACTCAAGCTCCAATTGTAGTACTTGCACAAGTGCCAGCTCATCTGGATATTCCCCAAATGATTATGAACACAATTGACATATTAACGACTCTATTGGAAGCTATAGAGGAATTACGTGCGCCAGTTCAGCCAGAAAATAAAGCTTACCCTGAATGGGTAGATCTGATTCCTCTCCCACGGAATTTTGTGAATAACACATTCCCAATCATTAATTGATTGGAATATCTGGAACATAACTTAACACATTTTGTTTCTCATTTTGATCCTGTGATGGGAACTCCTCAATAATAATAAGTAGTAAAACTTAAGATTTTTTTGCAGTCACTATAGGGACCAGCTTTTGACTTGTATACAAATTTACAATCACGATCAATTACTGGATGAGAAGATCTCTACCAGAAATTCCTTCTTAAATTTATCTCAATGTTACCGATGACGATGGTTTTTTATCTTACCAATTTTAAACAAAGAGATAATGAAAGAGTTTCAGATTTCATTGCGTAATGGAAAGGATTAACATATTCCTTATGTATGGCACTCTCTCAGGAATAGTTGCTCCCAATTTGTATGGAATATTTGTATGATGAGTTACACACACCATTGATCCCTATGAAATACACCGGAGGGTTTCTAGACCATACATCAATTTCTTAACACATAGATGATTATATTATAGAAACTAAGGATAAAATTTGTGTAATTCCATTAGATCTAGGAAAGAGAACGTGGAAAGTAGAGGCTACTACTATTACACTCATGAAATAACCTGTACCTAATTCCACTTCAAAAGCTTCATCATGTCGAATGTATCCACATCCAGGTCATCAGAAGAAATGACCAACTCATCAATGTGATCAATGAGATCAAAGGCCGAAAAAGTTTAAGAAATTAAAGAATCAAGTTTATTCCTTTCAAAATGAAAAAGTTCCTGGTTACTTCATCTCATCTCTGGAGAATAATTTGATTTAGTTTCCAAGGTCCAAGAAACCAAATAAAGAAGAATATGAAGATCTTCCAAATTATTGTCCCTTTCACTTGATGTTAGGGAATCCCATTCAAGAGTGTGTTTTTTTCAAGGACCTTCTTTAAAAAATTTTAGACTCTGGAAAAGTGAAACTAAAAATTTCTTCAGCTCAAGTAGCATGTGTTACTGCTACTAATCTAGATGATGAAGAAGAATGGAAGGAAGTCGAAAGAAAAAATTCACAAAAAATATGATGATTTGATGATAAGGAAAACAATCAATCAAAATCATGACATTTTATTAAAACAGTTGAAACAACCAATTGTGTCTTCTACCACTCCTGCCACAGCAAAATAACCTTTATTAAAAGATCAGTTTTCAAAAGATAATTCCTCAATGAAGAGATGCGATCAAAAAGAAAAAAGGAGCAGTAATAAGAAGATGAGCTCATGTCAAGCCCAAAGTTTTCCTTGACCCTAGAATATTTCATGCCATCTGTTTCAAAAGCACATGCACTGCCCTGCCAAAAAGCACAACCAAAACTTACCTGTCAAGCAGAATCTTCATCAGATGAAGAGTTGGCCTTTGGTTCTATTAATGTTATCAACTTAATAGATCCTTATGCCGATGTTGATTCTGATTATAATGAGACAGAGTTCCTTGTATATAATTAGGGAACTAGAAGAAGAGGCCAAGGTCGAGGATATAGGGAAATATGTGGTAATTATAGAAACCACCATTTTAACTCTATCCGTACTCGAACCATATATGCGGTAGAAACTTATGGAAGAGCCCTTCCACTGGCTCAATAAGAACATGGAGTTTCTTCCATGCAAGATAGGTTTTTTTCTAATATGATTGTTTTGTAGGATCTATTAGAAGTCACACCACATTCCTCTCAGAAAGTAGATAGACCTAGCCATTCTAATCTACCAAAGCTAAGAGTATTTCTACCTTCTGCTCCGACACAAGGTACATCTACATCAAAAGTATCAACTTCTGAGACACCTACAAAAATGAGTTTCCATGCAGGTAAATTCATACCTCTAGATAAAATTTATAATACTTTGAAACAACTGGATCAAGCACCATCCATGTTATCAATTCCAGATTCATTGAATCTATCAAAATATATTTGAGAAGAACTTATTGAGGATTTTTCAAGTCCTCAAGAGTTTGAAACTGACGTTTTTTCTACTGAGGTTTACCGTATAGAGAATGATCCTATAGAATGTCATGCCGTCATAACTTTTATAGATGAAGAAGATTATGATGTTGTACATGGAAATACTATAACCTTGTATTTATCTATCAAGTTCAATGACATAGACATCCGACGAGCCTTCATTGATATTGGCTCTAGAGTCAACCTCATTTCTGTTCGTACACTTCATCGATTGGGCCTAACATAATTTGATTTATCTCCTTCCACTTTAATGATTCAACGATATTAAAAGAATGATCGAGAACCTCCAGGTGATATTACACTCAGAACTCAATTTTGAAATCTTGTGTCTAATTCATATTTCATGGTTGTTCGTCAGGACACAACCTTCCACATTCTTCTTGGAAGACCATGGATGCATCAACATCCATCCATACCTTCTTCATACCATCAATGACTTAAGTAATATTTCAATGGTCAAATTGTGACATTTTATGGTGACAAGGATCCATTAAAAACATGTGAATCTCAATACATTGAGGCTGTGTTTTATCAAACAAAAGGAATGGGGTCCATGAAAAAGGAGATAACCAGAGTTAATGCTTCAAATGGTTTGGAAAAGATTCCATCAAATCCATTCATACATTTGAGTTCAGATTATGGGCTACCCATAAATCAAATTTAAAGGGTAAAACCAAATCCAAGCACTCGTCTGGTGACTTCCATAATATCGATTGCGGAAAATTAGCTTGAAAACATGAGAGAAACTGTTGATTCACCCAGCAGTGATGGAAGCTTAAATGGATATTTCTTCATATCATCTTTTGAACTACAGGAAGCCTCTACTTTTGTCAATCACAGTAGAAGAAGTTGTAACAATGTTATATGAATACAAATATGTTTATTCCCAATCCATCATCTCCTCTTTATTACCACAAAAGACCCTTCATCATCAGTAGGGTTAGATATGGTGGCCTCTTCTTTAGGATGTTCAAATACTGACTCCTCCTATAACTCTAGATGTTTTTCCTCATCATCTACAATGAATGTAAAAACAGAAGAGTTTACATGTAAGGAATAGGAAGAGGAAGATCTCAAGGATGCTCTTCCAACAATTGAGGAAGCTGTCTCTACCACTATGGATGAGCTCAGAGAAATAAATCTGGGTATATAAGAAGATCCATGACCCACTCTAATTAGTGAAGCCATAACCTCTGAAGAGAAATAGGTGCATTACTTATTTCTAAAGAATCATCGAGATATATTTTCTTGGAATTATACAGAAATTCCAGGTCTTAATCTCTATGTATCCACTCATCACTTTGGTTTTCTAGAGGAACATCACAGATTCAAGCAGGCAGCAATAAGAACACACCCAACTCATGCCTCTAAAATTTGAGAGGAAGTTGATAAGATTATCAAGGATAAATTTGTCAGGGAGGTTCAATATCCCAAATGACTAGCCAATATTGTCCCAGTGAAATAGAAGAATGGGAAAATTAGAGTTTTCATTGATTTTAGAGATCTAAGCTAGCATTGTCCTCAGGGTGATTTTCTAGTTCTGATTATAGAGCTTCTAATTGATGCAACAGCTGGCTATGAAGAACTTTTCTTCACGGATGGAAACTATAGTTATAATAAAATTCATATGGCCCTAGATGATGAATAATCTACTTTCTTTAGAGCCCCTCAAGGTGTGTTTTTCTATAGGGTAATCCCCTTTATCTTAAATAATGAGGTTGCAATGAATCAACGTTCCATGCATTGTATCTTCAAACCCTTCTTATGGAAATTTGTTGAATGTTATGTGGATGATTTGGTGGTCAAATCCATTCAATGTTCCAATCACTAGGCTGATCTAGAGATTACATTAAATAAACTTCGGCAACACAGTTTGAAGATGAACCCCTTGAAATGTACTTTTGGGGTAACCTTAGAAAAGTTCCTTGGCTTCATTATACTCCATCATGGTATTAAAGTTGATCCCAAGAAAATAAAATAAATCCTTGGTATTCCAACTCCTCAAAATTTTAAATAATTAAGAGGACTTCAAGGACACTTTGACTATATTTGTCTCTTTATCGCCAATTTGGAAGGAAAGTGTTTTCCCTTCACCAGATTAATGAATAAGTGAATCACCTATCAATGGAATGAAGACTATCAAGAATCATTTGATACCCCAAGAAATATCCCTTGAGTCCACTGGTATTAATGCCTCCTATTGAAGGAAGACCACTTATTCTATATATGACAACTTTAGAGTGATCACTAGGTGCCTTCCTTTCCAAAAAGAACCTTTCTAGGAATGAGAACTATATTTTCTATCTCATTCTAAATATGATTGATGCAGAAACTCAATATTTCAGTATTGAAAAGTGCTATATGGAATTAATCTTTGATGTTCAGAAATTGATGCACTACTTGCAACATCATGAGGTCTAATTAGTGTCTCTCAATAATCAACTCAAATTTATCCTCAGTCATCCTATGTTTATAGGGAATCTGGCATGGTGGGAAGTTATTCTGAAACAATTTGATATCCAGTTTGTGCCTCAGAAGGAAATAAATGGCCATGAATTGGCTTACATCCTTATTGAACATCCATCTATAGAAGATTCATCATTAAATACTGAACTTCCTGATGAAGAGGTCTTCTCTATTCAGGATAATTCCCAAGCATGGGAGATATACTTTGATGGTTCTTCCAGAATTCCAATAAAGAAGAGAATGGAAAACCCTAAACTCAAAAAAATTTGTTTAGGAATTGTCCTTATTTCCCCAGAAAAGGTAGTGTTGTTGTAATGACCTGAACTTTTTAATAATATTTGTTTCTGAAATTTGTAAGTTATTTCATTTTAGACTCCACAAAACTATATCCTTTAATTAATGAAGTGATATCATTGGATTTCGACTGTTATATGATCATTGGTCAATATAATCATTGGAAAATAAACTCTAAATATTATAATTATTGTTTATAAATACAAGTGATATTGGTTAATTAATATAGAAAGAAGAGTTGATTGCCTCATCTGGTAGACTCGGGCCATATGAAGCCCCTCTATCAATGCTTGGGAAGGAGGTATCATCTCTGGGATTTTCTCTAGACCAAGCCCAATCTGAGCTTCAACATGTGAAGCTTGAATGGAATTTCCTAAGGGAGAAGTTCAAGCTAATAGAAATCCCCACACGGGCAATGTTGTCCGAGCTGCCCCAAGATTCTATCACCATAGCACACCTTACACTTAGGTCCTATATAGGTGTTATAAGGGCTATGTAACGAGACCTTAGTTATGTTGTGTAATACTTTTGTATAAATAAATTTTTTATTTCTTATTATGTTAAATTTCTGAATTTCAAATGTCTAGATAAATGTAGGATGAAGATTCATATTATTGATGAATTTTGGAAAATGGGTTTTGTAAACTTTAAATAATTAATAATGTGAAATGATTTTCAAAAAATTGTTTTCTATAATTATGACCAGTAAAAAATTTATATTCTAAAAAGATCAACTAAATTTTTGGTGAATAGTAAAGTATGAATAGTAATATACCCCTATGAATAGTAATGAATAATAAATCAGCCAAAAGAATAGAAACTTCACCCATGAATGTATAAATATAATTTAGACATCTTAAAAGGGAAAAATGGTCACAATATAAGTATTTGTATTTTTGTATGTCATAAATATTTTAATTAATATTTTATAGTTAATTTAATAATTTAATATAAAAATGTATTTTCATAAAATGTAATCATAAATTTTTACTTTATTATCTTATGGTTATATGATAATTTTATGGGACCTTTATTAATTTTTCAAGGTGTTACAAAATAAGTTATAGTTTTAGAGTTGTTTTTTTAATAAATAGTGATTTAATTTAAAAATTAAATTAAAAATATTTAGAAAAATATTTTCATAAAATGGAGTTATTTTTTTGAATTCAGGTCATCGATTTTAGTTTAGAGTGAATTTTTGGGATTTTTCTGAAATAGTTAAATTTTCGGTGATTAGTAAAATTACAGTTTGGATGTTTAGTTGTTTAATGACATAATTGAGGATGTAATCATGATGTCATAAATCTGGTCGACTTTTGAATAGTAAGATATGTTATGAGGTTTCCCAAGTGGCCAATACCATGGTGATATGTTCATGAATGTCTAAATGAAATTTTGTAGCCACATAATCAAGTTGTGATTCACGTTCTTTTTATTATGATGTAACTCTTTTTCCGTTGCTCATGTCTTGTGGTTTTCATTAAGTTCTTATTGATATAACAGGTAAACTGATTCACTTGATTTCCTTACTAGGACTTCTGCTCACCCTTTCCTTTGATGTATTTCTCTAGGTTATGATATGAAGCAATTTTACTTAGGATGAATTTATGATGAAGAATTACAATTGTATTAGAAGAATGTTTTATATTTTTTTTCATGTTTTATGTTCCTGATTTACAAGACACTATACTTTAAATATCCACTAATTGTAAAATTTAATGAAAAGTTATGAAATATAATGGGAGGATTCCATAGTTGGTATCAAATGAAAGTTTAGTTATTTATAGAAATTAGGCTATGAAAACATTAGGAATAATCGTATAGAAAATTTTAAATATAGGAAAACTTCTATGTATTTTGGTGAGTATTGAGTAAGTATTTTATCAAGAAAATAAATCCATGTCTGGATACGAGTAGGTAGAGGCAGCTCTGGAACAAATGTACCTAGGAGTGAAAACACCGACAAGGAGTTTTGGGCTTGACCAGGGGCATCCTGGTACATGAAAATGGGCCTTGAGGCACTCTTGTTTATGATACTCCCGGGGGATATATTTGGTTAATCATAATCTTTTTATGAATCCTTAAGAGGGATTTATAGAGAAATGTAATTTTTTAAAGCTTGATGTTTTAAAACATAAAATATTTTATAGTTAAAAGATTCGTAAATCAAATAAGTTTCTCACTAAGGTTTTATTCATTTAGAAAATGGCGGGAAATAAGAGGAACCATGAAAATGTTGACCGTAATGGACCATGAACTGACGACCCTCTGATGGAAGCTCGAATGGAAAATTTCATGCGAATGATGAACCAACTGACTCAAGTTATGGGAAGTAACTTGAATCAAGCTGAGAGACCAATCTCAACATGAAGGGAAAAACATTATATTGAATCATTAATGCATCTATGACCACCAAACTTCTATGGATCTACTGACCCATTGATTGCTGAACAGTGGATCAGCTCTATCGAGAATATATTTTATGTGCTCCGTTATTCAAAGAAAGAGAAGGTCACCCTCACTGTCTATTTCTTAGAAGGAGAAGTTGATCAGTGGTGGGAACTGATTAAAAACATGAGGCCAAGAGTGGATGTTGAATCTATGGAGTGGGAAGAGTTCAAGTGGATCTTCTTCAGCAAGTATTTCCCTTAATCGATGAGAACAAGAATGAAGAATGAGTTTCTCAAGATGAAGTAGAAGGAGAATAAATCTGTGGGAAGCTATGAGATTAACTTCACAAGGCTTTCACGTTACACCTCTAGATTTGTTATGGATCCAAATGGTAAGGCTGATAGACTCTTAGGTGGACTGAGACCTCATCTTCAGAAGAATCTAGGCAACCAAGATTATGATAGCTATGAGGAGATCGTGCGAAGTGCGATGAAAGTTGAACTGGAGTTTGGTGAGATACAATGGTCTGATAAATCCAATGACAAGAAAAGATCAATGGAGCCAAGCTTAGGGAGGAGCTTTGATCAGGGAAGAGGAGGTAGGCAAGTGCAACGCCCCATGTGTAATAAATTTGGGGAAATGTATTCAGGGAACTGCCTGCTCGGGAGTGGGAAATTCTACAAGTGTAGAAGAGATTCCATATCGCATGGAATTTTCATAGTGAGGTGAAGCCAAAACTTCCCAACACTAATGAAAAAGGGAATATGGTGTAGGCCCTACCTTATGTCCGATGCTATAAGTGTGGTCAACTTGGTCCTTTTTCCCATCACTATCCAAATCTGAGGGTAGTGGAGGGGAACCACCATCAACCTCAGCATAGGCCAAGGGAGAAAGGTAGTGATTTTTCAATCACTACAGCTAAAGTTGAGGCACCAAATGATGTGGTGGTAGGTACTCTTGTTGTTCTCTCAAATATAGAAAGTACTTTGTTTGATTCTGGTTCTATGCATTCCTTTATTTCCTTCAATTTTTCAAAGAATTTAGAATCAACCCCATATTAACTAAAAGTTGAGTTATCAGTCAATATTCCTGGTGGTATTATCCAAGAATCATCAGTGTTTAGAAACTATAGTATTTACTTTAGAGAGAAAAATCTTATCACAAATCTAGTAGTCATTCCCATGCTAGAATTATCCATTATACTAGGGATAGACTGCCTCTCAAACTATAATGCTAAGATCAAATGAAGAAGCAAGGAAATATAAAGAGTCTTGAATGGAAAACCTACACTTATCTTTCAAGGATAGATATCTCAACTTGATATTTGTCTAGAAGAACCTCCAATATCCTTCTTTATGGAGTTTATCGGTGAAGGAGAATAAGGAAATGAGAGTTTCAGGATAGAAAATTTCCCCATCGTCCAAGAATATTTTGACGTATTTCCTGAGGAGTTACCCAGACCTCCCATAGAAAGAGAGGCAGAGTTCTACATTGAACTCATACTTTGGTCTCATCCGATATCTATAACCCCTATAAGATGTAAAATGTAGTGCTATAAGAATTAAAGAAACAACTACAAGATCTTTTGGAGAAGGGGTTTATCCGACCGAGTGTGTCTCATTGGAGAGCACATGTTCTCTTTGTGAAGATGAAGGATGTATCGATGCAACTATGAATTCATTATATATAACTGAACGGGATCACAGTGAAGAACCAATACCTTGATCCAAGAATTTATGACTTATTTGACCAACTTTGTGCGGCTCAATTCTTCTCTAAGATTGATCTTCGATCTGGTTATCATCAATTGAGGGTGAAGAAAGAAGATGTTCCAAAAACTACCTTCTGATCAAGATATGGGCATTATGAGCTTGTTGTTATGCCCCTCTGACAGACTAATTCACCTGCTATTTTTATGGATTTTGTTAATAGAGTATTTAATTACTACCTTGATAACTTTATGGTAGTTTTTATTGATGATATTATGATATATTAAAAAAGCCATAATAAGAATGAGGATCATCTAAGAGGGATTTTTCAGACTCTATAGAAGGAAAGTCTTTTTGGAATTTTTATAAAATGTGAATTCTGGTTGTAACGAGTTGCTTTCTTGGGGAACATTGTTAAAAATAAAGTAATCACAGTTGACCCTACAAAGACAAATGTTTTAGAGGAGTGGCCTCAACCTACAATAATAACTGAGATTCGTAGTTTCCATGGTTTATAGGGATATTATAGGAGTTTTTTGAAGAACGTTTCATAGCTTTCTAATCCATTGACCAAGTTAACTCCAAAAGAGTTCAAGTTACTCTGGAAAAAGGAGTGTGAGGAAAGTTTCCAAGAGATGAAGAAGAGATTGGTCACTACAACCGTGTTAACTTTGCCCTCAAGTGGAGAAGGATTTGTTATTTTTAGTGGTGCATCTCTGAAAGATCTTAGGTGTGTCCTCATAAAAATGACAAAGTCATTTCTTATGCATCTCAAGAGTTGAAGACTCATGATCAGAACTATCTTACGCATGATCTGGAGATGGTTGCGGTCGTTTTTTCACTGAAGATATAGAGGAACTATCTTTATGGGGAGAAATGTGATATGTACATAGACCATCAATGTTTGAAGTATATTTTCACACAAAAAGAATCGAACATGATGTAGAGGATATGGTTGGAACTTCTCAAAGACTATAATTGTTCAATTCATTATCATCCTGGAAGAGAAAACAAAGTCGTTGAAGCATTAAGCAGGAAAGAACCAGTTGTTCTTTCCATGATGAGGATTCAAAGATATCCTTTGATCAATTAAATAGTAAATCTGGACATGGGAATTATATGAAAAGGGACATCATAAACCCTAAAACAAATGATTTCTCAACCATCATTACTAGAGAAGATCAGAAAATCCTAGAAAGAATATCATTTATTACAGAAGATGTTTGCGGCTATGAAGGTTGGGATGTTTCTTGTGTTCAATATTGATCAAGAAGGTGTACTGAAATTTCATAAAAGTCTATGTGTTCCATCTATTCCTGAAATAAATAAGGATCTGATGGATGAAGATCATAGATCTACTTTCTCTATATATCCTGGAAGCACAAAAATGTATAGGGACCTTTGTGATCATTATTGGTTGGATAATATGAAAAGGGAGAATTTTTATTACACTTTAAGGTGCCTGGTATGTTAGCAAGTAAATGCAGAGTGACAAATTCCTAAAGGGGTATTTCAACAACTACCTGTACCAGCATAAATGTGGGACAATATCACTAGGTACTTCATCACTGGTCTCCCAAGAACTTCCAAGAGAAACAATGTGATATGGGTTATTGTGGACCATCTCACCAAGACTACGCATTTTATCTCCATTTAGGAATATTTCTCTCTTGATCAACTTTCCAGGATTTATGTGAAGGAAGTGGTAAGGCTGTATAGAGTTCCGCTTTCTATCATATTTGATTGTGATCCAAGGTTCACATCAAAATTTTGGAGAAGTCTTTAACATGATCTGAGCAATGAATTGAATTTTAGTATGTCCTATCACCCCAAAACTAATGGCCAATCTTAATTTACTATTCAAACACTTGAGAATATGTTGAGAACATTCTCAATGGAATTTAAAGTTGGATGGGATCAATATCTCAATTTAGTTGAGTTCTCTATCAACAACAACTTCTACTCAAGCATTCAATTGGAACTTTATGAATCTCTATATGGTAAACGGTGTAGAACTCCAACTTGTTGGAATGAAGATGGTGAGAGAAAGGTTCTTGGGCCTGAACTTGTGCAAGAGATCACAGAAAAGGTCCATGACATCCAACAACACATTAAGGCTTCTCAGAGTTGGCAAACGAGTTGTGCCTATAAACATTGAAGGGACTTGGAGTTTGATGTTGGTGACCAATTATTTCTTTGAATTGCACCTTGGAAGAGATTCACGAGGTTTTGGAAAAAAGGAAATCTCATCCCTAGGTACATTGGCCCCTATAAAATCCTTGATCGCATAGGAGCAGTGGCATATCGGCTTGCACTTCCTCCAAATCTGGCACAAGTTCATGATATCTTCCATGTATCCCTCTTGAGGAAGTACATACCTAACCCTTCACATATAGTAAATCCAGAGGTGGTACAACTGGAACATGACATATCTTATGAGGAACAACTGGTGGAGATCCTAGATCGTAGAGACAAGGTTCTATGCAATAAGACTACCCACCATGTTAAGGTGTTATGGAGGAACCAAAAGTGTGAATAAGAAATGTGGGAACCAGAGTAGTATATGCGGCAAGAGTACCCACACCTTTTCTCTTCTGAGGGTATGAGTTAAAATTATGGGGAAGAAATTTCTTAAGGGGGGAAGAATGTAATGACCTGAACTTTTTAATAATATTTGTTTCCTATATTTGTGTCTTATTTTATTTTATACTCCACAAAACTATATCCTTTAATTACTGAAGTGACTCCATTGGGTTTCTACTATTATATGACTGTTGTTCAATATGACAATTAAATAAAAAACTCTTAACATCATAATTATTGTCTATAAATATAAGGGAACTTGGTTAATTAATACAGAAAGAAGAGTCGATGGCCTCATCTAGTAGACTCGGGCCGTACGAAGCCTATATGTCAGAGCTTAGGAAGGAGGTAGCATCTCTAGGATTTTCTCTGGACCAATCCCAAGCTGATCTTCAACATGTGAAGCTTGAACAGAATCGCCTATAGGATCAGTTCAATTTAATAGAAATCACCACTCAGGCAATGTTGTCTGAGCCACTCCAAGATACTATCACCATAACACACCTTACAATTAGGTCATATACAGGTGTTATAAAGGGATATGTAACAATAATTCACTTACGTTGTATAATCCTTTGTATAAATAAAATTTTTATTTCTTATTATGTTAAATTTGTGAATTTTAAATGTCCGGCTAAATTTAGGATGAAGTTCTATATTATTGAAGAATTTTGGAAAAGGGGGTATTTAGAAATATTTTTTGTAAACATTAAATAATTAATAATGTGAAATTATTTTCAGAAAATGGTCTTCTACAATTGTGACCAGTAAGAAATTTAGAGTCTAATAAGATCTAATTAATTTTTGGTGAATAGTAAAGTATGAATAGTAATATACACTTATTTATAGTAATGAATAGTAAATCGTCCAAAAAAATAGAAACTTAGCCCATGAAAGTATAAATATAATTTAGACATCTTAAAAGTGAAAAAATGGTCATAATATAAGTATTGGTATTTTTTTATGTCATAAATATTTTAATTATAATTTTATAATTAATTTAATAATTTAAAATAAAAATATATGTTCATAAAATGTAACCATAAATTATTACTTTATGTTCTTATTCTTATAGGATAATTTTATGGGGATTTGATTACTTTTTCAAGGTGTTACAGAATAAGTTATAGTTTTAGAGTTACTTTTTTAATAAATAATTATTTTATTTCACAATTAAATTAAAAAAATTTAAAAAAATTATTTTCATAAAATGGAGTTCATTTTTGAATTTAGCGCGTCAATATTATGTTAGGGTGAATTTTTGGGATTTTTCTAAAATAGTTGAATTTTCGGTGATTAGTAAAATTATAGTTTTGAGTTTTGGGTGATTAATGACATCATTGATGATTTAATAATGATTTAATAAATATGGTCAACTTTTGAATAGTAATATATGTTATTAGGTGTCCCAATTGGCCAATACCATGGGAAAATACCATGGGCAAGCCCATGGTTTTGCAAACACCACTGATGAGGTGTCCCTAGTAAATTAATTAAATATTCCCTCACTTTCCCTATAAATACCAAGTCATTCCATCATTAATTTTATTCAAAAATAGTCCTCAACAAATCTATGGCCTTTCTACCTTCCAAGGGGTCCTCCCAAGGTTCCCTCAAGCCCCGCAAGGTCCCAACCTTCGAGCCTTCGAAGATACTCTTCAAGGTAATGGAACATTTCACCCTCCTCTTTTTAGTAATGATTTCCTTTATGTTATGTCTTCTAGTTTCTATATTCTTATGCATGGGTATGTTCTTATATATTCTTATTAATTTCCATTTCATGTTAAAATTATGAGAGACCCTTTTCTCTCCCATTTAATTAATTTCTGAATTTTTTAGCAACGTTGATAGGCTGCCAAATGTTTTGTAAAAGAAATAGCATCTTCCCTTTTCAATCATGTTTTCTTTTCTTGTGGTATGTCATCTAAATATCCATACTATGATTTTATTATGTACCCATACTGTATTATGAATTATTTATGAGTGTCTTAACCTTTTCCCCACACTTTTTAATGTTTTCTAAAATGATGTTATGTAGTCGTTATGTTACAAAATGTTCGTCTCAAAATTACTCTCTTTTTGTCAAGAAATTCTCTTGTATTATTTTTGTGGATACCCAAATATAATTTCATTTCTAAGGGTATTCATAAATACATAAAATTGATCTATTTTATTTTTTAATTGACATATATATAACCTTAACTCCCTTTTTATGGGTTATAAATGTCATAATGATCTTATTTTAAGTACTTTTTAAACGTCATGATTTTGACATGAAACCCATTTATTTTATTCTATTTGGGTTAATGATGAAATGTTTGATTATGATATATGTGGATCACATGACAATAAATTCATATTAATGGTTCACCGTAATAGTGCTCCAATGCATTGGGTAAATATTTATTCTCTAGAGATGATAAGTTTCACAATACCTTGGTGAATAACCTTGGTAATTTTTTTATGAATCATTGGGAATGAACCTTGGTGATATGTTCATAAATGTCTAAATGAAATGTTGTTGCAACATATTGAAGTTGCGATTCTTGTTCTTTTTATTATTATACGTCTCTTTTTATATTGGTCAAGTGTTGTTGTTTTTATCAAGTTCTTATTGATATCACAATTAAACTGATTCCCTTGATTTCCTTACTGGGCCTTCTGCTCACCCTTTCCTTTGATGTATGACTCCAAGTTATGAGATGAAGCAATTGTAATTAGGATGAACTTATGATGAAGCCTTAAAAGTGGATTAGAGGAATGTTTTATGTAGTTTTCATGTTTTATGTTCCTGATTTCCAAGACACTAGACATTAAAGATCCTCTGATTGTAAAATGTAATGAAATGTTATGTAATATAAAGGCGGGATGCCATAGTTTCCTTACTCCTTACTATTGTCAGAATGTGGTACCAACAATGAGCCAGAATATCGAACTCTCATTCCAGGTTTGGAATTGTTCTTTCAGGTGCATGTGAATCACTTAAAAGTTAAAGGTGATTCAGAATTGGTAATCAAGAAAATCATTGGGGATTATTCTATCCGAACAGAAGAGTTAATCCCTTTGTGTGATTACATTAGAGGATTAATGGGTGAATCTATGTCAGAGCCAACATGGTCATATATCTCCCGATCACAAAATTCCAAAGCTGAAGCACTGTATAATGCAGCTACAGCCTTGAAAGATCCAAATTAGGATGAGTCAGTCATCATCATAGACCATCATTGTGTGGTCTCACTTTTCATTCAACCCAGAATAGAGGATATTAATGTGATTAGCCCTATTTCCTAACCAATGGTCATACCACGGAATGGAGAACAACCATAATGGAATATCTTCAAAATGGAATACTTCCACCAGATAAGGCTAAAAGAGAATATATCCGTCGATGAGCGTCCAATCTTACTCTTTATGATAGTACAAACCACCAGAAGATCCTTTATGAATGAGGCTTTGATAGAATCCTTCTCAGATTTATTGATGGAGATGAGACTGCAGACTTCATGAAAGAAGTGTATTCAAGATCTTATGGTGCCCATCAGTCTGGGCATAGACTCTCTGATCAAATCCGAAGGATTGGATACTTTTGGCCCTCAATAAGGTAGGATTGTATAGATTTAACTAAGAAATTTCATCCCTGCCAAGTGCATGCCATCTTAATTCATCATCCCCCGTAGATACTACATATATCTAAATACCCCTGGCCATTTTCCACAAGAGGAATGGATATATTAGGACTTTATCCTCTATCCACAACTAAGCAGTTCAAGTATATCATTACTGCTTCTAAATTCTTATCCAAATGGGCTAAGGAAATACCTCTCAAAGAATTTGTAGCGAAAATCATTTTTAGTTTCTTCAAAACTATCGTTATCACTAGATTTGGTGTCCCTCGTAGTATTTCTATAGGCAATGATACCAATTTTTGTTCTGCTAAAGTAAAAAATTTATATCAGGAACATAATATCAAATCCAACCATTCATCCTACTATCAAGCAGCAACCAATGGACATATAGAGGCCTTCAATAAGACCCTATAAAATATAATCTAGAAATGGGGGATAAATATAAGAAATCATAGAATACTAAACTTTTTCATGCTTTATGGGATTATCATACTACTATATGTACTACCACCTAGGAAACTCCTTATTCATTGATATACATAATAAAATCAATCTTGCTAATTGAAATGCAATTGTCTTCAATCAGATTTGAAATTTGTGATCAGTTGTCTATAGATGAGAGGTCTCAAAAAAGGGTTTAATGATCTAGAATGGTTAGACAAGAAAGGATTGCATACTTTTCATCATTTATAAGTCTATCCTAACATAATAGCATTGGAATTTAACAAGAAAGTCTGCCTCTGTTTATTTCTTCAAAGAGAATTGGTGTTGGTCCTCAGGACTCCAATGATACTAGGAAAGAAACCTCCAAAGATTGAGCCAAAGTGGTAAGGACCTTATTCTATATATAACTTCTACTCAAATGGAGCTTATCCCTTAATCTAAATTGATGGAGAGATCATTAAAAGTCCAACCAGTGTGAGATTCTTGAAGAAATAGTTCGTGAAGTTGCATGTATTCATCCTTTCTGTAAGACTGAAAATTGCATAGCCCCCCATTTCCTTACTGTAATACTTAAAACTACGTAGTACAAAATCCTAGTTGCAAGACATTAAACTATAGGAAACCATTTTTCTTCGTTATATGACATTAAACTATATGGATAATGTCTTCTCTACATGATGCTAGGAGCTTCCATAAGCAAGCTTCATTGATATCATTGCTACTCCTTGGTTGCACATGAGTCATTTCCTTCCCTATGTTTGAGTCATATCTGGATAGGGACCTTGCTTCAAAAACTATGTGTGTATTGATTCTTATTTTCAATGAGATACATAGAGATGCCTGGATCTCCAATCTTAGGCCTAGCCACAACCACAAAATTTTCAATTCTTTTTCTCCTTTTGTATATGAATCATATCTATATAGAGTGTTTCCTTAAGATATATGGTTTGTTCCTCACATTGTTTTATGTCTTAAGTTTTACCATTCTCTCATAACGTGTCAAAATCCCCCATTCTTCATATCAAACTCAATTTGTGTAAGGAATTGTTGTTTCAAGAAC
Organism: Viscum album; assembly: GCA_963277665.1. NCBI lineage: Eukaryota > Viridiplantae > Streptophyta > Magnoliopsida > Santalales > Viscaceae > Viscum > Viscum album. The sequence goes on from OY728119.1 coordinate 560,022,716, forward strand.
TGTGTATGGATTGATTCTCATTTTCATTGAGATAGTTAGAGATTCCTAGATCTTCAATCTTGGGCCCAGCCACGATATATAAAAAATTCCTTTATTCCTTATATAAGAATCAAACCTACTTAGGGAATGTTTAAAGAACTATGTATGGCTTGATTCATGCCCTCATCAATACATGTAGTGACACTTGGGATTTTATCTTTAGTACAGCTGCAATAAGTATTTCTTTTCACTTTGGTCCATCTTCATCCTTACCGCGTGATGTTAAACTACATGGAAATCTAACACCCCTATTCTTCACTTGTGTCACCTTCATTTTATAGAAGAAACTCTTACTACTCCTTATTTCTCACATCGAGTATAACTCAATTGGGATTAGGAATTGGGTAAAAGGATTATTTATATGAATAAGGTGTCTCAAATTCTTATGGGGTTATCAATGTCTTCACTGGATGACATAATATTGCACATTATAATTTCCTCATTGAATGATTTTAAACTATGCAATAGAATGTAAATTCAAAAAGAAACAAAGAAAGTCTCCATTTTATATATGAGTTAGATCTATGTAAAAGACTTCAAATTCATGGACATTATTGATTCAAATATTTCTTATGTGCATTGATCATAACCCCCTTCTATATTTCACACTCATAATCTTGAATATTTTCCATATCTTTATAATCTTTCTTATGGTTTTTGGTGATTGAAATTCTAATACTTGAGAGTTATTTTTCTTGACTATGCATTACATGCCCTTAGGTGGCCTTGCATAAGTTTCCTACATAAAGGGCATGTCAGTAAAAAGATGACACTATTTGGATATGCATAATATGCCCTAGTTGGCCCAACATAACACAAATCTCCTAAAGATTTTTTCAAATAATGGTTATTTCATTCTTAGTTATCGTATTTTTGTCCCCTTAAAACTTTGATGACAATATACAAGAATTTTTATTTTAAAATAGGCATTCAAGTATATTTTTCCCATTATCTTTGTCTCAATATGTATGTCTCCAAGACTATGGTTTACACATTTACCTCTACATGTGTTCAAAGAAATATTAAATAACCTTGGAATCACTTGGCCACATATCATATAATGTTTCCTTTTTTGGTATTATTTGTATGCCCTAAAAATACTGACACCACATCTCTTACGTTTGGGTAAGACCTTCAAAAAAATCATAATCCTATGATTCTTTGGAAATCATGGCTGGAAATACCATCTCCACATTCAGGTACCTTTCTCTATAAAATAAACTTTGTGCTTCAGAAAATATGATTCTCCATAAAATTTATTCATCTTTTAGCAATCGAATGTCTAAAATCTTGAGTGCTATTTTTTCTGAATATATAGCATGTTCCCTTAGGTGGCCTTGCATAATTTTCAAAAATAATAGGTATGTCAGTAAAAAGATTCCACTATTTGGCTATTCATCATATGCCCTAGTTGGCCCTGCATAATATAAGCTCGTAACGATTTTTTCAAATAATGGTAACTTCATTCTTAGAAAAGACTTCCTATAATACTTTTAACCTTTTCCATATCATTCTTCAGATCTAGAAATTCCCAAATCATCGTTTACAATTTTTCCTTCCATACATTATTATGGTAGTATGTTTCAAAATAAATTATAAATAAATTGGGAGAGTCTCGTATAAATGGTCGAAGCTAAAGACCTTAAATTAAAGTCACACAATGTTCTCACTGCATGACTTAAAACTGCACAACATAATGTCCCCACTGCCTGAATTAAAACTGCATAGTATAATGTCCTCACTGCATGACTTAAAACTGCACAGTATAATGTCCTCACTTGATGACTTAAAACAACACAGTATAGCGTCCTCACTGCATGACTTAAAACAGCATAGCTTCGTATCAAAAATTCCCCTTTCTGATAAATTTCAACCATTCTTCATTAACCAAATTTTTATAGAAGTGGTTTTCCTATTCATAACATATGTCGACATAAAAAAGCCTTTTATTCTTAAAACCCCCTTTTACTTGGAAAAACCACCCAATATGGCCTTGAGTCACCCAAAATTTATTTTCCCTTGTCTATCAGAAGTAAAATGTTAATATCTTAAGATCTCCTTTTCATGACTATGTAGTGCATGCCCTTGGGTGACCTTGAATAAGTTACCTACATAATGGGAATGTCAGTCAAAAGATTCCATTATTTGGCTGTGCAGCATATGCCCCAATTGGCCCTGTATAATATAACCCCATAACGGGTTTGTAAAATAATGGTACCTTCATTCTTGGAAAAGGCTCCCCTTATGTTGATACAAGTTTTAAATTTGGAGACCATAAAAATCATGGATCAAGATTCCCCTTAGAAATATTTAATGAATATTAAAGAAATTGTTATTCATTGAGTCTTGTTTTGGATATAATTTCAAATTATTTTTGGTCAAATCTATTTTAACCTTAAACACTAGCCCTTTATAGTCCATTATGCATGACTCTAAACTGCTAACAATAAGCGACATGGTACTCACTAGATTGAGAAAAAATTAGAGCATCCTTCCAAGCATGATGTAGCTCCAAATCTGACCAAATGATGTTGGAATGTATCAAAGTTCCCTATTGTTACCTTATAAAAAGTTTATTTTCATTCTGAACAAATCATATTATATGGGGGGATTTTGTAGACAACATGAAATGTTTTTCGTCCACTTCTACACAATTGAAGATGTATTTTCATGTTCCATGACTCAAAATTACCTCAATCGGCCTCGAAATTTTTGCGGTGTGACAGTGAATTTTTCATGGGGGTTTGTGATGGTAGTGAAGACACTGACCCGAAGAGCTAGGACCACAGCCCGACACTGATCCCAAGAAGGGGTGTGGGGGCTCATCCCTCGCGGCATGGATCAATTATTTTGGCTATGTCCCCAAAGATTCACCCAAGGTACCCACACACAAGAACCTACGTGACATCATGCTAGAGCGGAATGAAGTTATAATTTTTGCTAAGTCCCCAAAGTGGGTCCCTAGTCTAGTCAAAACACTGTCGGTGTGCAAGGTACTTGCACACCACAATTTGGGATGCAAGTAACTTGCGTGCCCAATCTCATTTCACCCAAGGTCACTTATTTTCTTATAAATATACCCTTAGGGACTTCATTTATACAAACAAATTTCCCCAAATTTGAATTGCTACCCCAGTCACCCTAGTACATCTCCCCAGTCTTCCAAAACTTTCAAGGTAGTTCTTTAACACCTTGAGTAGAGGATTGAAGGGAGGATCAATGGACATAAGTCCTTTTCATGTTTCAAAACAATAACACTTGCATGCCTAAAGTGCCTAACCTCCCCAAATTAGAAATACTTCCACGATGTCTATTCATTTCATAGGAACTTGAGCACCCCACTTCAGGGACCATCAGTGAATAATCCTGAAGGCTTAAACCAAGTCTTTACCATGTATTACCATATAGTTTGTTCGTCACTTAAGTGAATATATGGTCTCCCAAGTCAACTTTAACTCCCATACTTGCACGCCCTTACCTACTTGAGTGCCCCTCTTTGATTCACTTACTCTCTTCAGTCTAAAATCTATCAAGCCTTCCTCAAATCCATTCATGGAAAGGATTCATCTTATGTGGATCCCTTGTATGAAAGGGATTCTGTTGAGACCTTCCCCAAAACCTCCTGACTTATCAAACCTTTGGGAAAGACACATTAGCATGTCTCTTATTTGTATTTTTATATCCATAGTTAGAGGTTTCCCACATTTGTTTTACAATGGGGTTAGGGTTCATGGAGTGTCTGTGGGTTTGTATATCCATAGTCACATGGACCTCTCTCCCAAGAAAAGTGATTGGAAGTTCCTATTTTGGAAGAGGTTTTGGGTCATGACCTCTCCCTTCTCAAGGAGACAACCTGAAACCTTAGGTCTTTTTGCAGAGAAGGTACTATTCCCACCTAATTTATCCTTTTGAACAAAGGAGAAGTATCCCTCTCCTACCAGGATCAATTTTAGGGAAACTATATTAGCGTAATCCCATAGATTTTTGTTCATGAGGTAGCATCACTGATCCTCCTCTCCTATTAGGTGCCAAAGACTAAAGGGGAGATGGTAACATGGACTTTTGTTACCCTTTCCCTCTCTCGTTGTGCTTTGTCACCATGGGCAACCATCCAAGTATAAGCCCCTAACCATTATCCCTTCTTCCTTTCATTGGATCCTTGTCTAATGTAAAGTGAATAGATGGAAGTTTCATCACTGCACCCTCTTCTTAGGTCAACTCAAGGCTCATACACTCTTTTTGCCATAAGTGTGCCCTCTTCCACCAACAGAGGAGGAAAAGTTCATGTGTCATTGTTTAATTTTCCACATCCACTTGTTTCTCACACTGAGCATGACTCACATGGGATTAGAGATTCGTGATGATTAAAACATGTGCAAAAACACTCATGTTTGAATGAACTAAAATAACTTTGATTCCCATCATAACCAGGATATGTAGGAAGCCCTTTCAAGGCCTGATCTCACTGGATATCCTCTTCAGGAATCCATCCCTAATTCCATTAATCTGGGAATCCTTCTTAGGAATAAGCCTCAAATTAAACCCCAAAACTATCAAGGAATTCTTTTCAAGAAGTAAGACCAAACTCATTTCTTTTAAAGGACTATACTCTCTTACAAGATTTATCAATCTATGTGGGAAATTATTCCCATCCACATGGGATACGTAACAATATTCCATGAGGTTCAAACCCAACATTTAAAATTTACCCTGTTATCCTTGGGACATATTACCTATAGGGTCTAATATATGTTGGAAACACATATTCTTTCCATGTTCATTGGGATGCATCATCATAAGTCCCACACCAAACTATTACTAAGCACCTTTCACTTAGATTTCATTACCACGTGACATTAAACTATATGGCTAGGTCTTTATCACATGACCTTAAAAGGTATGATGTGTCCCATTATGTGTCACCAAAATATGAGGGTTCTGATTCCTTTCACAAGGATATGTAGGTAAACCATTTCATGGGTATGATCCCAATATCAAAACAAGCCTTCGTCTCCCTAGATGACAATAAATTCCAGAGTGCCCTACTGAGTGGCTTAAAAACTTGAATCATCATAATGATGATTAAAAGAATCTTGAAATAGTATATTAGGGGATACCATTGATGGAGAACCTCGAAAACATATTGATATATCCATTAATGAAGAACCTTTAATGCATACTAATGATTATAAATTTCACACAAGTTAATAAGTTATTATAAATTCCAAGGGAAACTTATGTTATGCTTGGGGAATTAATAAGGATTCATGAAAATATCTTAAATTTACAAATAGTTCACCATAGTAGACAATAATTCCCCCCAAAAGGGTGTGATGAGTCCGACCTCAAATCCTCTCAACCAATGTATGTTCCTATGTATCATAAAGTTCAAACATAACGAACACCTACATTTGGAATTAAATTCCTTTTTTCATAAAGAACTATTTTAATTTTTCGGTTCCATGAATAAATCCAAGGAAAACCACCTCGAAGTAGTGATTCTTAAAACTAGAAAACACGTTTCAAGGAACTACAAAATAACATCACCTCATCATGTTTCTTGGTAACTAAGATTCACCAGTGCCTAAACGTGTCGTGAAAAATGATAGCTGCCAATGATACCCTCTGTTCTATTAGGGTTCACACCGGTCCGAACACACAAACCACCAAATCTATCCAGTCCTCTACTACCTGAGGATCAGGTTCTCCATGGAACTACAGTGGTCACTGTCACTAAAACTCTTGAAGTGCACTTAGTCGGTGCATTTCAGCAGCCTATTCTACTGGTAACAACTGCTACTCGGTGGTTGGAGGCATTGCTACCTATCCACCCAGAGCAAGGAGGTCGCATGATGGTACCTGAATGAATGCCTCGTCACTCATTGGGTCATTGTCATGAACTGAAGTGGGAATCCTAGCTAGCTTCTATCGTAGAGGAATCCTCAAAATGGCCAGGGAATACCGTAGTCAGATGAGAATATATATATATATATATATATATATCAACAAAAATAATGGGGATACGACTCCAGAAGGACTGTCAAAGACTCAATACTATATGATGCATGTACCATTGTTCCCTTCAACAAGTGTCTCAGCAAGCTGAGTCGGCAAGCGGGTAATCAGGGTCCTAGTAAATGGCTACATCTATTATCACACCATCACAATATTCCCTAGCATTAGAGCCTCTCTTCAGACATGTTGAGATTGTTTCCATAATCCTAACGATCCTTATTATGAGGAATCATCTGAACAATATCCCATGGAATGAACCGCCTCTAATGCTACTTTGTCACAACCCAACCCAATTTGAGGCTCAAGTTGAAACTACTCCAAGCCCACCTCTGTAGGACATGGGTTCGAGGCCACCACCGAAGGCACAACTAACTTGGGGAGACCTTTTCCTTAGAACCTATATAGACACACACACACACAGACATAGCCACTCGATGAAAATGTGTAGAGGGAAACTATAAAAATATGAAACTTCTATAAAGTAATGTATAAAATATATGAAACTATAAAAAAATACAAGGTACTATAGTGAATATTGCAAATTAAAGGTAAAAAAGACACACCCAGACCAGAAATAAGTCCCAACTTGAAGAAAACTGGAAACAAGAGTCTGTTGAGAGTTCCCATCTTCAGTTTCTCAAGCATAACCACCGTACAATGTCCACACAACCTGTATCTCCATGCCCCTTAGTAGTCATGATCAATCTATCCGATGTCTACAAAATACATGACATGTGTTGGAAAAATCCCATGAAGGGGTGAGTATATACTTACCTTGTTGAAAATCCCAATAAAATGTGAAGGGGGTTAGTAAGAGATAAAATTGAATCGAATCATTATAAAAACAAGATACAGTAAAAGTGGATGGAAAGAGTAGACAAACCAAATAAGAGTGTGGAAGTAGACTCATCCATACACAAGTAGCCTGAGATAGTGAGGATATGAACTCTTCATCGAGTCTTTTATACCTATAGATGGAATTTAGACTCGTCCAAACATGAGAAGAAAAATGCAGAAATCATGTGGAATACCCTGTGCTTTGTCACCTCTCTTTGAAGGAGGGTAACCAATACCCAAGGTGTTGGTACTACAACATGGTAGATATATATATATTCTCATCAATGAAGCCCAAATTAGGGAGTAAGGGGATTTACATCTCACAAATCATCCTAAGAAAGTGATTAGCCATCAGTTCAAAGGTAAGAACCATCTATGATTCCCTACATCTCATTAAATCTACCCATGAGGCACAAGTCAGAGGGGATCAAATCACAAAACCTCAATACTATCTGCTTTGTGTAATAGTGACTCACCCGTATGGTTTTGGGTCACATCAAAAGGACATGTCTCGCTGGGGAAAGTGCCCCTCTTCCTCATGATTCAATAGTTAAGTCAAACCATGCCATGCCACTAGGAAAATTCAAGCCACACCATGCTATTGGGAAATTTCATGCCACGCCATGCTATTGGGAAATGTCATTCCATGCCAGGCTGTTGGGAAAAGTCAAGCCACTCTATGCTACTAGAAAAATCCAAGCCACACCACACTACTAAGAAAAGTAAAGCCATGCCATGCTACTAAGAAAAGTGAAGACATGCCACGCTATTGGGAAAAGTCAAGACACACCAATATACTGGGAAAAGTCAATCCATGCCACCCTACTAGGAAAATTCAAGCCACACCAAACTATAGAGAAAAGTCAAGATACACCACACAACTGGGAAAAGTAAATACACTAATTTAATTGAGTGTCATCTTGGGTCATACCAACCCAAAACATTTACATTGTATCTCGAAATATGCCTCTTATGGAACCATCACATTCTATATAGAGAAACACAGAGCATATAAATCTCACAGGCAGAAATCCTAGTTCATATGAAGGAGATATGAATGTTTGGAGATCACTCGGTTGATCTCAAGAAGTATGTTGAATATGAGGTTTCCACACGGCATATGGCCACTATTTGTTTTCTGGATGTTTTCCTAGACAAACATAGGTTCTGTCCCATGTAGAGGAACACACCGTGTGGGTAGATTACAAGGCATGTCCTAACAATCCAGGGATCGGTCTGTGTTCATGTACTCGGACTCCATGTCTATGTACTTCATTACACAGTGTGTTGGTCCACACGGGATGTTGCCAGTGTGACCAAGAAGTGTCTATGTGCTCGGCACATGTCCATGTGTTCCCTCACATGGGTCACCTCACATGGGGATGTCATACATGGAATGTCAATGGAAGTACATGTATTATCATCCTTAACTTTTTACAAACCCTAGAACCACTACTGAGAGAGGGCTACACGCTATGTATTCTTCATTGAACATGGTGTGTAGTTGAGAATTTCTCCAGAAATCCAGATATTTTTTGAACCATTGTCTACTCTTTGAATTACCCTTTTCTGTAGTCAACATCTCCCAGAATCACTCCAAAATTACCAGATTTGGCCGAAGAATATGGAAACGATTCGCCATTTATCGCGAATCATCCTCAGCCAAAACTAATTGGTTGGCCAGATCTTTCGATATCCCCTGTGGCTTTGATTATCTTTTGATAATTGTTATACCACTATATTTTTCATTCTCATGCCATTTTATCTTCATATCTATGCCTTACTCTTGATTTCATCTCTTTTTGGTGAAACCGTTGTGACTCCACCTCGTTTTGGGTGCCCGGTCAAGCTCAGGTCACCCGTAAATCATTGAACCGAGATTCAAGGGGAATTTTATAGTGAAGAATGCATAGAAATTTTTGGGGAGGGGGAAGCACCAAAATAGAGGTTTGGATTGTTGGCCAAGAATTCATGTACAAACAATCATAACTGTGCAATTCGGGTTAGGGTAATAGAGAATAAATTGTAGATTTGTACCAAGGATCATGAAAGGCTTGAAGAATGAGATCTTAAATGAATTAAACAAGATTTAACACGGTCAATATTTTAATCCAATGAATAAAATGATAAATAAAAGTCCTAAGTTGATTTAGTCTCATACCATTGATGTTGAAAATTTTTATCAACAAAGGAGGGGGATCTTTCATGCTTTGATCCGCTTAGAATCTACGATTTGTTGTTGTTCTTCGCTCGTCAAATGGGAGGATAGGAGAGAAGAGGCTCAATTGGAAAACATGATAAGGAGAGGATTTCTCAAATTGGAGAATTTATAACCTCTAATTATATTTTATGATGAATTTAAATACATTTATTTATTTATTTATTTATTCACTTAAATCACTCCATGAATTAGCGAGGGGTCTAAAATCACTATACTGACTCATCTTATGTTGCACCTAGTGTGAACACTACATTTTGAACCCAACTATGGTCTCAGATTTTTGATCCAATCTACAATTTGAGATTTATCCCATTTTCTTTAATAAAATTAATGTGCATAATATAAAATATAATTATTGTTTTTATACAATTAATTTGAAGCACTCTATGCCTCAGAACTGCATGCCACCTCAACACCTGGCTCTCGGATAATATTCAAAAATATTTCTAAGTCTTATTAGGAAAAAACTGGGTCTCTACATCGGTATCACTAAAAATTTTCATGAAATGAATCACTCCCATTTTAATATTTCATAATTCCATTTCTCTCCCCATTATCATTTTATCTACCTCTATCCTCCAACATTCATTTCCACTTAGTACACATATTTCAATAGTTGACCCACTTATTTCATCCACTATATTTTTTATTTAATCTTATAATTCCACATAATTAACTATCATAAATATTAATTCAATATGTAAATTTAAAATCAACAAATTAATTCTCCATGTTTCAATATATCCAAAATCTCATCAAACACATGTAATAAAATTATCTTGTAATAAAATTTTAGTTTTTAATAACAAAAATTTTTCAATCACATATTAATAAATAAATTAATTTAATTCAGCACATTATTAAACAAACTAGAAAATATGGGTATTACAATTATCCCCACCATTATACTTTTCTTCCATGAAAATTAATTTTGTAAATTCTTAAATAGAAAACCCCGACCAGTCATGCCTCATATGATCCTATCTTGACCAATATTCTACTTGAATTATACTTTAATTTCATAATACTTTTTCCAATAGAATACACTTTCCTATGTGATGATTCTCTCTCTAATCTATAATATTAATTTATCTTTACACATAATACATATTATTCTTTATATCAACTCTCTACAAATTTAAAATTATAGGTTTCATCATGTAAACACTTATTCAATATAGAAGAATGAGAAAATTATACATTTCTATATAAAATTACGGAAACAACAAAAATTAACCCACTTTACCAATTTATTCTATGATCCCAAAAACCCAACATACCGTGTCATTAATGATTATAACTTCCCCAACCACTAGTGTACCATACATTGATATATTTTCAAAAATTAATGATCAATAATATCCAATATCAAGTGTTTTTATCAATTATTGATTCAAAAATTCTATTATCAATGATCTAACAATATATGTTTTTGTATTAATTTTACCCAATTCATTATCCATTACACCAAACTAGATCCCCAAAGTGTTCTCAAATTAATATTGCTACAATTTGATAAGAGTTTACATGGTTGAACATATAATTCTTTTTAAAATTTTATATATAAATATTATTGACAACTATTGTTATACATAAACCACATCAGTTATAAATTTAACAACCCTGAGATTATTATTAGGTATTTCCATTTACTTTAAAAATTTAAATTTATTATTGGGAGTATTTTTATCTGATTAGTATCTAGAAGAATAAGTGATAATATTAGATAATGGGGAATTTTAATGTATCAAGGCCCTTGGGTTTGGGTACCACTGAGTACTAGGTGGTCTCCAAATGCGTACTTGGTGGGGATCTAGAAATTCAAGTGGTTCTGTCTAAAACACATAGTAAATGGTGATATGTAGAAATGTCAATAATATTTTAATAAATAATTTATATGTCACGTTAATAATTATTAAATATATTTCATGGGGTAATAAATACTTAGAAAATTTTTTCCATTAAGAGGAAAAATCCTTATTTCTAAACAAATTTAATTTTAATGCATTAAATAATTTTATATAAAATATTTATTTCAAAATTATAGAATTTAAATTTGATAAAATGAAAATAATTATTTAATTAATCTTTTAAAAATTATCTTTGGGTGAAGTTTTTGGATTTTTATGATGAGTATGATTATTCAATGAATTGTACAAAATAAAAAATTTAATTAAAAACTATAATTTCATTTTAAAAAATTATTTAATTAAATTTTGTTTTAAAATATTTTTTAAGAAGTTTTTTCCCAATTATATTATTAATAATAAAATAATTTTCTTTTGGATGAATTTTATACTTGTATTTGGTATAAAAAAAATTTTATACTTAAAAATCATTTTTCTGAAAAATCATTTTTCATCCCGTTTATGGGGATAAATTTTAACTTAAATTATTCCAATTTTGTTAATTTGTTTTATTAAATTGGGTTAAATATTTGGAATCATAAAAATTTATATTATTTAATAAGTTAATTTTTTTTATTCATAATAAATAGTAAGCACATTGAAAATATTCACTAGTTAATGTTAAAACCACTTTTCTAAGGGTTTAACTAAATAGATAACGATTAAAATGGAATAACACCTTGTCTAATTTCTAACGAATTTCCATATTTCGAACCAATATTATTTAGTATTTATAAATTTTATATTTTATATCCATTTTCTATAATAATATTTTAATATATGTTATTCTGTTAAAATAATCCAAGTGTGTCCTCTCCCCCACATATAAAAGGTCCCCTCCTCTCCACTCCTCTCCAAAGGTAAAGAGAAATTTGCTTCAGAAAATGCCTTAAAAATCCAATACATATACCCATTCCCATGATTCATATTCCATTTATTCACTATAAGACCATCATATAAAGGATTTATGTATAAAACTATAGTGGTTTTCTAGAGAAGAGGTATAGTTCTTAACCATGCATTTAAATTTTACTTTTTCTTCCACCCCCTTAAAATATTATTCAAAAATGATGAAATTATAACAATATTATATTCCAAATAATTTTATTTTATTATCCTAATGGAAAAATCTATATTTTTCTTCACTTCCATCAAATGGAAAATGAAACCATCATTCATGTGTACGGTGAGCTACCACCTCACAAACTAATGTAATTCATTTTCAATCACTGCCTCTCCATGTTCGTTATAATGATATATTTAATGTATATATATGATAATAATGAATTATATATCATTATGGAACATTAATATTTCATTTATTTATTTATATTTACATTCATGATAAATTATTGTTTCGTTCATGCGTACTTGTGGACTACCATATCCATGAAGTGACGTGATTATTTTTTCACCACCACATCATATAAATGATATATATAAGTTTATTTAAATAACTAATATGGTATTTATAATATAATGATAATAATAGAAATTAAAAAATAATACAAAACTTCTTTCCATCACGATCATTTAAAAATTTAAATATTACACATGCATAGGTATGACCTATGATCTCCATGATTATATCATAGTTCAGTTTTCATAAACATGATTTTTGGTTGGTTTTAAAATAATAATTTATGTTTGAAATTTTAATTATTTCATGATTTTTCTTGATATAATGGGACAAGGACCTATTTCACCATAATCAACCTAATGATATCATTTTAGACATATTAACCGAATATCATCAAAACTTTTGATGTGAACTTAATTGATTATTTAATTCAATAACATGGTAATAAATATATTAAAAGTAATAATAAAACTAAAAAATGTTCTTATGAAAGTAATAAATAATATTACTTTATTATTTATGTTGATAAGGAGTGTATGTGAAGATTCACACCTGAGGTAAGGGATTTCATTTCAATTTCCACTCTATAAAGACATAATTGGAGTTATAAACCTATTTAATTTTATATGGAATATATATTTCCCCTTTGAGGTATTAAACACAAATATATATTTATTAAAAATCATTATAGTTTCATTTCATTTTTACTCTATCAAGGGATTAAAATTTACTAGTTACCAAAGAGGATGGAATTTATTTTACAAACTCGTTTTTGGGATTTCACATATTATCTTAGATGGAATTTTTAAATTTATCCTTCATAAACTCTGTCTATTTTCTTATCCTATGGATATATAATAAGTTTCCATATTTTATTACAACATTTAACCTCTTTGGAACTTGAATCACGAAAGGAAAATTTTAAATTAAAATATGATCTTATTACCCTTTTTTGAATGGCCATATTTTTCTTCCAAGTCTATATTTTTCAAAATTGTTTTGAAAATGTCTTTTTAATTATTAAAAAGTTTTATTAAGGATATTTTAAGTTATACATGAAATTTTTGATGGTATTAAATGAAACATTATATTTTTTCCCAAATTTTTTCTTTCAAATTTCATTATTAAATGACAAAATAAATGTTTTCTATTAACATATATGGTTTTAATGGAATTTCCCTCTACCAAAATAATTTTATGCTGATTAAATTATAATATAATCATTATATGGTTTTATAAAGGGAAAAATTATATAATTATTGATTTATATTTTTTTCTTACTATTTATTCTATTATTTAAAAGACTTTATTTTATTATAATATCTACTTATCTAATGTTCATCTCTCATTACTTGATTAATATTTTGGTCATTAAAATTATCTTGAAATATTTACTTTCCTGTGATAATTTTTCATATGAAAATAAATTTATCTTAAATATAAATATATATTATATATATCATGAATATTTTTATTTCATTAACAATATATAATTTCTACATACAGTTTTCATATATTAATGTTTTCTAATTGGATAGGGGAATGTTTATAAATATTTATTTTTACAAAATTCAGATATTTATTGATAATGAATATTGTTTATGAATGGAATTTGTCCTCCAAAATATGAGGAATACATTGTAAATGTTGTGATGGGTGGGGAAAAGTTATAGATATCCACTTTATTCATCTAGAACTCTCATGAAAGAAACTAGTAGGATAACATAATTTAAATGGGCTATTTCTCTATGCCTACAAATATTTTGAAAAATCATTTTATAAGGCCGTGATGTTAAATATATCATGATGTCTTATATCATGGAATATAATGGTATGCATCTAATTCATTGATATATTTTTATTCTCTGTGAGATTATTATATTTAAAATTAACCGTGGGTGAATTTTACATTCAAATTATTGATTAACTAAAATTTGTTTCAGATATTTACCTTTCCATAATCATTTTTCCTTATTAATTAATGTTAGTATATTTTGTAAATAACTCTTACTAGACATATTCCCTCAGCTTTTATTTTTCCCCCATGATATGAAGAAGGATATTTTTAATAATATAAATGGTGATAGGATGTTTTAGATCTATGTGTTTTATATTTTCAATGTAATACGGGAATCATGTATCTATATGATTCTTCAAGACTACTAAATTGGTTGTTCCTTCAAGATGAGATCCTTTATATATCATACCAATGTGATAATGTCAACACCAGATAAAGGTTGATGTAGTTAGAGATTTTACTATGGGTATCAGAGAATGATTAGCAGGAACCTAGGGAAATATTTTAATTGAATATAGCTAACAATAAAATTATTATAATCAATTATATTATTTGATAACTTTTACCATTATAATGATTTTATATTATGGATAAATATTAATGATGATAATAATATAACACATTATATGTCATTTTTTAGTGATGTATTATAATGTAAGAAAGGGAATCAAAACAAGTAGTAATTTAAGAGATTTCCTTGGTGAGTCGGCTAATACAATCAGTATTGGAACTGAGCAGATCATAGCTATATTAACATATCATACTCAGGTTATGATTAATGGCCATTCCCAAATGGAGAAAACTAATGTTCTATAGCATCATTATCATATGTTAGATCACTTTATATAATATAATCCACTATATTTTAGTGGAACTACTAATCTATTGGTATCTGATATAATGGTTATGTATCTAGAAATTATATTTCTAACTTTTATATGTAAGAAAATTGAAATTTTTATTTTAGAAGTGTATATTTTTAAATTATATTTAATTCAATAGTGGTAATTGATTCAAAACAATAGAGAGCCTACAGAAGTAGAAAGAATGAAATAAAGAACATTTATTGATATTTTATTTGATAAATACTTCTCATGAGAACCATGAAATGAAATGGAGAGGAAGATACTCAATTTAAATAAGGTAGAGAAAGAAATTTTTACAGAGTATGTGGATATATTTACATGAGTATCTCGATATACTACAGACTATATACACAATCTAGAATTAAAGATTAAATGTTTCATTAATGGGATTAAACTGGGACTTCAAAGGGAACTAGTTTCTTAATCATTTCCATCGTATGATGATATAATATCAAGTTACATAATATAGAGAATGAATTTTCATGATCATACATTTTCAAATAAAATCATGAAAATAAGAGGTTGGTTGAACATAAAAAAAGGAACAATTAAAAAAAATAAGAGAATAAATAAATTTTCATCATGTGAAAATTGAGGAATTAAAGAACTAGGAAAATTATTAATATAAATGAGGTAAATATGATGGATTGTGATAATCGAGGATTATTATTTCTCAATATAATACCACCCAAGAAAGGAAAATAAGGTAGAAGACGAATTTAGTAGGGAAGATCATGGATTTATGGCTACATTTGGATTTATAAGGATCTTGTGTGAATGTATCAGGCATGCAGCGGAAGCCTAAAAAATTAGATTTTAAAATTCTCCCATCGATGATAGACATGAGATCATCATTATTGGGGAAATATTGTACGGTATCATCCTAAGGATCTCACATGAAAGAAATTAACCACAAACATTAAGACAATAAATACTTGGTTAGATCTGAAGCAATGTTTGATGCCTTCTCTTCATTAGAAGTCTATTCTTGAAGAATAATAAGTCGATTTCCTTTGGATCATCCACACGTGCTTCCAAAATATATGGAAGCTCCGATCATTGAAATCCGAGTACTAGCGCGGAATTCTGAGGACACCTTCGATGCTCTAAAAGTAATCACATAGAATTTCTTGTTGTGAATAAGATATGGCTCTATCTGAGCTTCAAGATCTATATCCTCTATATCTAGATTTCAAGAGAGATATTATGAGAGATAGTTTGTGAGTAGTGTATGAGAAATCCCTATCCTAATATATTTATATAGTGTTAGGATATTATCTAGTTTTTCCTCCCCAACCCCCAAATAATTAGCACTCTATAAATGACATATTTTTACTACTATACTTAGTCATAAATTTTATTATCACTTTTCTATAATATAATAAATATATTACATGATAATAATTGATCCATTAATTTTACTCACCATTCCCACGAATATTATATGAACTTTGAATGTTTTTAAACTAATTTTTTCTCAAATAATATTTAATGTATTTAATTTATATCTTGTAAATATATTTAATAACTAAATTCAATGCCAATTATTCTAATCATGGATAATATAAATTTATTTATTACTTTGGTGATCATATTTTGTGGGACAAAACATGATCCTCGGTGGCGGGGCTCACTATGTACTATATACCTATTTAACTAAATAGGGATGATTCTTGAATAAGTTATTATGTGTGACCCTATATGACCTTATATTGATCATAGTGAATATTATTCACAAAATAAGAGTGGGATCTAGAAACTCATCATGGCCCCTAAAGAGATAAGTAAAGTCACAACAATAAAAATGAACATAAAAACATGCACTGTGTAATATAATCTCTTTATCTTTAATATCTCATAAAGCAGAACACACACCCATTTCATAACCCTTATCATTTTTTTATTATTTGTTGATATAACTGGATGGATTTACCCTTAACTACCATGTCCATTGTCTTATAAAGGTAATACCATCATGATCAACATGGCTCGAGATATATTACTTCACTAACATAGATGCAAAAAATCCTTTCTTGGCCATTCAACTAATGTCATGACACCAGTGATGCACCCAACACAAGCTACCTCACCATGATTTTATTATAATTGTAATTCATTAAATAAAAGTGTGAAATAAAATGGAACACATTAGCAATGATCTCAATTCGAGACACCATTACACATTTCCATAGATAGGAACATCCAATGACATTCAAAAAAATTGGTGTTCCTATTGGCAGGTCAGTCATCATGATATCACTACTAAAGATCACCAAGTGTAGACTTCATAAGAATAATTCTCCATGCTTATGAGTCCCCAGCACCTGATAGTCAAACATCTATTGTGTCTAATTGGTAAGATGTATCTAGACCATAGGAAATATATTTGAGATTAATTTCATGGTATATCTAGGTTCTCATTATATCCTGGGATGTAGTAGAACCTTTGGATATGACAACTAATCTATGAAATTTACTCTTAAATTGTGGATGCATAAATATCTACATTATAATGGTAAGTGTAAATATTGTATAAATAACTTGTATATAGAATATGGTAATCAAATGCACTGTATAGTTAGTTCTAGGGAACCCAATAGTTTAACACTACCACATTCACTATATTAAACTTGTTAACCAAACTTGTTATCACTCACATGATAACGATCAAGCTTCTATGAAGTAAAGAATTTAGTTTTTGGGCCTTCCACAATTCCACTGCATGGCTATTCTATTATATGAAACCTTATCTCCTTGAGTAAAACTTTACAAGAGATGTTATCCTCATGCATATCATTTTTCCACTATTATAACTTTACATCTTTCCTAGTAATAATATCATAAATTATATTATGGTAATGCTTAACATACTAGGGGAGATTCCAAGAACATAAAAATATTGTTGCATTTAACACTACTGGAAACTGAGGTTTTCCCAACGGATACATACCAACAGTTTCTAAAAACTGTTGGTATACTGTAAAAAAAAGCAACATTTTCCAATGGTTTGTTCAAACCATTGGAAATGTGTTAATATAGCTAAGATTTCCCAATGTTTTGAAAAAACTGTTGGAAAATAATTAGTTCCTCTACCAAAGGTTTTAATAAATCATTGGTAAAGAGAGGCTTTCCCAATAGATTTTAAAAACATTTTGGGATGTTTTCCCCCAAATACCCAGCACCCCAGCTCTCACTCGTCCTGATTACATGACCTAATCCAAATCTCCTCCCAAATTTTTCTCAGCCGTGAAACTCCTTCTATCCATAGATCCATCTTCAATCAATCAATTTTTTATTTATACACATCAAATTAGTAAGTTTTACTTTAGTTTTAATGGTCTCCCTCTAATTTTTTTTTTCTTATGTTTTGATTTGGGCTAAATTTGAGTTCCTAGCATACCAAACCCTTTAAAAGGATTTTTGTTTTTTGTTCTACACTTCAAAAATGGCAAAGGGTTTGTTTAGTGGGGTGATATGGTAGTTTCTATGGACTTTAGTTTAGTTGAAAATTGGATTTGGATTTTTTATTTATAGTTTTTGTTCAAGGAATAATGGGAAGAGTGTTGATATTGAGGTTGAATTGGATATTGGTTGGGTGATGGATTGAAATTGGGAACACCACCCACCCCACCCCCTGGACACCACCCACCACCTTGGACAGCCCCCACCACCCCCTGGACACCCCCTATTGGACAACCCCCGACCCCCTGGACACCCCCACCCCTTGGATAGCCCCTCCCATCCACCCCTGGACACCCCCAGTCCCACCCTCCCTGGACACACCTTAACCCCCATGGACAGCCCACCCCCACCCCACCCCCTAGACACCCCCCACCCTTTGGACTGCCCCCACCCTCTCTAGACAACCCCACCCTCTCTAGACAACCCCACCCCCTGGACACCCCCACCCTCTCTGGACACCCCTCACCCCCGATGGACATCCCCCCCACCCCCACCCTCCCTGAAAACCCCTTACCCCACATGGATACCCCCGGAGAGCCCCCCCCACCACCACCACCCCACTACCCCTAGACACCCCCACCCCCTGGACACCATCCACCCCCTTTGGACAACCACCCTAGAATTCCTCCCTGGACACCACCACACCTCCTAGACACCACCACACCTCCTAAGTGCTTGGCCCAATTTTTAAATCTGAAATAGAAATATAGTTGACTTCCCCTTTCCCCAATTACATTTTCTAAGTGACCCATAGAGCTTTATAAGTTGAATTTGTCATGTTTTGATAAATTCAATTGGTCATGCTTTGATAAATTGAATTTGTCATGTTTGATAAATTGGAATGGGTTGTTTGGAATGAAATGGATAATGCATGATGGTTTTCCTTTCTTAATGAATAAAATGATTTTAAATAAAATTACATTAAAGGGGGATATAGGAGGAGTGGGGGGCTATCCAGGTGTGGGGGACTATCCAGGTTGGGGTGGGTTGTCCAGGGGTAGGGGGATGCAGGGGGGGTAAGGGGCTAATGGGGTGTGGTGGAGGGGGTATGGGCTACCGAAGGAGGGGTGCTGGCTGTCCAAGGGGGTCAGGGTTGGGTGTCCTTGTGGGGGATGGGGTGTGGGATGTCCTGGGGGTGGGTTGTCCAGGGGTGGGGGTGGGCTGTCAAGGTGGGGGAGGGTGTGGGTTGTCTAGGGGGGTGGGTTGTACAGGGGGTGGGGGTGGGCAGTCCAAGTGGAGGAGGGGGTGGTGTGGGGGGTCCAGGGAGGGGGTGGGTTGTCTAGGTGGGGGGTGGGGGATGTCTAAGTGGTGGGTGGGGTGGTGGGATGTCCAAGAGGGGGTGGGGTGGGGGGCTGTCCAGGTGGGGGTGGGGTGTGGGCACTCCAGGTGGGGGTGGGGGGATGTCAAGGTGGGGGGCTGTCCAGGTGGGGGGCTATCCAGGGGGTGGGGGCTACAGGTGAGGGGTGTGGGCTATCCAGGGATGGGGTGGGCTATCCAGGGCGGATATCCTGGTGGGGGAGGGAGGCATGGGTTGTCCAAGGGTGGTTGTCCAGTGGGGGGTGGGGGTGTGGGTTTTCCAGGTGGGGTGGGGGTGGGCTGTCCAGAGGGATATAGTAGGGTAGGGGCTATAGGTTAGGGGGTGTGGGCCCTCCATGGAGCGGTAGCATATCCAGGGCTGGTGGTGGGTGGGCTATCTAGGTGGGGAGGGGTGTGGGCTATTAAGGTGGGGGGGATGGACTATCCAGAGAGGGGGTGGGTTGTCCACTCTGATACTCTACAAAAAAATAGGAATCACATATAACCAATGTATAGTTGATTTCACACGTTAAAATCTTTCTTGAAGTTCCATACCTACACTCACTCTTACCCATCCAAGAATAAGTAATCTCTTCAATGAAATCTCACTCAAGTTATTATCAACTATCCATATTGATCTCATACAAATTTAACATTCGTACAACTCCATATCAACTTATAATATAACAAGGATCATACTCCTATGAGTAGTGTCCCATAGAAACATGGCTCATAAAATACGATCCCCGTATGATATTTGGTGGTGTGTTCACAATTGGGTGTGTTGTGATTTATATGTATGATATTCATGGTTTACACCAACAGTCTTCTAGGTTATCTATAATAGGCTTGAAATCATGCTACAATTGGATAGATATTTGATTTTATGACCCTAGTTTGGGGGTGGACACCCCCACCCCCTTGGACAGCACCCCCCCCTCCCCACTACCCCCTGGATAGACCCAAACCCCCTGGACATCCCTACCACCCCTGTGGACAGCCTTCCCACCCCCCCGTGGACAACCCGCCCACCCACCCCGTACCCCCTGGACATCCCCGCTACCCCATGGAATGCCCGCCCACCCCATGGACACCTCGTACCCCATGGACAGCCCCACCCCACAGAAATCATCCGCCCCACCCCCTAGACACCCTGAAACCTTGGACATCCCCTCCACCCACGTGCACAACCCGTCCACCCCCTGGACACCCCGTACCCCCTAGAAACCCCCCCCCCCACTCCACCCCATGGACAGCCTACCCACCCCCCTGGACACCCATCCACCACCCCCCAGACACCCCCATACCCTCAGACACCCCCACCCAATGAAAATCCCCAACCCCCTGGACACCCCTGACCCCACTAGACAGCCCCGCCATCCCCATGTATAACCTACCCACCCCATGGACAGTCCGCTCACCCCTTGGACACCCCCTTACTCCTTGTACAACCCCTCCACCCCTGTGGACAGCTCTCCCACCCCCTTTGAAACCCCGTACCCCCTGGATAGCCCCACCCACCCCCTGGACACCTCCCCCCCACCCCCTATAAAGCCCCCCTCCCACACCCCCTAGAAACCCCCGACCACCCTGGACACCCCTACTACCCCTCGTGGATAGCTCGCCCACTCCCTGGACACCCCTTACCCCCTAGACATCCCCCACCCCCGTAAACAGCCCACCCTCCTTGATAGCCCGACCCCCTAGATTGCACCCCCACCCCCTGGACACCCCCGACCTCCTAGATAGCCCCGCAACCCCCTTGGACACCTCATACCACCCAGACACCCCCACCCCCTTGGGCAGCGTATGTGATCACTCAAGTAATCTAATAAATATAAAATTTATTTGATTTAAAAATTACTCAAATCCTAAATAATTCTCATCCACAAGTGTAAAAGATCTTGTACACTCATGTATAGTTCTTCAAATAAATTTTGTTATAAATATAGTATTCTTTTAATTTTATATTATGAATCTCATATAGATTATTATGTCAGTTATGGTTTTATATAAAGTAAAAAATTCTCATTTACTTAAATATATTTTCTATAAAACTTCAATCTTATTGAATTTATTTTGATGAAATGACTTATAAAAAAATTTATAGAATGGATAGAAGTTGGATGAATGTAATAGATTGGATTTCAAGAGATTTTCAAAAAAATTGGAGGGATTTTTAGATTTTGCATTTCACAATTCTTCAGATAGTGGTCACATAAACTACCCCTATTAAAATTGTGTAGGAAGACCTTGGTTGAACCATGAAGAAGTCAGCTACCACATAACAAAATATGTTTTTCAAGAAAACTACTCTGTGCTGTATCACAATGGGGAGAAAATGAAATTTCAAATTGCTGATGACCAAAATGAGAGGACTGGATTGGATAAATTTTTATATGACCAGTATCTATTTATTCGTCATCATGAAAAAGAAAGTATTCCAACCCGAGAATATTTCTATATGAGTACACATGATGCATATAATGAAAATGATTATGTTTTCAGGGTAAAAAATTGAATGATGCTGCCACGACTCCAGTATATCGACAAAGCAGTAAAATGAAAAAGATGGAATTTTTTATCCAATTATTTCATGGGAAAACTATGTATGGGATTTCTAATACTTCCATCGATTTCATTCTTACCTTCTTGAATTACTTACTTCTAGATGATGCAGATATTACTTCAATCCACTATATGGTATAGAAGTTAGTTGAGGAACTTGGATTTTCAATAAACAAAATTCATGCTTGCCCGACATATTGCAGTTTATTTTGGGAGGAAACTGCTGAACAAAATGATTTTATAAAATGTGGAACATCCTGCTGGAAGCCAAAAGCGGATGGAACACCATCCCAGGTGGCACATAAATTAATGTGGAACTTTCCATTGATTCACAGACTCCAAAATCTTTTTATGTCTGATGAAATATCAATAAAAATGTGATGGAATGATACTGAGAAAAAGAAAACTAATGATGAGTTGGTTCACCTTGCAGATGGATTTTCATGGCATAGATTTAATGTTCGTTATCATAATTTTGTAGTTGATGTGCGTAATGTAATATTGGGTATTTCATGTGATGGTATCAATCCATTTGGGGATATTCTTACATCGCACAACACATGGCCGGTTTTTATACACATTTATAATATTCCCCCATGGGTGTGTATGAAAAAACCTTTCACTTTCATTAGTATTCTTGTATCTATCTATTCTAATCCAGACAATGATATAGAAGTATACATGAAACCTTCAATAAAAGAGTTGAAACTTCTTTGGGATGTGGGTGTGCGCACATACGATGCATGTTCGAATGACATATTTCAAATGTGTGATGACCTTATGTGAATGATCAATGATTTTTCTACTTATGCAATGATGTCTGGATAGAGAAAGAAGGGAAAACTATCATTTCCTATTTCTATAAAGAATATATGGTCCAGAAGACTGAAACATCGTTGTAGTTTCAGTTTTATAGGACATCGATGATTCTTTTCAATGGAACATCCATATAGAAATAATAGTAAAAAATTTGACAATACCATGGAGATCAATGATCCACCTCAGTGTATGTCTGGAACTGATGTGCTTAATGAATTGAAAGATTTCATTTTTTTATTCTGTAAGGGTCAAATGAAATCTGGAAATAGAAAGAATGTTTCCACTGAAACCTGTTATAATTGGAAGAAGAGAAGTATCTTATTTGATTTTTTTATTGGTCAACCAATTTGTTACGTCATTGCTTATATGTAATACAAATTGAAAAATATATATGTGAAATTTTTCTTTAGATTCTTCTAAATGTCAAGGGAAAGAAAAAAAGTTGATTTATGGTCTCGATGTGACTTGGTGGATTGGGGGCATCAGACAAGAATTTCATCCTGTGTGTATCTGTGAAAATAAATGGCAAGTTATATGTACTTCTCATGTGATGAAACCTACAAAAAAATCAATTTCTAGAAGTACTAGAGAATATTGATGTTCTTGATGGCTATTCAAGCAACATATCTAAATAGGTCAACAGAAGAGAGTTGAAGCTAAAATCTTTAAAGACTCAATATTATCACATATTTATGCATGAGTTGAATCCAATAGAAATTCATCATCTTTTGTCTAATAATGTAAGAGTGGATATTATTCGGTTGTTCCATTTGTTTAGAGATATTTTTTCTAAGAAGTTTTCCAAGTATTTCTTGAAAAAAATGTTGGCAAATTCCCCATTAATTTTGTGTGAGTTAGAGAAAATATCTCCTCCATCATTTTTTCACATGCATGTTGCATATGACTGTCTATATTACAACTAAAATACTTATCGGAGGACCTATTTCATTTCGTTGGATGTATCCATCTGAAAGAAATATATACACATTAAATTATTCTGTTCATAATCGGAATAATCTAGAAGGTTTTATCATGAATGGTTACTTGGATTAAGAATTTACGGATTTTTGCTCTATGTATTTGTTTGATATTACTACAAGAATGAATAGAACAATGCGAAATGAGTAAGAATAGTATGAGAAAATTGAACCTAGTTTTACATCCTTTCCTCAAATATGAATAATTCATGGATCATATATATTGATGACATTAAGCCTTGAAGAGCGGGAGATGACACATCGTGCATTTTTTTTCAACTGTGATTTGTTCGATGACTACATATTGTAAATAAATTGAATATGTATATCTTATATATATATATATATATATGTGTGTGTGTGTGTGTTAAACTATTTCTATTTTTATCCACAGGGAACATAAAGTGATGATAAATAGAAAACATTGATCTTTATCTTTGAGAAGCAGATAGACTTTGCATAGCAAAGAGTTTTATACTTGGTTAAAATTGAAGGTAATAATATTACTGTTTAAAATAATTAAAACAATATTTAATTATATTTTATATTCATTTATATTTTAGGTATTGATTTTGTCTACTAACTCTGTCACTAAGGAAGTAAGAGCTTTGGCTTTTTGTCCTAATACCGTGGTTCATGACAGTAAATCAATTGTTATCAATGGGTACAGATTTATTATCACTGAATGAGAAAAGAATATGAGAACACAACATGATAGTGTTGTGGTTACTACCACAATAGACTGTTATTCTAGTGCATCAGATAGTAGACTATGATTTGAAAATGTAGGTTATTATGGAGTCGTTGAAAAAATAATAATATTGGATTATTATTCTCATGGACGAGTCACGATGATGAAATTCTAGTGGTTTTATTCGATGATGAGGCATGACACATTTATTGATGATTTTGGATTTTGAGTAATTGATATGACTCACACTCTTTCTACTGATGAATCATATGTATTGGCATCAATGGAAAAACAAGTTTTTTATGTCAAAGACCATCTTTTACCCAAATTTGATGTCATTATTAAAGTAATTCCAAGACATATTTTTTATGATGGTGATGATAGAATTGACCCTATCCCTACTTCTATTGGAAATGATCCATTTATTAATCTTGATGAATCCCATATCCCAATTTTTAGAGTTGACTATGAACATAAAGTTGTGGTGGGAAATATATAAAATCATTCATTCATGTTCTCAATTATTTTTGTTTACCTCGACCTGGGTTGTTATGGTTGGTACTATTCAAATTTATTTAATACTGATTAAAAATATGTTTTATCTGACTTGACTATTATGTGTATTTTCAATGATTATTGGTTGCAATTCTATTTGAATTTCATTTCATAATTTCAGATTGAATTTTATTCAAACCAATGAAACCTAAATTTCTAACTTGGTGAACATTTCAATGCATCAGCTATGATTTGTATAAAATAATTATATCTATAAAACCTATCTTTAACATTTTACCAGGTAATGAACATGATGTTTTTTATTCTTCTGCAAAACATGTATAGAAACCTGCATCATCTACCTAGGCTAAATAAATTAAATTTTTCCTTAATTTTGATAACTACTTTACCCCTTATGAATCTGGAAGAATCAATGTTCCATGATTTTAATAGACTGATGACACTTAGTAAATAACCATCCTAGTAAAAATTAAATTTGTTTATTACATATTATATGACTTATTGACTTCATTAAATATCTGTTCAAGCTCATTTATTTTGATTTTTGGGTTACACGTTAGTTATCCTTTTCTAATCACTTCTATATTTGTTTTCAAATGTAGGAAATCAAACCAATTGAAGAGAGGCGATGAAAACAGATGATGGACCACAATCTTCACATGACTAAGATGGGATTTCCACCACTAGTGCCTATAGTGAGTATTTCATTTCAAATATATTTATTTAAATAATATATAATTTCATGTGATTAATTTTGTTTTCAAAATTTTTGCAGGATCCATCTATTAGGTGACGGTTATTTGATGAGCATCCTAGTAGTGGTCCTAGTAATTAGGGTGTTTGTACGAGGGGGTGGTATGAGAGCTAAACGATCTGGACACTGTACACGATTAGACCCTTCCTCTCACATTGACACACCTTCCATCCCACATTCTGATCCTTGTGTATCGTTAGGGACACACGAGATATTTAGTCCTCCCTTGTTTTCACCACCCTTTACAACTGATCCTCCTCACTTGTCTATACAATATCTGACGATGATTCCCACTCCCCATATAGCATTGGGTCAGCCATCCATGTCATCTTTTTTTAATTCTTCTTCCTTCTCTTTGGGATTTTATATTCCTTCTTCTTCAAATCCTACTCCACCAGAGTCTGTCCCTACGGAGCATACATTAGGACTCACTCCATCTGTACAGGGTGTTCCTTTAGTTTTTGGGGATCTAGTGGTTCCCATTGATCAGACTACAGCAGGTATACTTATACAACCCTAAAAAAATTACACCATTATTTATTTTCATTATAACATGTATTGATAAAATATATTTTTTTCATAATAGATAAATCTACTGATAGGAGGTGGGGGTGGGGGCGTACATGCATGCCCGTGGTGTGGAACAACTATATGTAGTTGATGGTGGAATACAATGGAGATATTCAAATGATTGAAAAATTATGGTAGCAATGTCAGAGTGTTTTGGAAATTCTTACCAAATACTCCGACATCATTCCTGTTAGCCTGTTCTCATGGAGATAGTTTCCAAATGAAGTCAAGAGGAAATCATGGGAAGAGATACGGGTAAAAAAATCTGTTGTACTTAATGCAATATTATATTATTTTTTATTTATGTGAATTAATATTTTCATGTGAGCTTCAGTTTAATTTCCCTGATGGTGAGGTGCACAACCAACACGTCTTAACGATTTACGTGAGATTTGGAGAGCTTGAAAGAACAAGTTGTATATTGGCTGGCATGCTAGAGTTGGCACAGAGTTAGAGATGGTCCCTGTCATGAATTATTTTCCATTAGAACAGTATTGACAGATGATTACTCATTGGACGACTAACTAGTTTAAGTTATTAGTCAAATTAGATGTATTTAATTGAAAATATTCATGTTTTTTGTAAATACTAATTATTGAATTTTATTTAGGGATCATCCAAAAAAAATAAAAAAACATTAATGTTAAATAATACCTCCACACATTGGGACATACTACAATGCCAAATCATGAGAGGCATCAGGTATGACAGTTTATAAATTTTCTTTACGACTTGCACTTTCTATTTCTTCCTCCGTAATTTATTCCATTGTTAAAGACATATAATTTTAGTTATGAAATTAATCATTGGTATCCTATTTTTAATTTTGGTTTCCTACATTCAATGTCATTGTGGAAGACTAAATTTAATATAGAAGGATGTGTGCCTCAAGAAAAACTATTTTGCTTCAGTATAAGGAAGAAAGATGGAAGTGCAGTTAATGAAAAGACTCAGTAATAGATTGTAAGTTTTACTTTGTAGATTTAAATTTTTAATCTCTATTTTTTAACATAATAATCTATTTATATTTTTAACAGGCTGCATTAGAGGCCCTTGATTCCTAGTAACCTATCAATTTTGGGCCAAACGATCACTTGCATAAGGTGTTGGGAGATGAGCACCTGGTAGAGTACACTGTTGACCTGGGAAGAGCATAGTTCCAATGAGGTAATGTCCCTCCTCAGGTATGAGTTTTAGAGCCATCGAGTTCCAGCAGGTTAAGGCACAGACAAAACAACCTGAAAAAGGGCCACAGAATGGAAAAACAGTCTACTAGGGAAAACACTGCATTTATGAAACTGATAGAAGTTTTACGTCCAACACTTCCACCAGAGGTTAGCACGGATTGTGATGAATATATGTCATCAATTTGTTCTATATATGGTGCACTAGATGGATGTTCTAGTTCTAGTCAAGACAATGGTGAGGAGGACGCTGAGGCAGAGGAGGAGGGCGTGGAGGATGTCGAGGCGGAGGAGGAGGGCGAGGAGGAGGAGGAGGGAAAGGAGGAGGCTAAGGTTGAGTATGAGAGCAAGGAGGAGGGTGTTTAGGAGGTTAGGGACAATGATGGGGATGACGATGAGGATGAGCGTGAGTCTGATTATGATGGTGATGAGGGACCAATTGATCTGTTACATTTTTGACTGATATTACTGACCTTTGATGTTTATTGATTTGTTGTGCCTGAATATGTATTATTAGGTAGGTCACATTATCTTTATTTTTTATCTATAAAAAATAAAATGTGACTTGATGATTTGATGTGACTTATTAACCCCTCCCCTGGACAGGCCCCCACCCCTGTAGACAGCCCACCCACCCCCTGGAAACAACGTACCCCCTGGACAGCCATGCCACCCCTATGGTCAGCCCGCCCACCCCACTGGACAGCCCCCCCTGTGGATAGCCCCCCACCCCCGTGGATATCCCTCCCACTACCTGGAGAGCCTGGCTACCCCTGGACAGCACCCCCTAGAAAGCCCCCAACCACCCCTTGGACACCCCCGACCCCCCTGGACAACCCTGCCACCCCCATGGATAGCCCCCCATGTGGATAGCCTACACCCCTTGGACACCCCTACCCCTGTGGACAGCACCTCCACCCCCGTGGATAGCCCGCCCACCACGCTGGACACCCAGCCCACCCCCTTGGAAACCTCGTACCCCATGGGAAGCCCCGCCACCCTCGTGGAAAACTTGCCCACCCCACTGGACCCCTCGTACCCCCCTAGACAGCACCCCCACCCCCAGGACACCTCATACCCCCTCAACAGCCCCGCCACCCCCATGGACAGCCCACCCACCCTCCCAAGACACCCTTCCCCCCATGGACAGCTCGCCCCCTAGACACTTTCTACCCCCCATGGACAGTCTTCCCACCCCTGTGGACACCCCCACCCCACACAACCCCCATGGAGAGCCCGCCCACCCCCCTAAACACCCCTACCCCTCGTAGACAGCCCGCTCACCCCCTCGACACTCCCTACCCCCGGAGACAGCCCGCCTACCCCCCTTGGACATTAAGTACCCCCTGGACAGCCCTGCCCACCCCCTGGACACCCCTCCCACCCCTTAGGACACCCCGTACCCCCTGGAAAGCCCTGCCACCCTCGTGGATATCCCACCCACTCTATTAGACACCCTATACCCCTAGAACCCCAACCTTTCACCCCCACCCCTATGGATAGCCCTCCCACCACCGTGGACAGCCCACCCACCCCCCTGAACACCCCCTAGCCCCTGGATAGCCACGCCACCCCCGTGGATAGTCCGCCCACCCCATGGACACCTCGTACCCCCTGGACAACCCCGCCCACCCCCTGGACACCCTTACCCCCTTGGACAGCCCCACCACCCCTGTGGATGGCCCCACCCACCGCCCTGGACACCCCCTACCCCTGGATGTCCCCACCACCTCCATAGACAACCCCCCCCCCCCACCCCCATGGACAGCCCGACCAGCCCCTGGACACCCAATACCCCCTGGACAACCTCGCCCACCCCCTTGACACCCCCTACCCCTGGACAACCCCCCCTCCCCCACCATGGACAGCCCCGCCCACGCCCCTGGACACCTCCTACCTCCTGGACAGCCCCACCACCCCCATGGATGGCCTCCCCACCCCCCTGGACAGCCCCCACCCCCATGGATTATATGGTTTCTAACAACATGAAGATCCCATTAATCATAGATACCCACTACATTGCCTAATGTGATCCTTGATCACCAATAAAAAATAGTGGATGGTATTTTAGAAACTCCCATGCATAATAAATGATCTGAGAATGTGGCTATTTCACTTCTATAAGAGTTTCAGTAGAGACCAATATTAGGAAGACAGTAGCTAGATCACAAGAATTACTACATAATATATCTCTTTATGGAATTTTTGATTCATTTATAGTGGTAACATTCTAAAGATTTATAAAAAACAAAACCTTTAGTAAAGTAATCTGCTATTCTAAAACAAGGGACACAAAATCACAAATCTCATAAAGCTGCATCATAAATAATTCTTCATAAAACCATTTCAAAATCACATAATAGAGTATTCATTCTATTTAAAAGTACCCAATGGATTATAAAAAACCTTTTAAGGTTCCATTTCAAAAATCATATAGTATTTTTGTGCCACAATAAAAATGTAATTAATGTCCTAATAAAAAAATCCCCCTTCCTACCATACACACCAAAAGCATTCATGTTTTCTTAAATAAACACATACTATTGAAATAAAAACTATTCCAAAACCATTTTAAAAATACCAATTGTCTTAAAATACATGAAATTCATTCCATTAAAACCATTACATCCCCCCACCCCACCTAGACACCACCCCACCACCCAGACACCCCCACCCCCTAGACACCCCACCCCCATGGATAGCCCCCCCCCCCCACCCCTGGACATACCCCCCCACTGGACACCACCCCACCCCCCATGGACATCCCCCAACCCCATGGACTACCCCCACCCCTTGGACACCCCTACCCCCTTGGATAGCCCCCTGCCACCTAAAGAGCCGCCGACCCCCTGGACGACTCCCTCCCCTCCTAGACACCACCCCACCACTTGGACACCCCCCCACCCCATGGACAACCGCCCCCACCCCCTGGACACCATACCACCCCCTTGGACCGCCCACAACCCCCTGGACCACCCCCACCCCCTGGACACCACCCCACCCCTTGGACACCCCCACCACTGGACACCCCCCACCCCTGGACACCACCCCACCCCCTGGACACCCCCACACCCCCCTGTACACTCCCACCCTCAGGGACAGCCACCCCCACCCCCTGGACACCATACCACCCCCTTGGATAGCCCCCCAACCCCCTGGACCCCCCCCCCCCCCCCAAGATACCACACCAACCCCTGGACACACCCATGGGCACCCCCCACCTTGGATTCCCCCACCCCCCTGGACAGCCCCCCCCAACACCGTAGATAGCCCCCCCCCCCACCACCCACATGGACACCCCTAGACCCCCTAGACACCCCCTAACCCCTTGGACATCCCCCAACCCCCTGGACACCCCACCCCCTAGACACCTCCCCCCCACCCTACCCCTGGACACCACCCCACTCCCCTGGACACCCCCTACCCCTTGGACATCCCCCACCCCCCTGGACACCACCCTACCCCCTAGAAACCCCTACCCCCTGGAAAGCCCCCATACCACCTAGATTTCCCCCCTGGATAGCCCCCCCCCCCCGAACAACCAAAAAGGAGCCCCCCGGCAGAATATTACTATAATCTAAACCAAATATTTCACCATTTTGTTCTTTTTTTCTTTTATATCATGCATTATTTAGTTCATGTTCATTTTCATCAAATGGAAGTAATTTTTGAAGAAAAATTAGGTGACCAAACTAGAAGCAGGGGTGGATTAGAGTGATGGATGTATTGCCTTGACTACCCAGTCTCAAATGTTGAATCACGGTAGTTTTATCAAATATAATATATAACTTCCATAAATTTATATTCTCCACTAAGGCCCAAAACATGGTATCAATTATTGGTTATAGTTTACTGGCTGACCAAATTACCAAGACTTGGAATTTGAGATTGGTTGGAAGACTAATGATAAATCATTCATCTATTACCCAGTTTTAGTATTTAGTAATGTTGAAGGCGAGGGTTTGGTAAGTAACTACTAGAACAAGAAGGAATATTCTAAAAGGTTTATCTTCTGGTGAATATGGAATGTAATTTTCACAATGTATGCAATTTTGGCGTCTGGTGTATGCAATATTGGATTCTGTATGAAGGTGTATTGGATTCTGTCTCCAGGTGTATTTGATTTGCTGTAGGTGTTTTGGAGTATTGTGTATGCAATATTGGAGGCTTCTGCATATTGGATTTTGTGTGTATGTGATATTGGATTCTGTGTGATATATTGGCCTAGGTGTATAGGCTTCTGGCAGGTGTATTGGGTTATTCATATCTAGTTGTTGGGTTCGGTATGCTGTTGTGAAATCTGGGTGAAGAATATACCATAGGTTTATAACCATTGGTATACTGTTGAAGGAAATTTTAATACTATATCAACAGTTTATAACTGTTGGTGTATGGGTGAAAGGTATACCAACAGTTACAAAACTGTTGGTATATTAAAGGACTTATGCATTTTACCAACAGTTTTCTGCAACCGTTGAGAAAAAAACTATACCAACGGTTCAAAAACCGTTGGTAAAACACTGAATGCTTTGTAAACCAATAGTTTCAAACCATTGGTATAGATTTTTCAAATGGTTCTAAGTAACCATTGGGAAGCTGTGATTTTTTGCAACATATACCAATGGTTATTTAGAAACCATTGGTATATATCTATCCCTATTCCCGACTTACCAACAGTTTCACAAACCGTTGTTATATTGTATACCAACGGTTTTCCCTTTAATACCAACGGTTTTAAACTGTTGGTATAGTTTAACTTTCTAGTAGTGTAACTACTTAATAGCTTCCTCAGAAACTGCAACGTACACTATATTTTTAGGTATCACTACCTCTAGTTTATATGATCTTGTAACACTCTTCAATTTATCCTAACTGCAATATTACCTCACATTAATCTATGTAAGAATAGTTTGTATCCCCTTATAACTATAATCCTTTCTTCTCTAATTACTAGGTACATATCTTTTTTACTTTTCTAAGTATAATCAGATTGTTCTAACTGCTTCACATGTAGTGCTCTTAGATATGAATGACATTTTCCAACAATAAAGTATATCTTGGAAATATAAATTTTTTCAAAATCATGGAATACATGATTGATACATTGCCTAAGCATATGGATTTAATCTCTCCATATTAATCACCTCCCATGTCTTGAACATGTCAACCTAGAGATATATATTCCATGTGACACTAGCAATAATTATTCTCCAGAATTGTTCCAACTTGTATCTTTCAATACCATGTCACTATATGTATAATTTACTAGGTCCAAGAAACCATTAAATCAACCTCAAAATATCATGTTTCTTATAACTTAGGTTTAAAATTTAATTAAATCATTGGAGAACTAAATTCGTCATGGTCTTAACTAAATTGAAGAACAATATCTATTTTCCATATGTTATTGAACATATTTTACTTGGAAAACTATGGTCCTCCCACTAACCTCTAGTAGTCACACAACAATGATTCATTCCAAATTTATATTCCTTAATATTGTTGCTTTCTTCAATCCTATTCTGGATTTTAGGTACTTAAAACCTTCATTAGCATTCTATGACATGACCATCCCTTTCTGGTTGCACAATATAGATACCTTCCATGATCTAAGTTCTTGACATCCAATGGTCAATATAATATGATCATATAAAGTAGTTATAATAAGTAAAATTCTAATGGATATAGGCATAATGACTTGGTGTAACCAATAAATCCTTATTGGTACAACTCTTATACCATCCATGTATCTTGTCTCTTGAATACCCACTACAGTATTAAAAATAATAATCCCCTTTTCACTTTTATACATGGAATCCATTATTGAATTTTAATTGGGTTTTCCAATCATAGATAATTTTTTATATTGCTTTCTTTTGGGACTTAATATTCTCACTAAATAATTTATCACTCGCCACAGTGAATTGAAAACCATATCTATGGTTTTATCCTTCCACCAAAGTATGTGTCTCTAGAACATTTCCATTCCACAAGTCTTTTGGAAAATTTTCCTATGTCAGCTACATGTATATCTTTAGCATTAACTAAACCCCGCAATCTTAGGTAGAGATCTTCACCCTTTTTGATATATTTATTTAGTATACATATTTTGATGTGTTTTAACATATGAATTCATCGCGTATTAATTAATTTAATATAATATATGTTCTTAATATTATGTTTTTGAAAATTCTTATATATGATTTTCATTTGAATCAATGTAAACAAAAACATGGAAATTCGTGAAGCGGCGTGACACCAGATGTTTGAGAGAGAAGCGGATCTTGAAACTGAAGAAAAATGACCACACTTCGTTCTCTGAGAGTACACGTTGTGACCATATCATGTGAAACAAATCTATGTTGTACAAGTCATGATTATGAAACATGCTGTGAACTACAATTACACGTTGTGTAACTTCAGTACACAGCGTGACCAGAGTCAAACCAGCATATGAATATTCTTCCGATTCAATGCAGTGAAGGAAAACTTGGATCTGATGTACATGACATGTAGCTCGATTACATTCATGATTATGGTGATACATTGAAAAATAAATGGGTCATGGGTCATAGTTTTTTCTATAAAATCCTGTAAATGTCACCCCCGTCTGCCCTTTCCAATGAATTCTGGAACACTCTGAACCTAAGGGAGAAAGCGCGACCATCAGGATCTTCCTTAGGATTCCACCATAGATTGGTTTGTTTATGTTTTTCCTTCCATTATTTTATGTAATCATTAAATGATTTATATTTTAATTCCAATAATTGTGTTTTCTTATTCTTGACTCTTTATTTCATTCTGAATCTCTCTCTTATGGATTTGGGTTTAATCGTCATTGGCGATCACCCGAGGATGGTTGGCTAAACCCATAGGGGAGAGCAGAATCGGTCAAAGGGGGTGCGTACCATCACAGATCAATATATCTTTTATCATAATGAAAATATTAGGTGATAGTATCATGTTTTTCCTACATACCTATTTTATTCATCATTGATTCATTTACCAATTGATTTCAATAATGAAAAAATCCCAACATGATTGAGATAATTTATTCATGACTATTTAATTGAATTACTCTTCTAAATATAGAAATATGAACTAAATTCACTTTTGTTATTTTGATTCATATGAACATGATAAATATGGATTCTATGGTATTTTTATAGGTAATGAACATTTCTTCTATCAATAAAAACTATTTGGTAGCACAACTATTTAATATAATTTTTTTATGAGTAAAGTGCAATTAAATTATTTAGCAAAACCACCCCTGGAAAATGACTCTCCTCTCTAATGTTTCTATTTTGAAATTAATTTATCTTATTTTCACAATTATTTTAATAAAATCATACTAAAATTGTATTGACCCAACATTTAGTTAATATTTTTCATTATTGTTCTCCTCGCTCTCTGTGGGTAAAACCCTGCACTTCTATTATACTAGACATTTGCAGATAGTATGGTTCTGGAAATTATAAATTTCTAATTTGAAACATGTCTAGAGGAATTAATGATACCTTTTGGGTGTGTCACTTTTATAGAATTTTAGTTTATCACATTACAACAACTTTTATATCTTAGAGATTTATGTAATATCCTAGGAAAAATTTAGGGTTATTACTTTAGATACATAATGTTTTTCTATTGATACATGTTTTTTTATTTCTATCAAACACTTTTCATATAAACAAGTTTTCTTAAGACATTATGGATTCTCATTACACTATGACTCATATGATATCCATTTTTCATTATATTTGGCATATTTTTATGGTATATCGCCATTATTTTTGAAGAAAATCATGAAATATAATGTAAGTTTCTTCAAGTTACGACATTGATACTACTTACATCATAACTCTAATGTTTAAAATGTGCATTTAGGAATTACTCCATGCTAAATTTTCTCTATCAATGTTAATATATAACACTTCATTTATGATCCTCTTTATTAACATTAATGTCATGATGTATATAATGTAATGTTCATTTAGGAATTACTCCACATTAAATTACCATAATCGATGATTTATTGGTCAATATATTCTTCAGCAAGTGGGCCTAAAACAACTTATATATTCTGACCATGAATATACATAAATTTACTATTCCTCAATTGCTTAAAGGAATGTTATGACGTGTATATACCTCTATCTTACTAATGGAATAGTTCATGATCTCTAGCTGAACTAATTCGAAAAGAATTCTAGAATACTTTATCTCTAATGGTTTTTTTTCAAACTAAAGATATTGATAATACCAGGGGTGTTTAGTTTTTACCAAACCTAAATACCAAACTAGGTATATGATTGAAATACCCATTAGTTTTTATTGACAAATAGTTATCTTAAAACAACTGGGTAAATAAGTCTAAAATTTTATATTAATCAAGTATTTCATATGATTCATGTATTATTGAACTATTGGTTTAGTATGAAATATCAAAAACAAAATTATTTCATTAACCTAGAATAATTTCTTAATGTTTTCAAAAGACACAAGAGATAAATGTTTTGGTTATACTCAATTATAGTTTTACAAGAATCATTAACATGACAGTACATAAATGGTGTACTTCTCACTGCTCACTAAGGAATCACCCTTTCTCAGCTACTTGGATAATACACCTGACTTCTAGTAATGTTTATATACATGGTTGCTACATTTCAATACATTTATATGATAGTTATGTAGGTTCCAGGAGTAGCAGAAGCTCGTGTGTGGATGTTCCCACTTGGCTTTTTATCATTAGAAATGATCAATCTGGGATCAATACGACAATAAACGCCAGACTCCATGGACCGAATCACATAAATAGACAAAGAAGAAGAATAGTCTCAGAACCACAAAGGAGGATAATCATATGTTGTTTATAATTAATTTAATTAATTGACAAGAATTACCTAGATGGAATTCTTTGTTCGTTGATGTCTCTGATCATGATCTGATGTGATCTGTCATTGCGTCATAGAATCTAAGTGTAGGATTCCTCTGTCGATGATCCACACATGATCCACATGTCTCTGGACATTGCCAAACAAATCTCTAGTTTCTAGTGTAGAGAAGCATTTTCTTGCATTGTTCGCCTTAGATCGCCTTGATCTGATGGAAGAGGATCTCTCTAGGTCTTGAGAGAGTTCTTGGAGGAAGGAGTTCTTTTGGCCTTGAGATAATTCTCTTGAATTGTTGTGCACAACAATTAGGGAAAAGTGTTGGGGTTTTGAGGATATTTATAATCAGGTTTTAGGTTATAGAGTTGTGACAATAAATAAACGCGTTACACGTTTTATTTATATCATTAACTCTTATTGAAAACCCCCATGTCAAATCATTAATTACTTGACATGTGTCCACACTGATTATAATAAATATCATTTAATAAAATGATATTATTTCCTCAAAATCCTAACTCGAAAAACTACACGGTGTGTAATCATTAATACACGGCGTGTACTGGCTTTCCAAAATAAAAAATATACATTGTGTAATCATTAATACAAGGCATGTATATCTTGATTTCATTTCCTTTCCAAAATGAAAACTATACTGCGTGTAATCATTAATACACGGTGTGTATATATTATTTTCATTT
The DNA here is from genome assembly GCA_963277665.1 of Viscum album. NCBI lineage: Eukaryota > Viridiplantae > Streptophyta > Magnoliopsida > Santalales > Viscaceae > Viscum > Viscum album. The sequence continues at coordinate 560,060,191 of OY728119.1, forward strand.
CCTTTATTCCTCAAACATTAAAACGATTTAGGCTTCCTTTAATAATTATTAAACCACATATGGGAATAATTTTTATTCTACTTGAGTTACTTGGATACACTTAGTGTGTGACCCTATAGGCCTCTTTCTCGTTGGAATTAGGCGGGCTTGCCTAAAGTCCAAGATTACTATCTATCAACAGGTCAAGGCACCCAAGAGAAAGAAGTTGACACCGCATTGATGTGTCACCTCATATGAATGATTACCGTATAATTTAATCCCTTTTTCTCAATATCTCCAATCAAGTGGGTCGCATGCTATTGCCATCAACCCAAGTGCTCTATTATTCTTTCATTGACTTTCTAGAATTGAACTTTCCCATTCCTCACCATGGTCAAGAATTTATTTAGGCTATATCAATTCCATAAAAGGGCCTGAGATATCTACTTTCATTGTTGAACATAAGGGACAAATCCTTTCCCGCATTATCTATTAATGCAGTATCACTCGTGACGCAGCCAACGGATACTACCTCGCTATGAATAGTGTGTCATCATAAATTTTGTCAATACATCTATGTGTGTGAGTTGTAATACCCATTAATAATAATCTTAAATTCTAAGGACCAATACACATGTCCACAGACTGGAACATCCACTGACACTATGAAATGTGGATTTCCTACTGGCGGGTCTCGTTCTCATAATATCCACCTGAATATTACCAAGGGCGCACACCATGAGAAGGTGCCTCATAGTTTTATGAGTCCTCACCCCTAATGTCCGGTATTATTTGTGTCCCTTAAATAACATCATTCATCCATAGAACATATATTCAAGAATATTGTTATGGCACTTTCGAGTTCTCATTATAGCAGGGATCCACTATAACCCTTTAATGCAACAGCTATCTTTAGGACATTATCACATGAATTATCAAACAAATGAACAATAAATATGTGGTAAAGTATTCATTAATGAATAAAGTACATAGTAGTTGTTTCTAGGCCACCAACTCCAACATAATACCACTAGGACTAGACCAACTGCTAACAACCTTTAACCCGCTAGCTCTCACATGATATTCATGATTCTGCTGAGATAAGCCTTTAGTCATGGGGTCCACCACATTCTCTTCTGCGGACACTCTGCTCACTACAACTTCACCCCTTTAATCAAAATCCCTCAAGAGGAGATACTTCTGGAGTATATGATTTTTTCGTTGATGTGACCTTGGTTCTTTTTCATTAACCACTGCTGTAGTATTATCACAATACACCATGATATGATCTTTACTACTAGGAACCATATCAAGCTCCTAGAAAAAGTTTCGAATCCATATGGCTTCCTTAGCTGCATTAGAAGATGCTATATATTTAGACTCCACTATAAAATTGGTGACAACTTGCTGCTTTGAACTCTTCTAGCTCACAGCTCCTCCATTAAGACAGAAAACATATCCATATTGTGACTTCAAATCGTTCTAATCTTTCTGAAATCTAGCATCATCATACCCTCTGATGACAAGCTCCTCGTCTCCTCCATACACCAGGAATATATCCTTAGTTCTTCTTAGATACTTAACGAAATTATTAACAACGGTCCAATGTTGTCCTCCTAGATCTTCTTGATATCTTCCTTCCATGCTCAGTGCATGGGCAACATCAAGCCTGGTACATAACATGACATACATGATGGATCCTATAGCCAAAGCATATGGGATATTACTCATTCTATCTTTCTCTTATTGTGTCTGAGGACACATTTTCTTAGAAATATGTAGGTCATGTGACCTTGGAAGCAATCTTCTCTTGGATTGTTTAATACTAAATCTCTTTATTATCTGGTCAATGTATTTACCCTGACTTAGTCCAAGCAGCCTCTGGAATCTATCATTAATGATTCCGATCCCTATAATTTCTCCTGCTTCACCCAAGTCCTTCATGGAGAAACACTTGTTCAACAAGTCCTTAACTGATTGTAAGACTGGTACATCGTTTCCAATAAACAATATGTCATCAACATATACTACTAGGATAATGACCACATTCCCATTAAACTACTTATAAACACATGGCTCACATTCATTCTTAATAAACCCAAATTCCTTTATGGCTTCATCAAAACATATATTCCATGACCTGGATGCTTTCTTTAATCCATAAATGGATTTATGCAACTTGAAAACCCATTTGGATTCGCCCGGTGTCACAAATCCTTCTGGTTGTGTCATATAGACATCTTCCTAATGGTTCCCATTAATGAATTCTATTTTGACATCCATTTTCGAAATCTCTTAGTGATGGTAAGCTATTATGGCAAGTATCATTCTTATGGATTTAAACATAGAAACTGGCGAAAAGGTTTCATCATAGTCAATTCCTTGATGTTTTCTGAATCATTTAACCACTATTCTTGCTTTATAGGTGCTAACTTGACCTTCCATGTCCAGTTTTCTCTTGAATACCCATTTGCATCTAAGAAACTTTACATCAACTAGCTCGTCGACCAGAACCCAGACTTGGTTATGATACATGGAATCCATCTCAGAATTCATAGCTTCTAGCCATCTTGCATCTTCTGAGATTTCTACTACTTCCTTATAAGAGAGAGGATCATCATTTTCCAACAATAATGATTCACCATCCTCGGTGACTTGGAAGCCAAATCTCTCTAGTTCCCTTACCTATCTTGAGCTCCTACGCAGTACTTGTGTTTCTAGAACCTCTTCCACAGGGGCCTTTGAAACTTATTCGTTTAGAAGCTCTTGTGTATCTTGAGCATTAACTTCATCAAATTCAATCTTGCTCCCACTATCCGTTTTGTGGATGTGCTCCCTCTCAAGAAAGACAGCTTGTCTGGAGATAATCACTTTCTTGTCTGAAGGGTTATATTGGTAATATCCTTTTGTTTCTATGGGATATCCTATAATGATATACGTTGTGCCACGGGGTGCTAGTTTCTTGTCTGAGAAGGCCTTAAAATGTCTCGCATCCCCATACACGTTTGTGGGATAAAATGGGTTTTTTTCCATTCCATTACTCGGAGGGAATTCCATTTTCCACCTTAGTTGGCACTCAGTGTAATGTGTATATTGCAGTTTGTAATGCATATCCCCAAAAGGATAATGAAAGATCTGCATGACTCATCATCGACCTCACCATGTCCAACAAGGTGTGGTTCCTCATTTCACTAACACCATTACACTATAGTGTATAAGGAGGAGTGGGTTGAGATAGAATCCTAGACTCCTGTAGAAGATCGATGAACTCTTGGTTCAGATATTCTCCACCTCAATCTGATCAAAGCTTATTTATCTTCTTACCAAACTGATTCTCTACTTCATTCTTGAATTCCTTTAATTTATCTAAGTATTCTGAATTATACCTCATTATGTATACATAGTCATATCTACTCAAATCATCAGTAAAAGTTATGAAGTAAGAATACCCACCTCTAGATTCTACTGAAAATGGTCCACACACATCTGTGTGGACCAATCCTAAAAGCTCTATGGCCCTATCACCTTGCCCATCGAAATGTGGCTTGGTCAGTTTTTCTTGTAAACAAGCATGACATATATCAAGTGGTTTTAGCTCAGTAGAGTCCAAATAGCCATCTTGGAAAGGTTTTTCAAGTGCTTCTCGTTTACATAACCTAGATAGTGATTCCACAACTGGGTGATGTATGTTTCATGTGAGTCTATTTCGTTATCGATTTCCAACACATGGTTTTCATAATTTAATACATAAAACCCAATATTTAAATGTGCCACACCATAACATACGTTTTTCTTATAAAAGAGAAAACCCTTATTTCCAAACATGAAATTAAATCCATCCATATCCAATCAAGATACAGAAATTATGTTCTTGGTAACACTAGGCACATAATAACAGTTATGTAAAACCAAAATCATCCCAGTCGGCAATGAGAGGTGGTAATCGCCAATGGCTAACGTAGCTAGCCTCATGCCATTATCATCTCGAAGATCCTCCTCGCCTCTGGCAATATTTATAAATCTACTTGGTTCCTTCATTTGAATATAGATGTGAGTCCCACAAGCGGTATCTAATAACCAATGTGCAGAAATGGAAAGATTGCACTCAATAACAAATGCACCTTTAGCGTCCCCACGCATTTGGGTATAGTTCCTCTTCTAGTGTCCTTTCTTCCCACATGAAAAATATAGCGCATCCCATTCCTTGCCCTGCCTATGGATTTTCCCCTTCTTAGAGGGATGACGCTCAAGGGCTTCAGACCATTTATAAGTATTTAGACCCTTTTCCTTGTCCTTACTTTTATTATTCACCATAAGGACTATGGGTTTCTCACACCCCATGTCCTTATCTACCTAGTGAATTAAGGTCAGAAGTTTCGATAGACTCTTCTCATTGTTTCTCAGGTTACTGTTGACAATAAAGCTAGAGAAGGTCTTGGGCAGTGATGATAGTATGAGATCTGTACGCAACTCATCCGAGAACTTAATCCCTAAGATGTCCAAGCATTCAATGTAACCAATAAGCATGACTACATGAGGCCCAGATGGTGAAAACTCTCCAAGATTAGTTATAAACAAAGTTTTGGAGATCTTATATCTCTCTTATCTCGCCTTCACTTGGTAGATATCCTTAAGGTGGGACATCAAGCTATATGCGTCCATGTTTTCATGCTGCTTCAAGAGCTTATTAGACATGGCTGATAGCATGAAACACTGGACATATGTGGCATCATCCATGTGTTTCATATAGATATATAATTCCTCATCACTAGCCTCTTTCCAAAGTGCAATGAGAACTAGCTCTTCCAGCGCATATAATTTCTTCTTATGGCGAACGAGGATGAGTAAACGCATCTACCACTCTTGCAAATTGTTGCCAGTGAGAATTTTTTCCTTCTATAGTAAGGTTTAAAATGATATGTTTGAAGTAATTTTCTTATCATTTCTACAATTTAAGATGATAAAAAGTTTAGTACTTTATTATAAAACTGATACAAATAAATAAATTAATACTTATTAGTCTCCCACTATTTTATCGAAATCCAATTGCCCTCACCATTGACTTCGGAATTTTATATTTTTTTGAATATTCTAGTGGCAAGGATCTATATTTACCTTTGCATTAACCCAACTAGGGTTGGTCAAGAAACTTGAAGGGTTTTAGGTAGGCCTTCAAAATGCCAACTGCATTAACTCGCAGCTCCTTGATATGTTGAGTGGACTCCCCAATCCTGAAATCCTGTTATTTTGGATTTCTTCAACTTTTGACTCTTGGTCACACCAAGTCCTGTTGTAGAAGTCAACCCTTGATGCGAACCAAGTCAAGTCAACCCAAATCCTTGAATTAGAATTCCCTGATAATTGAAAGCACCCGAACTAGGGTTGGTCAAGCACTTTGAACTATGGTTCGATTCTAACTAAGATTATGGAAGGTTGTACCATCTTAATATTTCTTTGAGGGATTTTACCCTTATACATAAATTTCCATTTTATTATCTTTGATTACATGCTTTTTAATATTAAATGGGATATACTTAAGTGATTAACCATGTCTAAGATAATATTTTACGCATAATACAGTCTTATTTTAGTTCCATCCTGCGTGCATGTTTAATTCATTAATTATGTGATCATGACAACAAAACCACAATAAATAAACCATGCAACTAACAGAAATAAAATAAATAGTATGATCGTGAGCTTGTTCTATTGTTTAGTTTATCTATTGGTTGATAAACTAACCCAAGACCTAGGGTAGAAACACCTTGAACCTTTCAGGTTCATGTTTACAGCTTTCCACCTATCCACCTTTGTATCTCCTTGGATTGGATTCACCTTGCCACCTAACTTGAGCCACCTCCACTAGCTTGGGTGCTCCATCTATTACATATGAATTTATCTCACATGCAGGTGAGGGGTAAAAAGGTGTTTTTACATAAAAGAAACCTTTGGCTCACGGGCCCTACATATTAATGAGGAGAAGGCTCACAGTACAACAAATTTAATTTAAAATAAACCATTCACATACAAAGTTCTTGGTCTAGCTTATGATCATCCATACATGCAATGATATTTACACATAAATAAAACTAGCATTCAATTATTTAATCTTTCTTGTTTAATATAAATCATGATCAAATCAACTAATTATCTTTAATTAATCAATCCTTTTATCTTAAATCATTTTTCTTAATTTCCTTGAGATTATCATCCATCATAATTTTAAACAGATAAATTCATTTAAAATTATCTTTGTATGTAACTTGTACCTTGGAGGAAACCCGGTGAATTCCCATTTATGCAGATATTAAATTAAACATATATATATATATAACACCTATCATGTGTTGTGCCTCAGCTTCATGCCTGCACTATGGTACACGTCTCAAGGGTTTGTATAGTATAATAAGAAATTTTAATAAATCTGTGTAATTTGGATGAGTACACGGCATGTAGTTCTGAATACACGATGTGTACTTTTGTTCACCGTCCATCCTAAGTACACGCTTGGGGACATGGCATGTTTTTGTAATTTGGAAATTATCTGAGTACACGACATGTACAGTTGGACACACGCCGTATAGTGTCCACGTTACATGGTTTCCAGCCGGGCATGCAGTGTACGAGGTACACAATCCAACCCTAACCTGAAGGGACTACACACCGTGTTCAGTGGACCACATTATGTGTAATCCGGAAACCATGTGCCACATGTTCCTAGTCAACACACGGTTTCATTTATGACTTAGGAATACTTGAATACACTGCCTTATTTGTCCGATCAGTCCGATGCCATGAACCTAGACTACATGGCATGTACTTCGATTACCCTCCGTGTATTCTGGTGTTGTACGGACAAGAGCATTTTTCACCTCCGAATGAGATCCTCTATTTTATTTTAATCAAAATTAATAGAAATTTTTTTCTGTAAGGTGAACGAGAAATGGGAGAGGAGGAACAGATCTCAAGGTTCCGATTTAAAGAATGACTAACTTGAATTGAAACAACTAAATTACTAAATATGTAAATCACCAACAAAAAACTAAATAATTATAATTAACTATATAACTTCCTTTGATACCACTTATAGGTTATGGGCGTAGCGGAAGAACGTGGGTGGATATGCCCACTTGGATTTTTTTCATTAGAAATGATTAATCCAGGATCAATACGATGATAAACGACAGACTCCATGGATCGAATCACAGAAATAGAGAAAGAAGAATAATAGTCCCGAAACTACAAAGGAGGACCATCATATGTTGGTTATAATTTATTTAATTAATTATCAAGAATTACCTTGATGGAATTCATTCTTCATTGATGTCTATAGTCACGATCCGATGTGATCCATCATTGCATTGTAGAATCCAAGTGTAGGATTCCTCTAGCGGTGATCCACACATGATCCACATATCTCTGGACATCGCCAAAAGAATCTCTAGGTGCTAGCGTGGAGAAGTATTTGCTTGCGTTGTCTGCTTTAGATCTTCTTGATCTGATGGAAGAGGATCTCTCTCAGTCTTAAGAGCATTCTTGGAGGAAAGAGTTTTTTTGGTTTTGAGATAATTCTCCATAATTGTTTTTCACAATTATCAGGGAAAGTGTTAGGGTTGTGAGGATATTTATAAACAGTTTTTATGTTATAGAGTTATGAAAAAAAAATAGACACATTACACATTTTATTTATTTCATTAACTCTTATTGAAAATCCCCATGTTGAATCATTAATTCCTTGACATGTACCAAAACTTATTATAATAAATATCATTTAATAAAACAATATTATTTCCTCAAAATCCCAACTGGAAAAAGTACACGGCGTGTAATCATTAATACACGGCATGTACTTTCTTTCCAAAATGAAAACTACATGGCATGTAATCGTTAATACATGATGTGTATATCTTGTTTTCATTTCCTTTCCAAAATGAAAACTACACGGCGTGTAATTATTAATAAACGACGTGTATATCTTGTTTTCATTTCCTTTCTTCCTCCAACATTAAAACGATTTAGGCTTCCTTGAATAATTATTAAACCACATATGAGAATAATATTTATTCTACTTGATATACTTAGATACACTTAGTGTGTGACCCTCTAGACCTCTTTCTCGTTGGTATTTGGAGGGATTGCTAAAGTCTAAGATTACTATCTAGAAATGGGTCAAGTCACCCAAGAGAAAGAAGTTAACACCACATTGACGTGTCTCATCATACGAACGCTTAACTTTGTAATTTAATCCCTTTGTCTCAATATCTCCAATCAAGTGGGTTGCATGCTAGTGTCATCAACACATGTGCTCGATTGTTTTTTCATTGACTTTTCAGAATTGAACTTGCCCATTCGTCACCATGGCCATGTATTTATTTAGGATATATCAATTCCATCAAAGGGCATGAGATATCTGCTTCTGTTATGGAAAATAAGGGACAAATCCTTTCTCGCAGTATCTATTAATGCAGTATCACTCGTGAGGCACCCAACGTATCCTCCCTCGCTGCGAACAGTGTGTCATCACGATTTTCGTCAATACATCTATGTGTGAAAGTTGAAATAGCCATTAATAATAATCTTAAAGTCTAAGGACCAATACACACATCCACATATAGGAACATCCAATGACACTATGAAATGTGTATTTTCTACTGGCGGGTCTCGTTCTCATAATATCCTCCTGAATATTACCAAGGGCGCACACCATGAGAAGGTGCCTCAAAGTTTTACGAGTCATCACCCCTAATGTCCTGTATTATTTGTGTCCCTCAAATAATATCATTCAGCCATAGAACATATATTCAAGAACAGTGTTATGGAACTTCCGGGTTCTCATCATAGCATGGATCCACTATGACCCTTTAATGCAACAGTTATCCTTAGGACATTATCACATGAATTGTCACACAAAAGAATAATCAATATGTGATAAAGTATTCATTAATGAATAAAGTACATAGTAGTTGGTTCTAGGCCACCAATTCCATCAAGTTATACACTATTATATACCGATAATGTAATATTGAAACATTACTATAACATGATGAATATACCCGAAGAACAAGTTGCAACTTTCTTATTTAAATGATCTTATTACCTTTAAACTTCCATTTTTTCGTTTTAGGATATGAAAACAAAATAAACTCTGGTTAAATACCTTATTTCATTAATGTAAATTGTGAATATGATTTTCTAATTAATTTCCATTGACCATTTTTCTTTACATTCTATTTATTCTTCATAAGAATTAAAGATTATACTATCTTTTATATTCTTACTTACATTGGACAACCCTTTCTCGATGGGTAATGATGCTTTTACTAAATAATGTTCATCTTGTAACCTAAAATGAAACTTGAATAAATTGAAGAATATTATATGATAAAGGGTTCCATTGAAGTATCATGTCCCACCTTTCAATTTACACATGTCCGTGGAATCATATAATTCTTATCAAATATTTCTTCACTTTCTCCTTGAAATCTTCTCATAGATGAGACTACATGTTATACCACTCATGTCATGTTGTAGTCCCTGCAACTACCATTAGTCTATATTGATAGTATTATGATATAACCATCATATTTTTAACACATGAGTCTCCTGTAAGCATATTTCTCACCCTTTCTTCTAGAGGTTACACAACATGTTTTGGGGACCCTGACACGTTAAGTGTCTTATATCATAGTACTATGTGAAAGTTCCAATAAATCTCTGGGATAAGAGTTCTAGTATAGACGTGTACTTTTTCCACATTCAAGATTCTCATAGTATTACTAGTGGTATAACATTCTATTTTTCAAGAAAAATAAATTTTAGCTGATTCATACTTTTGAACATGATTATCGATTTAGGTATTTTGATTAATTAATTAAATCATTAAATATATATTAATATTTTTAAGAATTCTAGGATCCCTCTGTAATGTAATAGAAATACTCTTTCAGTTGAGTATTCTAGTGGAAAATATCCCTGAAACTCCCCTCATAGTCTACAAGTTATAGCTACACCACTACTTAGAGGGTTCAAGGTAGGCGTTTGACTGGCCAACCACATTAACTCGTGGTTCGATGATTTGGTGAGTGAATTCCCAACTTCTAAAATCTTAACTTGATTTACCAAAAGCATGCCTCTAAAATAATAGAAATTTATCTATAGATAATCCTCACTACCACTTTAGTTAATTTTAATCACTACTCTCATAAGAACTCCCTAGTTGTAAGGGGCACCCTCATCGTTGGAATGATGACCACCCCAAACACCCTGTTTTGTTCAAATTGGAATGATGGAAGGTGGTAATGACATAATATTTCATTGAATATTTTTTCATATTTATGTGACGAAAGAAATTTTTTTTTATTTTTTAAAAATGTTTTATGTTATCACACTCACAACTGACTATGCAATAAATAGAATAATTCACAAGGACATGTTATTATTTTATCTATGCATGCTTGTTTATTAATCTATGTGTTCGCACATTAACTACACAAACACAAAACTAATAAACCATTAAAAAAATAAAATGCCGACCTGATCAATATTTGATTCTAATGGTTGGTCTATTGAGTGAATAATGGATAAACCTAGACCATATGGGATATAACTTGATTCACATCTCTTGCGGATCGAATTGCATCACATACCCATCCAATGCATCAATCTCCTACGAGGGGCCTCTCTATAACTCGATAAAAATTCTGTCATTGGTCATCTAATCATTACATAACAAAACTCGCTCATAGGTGAGGGGAACTGAGAAATATAAAATACATCTCTGAAATGGACATACAAGAACTTATAGATTTAATTTCGTATATGATTCCCAGATCTCCATGTATTTAAACTACTTATTGTAAAAAAACCACTACAGTAAATATAATAAATAAATAAATAAAAATCCACCAAACTTGCATTGGTCGGTCCATAGCCAAAGAACATTCCAATACAACTTAAAATAGCGTATTAAAAACTAAATGCAGAAGTAAAATTAAACTTGTATTAAATATTTTCCGAGGGTACAAAATTGAATAAAACTTCAATCTTATTTTAATTCATTTATCTTCGTCTTTTAGCCCCATTAATTAATTTAATTTGAAAGAAAAAAAATAAATTAATAATTTAATTTAATTTATGACCAAAATTAAATTAATTTAACCAATGATAATAAATTAACTTTTAAAGTAATATTTAATTTACAACCCAAATTAAATTATTTAATTTAAGTAATTTTTAATTTTATAATGACAACCCAAGATAGGGTCTGTGCCGGTGGGGGAACACCTACTCCAGCTCATTCTAGTGGTGAAAACCCATGCATGGGCGTTCTGGGCATGAACAGTACACCCAAGCCAGTTTATGCCTAGGAATATTTTCTTTGGCCCATTTTAGGGTGAATCCAATCCTCCATAAGTACTCCAGCAGCACCTCTCATTGTGGTTTCATCCATGGATGGATGAACACCAGTTGTCCGGCCTGGGGTGGGCCTCATCCATAGTGCAGCAGTCCTGCTATTTTTGGATATGGGGAGGTGAGGTAAGGATGGTTGTCAGCTAGAGGTAGGGTCATCGATGATAGTGGGATGTTGGAGGGCACGACCTCAATGGAGGGAGGCTCTGCGACAGTGAGGAGCCTGAGGGACATGGGCCCTGGATGGGCTATTGTCCTAGAGGATCTCACTGATAAGGAGGGTGGTGGGCTTAGGTTGTCTCAGGGAGGAGGACCGGAGGGTAGGGGTGCACCGCACGGGAGCAGGCTGAACCAGGATAAGCCGCTAGTGGGGATGGCTTGGATGGTCATAGACTATCCATCTAGAATTGGATTGACCATCTGTCTACGACGTTGAGACCATAACGACGCCCTTGATTAAATTTAATAAAAATTTAATCTTTTCTTTCTTAAATACTTAACACATCGCTTTGATAGAAATTGAATGTACTTGACACATAGAAGAAGCCTTGAAAATGGTATTTTAAATGTTTCAAACCGATGATCGACATGATCTCATCTTCATCGGTGAAACACTGCTCGGTATCAGCTGGAGGATAACACGGGAAAGAAATTAAGCAAGGAAATTAAGATGATAAATACCTGGTTAGATTTGAGTCTTTTTTTGACATCTGGTCATCATAAATGATCGATTCTCAATGAATCTAAATCCTAAATCCTCTATATCTTCCACACGTGCTTAAAAAATCTATGGAACTGTAGATCGTCAAAATATGGGTGATATCGTAGAATTACCACAATGTCTTTGACGCTCCAACGATCACTGCATCGCCTTACTTGCGATGCACGATAGCTGGTTCAATCCTAGATCCTAGATCCATATAATCTCTCTCTAGAATGCGATAGATATATGAAAAGGGATATAGGTCGTGAATAGTGTATAGAACATCCATCTCCTCTATTTGTAGAGTGTTAGGAGATTATCCGATGTTGCCTCCCCAACCCCTGAATAATTAGCACCCTATAAAAAATATATTATGACTACTGTTCTGAGTCATAAATATTATTTTTCTATCATGTAATATAATAAATATATTACATGGTAATAATTGAGCTATTAACTAGACTTGTCATTCTTGAAAATATTAAATGATCTTGGAATATTTTTAAACTAATATTTGTTCAATTAATATTTGCATGCATTTACATTAAAACTTGTAAATATATTTAATAACTAAATTAAATTATAAATATTATTTAAATGAATAATAAGAATTAATTTATTACATTGGTGATTGTATTTACATGAAAAAACTGAAACCCCAGTGGTGGGGCCCACCGTGTCTTATATACCTATTCAACTGAATAGGGAAGGTTCTTTTATACAATATTGTGTGTGACCATATTGGCCCTTATCTCGATAGTTATGAATGTTTTGTAATGACAAAGGGCAGGATCTATCAACCTATCATGGACCCTAAAGAGATAGTAAAAGTCACAAAAGCAATAACCAACCTACGAACACACAATGTGTAATATAATCTCTTTGTATTTAATATCTTATAGGATACACAACCATGTTATCAACCTTTCCTTAATTTATAATTTGTTGATATAACTATATGGATTTACCCTCAACTTCCATGGCTAGGTTCTTATGATGGCACTACCATCCTGATCAACATGACCCGAAATATATCCTTAACCGGGAAGCAACAAATCCTTTCTTGAACATTCATCCAATGTCATAACACCAACGATGAACCGAAAACAAGATACCTTTCCACAATTACGTTATCATGCTATTTATCTTGTATCAGAGTAAGTTATCAAATGTCACAGATTGAAAATTATCTCAAGTTAGAAGACCATTACCCATGTTCATGGATAGAAACATCCAATGACACCCAAATCATGTGGTGTTACTATTGGTGGTGTTGTCCCCAAGATATCACTACTAGACCATAGTATATATATTTAAGATTGATTTTATGGTATCATGAGGTTCCCATTGTAGTCAGGGATCTACTATAACCTTTTTATATGACAATTAATCTGTGGACATTACCATTAATGAGTAAATGAAAAAATATACATTATAATGGTAAGTGTATATCATGTATATCTAACATGTATACATGATATAGTAATAAAATACAATGTATAGATGGATCTAGGGAACCCACTATTACAACACTATGTTCATGGATTTAGTAATGATGGATCTAGAAATTATTAGTAAAAGGCAAGAATCACTACTTTTACAAAATATTTCTAAACTATCTTTCATAGAAATAATAAATTTCTCAGCATAACAATGCCTATTTTTAAAAGAAAAGTAAATCCTATAATGATGGGAAAATGACATACTTTTTATTTAAATATGGCGTTATGAAATTTGGAAAGATTTTATGTGTTCCATATATAACTAAGATAGAAAGTTAATTATTATATGATTCTAATATCTGGAATTTCCCTATACACCTTGGTATCACCAAGATGTATAGGTATTGAAAAGAATATTTTTGGTGGGATAACATGAATTGGAAAATTTATGAGTATGTACCAAGATTATTGGTTTTTCAATAGGCAAAGGTAAAGTTACATAATACTAGAGGATTCAAAAAAACTCTACCCATTACTATGTGGAAATCTCATGAAATTAATATGGAATTTGTAACTGTATTACCAATGACTCCATGAAAAAAAGAATTAATATGGGTTATTATTGACTCCCTTACCAAATATTAACATTTCCTTAATACAATAGAGGATTTACCTCTTGATAACCTTCCACATCTCAATATTAATGATATTGTAAGACTTCAGGAAGCACCTCTTTAAATTGTGTCTGATCATGATATGAAATTTACATCAAAATTCTAGAAATGTCTTCTAAAGGTTCTTGCTTCCCAACTTCATTTAACCAATTCCTATCATCCACAAACTGATGATAATTTTTAAAGGAATATTAAACCTTTAGAAGACATATTAAGGACATTCTCACTTGTCTTTTAGGGTATATGGGATTAGTTTTTACCTTTGGTATAGTTTTCTTATAATAACAACTTCCATTCAAGTATTCAAATAATGTCCTATGAATCATTATATGGGAAGAGAGGACACACTACAAATTGTAAGGAAGAAGATAGTGAAAGTAAGTTTATTTTCCAAAAACATGTTCAAAAGGCAAAGATAAAGGAATGTGCTATTCAAACTCATATTAATGTAGCTCAAAGTAGGGAAAAGAGTGATATTGATAACCGGAGTAAAGATTTGGAATTTTAAGTGGTATACCATATTTTCTAGAATGTATCTCCATGTAAAGGTTTTATAAAGTTAAGTAAGAAGGGAAAAATAATACCTAGGTTTAATAAATATTGTCAAATTCTAGAAATAGATGGAGTTGTGTTTTACTGATAAGAAATTCCACCAACCCTCTCTAAACTACACAATTTATTCATTATCACTTTTTCAAATTATTATATGAGAGACCCAATATATGTGCTCACCTTGGAAAAAATAGATCTGATACCTGGTGTTTTATATAGTGAAGATCCTATTAAGATTCTTGATACTAGAGAGTAAGTGTTAAGGAATCAGATGACATTATTAGTGAAGGTACATTAAAGAAATCATAAAAGAGAGGATGCAATGTGGAAACCAAAGGATGTTATGAAGAAGAACCACCATCTTTTGTTAATAAAGTAATATCCATGAAAATTATGAGGATATAATTAATATAGGATTTAAGAATTTAACAGAAAAGGTAATTTTATAATAAATAATTTATATATATTATAAAAAATCATTAATTATATTTTATATAGTTATATTAATATCATGTAATATTTCAATAAAAATTGAAGGCTTTATTTCTAAGCTAATTTGATTTTCATGCATTTCATGATTTTATATAAACTCATGAGTTGGAAATTATATAATACTAATTTTAAAAAATTAACTTCAATTAGTAATTAATCATGTGAAAAATATCTTAAGGTGAGTTTTATTGATTTTTTTTGAATTTTTGTTTTCAATGAATAGTAAAAAATACATAATTTTATTAAAAACTATCTTTTTGTTTCAAGAATTTAAAAAATACCATTTTTTAAAATTGTTTTAAAAGAATAATTTATTAAATTATATTATTAATAATCCAATTATGGTATTTCTAATTAATTTTATACCTGAATTTGGTATAAAAACATATTTATACTTAAAAAGACAGTTTCTCAATACATGCTTTCATCACATTTTTAAAAATATTTTTAAATTAATTTATGCCGCTTATGTGAATGTAATTTGATAAAATGGAATATATATTTTGAATTAGAACAATTAATATTATTTTATAAGGTGATCTATTTTTTCATAATTAATAGTAAATGCAATATAAATATGTTACCATAGTTAATGTTAAAACAGATTTACTATGGGTTGATCTAATTAGATAAAGGTTAAAATGACCTAAAAAGTTGTCTAATGTCTATTATATGGACTTATTTTGTCCCTATAGCTTCTAAAATTTATCAATGGTCCATGTTGGATCCATCATTATTAAGTAATTCCTTAATATATTTTATTCTCTTTAAAACTTCCATGTGTATCCCCTCCCCTACTTAGGATAACCCCTATCCTCTGCATTCGACTCTTAAAAAGACTTTTTTTATCTAATAACTACAAAATTACTATCCCTAAATCAATCACCATGACCTATATTATATGTATTTAATATAAAACCATCCTAGGAAGGATTCAAATACAAACCTTAAGTGATTTTCTGATGGAGACTTATAGTTCCTAACTATGATTTTTTATATTATTTCTGGTTCCACATCATTCAAATATTATACATCCGGGATTAAATAATAACACCAATATATTACATATACTAAGATATTTTTATGTTAATGCTATAACCTATATCTATATAATCATTCATCAAATGGGAAATGAAACCATTGTTCGTGTGTGTGGGAGACTATCGCCTCGTTAACCAATGTAATTCTCTTTTCATAACCTCCTCTCATGGTTGGTTATAGTGATGGATTTAATATATATATGTGGTATTGTTTTAATATTTCTCATTATATAAAGGTAATATGTCACATATTTTCCAAAATTTTGATTTATTGGAAAATGAAAACATCATTCCTGTGTATGTGTGGACCACCACCTCTACAAAGTGATGTGATTCATTTTTCACAACAAAATCACATAGATGGAATATGTAAGGTTATAATAAAAGATAATATTTTATATATGATGTAATGGAAATTATATAAATATAAAATAATACTTACCTTATTTTTATCTTGACCATTGAAAAATTGGAATGTTACTAATTTGTATGTCTGACCTACCATCTCCATGATTATAACATAGTTTATTTTTCATAACCACATTTATAAGTCTATAATAAAATTATAATTGATTCATAAAAAAGATAATTATTTTATTATTATTATCTAGAATATGGAAAAAATAACTTTTAATTTTGTTAACCTACTGAAGTCATTTTAGACATATGAATTGAATATCATCAAAACAATTGTCACGGATATAACATATTAAGTAATTAAATATAAGAATATAATAAAAAATATAAAATGAAAAACAAACATTAGAAATGTAATTAATCATGTAAATATTTATCAAGAGTTTATTATTCCGGAATATAAAGAAATAACTTAAGGATTTAGACATGAGGTCAATGATTTTGTCAAAATTTGAACTCAATTTTTAAATATTTGGTATTAAGAACCAATTAATTTTTATAGGGTGTATGTAATTTAACTTTTAGGTAATTAAGATGAATACATATTTATTAATTATTATTAATATTTATTTAATGTTTAATTTTTCAAGTGTTTAAAAATTTAATGTTACAATGAAGGTATGAATTTATTTTATATTCTCATTTTTTGGTTTGGTATTTTTTTGAAATATTGTTATAATATATCCTTATTAAACTCAATATATTTTATTATACTATAGTTATTTAACTTTTTTCTATATTTTTATCAAATAATTACTCTCTTTGGAACTTTAATAATAAAAAAAATTATTTAAAAAAAATTCTATCTTATTTTTCTTTTAGATTAGGTATATTTTTCTTCCATGTCAATTTTTAAAAAAATTATTTTACAAGAATATTTGTATATAGTCAAATAATTTAGAAAGGGAATTTTATGTTTTTATTGAAATTTTACATGGTTTAAAAGGAATATTTCTAATGTTTTCCCAAAATGGGTCATTTTCAACTTTATTTATAAAAATTCAAAAACAATTCTTTATTTTAACATATACTACATTACCAGAATTTACCATAGCCATAATTGTTTCACACCCTTTAAATTTTTCAGTATGTTTTAAATTATTTAAAAAACAAATATATTGATCAAAATATTATTTCAAAATTTTCACTTCCATTTAATTCTCTTCTTTAAATGAAATTATTTTACAACAAAAGCTACTTATCTGATGGTCATCTCTCATATCTTGATTAATTTTGTTTTCATTGTGTTTCTATTAAAACATTCACATTCTTATGTACATTTTTCATTAGACATTACATTTCTATTAAATTTACATATTCAATGTATCGTGGATATTATTATGTATTAAATCATACATCATTTCCAAGTATGGTGTTTTAGTATGAATTTTATCAAATTAATTGGATAAAACCTTTATAAATCGGTATTATTTACACAATAATTATAATTATTGATGAGGAATTTTTTTAATTGAATTGATCCTTAGATATACTAGGAAAGAATTGAATATAAAATGATGGTTGGGATTAAGTTATAATTATTGCCTCAATGAATTGAAAATTATCATGAGATATTCACGTTGGCTAGAAATATTTAAATTGTTTTTGTATGTTTAACTATAGTTTAAAATGTCTGGGTGCAAGGACATAACATTAGAGATATCATAATGTATAATAACAATGTGTCCAATGGTCTGAATTTAATTCATTGATAATTTAGATATTATTATCTATGATATTTTTGAATTTTATATTATCCATGGAATAATTTCATTTTCAAATTATTAATTAAATTTCATGTGATTAAGTTATTTACCTAGACATATTTATTACGCCTTAGTAATTCAAGATAACTTTTATTGTTTCTGACTCTTACTGAGAATATGTTCCCAGAATTTTTTTTATTTTTCCTAGAATGTTAATAAATATATTTGGAATAATATCAAGAATGAAATAATTTTTTATGATATGTATTTTATATTACCAGTATAACATAGGAATAATTTATGTTTCATGTTCTTAAATACTAATAAACTAATCATTCCTTCAGGATGATATCTTTTATATCTTATACCAATGTACTAAATTATACATTGGATATGGTTTATTAGACTTGGGTTTCTATAGTTCAAATCATAGATTTTTTATTATAAACCATGAGAACAATATTTTAAATGAACATTACAAACATGAGAATTATGATAATCCATTATAGTATTTGAGAAATTTTACCATTATATGGATTTTATTATATAGATTAATTTTCATGATGATAATGATAAAACTCATCATATTTCATTATTCTATGATGGTTCCTCATGAATGAAATGGAATTGACACCTAAAAAATGTATATATTTCCCTTCTAAGCAATCCAATAATGCTAGTATTGAAACTAAGTAGACCGTGGCCATATTAGGGAAGTTTACTTAGGTTATAATGGATAACCATTCCCGAATGAGGCAACTTATTATTCCCCATCCCGATTCTCCTATGTTTAATTAATTCATGGGACGAAGACCTTCATATTTTATTAGAACTACTCATCCATTCATAGGTGAGAAATGGATGAAGACTCCCCAAAAGATATTGCTAGCATTGGAATGGAATGAAAGTGAAAACATGACTCTGTAAGTGTTTTTATAGAATGTATAAATTGATCAATGTTGGTCCTTTATTCAAAACACACGATATTCTGAAGAAGAATAATGAATATAAATGATAAATTTGTTATTTATTTTCAATGGGAAATATTTCCCTTATGAACAAGGAACCAAAGGGAGAGGAATTTCTTCACTTTACATTATAAGGAAGAAGAAAATATGAAAGAGAATGAGGTTTTAATTATAATATTATCCATGAATTATTTATACTACATATGTAATTTGGAAACCAGGATTGATCTTTTCTTCGATGGTCTTAAACTGATTCTACGAAGGGTAGTGGTTTCTAAAACATATTCATCATATTATGATATAGTATTAAGTGAATTTTTTATTGTGACTAAATTTTCACGATCATATATGCTCAAGGGAAATCAAGAAAATAATATTTCGGTTAAATAACATGAAAAAGAGAGCAGTTCAATGAATAAGAAGAAGAGAGTGAAGATATTTCCATCATGTAAAATCATATAAATAAAAATTTAGGAAAATGTTTGATGGGAATTGGAGTTTGTTATACACAAAGAAAAAATGTTATTATTGCGAATGATTATAAGGAAAATAAAGAGAAAATAACTCTCTAGTTCTTCAACTATAGAAAAACTGGGAATTATTTGAAACAATTTCTCAATCATAAAAGAAATATGCCACAAAAGAGGCTAACAGGAGCAGGCTAATCTTATGAGATCATTATATCTAAGGTTGAAAAACATAATGATGTCGAGGATGATACTCTCATTATAACCTCAAATTTAGATAATTCTTTATTTTATTTTGGATATTAATACTCTTTTATATCTTCAATGTATTCCAATAAAAATATATATTTTCATATAACCTTAATAAGTGAGTAGACATTAAAATATACTAGTGTAAATCTTATTTTAAGAAGGTTGTGTTAGAAAGTTCTCATTATGAAACATAAAGACAACCAATTTGAGGACCTTATTAATATATCTATGGTTGATTTTGAAATTATCATAGTTATAGATTTTATTTCAAAATATAATGAAAAAAATACTTCAATTTGAATTAAATTATGACTCATAATTATAATATATAATTCCTTTTATTTAGAGGGGATATTTCATTAAATAACTCATGTAAAGATCCTCCCCCAATAGCTCTTAAAATTGAGATTCCCAAGGAATATAAAAAGACATACTTATAGGTGGAAGTGGTAATCTAAAAATTTAGAATTTATATTTTTTAGGAATACATTGATGTATTTCTGGAGGAATTACATGTACATCCACCAAAGTGTGAAGTTGAGTTTTCCATTAATTTAATCGCTGATACAACACCTATATCAATGGATCCATATATAATGGACACTATGGAATTCTTATAGTTAAAAAGAAACTAGAGGAGTTGTGTTGTAAGTTATTTATAAACACTAGTGCTTCACCTTATAAAGCATGTGTTATCTTCATTAAGAAGAATGATGGATTTATGAGGTTATTATATGATTATTCGTAAATAAATTCAATTATGACAAAGAAAACATATATTATTCAAGGAATATCTGAAAACAATTATATATTATTTATTGATAATATCCTGGTATATTTTAAAAGCTATGATGACCATGATAATCACTTGCATATCATTCTTCATACTCTTATGGGAAAATAGAAATATGATAAATTTAGAAATTGTGATTTCTAGCTTCAGAAGGTTTCTTTTTTTAGAATTTTTTTCTCCATGTATTGAATCTCAATTTATCATGTATATAAATAGGCTATCAATGAATGGCCTAAACCAATGAAAATATTTAAGGTATATAGTTTAATTGGATTGATAGGATACTATCGGAATTTTATTAAAATAAATTCTCGATTGGATAATGTGTTAACTAAGATTATTTGTAAAGGGGTTAATTTCAAATGGATAACATAATTTAAAGATTGTTTTGATCATTTAGGGGACATATATAGGTTAATACTATGATATTGACTATACTATCATGAATGATAGATTATTGATATATAGTAATGAATCAAATAAGGTACTTGGTTGTGTTAATATGTATAATGATAAAGTTATTTCCTAGGAATCAATGTTGTTATACACTCATGAATAGAACTATCCCACTCATGATCTTGAGTTGTTAGATATAATATTTGATTTGAATATATAGATACATTATCTAGACGATTAATGATATGAGATATTCAAAGATCATAAGATAATGAAATAAATCTTTTATAAGAAATAACCCAACATGAGGGGTATATTTTTTCTTAATCCACTCTAGGATTATGATTCATACATACACTACCAAAAAGGGAAGGAAAAATATAGTGGATTAATTGAGTAAGAAATATCATGGACTTCTGGACAAAATGTGGATGGATGGGGAGAAGATGTATATGGATTTATGAAATATGGATATTGGAATTATTAAGAAAGGGGATACATTACTCATTAAAATTATTTAAAAACCATTTTAATTAGAAAATATAAATATTTATCAGCCTAATGTTGAGAATTTTGAAAACAAAATTAATGTTGTGATTGATGGTAAATTGGAAGACTTCATATATGAATATGGGGTTCTAAAATTTGGAAATATTATTTATGTTCAATATATACTAGATCTAAAAATTGGATTATTAGATGATTCTCATAGATCACATTTCTCTATACACCTTTGGAGAACCAAAATTTATATTGATTTGAGAGAATATTTTTTTGGGTATACAATAAAGACTTAAATTGATGATTATATACCAGGATCCTTTTTCTAATGGGTAAATGAAATTAAACACTATCCTATTGTATTCGTACCACATATCCCTGTTACTATGTATAAAGGGGATGAAATTATTATGGTTTTTATAACTATATTACCAATGAATCCTAGAAATAAGGATTTACTATGGTTTATTGTTGATTGCCTCACCAAATAAGAAACATTCCTTAATATAATAGAATATTTACCTTTTTAAAACATTGTATGACTCTATATTAATTCATTTTTGAGACTTCAAAGAACACCACTTTCAATTTTGTTTGATTGTGATCCCTGATTTGCATCAGAATTATAAAAAAAATCTCCAGAAAGATCTTAATATCAAGTATCATTTGAGAACCACCTGTCATCCTCAAATTTATGGGAAGAATGAAAGGAATATTAAAACATTAGAAGTCATTTTGTGTTCATTAACACTTAACTTTCATGTTATGATGGATCATTATATACTTATAATTAATTATTCATTTAATAATAGCTTTGATTCATATTCAAATGGTTTCATATGAAGTATTGTATGGAATAATATGTCACACTCTAACTTGTTGGGATGAAGTTGGTGATAGGAATATTTTAGGTCTAGAATGTATTATTTAAAAAATTAAAATGATAATGGCTATTCGTCATGTCAAAATTATCTTAGTCTAATTTTTAGGGCTTTTCTTAAAATGTTTCATTTTTCAATTAATAGTAAAATAAATTCTAATGTTTATTAAAAACTGTACTTTCTTTTAAAGTATTTAAAATGATAAAAAAAATTAAATTGATTTCAAAGAAAAATTTACTCAATTATATTATTAATAAAACAATATTTTAATTAATTATATGCATTATTGTTTGATAAAAAATTATACTATAAAAGATATTGTTTTTGAAAAAAAACATGTTTTCATCATATTTTGGGTTTAATTTTAAATTAAATTATTAAAAATTTTTAAATTTAATTTTAGAAAATTAATTCCCTATTTGGATTTATAATAAATAATATTTTGTAATTTGGTAAACTTAATCTTCAATCAAAATGAATAGTAAAAATAGAAAAAATATGTTACCACAGTTGATGTTAAAACTACTTTAATAAGGGTAAACTAATGAGATTTGGATTTAAATGATGTAAAAACTTGTCAAATTAATTTATTATGGTCATATTTCAACATTATATCAACCGATATCCGTAAATAGTAAATAAATCAATCCAGTTTTCTTGAGTAATACATTAATAAGTTTTATCCTTTTAAAAAATTTTGAGTGCATTCTCTCCCCCACTTATAAAAGGAAACCCCTATACTTGCCTCTCCACACTTCAGGAGAAATTTGATTCAAAAAATACTTAAACAAATACATTCCTCACATCCATAAACATGGCCTAGAGTCTCTAGTTTAATCTAAAATCATCCAAGGAAGGCTTTATGTATAATTCTAAAGTGGTTTTCGAAGGAAGGGACTATTAATAACCCTGAATTGTCATTTATTTCTCATTAAAACTCCTTAAAATCATCTTCAACCATGATTAAATACTACAACCAATAAATTTAATTTACTAAGATATTATTATGTTAATTAAATAACTTATATCCATAACCTCTTCGACCAAATGGGTAGTGAAACCGTCATTCGTGTGTATGGAGGACCACCGCCTCGCGAAACAATGTGATTCTTCTTCCATCACCACCACTCATGTTTGGTTATAATGATTTATATAAGATATATGTATTATATTAATGATATATTTATCATTATATAATGTAATATATCCCACATTTTCTTACCTTTCCATTCATAAAAAAATAATAATGTCGTCAATGCGTACATGTGGGATACCACCACCACAAACTGATGTGATTTATTTTTCACCACATAATAACATATATGATATATATATATATATATAAAGAAATAAAATTCTGTTTATAAAATTATTATAATTCGATAAAGATAAAATAATACTTGTATTCTTTCTATCGTGATTGTTGAAATGTTACTCATGTATGTACAACCTGTCATCTCCATGATTGTTATGTAGTTAAATTTCAAAATCATATTTATTTATTTGTTATAAAATTTAATTGATTTATAAAAATTATAATAATATCATGATAATTATAAATTCTACATAATAATGAAATCTTTTACTATTTTCAACCTATCAACTTCATTTTATATTGAATATCATTAAAATGTCTGATGTGAGCTTAATTGATTTAGTAAATAATTGTAACATGGTAATAAATAAAATAAAAGTAATAAGAAATATGAAGAAGTTTCTTAATCATGTAAATAATTAACATAATTTTGTTATTTATGAATATAATGAACTAATGTGATGATTCCATCCTAAGGTAAGGGATTTCGTCATAATTTCCACTCCATTGAGACATATTTGGTACTATACACATGTTTATTTTTATGTTGTGTATATAATTTCATTTTGAGTTATTTAACATGAATGAATAAATATATATATATATATATATATTCATGAGTATTAAATATCCATTTAATGTTTTCTCTTTCTATGTGTAACAACTAGAATGTTACCAAAGGAGCAATAATTTATTTTATAATCTGATTTTTGGGATTCCCCTTATTTACCTTTTCGGAATATTATAATCGATCCTCTATAAAATATTTATATTTTCTTATAATATGGATATTTAAAGAGTTTCCATATTTTCATCAAACTTTTCCATTATTTGGTACTTGAATTTAGAAAAGAAACATTTAAAATAAAATCCTAACTTATTTTCCTTTTTGATCCGATATATTTTTAATTCATGTCCATATTTTTTGAAAATGTTTTACAAAGCGCTTCATATTTTCTCAATTAAGTTATTAAGGTAATTTTATGTTTCTATTAATTTCTAAAAGTGTTGAAATTAATATTTATAATATTTTCCCACAAGGTTAATTTTCTCCATTATTTATAGTTAGTCAAAAGATATTTTTTCATTCATAATATATGACGTTAATAGACTTTACTGCCATAATAACTATTTTAGGCCCTTTAGATTATTAATAAAGTTTTTAGTGGTATTTAAAAAATAATTATTTAATGAAATATTATCTTGCATAGGGGGGAAGTCCCTACATGGGATACACACATTCATGAGGTGTCCATTCATTCCAATAGGTGCCAATTCTAAATTATTTCAAGCACTATATTAGGTTACAAATAATATTGTATAATCTCATGTAGCAGAATACATAACCTAAATTGAAATCCTATGAATAGCTAGTCCTATAACCATAAATATGGTTTCCTTGAGGAAAAATTTACTTTTAAATCATTCATAATGGCTTGTAAAGGAGAGTTTAATTATCCTACGAATATCCCCTATGAGTGTCAAACCCAGTGCATAGTAGGGCCCAATGTCTTGTACCAGGTTACCCCAGGTCAAACCCAAAACACCTTGTCAGAGTTGTTACTCCTCGATACATATGTGCCAGAACCACATCCACTTATAGTATCTATGCACGAATGTATTTTCAAGGAATAGCCACATAATCTCTTCCTTTACAATCTTCTAGGATGTTCTTGAATGTTTATCCTCTAATTTTATTTTAGGGTTTTCCCCTAATCTACATTTCCCAAATCTAGTTTTAATGTTTTCTACTAAACTTCCCCTGATACCAACTGTAAGGAACTGACCCTAGTATCCCAAAGTTGATGAATTATTTTATTATATTTGAATGATTAAAATAAATTCATGTCACGAAAGAATAAATGGTTTAGTAGTTTTGGAAAAAAATATACAAATATATGTTCAACATTACGTCTTGAAACAAAATACATAATCGAAAATCCATTTGAATACTAGATTATCCCAACAAGTCATTCATAATATTCATCTCCAGAACTTGGGGAAAATAAAAAATAAGAAATGGGTGATATTAGATGCTTAGTAAGTGGAAGTAATATAATGTAATTTAATATAAAAAAATATACACTAGGCATGATGAACGACTAAAAACACATGCCTCTAAAAATATACTTGAGTATAATACGGAAGGAATTAAACCAGAATAAATATGGAAATATGAATGATCATAAGAGAATGAAATATAACCATTGATATTATACTAGTATAATGATCACATGGTTTATCAATTACTAATAACATAGTTAGGGAATTCATAATGTCGGACATCTGAAACAAATTGTCAAGGCCTCGACCAAGATGTCTGAAAATACAAGGGTATGGCCTCGACCAAAACCCAATTATATTTTGTCTCATGAAAACTACTAATGAATCGAGGGGATATAGAGGGACCCATCCATAAATTACTAAGTCCAATGAATTTCTCTTATTAAATGGCTAAACATATACAACATAAAAATATGAAATAACTTTCCACAATCTATACACATAGGCATTAACCATTTTGAGTAGTATGGTGAATGGTATTGAGATAGAAAATCCACCGTCAAACTGATCATAAACCATTTAAAACAATTTGTTAGATTATAAACATAAGATATTAACCTTAATAATAAATAAAATTTTACATAGGTGTTGAAATATACAAAAATACTCTAATAAAACCATCAAGGAATTTTTGAGAGCAATACACTTTTACTTTGTAAAGAAGATTTATTTTAGGAAACTCTTTGAATAAGACTATGAATGAAAAAAATAGTTCTTCCATGATGAAATTAGTGGCTTTATAAAAATAAATTTTTCTGAAAACAGATTAAATAGTGCACTTGAAAATAGGTATGAATTTGAGAAGTTCCCTTGATTCGGACCTATTTATCAGGAAGAATTTAGAATGATATTTATAAAACATTTAACTCCCCACAAAATAAAGACGTATTATGATTGGTAAACACATATATAATATTAAAACAAAATTTATGAGGAGTATATATGAATAATTAATAATTTAATTTGGATTAGTAGAGACAAAGAGTAACCCACAAGAAAATAGAGGTTCGAGTAGTAAACCCTTACCATTTTTCTGAATGTGTTATGAACTTGATCTTAATGTCACGGATAATCAAATTAAAAAATTAATTATTTAATTAAGTACCTTATTTAAGTGTTTATAATTTTTTATAATCTTATTAAGTTATTTTATGGCCTTTTGATGACATATCAGATACAAATTTACCTCTCAGAAGCATTCATTTCATTGGTTTTCATGACCGGTATAATTGTATATGATAAGAAAAGTTCATGTGGAATGAGTATCATTCTATAGAATTGAATTTATATGATATTGACGAAAATCCTGTAGTTTAAATGGTTATACATATAATTTATTTATATAGTTTTTGTATGAATCATCTGATAAAACATTTAGTGACAATCATTTAGATTTTTACGGCAGTTTTCGATCACAACAAACTATTTTTGTTCTATTATTTAATGTCATGTATAAATTATGGTTCTAGAATAATTACATAATATATAATACATATTTTAGAATCTTTTTAAACCATAAAAATGGTCTCATGGCAATCCTTGAAGAAGAAATTGAATAATGAATCTTCGTTATTCATGAAGGTTGTAAATCGACACATCTCAGACGATGATTTTGTTTTTAAAATAAAAGAGAGAGAGTAAGGATTTTGATGATAGATCTTCCATTAACATGATATAATTATTTTATATATTTGATACTATAGTTAACATAATAATTTTTACAGAGGAGGTGAGGAGATAATAATAAAAGAAGGAAATTAAAAGAAATTAAAAGGAAAAAAGAAGATGATTTTACCTCTTTGGTACTCCTCCTTGAGAACCTTATTAAGGGAAGGCGTATTGGAATTTTGGAAAGAAAAATATCTCCTAGATGTGGTGGGAGACTAGGGAAGAGTATTTGGGTAGAACTTTGATAAGCTTTAAGGATTATAGGAGTGATGAGAATAGGGAGTGTGTGGTGGTTTTTATAGTGGAGGAGAGGAGTGATTTTTGAATATCTTATTCATTATTTTATTATTTTGCTCAAGGAAAAAATAGAATAGGATTATTGTTAAAAAAAGAAGTAATATTTTCATGTGAGTATGAACAAATTTCAATTTTCATCATCCATGACTCAAGTATGAGTCATAAATTCAATTATTTATCAAATTTCAGAAATTATAGAATTTCACTATTCACCCAAAATTGATGTATTTCAGAAAAATTCAAAAAATTAACCCTAACCATATTTCAACAGGAAGAATTAAAACATGAACTCCATTATATCAAAATAATTATCTAAATAAGAGAAATTATAAATTTAAATAAAATCATTATTTACTTGAAAAATACATATTCTAAATTTATAACTGATTTTATAATACTTTCAAAAATTAACTAAGGTCACATAAAATTATCCTAAAATCATAGGACAAAAAAATATTGGAGAAATTTTTTTATCAAAATAAATTTTATTTTAAATTAATTTATTAATTTAATATTAATTATTTTTTACTCAAAAAAATTCAACAATTAATTCTTAATTTTTAAAATATTCACTCTCATTTATATAGTGCCTAAATTATAATTATACATACATGGGTGAGGTTTTTTTCCTAAGGATGAATTACTATTCATAAGTGCAAGTTATTATTCATAAGGGTAAGTTACTATTCACCCAAAATGTAAGTTGATCCTATCAAACTCTAAATATTTTACTAATTGCAACCATGTATGTTAGTTTTTCAAAATTCAAAAAATAGAAGAGAAAAAATTACGTTTAGTAGTTAGATTATAGTTATCTCCTATAAAAAAGTGTTTGTTTCACAAGGGCTTAGTGATGCATGAATTCTATATTAAATTTATTTTTAAAATCTTGAGGTGTTATATTCTTCCCTCCTTAAAAAAATTTCATCCTCAAAATTACTAGATTTTTACCTCATAAAAAGATTTCGGAAAGTCTTCACCATAAGCTCTTCAGGCTCCCACATTACCTATTTAATTTTATGATTTTTCCAAAGTACATTTACTAGCTAATATGTTTGATTCCTAAACACTTGTTCTTTATTTTCAATAATCCGGATAGGCTTTTTCATAGTAAGATAAGTCAGGTTCAAATTCTACCTTTAGAAGAGGGTATATGGGTTGGGTATGACACGTAATTTCTCAATAATGTGTCATGGAAAATTGTGTACCTTAGAAATGCTAGTCGATATTTCTAAATGATAATAAATAGCTCCAATTTTCTCTAGAATTTCAAAAGGACCAATTTACCTCGGGATCATTTTATGTTTATTCCAAAATCTTATAACACCCTTCAATGGAAATACTTTTAAGAAAACATGATCACCCACTAGAAATGCCAAATCATTCCATCAATTATCAGTGTAACTCTTTTTCCTTCTTTGAGCTGCTTTGATATGGGTTTAAATAGTGTTTACCTTTGCTGTTGTTTCCTCCACAGGCTCTAGGCCCACAAGCTTCCTTTCCCCAACTTCATCCCAACATATTGGTGTGTGATATCTTTTTCCATACAATGCTTCATATGGATCCATTTGAATATATTAATGGAAACTATTATTGTAAGAAAACTACAACAATTTTAAATTATATTCCCACATACCTTGAAAATCAAGTGAGCACAATCTCAAAATGTCTTCTAAAGTTTGGGCCATCCTTTCTAAATTCCCGTCAATTTGAGGGTAATAAGCATTACACAATTGAATATCAATATCCAAATCCTTTTTAAGAAATTTCTATAATTTCAATGTGAATCATGGAACAATATCAAACACAATTGAGATAGGTTCTCCATGAAGTCTCACAACTTCATTAATCTAGATTCATTCAAGGAATTCGAGTGGAAAATCCTCCCTTATTGGGAGGAAATGTGGAAATTTCATCAGTTGATCCTAAAATACCCATATCGAATCACTCTTTATTGGATTTTTGGATATTCCAAGGAAAAAATCAATGGTAATTTCATCCCATTTCTATGTTGGAATCGGTATAGGTTACATGAATCCTCTAGATTTCATCATTAGGCCTTTACTTGTTGACAGAATAAACATATTGATACATAATCAGCAATATCCCACTTTATGTTGTCCCACAAGAAATTTTCCTTCAAATCTCTATAATTTTTAGTACTTCAAGGCTGTATAGAGAAATTAGAGCTATGAGACTCATCTAATAACTCTTTTTTTAGATCAGGTATAGAGGGAACACATAGCATATTCCCAAATTTCAAAATTCAATCTTCACACACAAAATCAACCAACTTACCATCATTCACACCTTTATTTTTCTTTTGAATATTCATATCATCAAACTAAGATGTTTTAGTTATTTCTAATAAATATGGTTGGGAAAACAATTGAAAAATTAATGATGTTTCACCTTCTTTGATAATTCCTATATCCATCTTTACTATATCCATGAATACATGATACCATTAAATCCTCATTTCATTCAAACCTCCATGATCATTTCAATATCAATGCATCAACTACATTATAGTTATTTTTTGGGTGGTAGTATATGGAAAAATAGTAATCCTTGAGTAGCTCAATCCATATCCTTTGCCTCTTGTTGAGTATTTTCTGTGAGAAGATATATTTTAAAATTTATGGGCAAAAATCCCTCAAGGTAACACTGCATCATTTTTGGGTTGATTTTGTTTTTTGAGAAACCTGGTTTCCATGGTGAATTGTTGTGTTCCAGAGATGTTTTTGAAAATCCATGTTGACAAGGAACCATGACAAATGAATGAAAGATCTGGAGGCGGTACAAAAAGAACAGATATAAGGTGGTGCTGTTTCCCAGTGTTTTCCAAAATTTTAAGGTCTAAAATATGGAGTTTGGTGAGCATCGTGGAAAGTGGATATCCTTGAAGATATCATCAAAATATGTAAAAGTCAGGAATTTCATGAAGATAGGTTTCATGGATTGGATTTTTCTAAGAACAGAAGAATGATGACGGCGATGCTTCATGATTACATCAGGCTTCGCAAACGGAAGAGTTGAAGAGAATTGCGGTGGTGAAGGGCATTGCGCATGGAGCTTCATGACTGTGGGTGGAGCTTTGTGGAAAAGGAGCAAAGTAAATGATAGAATGATTCAAAATTTTGATGAGCTCTGTGATCGGAAATTTCCATGGTGCTTCGCAATTTTGAGAGAATTTTGGCAGGAACTTTAGAGCATTGAAATTTGAGATGACAAGGCGTTGACTTCGTGCAGATGGTTCGAGGGTTAGTGGAATTGCCTATAAATAGACCTCAACCCCCTTGGGAGAACTGGAGAGTTTATGAAGAAAATATTTTGCTCTCAGCTCGCGAAGGTGATTTGCGAAGGTAGTGTGCTTCATGAAAGAAGAGTTTCATGGTGGCTAATCTAGCTCCACGAAAGTTGTGAGCTCCACGTTGGATAATTAAACTTCACGAGGGAAGTCACTCTGCAATGACTTGAGATCCGCGATAGTGCTTCGTGAGAGTTCTTCGTGAAAAGGCAGGAGATTCGTGAAGGCTTGTTAGAGATTCACGAAATTGGGAGCCTCACGAGGTAGGGTGATTTGCAAAGGTTTTTCCAAAGGAATTTTACAGTGCTCAGGGGAAAAGGGGTATTCATCAGTGGATGAAATTTGGACTTCAATAGAGCATATAAATACAGTTGAAGATGCATTCATTAGTGGTAATGAAGATACCTATAGGCCTATAAACATTGAGTGGATCATCTGAAGATGTAGTGATCTTACTTCACTTGATAAAGCAACGAGTTCTCAAATTGTGAGTGGTTGTAAACAAGGAGGGACAGTGAGTCCGCTTCAAACTTGTAAGCAGTAGTGCACTTATAGTGGAATTGGTACATCAACACACTACCAGTGTATGCTCGTAGGACGTAGCCCAGTGAGTGTGAACTAAGTAAAAATTGCTATGTTATGTGCATGATTTATGGTTTTTTCATACTCTGCATCAGAAAGGAGAGAGAATGGGGTTTTTTCTAACGAAAAAAAATATCAAAAGAGGCAGTTGTTTTAATCTTTCATACCCTAACTCACCCCCCTCTCAGGGTATCTAGCCTAGTGGACTTAACAATTGGTATCAAAGGGAATGTTCGATATCAATTTCTCTCTCAAATGGAGGTCATCAATCAATAAGGGATTCTGAAATTTGATGGGAACAATTTCCATCTATGGAAGAATCAGATGCAACACTACTTCTGATATTTACGAATGGATGCATTTACAGCAGCAATGCATGGTGTCAAATCTGATATTAATAGTGCTGAATAATCATAAGCTGAGCGAAGAGAATTGGATGCTAACGCAAAGGGAATCAATGATTTAGGGGGATCCCTATCCAATGCTATCTATACAAAGGTGATGTCCTGAAAAACCCCACATTCCATGTGTGAAAATCTATTAAATATATATTAAGGAGATACAAAGGTCAGAGAAGCAAAGATGCATGTCCTGTGGAACAAGTATGAAGATCTAAGAATGAATCTAAATGAATATATTGATGCATTCATTGATAAGGTAAATGTTTTATTGGAGGACATGCGATGTCTGGGAGAAGTTATTGAAGACAGAAATATTGTAAAGCACATCTTGAGGAAACATCCACCTCGGTTCAATCCAAATGTTTTAGTATTGGAAGATAAAGACCCGAAAGAGCTGACATTGGATAACCTGCACAACGAACTTGTTGCTTATGAAATGAGAAATGATGATAACGATGCTGTGGAAAAGGGGAAATCAAAAGATGTGGAATTCAAGGCCATGAAGAAGCTCACCATTGAAGACTCTCAAGAAGAAGAAGAGATAGATGAGGTGATGTCTTTCCTCTCCTCAAACCTTCAAAGAGGAAAAAGAAAGTTTAAAGGGAAACTTCCACTTACTTGTTTTCGACGTGGAAAGGTTGGACATCTTGTAGTAAGATGCACCAAAAAGTTCCAAGAGGATGATGATGTCAATGAAATTGAAATTAACAAGAATAAGTCTTCAGCCTATGGGAAAGGCAAGAAACCATTCAAGAGAAATTTATTTAAGAATAAGAACCTTATTTCAGAATAATATAACAGTTTAGATGAGTCTGAGGTTGAGGAGGTTGAAGAAATAGAGAACTGTAGAGATCGTGGAGAAAATCCTATGGTGGTAATTGTTGGTAATTCTCTGAAGAAGAATGAAACCAAAGCTAATGAAGAAGAAGAATAAGTAGAGAGAATTGTTGATATGCAAGCAGATTTAGAGGCTACTCTTGAGGAGATAGAAGTTTTAATATCCAAAACAAATAAATCCAACAAAGTTGTTCATGACGCAAAACTATATATGCAGTAGTAGGATGAAGAGATGTATGTGTTGATGTATGAAATTGAGAAACTCAAGACATCAACACCAGAGGAATCAGAATCAGTGAGTGAGTATAAAATCAATATTGAAGAAAAGAAAAGGGAGATCTATGGCGTGCATAACATAAGTAATGATCAAATCAAGTGTATTGAAGAACTTGAAGGATAAGTTTTTATTTTTTGAAAAAAGGTTAAGGATCATGAAAAACTCTTGACTTCTACTAGGACATCATGAATGAAAATCACTCCAAAAACTGAGAAGCTAAAAGTGGACCATATTGGTTCAATAGAAAGGAAACGTCAATTATGTTCAGATGCCGAGGTCGATGGGGGGCTTGATCAGAAACCAAAAGCTATGAAAATTGAAGTCAGACTACACGCACCCATTCCGAGATTGAAGGTTGATTTGGGCACAAGGAAGAATCAGAATATTTAGAGATCCCAAGGGGAAACTAGAAGTACAGAAGTGACAAGAAAGAATGCACCTTATATCAGGTGTTATTGTTGTGGAAGTATGGGACATTCGCAGTATGTGTGTTCCATAGCCAAGAGATATCTAAGGAGATAAGAATAGAGGTGGCAGCCCAACAGAGAATGATTCTTTAGAACATTCTTCAAAGGAAACTGTTTTTAGTGTGGAGTATTTGGACACATGGCTAGGTACTGTACTTCGACCATACAGAGGAATGTGCCCAAGCAGAATCAAAATGTTCACAAGCAGCAGATCAATGAACCAACAGGTGAGTTGAAAATGAAAAATAGATTTGTAGCTTTGCAAGATTAAGCTGGTCCATTATACTCTGAGAAAGATCAGATGTATCAATCCATTCCAAGTATGAAGTCAAAAATATGGACCAATAAGAAAAATGATGTGAAGGTAGTGGTGGGATAAATTTCCCTTAAAGCATCAGATTGCTCTGGTGTGTGGATCCTTGATAGTGGTTGCACATATCACATGATATGTACTAAGGATCTTGTTACATGCATAAAATATGAAAAATAATAAGTTTTCAAGTTTGGAAACGATGAAGGCCTGAATATTATTGGCTTAGGAATGTCCATGTTTGGGGGAAAAGAGTTGAGACATGTTGATGTGTTAGTAGTATAAGGCCTCTGTCACAATTTTCTCAGTGTCAGTTAACTATGTGACTTGGGAAATTCTATAAGGTTTACTAAGAAGGTGTGTATCATCAAAGGAAGATATGGGGAAATGGTTCTACAGGGAAAAGGGACAAAGGAAAATCTCTACATGGTAAGTGGAGATGAAGATATGTTCTTTCTGTCTAGAGAGGAACAAACCATGTTGTGGAATAAATGACTTGGTCATCTATGCCAACCAGCCCTGGAAGATCTGGTAATGTTTGATGCTGCAAGAGACCTCCCTAAGCTATCACGTGATCATACTCACACATGAAATGCATGCCAACAAGGGAAGATCATCAGAAATACATATAAGGAAAAGGAAAATAACTCAACAAGAGTGCTTGAATTGGTGCATGATGATGTATGTGGGCCTATCAAACCAAGAAAAATTGACTAAAAGAGGTACTATATTCTTTTCATTGATGACTATAGCATAATGGAATGGGTATTTGTTATTGCCTATAAGTTTGATGTGTTCAGCTGCTTTAAACAATACTGAAGGGAGTGTGAAAGGATTCTTGGATAGAAAATTCTGAAGTTTCGTAATTATAATGGTATGGAATTCCCAAATAGTCAGGTGGACGACTATATCTAGAAGCATGGGATAAGGCATAAAGTTTTCTTAGTGAGAACTCCACAACAGAATGGAGTGGTTAAATGGAGAAATCGTATCATCAACAACATGGCCAGAACAATGCTCATAGAAAAAGATCTAGCAAAGAAATTTTGGAAAGAAGGGGTTTTGACATCAGTCTACATTTCTAACAGATCTCTGTTGTGTCTGAAAGAAGGAAAGACTCCGTTTGAGATATGGTATGGAAATAATCCAACATTGAAATACTTTCAAATATTTTGAAGCAAGTGCTTTATCCTCAACAAGGAAAAACATAGGAAATACGAGTCACACGGGGATGTGGGGATATTCCAAGGCTATTCAAGAAAAAAAAATCATACAAATGCTTTAACAAAAGGCTGGGAAAAGTAATTGAGAGCAATGATGTCACTGTAGTGGAGAATGAGGAGATCATTCAATAGCAAAATGAAATATTTCCTAATGAAAGTGATGAGGAGGAAAGTAACGCAGGGGGGAAGAAGTGGCTGATGTTGATTCAGAAGAAGATACTAATGATGGGAATGAGGAAGTAAAGTCCGTATCTGAACAAAACCCAAGGAGTCGAGCTAAAATTGACAGGCATAATATCATTGGTGATCAGTCAGCTGCAGTTCAGTCAAGGAGAATGAAATCACTACATAAGAAAACTTTTTTATCTCAGATTGAGCCTAAGTGCTTCACTGATACAACTGGAGATGGAAACTGGCTTCAGGGAATGAATGAAGAGCTTGATCAAATCGAGAAAAAACAGATGTGGGAGATTGTTTCGAGGCCAACAGAGAAGAATGTCATTGGGACTAAATGGGTCTATCACAGCAAGATGAATGAAGATGACATAATGATTTATAAAAAAGCATGACTAGTGTGCAAAGAATACTCCCAGATAGAGTGAATAGATGTTGATGAGACATTTGCACAAGTTACGAGACTAGAGACAATCAGATTATTCCTAGGCATTGCAGTGCAACAGAAGTTCAAAGTCTTCTAGATGGATGTCAAATCAGAATTCATGAATGAGATTCTGGAGGAAGAAGTGTATATCGAGTAGCCAGAATGTTTTCTCATTCATGATGATGAGAACAAGGTTTGCAGACTAAAGAAGTCATTGTATGGACTGAAACAAGAAACAAGAGCATGGTACTCAAGACTAGATCAATACTTGAAGAATCTTGGTTTCCAGCATGGGGGAGATAATTACAATCTCTATTTCGACAAAAATAGTAATCAAAGGATGATTTTCCTAGTTTATGTCGATGACATAATATTTGGCAGATCAGATGAAGCTAAGCGCATACAGTTTTTTGAATTCATGAAAAGTGAGTTCAAAATGCCAATGATTGGAGAGCTAACATTTTTCCTTGGTCTACCGGTGACACAAGGAGGGAATGAAACATTCATTTATCAATACAAATATTCCAAGGAGGTTTTGATAAGATTTTTAATTGAAAATTCCAAGGAGATGAAAACTCTGGTTGCTACCTGGATGAAACTGTCCAAAGATAAGGATGGCAAGGCAGTTAATATCACAGAGTACAAGCAAATCATTGGAGGTCTGTTGTACTTAACTACAACAAGTCCTGACATTGTTTTTTCCACATTCTAGGCAGCGAGATATCTGATTAATCCTAAGTAAATCCACATTCTTGTAGTAAAAAATAATAATTCAGTATATCAATGGAACAATGGATTTTAGCCTGATATATAGTGACAAATCTCAGTCCGAATTGTTAGGATATACTGATGCATATCAGGCCAGTTCAGCAGATGACAGGAAATCAACGTCACGAGGTGCATTCTATCTTGGTTTCTTGTGTGTTTCTTAGCTAATCAAGAAGCAAGATTACATTTCATTGGAAACCACAGAAGTTGAGTATATTGCAGCCACTCAAGCTTGCACATAGTTATTGTGTATGAAGCAGAAGCTTGATGATATGAGAATTGAAGTGAAATTTCCGATCAAAATATTGTGTGATAACTCAAGTGCTATAAATCTCACCAAAAATACCATCCATCACTCAAGGACAAAGAAAATTGAGATAAAGTATCATTTTATCAAGGAGAATGTTGGGCAAGGAATTGTGAAGTTGGAGTATGTTCCTATAGAACTACAGATTGTAGACATTCTGAAAAAGGCCTTATCCAAGGAAGCGTTTGAAAGACATCAACTAGCTCTGGGAGTTCAGTCGACTCCCCGCACTTGAAAGAGTGTGGATGTGGAACCCCCTCTGCCAGAGGTATGGTGTGTTTTTCTCTACTATGCTAATATGTTTTCTTTCCAATGTCTCCGAACACATAGGAGTGCCCTTTTGGGTTCATTGACAAAGGGGGAGAAATAATGACTCCTCAAGGGGGAGAAACTGTGGCTAATGAAGGGAGAAAATTTCTTTGTCAGAGACATGTGGAGAAACTGATAGCTAGAGCAGCGAGATAGGGGGAGAACAATGAGATAGGGGGAGTGTTTTAAATCTGATGATGCTTGAAGTTATCGACTAAAGAATATATATCACGACAGTTGAGGATCGTGATAATGGAAGAATAGTGATGTCAGAAAGGTGTGAGAAGGTTTCTAGCTATCACCGATTGTATCAGTGTGGTATCAATAATTGGTATCAATTTGGAAATTGATATCAGTTTGGTGTCAACAGATAGTGTCTGAAATGAAGTGATTCATTGATGATCTTTTCATTTACTCTTGTTTCTAATGACGATCATTGCTCATGTGGGCTTAGAGTATGTGGCGAGTGAATATTTGGTTGCTATCTGACTTGCTAGAGGCAAAGGTTGGTTGATGATAGAAAGGGATTCAGAGAGGTATAAAGGGCAGAAAATAATTCTGAGAAGAATTGTGAAGAAACCCAAAGGGGGATATTGTTGGGAAAAAATCCCTCAAGGTAACACTGCATCATTTTTGGGTTGATTGTGTTTGTTGACAAAGAAGGTTACCATGATGAATTTTCAAGTTCCAGATATGTTGTTGACAATCCATGTTGACAAAGAACCAAGACAAAGGAATGAAAGCTCAGGAGGTAGTACAAAAAGAACAGACACAAGGTGGCACCGTTTCCCAGTGTTTGCCAAATTTTTGGGGTCCAAAATTTGGAGTTTGGAGAGAATCGTGAAAAGTCAATATCCTTGAATACCTCATCAAAATATGTAAAAGGCATGAATTTCTTGAAGATAGGCTTCATTGATTGGATTTCGCAAAGACCAGAAGAATGTTGACGGTTATGCTTTAAGATTATGTCAAGCTTTGCAAACGGCAGAGTTGAAGAGCATTGTGGCAGTGAAGGGCATTTCATGTGGAGCTTCGCGGCATGTGAGTGGAGATTTTTGGATAAGGAATGAAGTAAATGACGGAATGATCCATGATTATGTCGAGCTCCATGATTGAAAATTCATGAGGTGCTTCACGATTTTGAGAGAATTTATTAAAGAACTTCATAGATTCGCGATTTGAGATGACATGGTGTTGACTTTGCATGGAAGGTTTGAGGGTCAGTGGAATCACCTATAAATAGAGCTCAACCCCCTCGGGGGAAGTAGAGAGTATTCAAAGAAAATATTTTGCTCTTGGCTCGCGAAGGTGGTTCTTGAAGGCAGTGTGCTTCGTGAAAGAAGAGTTTCACGGTGGCTAATCTAGCTCCGCGAAAGTTGCGAGCTCCATGTTGGCTCAGTGTCCTCTGCGAGGGAAGTCGCTCTGTGATAACTTGATCTTTGCGAGAGTGCTTCACGAGAGTGCTTCCTCAAAAGGTAGGAGCTTCATGATGGCTTGTTAGAGCTTTGTGAAATTTGGAGCCTCGCAAAGTAGGGTGCTTTGTGAAGGTTTTACCAAAGAAATTTCCCAATGTTCAGTGGAATAGTGGTATTCATCAGTGGATGAAATTTATACTTCAATAGAGAATCTACATATAGTGAACGATGCATTCATTAGTGGTAATGAAGATACCTATAGGTCAATAAACTGTGGGTGGACCTACAGGTTAATGTATTCCTTCACAATAAATACATACTCAATTTGAATATTTATTTCCTCACTCATAGATATTAATTTTTTATCCTCCTTGACAATTTCATTTAGTAGAGATACTGGTGGTGGATCTAGATAAAGATTATATGGTGATGTTTCTACTATGATGATAATGGATTTTACATCTTCCTCACAAATCGTAATTTCCTTCTCCTTACAAAATATTTTCACATCATATTTTGAAATCCAATCTATGACAATGATTATGTCAAATTCATCCATATGTATGATGATAAAATCATCATATAAATCATATTTATACTTTATAATGGGGACTTCCATACACATATTTTTTGCAATGAGACTTCCCTTAAGGGTTTTGAATGAAAACTCCCTTATTAAGGAGAATTAGAAATATCTAATTTTTATAGAAAACTCGTAATATATAAAGTAATGAGATGATATAGAATCAAATAAAGCATTATAAAATTTTGAGAAAATGATTATAGCATCTCCCACCACATCATTAGGAACTTTAACATCAGTAGTTGTGATAACATAAGCATAGCCTTTCTCCCTTGGCCTTCTCTATAGAATGTGTCCTTGACGCTTAGAAAAATCATTGGCATAATATCCAATCTCTTTAAAATTGTAGATTCGAACATTTTTAGGTTCTTTATTTCCCTTTCAATCTCT
This sequence comes from Viscum album, assembly GCA_963277665.1. Taxonomy (NCBI): domain Eukaryota; kingdom Viridiplantae; phylum Streptophyta; class Magnoliopsida; order Santalales; family Viscaceae; genus Viscum; species Viscum album. The sequence continues at coordinate 560,099,987 of OY728119.1, forward strand.
ATATTGGTGGCATCTTTCTCAACATTTTTAATAGGCTCATTTTCCTTTTAAGACGGATCTGGGGTGTTTCCTTCCACAATTATCACATGTTGGAAAAATCCCCTTTTTATTCTTCCCTATATCAATTATTTCTTATTCCACCCTCTTATTATCTTTATTTAATTCAATGTCATAAGACTTCTAGAATTCATTCTCTATCTTGATTGCACATGATACTATATCTGCAATTGATAAGAATGTTTGGGAAACATTTCCTCTTTGGATGAATGGTTTTAAGCCATCAAAAAATTGATTAATATTTCTCCTTGGATTATGTATGTAGTCCAAAATTCCTTTACAATGGTGTGAAGCTAGCTTCATTATTTTCAATAATCTCATCCTTTTATTCTTTAGATTCAGAAACATCCTTTCCATATTTTCTTACTACTCATGAAGAATGTATTTTTTATGTAGATTTACTTTAAATCCTTAAATTCAATATTTTAAATCTCTTCCTTATATGTTGTGTTTTTAATTATTGACCACTATTTATAAGAATCTCCTGATAAATGATAAACTTCTGTAACATCCTTCTCCATTTTGTTACTTTCCAAAGTGAGAAATATCTTCTCTAAGGAACTTATCCACTGCTCTTCTAAAAATGGATTTGTAGTCCCATTAAATGACGGAGGATGTTGTCGCATAAAGTTGTATAAAATTAATCCTCCACGTTGTGGTTTAGGGTGCTCCATACAGGTAAGGTCATTTTTCATAACCTGATACAACTATCTCAATATAGTTATAAATTTCTCAGCACCAGTCACATCTCTGGAACCAACATCATTATCTGGCATATGGGTGGTAGTACCTACATTGGATACGCGCATTCATTTAGTTTCTATTCCTTCCACTATATGTTATTTCTAAATGATGTTATACACTATATTAGGTTATGAATCATATTGCATAATCTCATCTAGTATAATATATAACATAAATTGATATCCTATGCATATATAATCCTATATTCATAAACTTGGTATCTTGAGGAAAAATTTACTTTTATATCCTTAATAATGGATTTTAAGGGATATGTGAATTATCCTAATCATATATCCTAGGAGTTTCAAACTAGGTGTGTAGTCAGGCCCGTTTTCATGTACTAGGTTACCCTAAGTCAAGACCAAAACACCATTTCAATGATTTTCTTTCTAGATACATCTATTCCAGAACCATGTCCACTTGTAGTATCAAGACATGTATGTATTTTCTAGGAAGATCCACATTATCTCTTCCTTATCGATATTCTAGGATGTTATTTTATTTTAATCCTCAAAGTTTATCTTAGGGGTTTGTTCCCTAATCAACATTTCCTAAATCTAGTTTCCATGTTTTCTACTAAGCTTCATCTAATACCAAATATAATGACGTGACCCCAGTATCCCAAAGTTAGTCCCTTATATTATTACATTTTCATGATTAAAAGAAGGTAATGTCCAAAAGGAATGAACATTTTAGTAGTTTTGTAAAACAAAATACAAACATAAGTTCAACATTAAAACATGAAATGAAATGCATAAATGAAAATCCATATGACTTCTATATTATCCTTAAATGTCATTTATAATATTCATATTCACAACCTGGGGAAAAACAAAAGAAATGGGTGAGATCAGATTCTCAGTAAGGGTAATTAATACATAATAATCATCATAAAAAAATAAACACTAAGCATTATGAAAAACTAAAAAAAATCCTTTTAAAATATACTTGAGTATAATATGTCAGTAATGAAAGATGATTAAATATGGAAATATAAATGATCATAAGAGAATGAAACAAGATAGTTGATATTATAATAGTTGAATGATCACATGGTTTATCAATTACTAATACCATAATAAGGGAATGCATAATTCTGGACATATGAAACATATTTTCAAGTCCTTGACCAAGAAGTATGAAAATAATAGGCTAAGACCTCGGCCAAAACCCAATTCTATTTTGTCTCATGAGACCTACCAATTCATCGCGGGGATATAATAGGACCCAACCATCACTTGAAATGTCCATTTCATTCCTCATATAAAAGTGGATAAACATAAACAACATGAACATATGAAATAATAACCCTCAATCCGTACACATAAACACTAACCAGTCTGAGTTGTATTGTGAATGGTATCGAGGTAGAACATCCGCCATAAAACTGATCATAACCAATTTAATAAAATATGGTATAAGATAAACATAATATATGAACTTCAATAATACATAAAATTCAATAGAGGTGTTGAAATGGACCAAAAATACACTCATAAAATCATTGAATAATTTTTGAGAGAAATACAATTTTACTTTGAAAAGAATATTCTATTTTGGGGAAAAAAATCATTGCATAAGACTAGGAATGAACTGCGGCAGTTTCTTCATGATAAAATGAGTTGTTTTATAAAATAATTGTGGCCTAAAATATATAATAGAGTCAAATTGAAAATAGGTAAGAATTTGAGAGGTTCCCTTGAATCGGGCTTATTTATCGGGACGAATTGAGAAAGATATTTTTAAAACATTTAACTATGCACAATATAAAGAAGGATTATGATTGGTAGATGTATATAGAACATTCAAACAAAATTTTTGAGTAATAAATAAGAATAATTAAAAATTTAATTTGGATTAGTAGAGACAAATAGTAACCCGAATGAAAATGGAGGTTCAGGTAGAAAACCCTTTCCTTGTGTCCAAATGTGTTCTTCACTTGAGATTAACATCCTGGATGGTCAAATTAAATTAATTAATAATTTAATTTAGAATTTTATCTACATGTTTTTTTTTCAAAATTTTATTAAGTTTATTTATGTGATTTTTATGAGTTATAAGATAGAAATTTATCACCCTGGAGTGTTCGTTTCATTGGTTTCTATGATCAATATAATTATATATGATAGTGGAAGTCCATGTGGAATGTGTATATTTCTATAGAATTGAATTTATATGATATTTATGAAAATATATTATTGTAAATTGGTATAAATATCATTTGGTTATATATTATGAGTATGAATCATTAGATAAACCATTTAGTGATAATCATTTATATTTTTACGGCGATTGTTCGATCACAACGAACTAGTTTTGTTCTATTATTTAATATAATGTATAAATGATGGTTTTAGAATCATTAAATAAGATATAATACATATATTAGAATCTATATCAGCCATAAAAATGGGTTTATTACCTTACTTGAAGAATAAATCGATGAATGAAACTTCATCATCCATGAAGGTTGTAAATCAACACCTCCTAGATGATGATTTTGTTTTTAAAATAAAAGAGATAGAATAAGGATATTGATGATAGAACTTCCACTAACATGATATAATTCCAGTATATATATATCATGATACTATAGATAATATGACCATTTGTACATAGGAGGTGATAAGATAATAATGATAGAAGGAACTTAAAACCAATTAAAAAGAAAAAGGAATAGGATTTTACCTCTTGTGTACTCCTCCTTGAGAACCTCATTAAGGGAAGGGGTTTTAGTCTTTTGAAATGACCAAGAGCTCATGGATGTGGGGAGACTAGTTAAGATTATTTGGGAAGAACCTTGAGAATCATAAAGGCTTACAGGGGTGAAGAGAAAAGGGAGTGAGGGGTAGTTTTTATAGTGGAAGATAGGAGTGTTTTTTGAATATCTTATTCATTATTTTATTATTTTTATCAAGACAAGCAATAGTGTTTGATTAATGTGACCAAAAAAAGTAATAGGTGCATGTGATTTCGGACCAATGACCATTTAAATCATCCATGACTTAACAATGATGCAGGAATTCATTTATTCATCATATTTTTTAAATTATCAAATTTCACTATTCATAAAAATCATATATTTCAGAAAAATAAAAAAACACCCTAAAAAGTTTTATACATGTATAATTAAAAAATGAGCTCCATTTTATCAAAAAAATAAAAATAAGATAAATCTAATTTTTAAATAAAATCATTATTTACTTTAATATACATATTTTAAATTTATAACTAATTTTATAATAAATTAAAAAATTCACTGAGGTCTCATAAAATTATCCAAAAATCATAGGAAAAAATATTTATTGAACAATACAATTTATTAAAATGAATTATATATTAAATAAATTTATTAATTTAATATTTTAATTTAATATTTATTATACACAAAAATATCAACAGATAATTATTGATTTTTAAAATATTCACTCTCAATTATATGGTGCCTACATTTTATTTATACATACATGGGTGACATTTCTATTCATAAGGTATATTACTATTCATTAGGGTAAGTTATTATTCATAAGGGTAAGTTACTATTCCCCAAAAATGTATGTTGATCATATCATACTATAAATATCTTAATGATCAAACCTGTGTTTGTTAATTTTTCAAAATTTAAAACATAGAAGAAAAAAAATTATGTTAGTGGCTAGGTTATAACTATCTCCTACAACAATATGTTTGTTTCAAAGGGGCTTAGTTTTGCATGCATTCTTTATTAAATTTATTTGTAAAACCATAGGGTGTTACAAAATAAACATGGAATAACATGAAGAATTTAATACATGTTAGACAATAGGAATATCAGTGGGGAATAAAATGGGATATAATCATAAACTTGAACAATAAGATTTGTTATAGCATGATAATATAAAGGCAACATGGGAAATACAGAAACAACATAAAACACTACATCAAAAACATTGGTCAAGGATAACTGCCAAGACATCATGATGGAAAATGTACCATTATGTAATAAGGTTTACTCCATATCCCAAAATGGAATCTAATGATACTAAACATTTCCCAACTCATTGGATCACTCTATAATTTTGGGTTCACCCATCCCATTCATTTAATTTTCATGTTGGAGTGTGCCCCATAGAACAAAAAACATGCAATAATTTATCATCACAATTTATTCAATGATCATGGAGTGTTGAATAAATATATTCATTTCCCCAATAAATAAGTATATGTTTATAAAGGTGAACACCCTTGATAGGAAATGGGTTCGAGTATTCAATACACAATTGTTTAGCATGGAAAATCATGGTGTAATTTCAAAAACATAAAGACGTCACTTAAATGTTAATAAAATGTATTGATGTGGGAAAATGGGCTATGTCATAATATGGATTTCTAATGGACAATTATAGGTACATGAAAAAACCATATACCGGTAATATGAATTGGAAATAGAAGGAATATGATGATGAATAAACTTGAAAAAAATAAAATACCCCTTACCTTGAGAGTGTGAATTCAAATGCTTGGGAGTAGCTTCTAGGGATGAATCTATAGATACGAGGCTAGATTAAGGATGTGGTCCATGTATTTTAATTGAAATGATGTGGGAGATTTTGTGGGTTTATATACAAAATGAGCGGGGAAATCTTTATCATTTCTCAAACATAGGTTTGGACTATATATAATAAAATAACCAAAAAAACCTTCTCATAGGTTTTCAGTTGATTTATACCAATGAGGGGTGATAGTTATTATTTTATAAGTCTAAGGTTCAAACTCTTTAAAATAATACCCTTTCTGATGTGGAGGTAAGTCATACTCTTAATGAAAATATTTTAAAACCCTAAAATATATTATAGATTTTGGAGGATTCATAATGTCTTTATAAAATTAATAAAATAAACATAAAATCACATTATATTTAAGGTAAAACATGTATTTGTTCTTTTATACCCTTTATCATATTTATTACATCACTTTTGGGTTATTATTATGTCATAATACACATTATATATTTATACAGTATTTATTTTTTACCCAAACATTTGACTTTCTCAATAAATTATTAAAAAATAACCATTAGATAATTTAGATGTTATGATTCAAAAAATAATATTCATTTTATCAAAATATTCTTTAATATATGTGAATTTTCCATTTTAAAATAACAATTGGTAATTATTGATAAATTATGAGTTTTTTTTGAAAATAATAGTTTTAAACCCTTATAAAAATTACATTTAACATCATAAAATTTACATAATAATTAATATTTATTAAAAACTGTATAAAAATAATATTTTTTTTAAATTTTTTTTATTTAAAAAATACATTAATTCAGCAAAATAAACATTTTAATTTAAATTGAATAATAATTGAAAATATAATTTGTGTTATATTTAATAAAAATAAAAATCATTTATAAAGTAACAATAAGAAGAAAATAAAAACATTATTCTATTGAAAATAAAATATATATTTTTTATATTATCATGGTCTTGAAAAATATCCATTTAATACACTAGAAATATCCCAAGAGTAAGGTGTGTGATGGTGAGGCTTTTAGGGGTGATTCGACATACATGGTTTGGGTTGTGATCTCGATGAGTTTGAACTTATCCCATAAATGGATTCACTCAAGATTAAGTTGTTGGATCTTAGCTTAGACTTGGTTAAGGGAAAATCCCAATGATTCTATCTCCCTCAGAATCTATGATAAATGTGATTCATAGGGTACAATCCTATATATTCAGTCCATCACATCCTTTTTCTGTGTCAATTGGATTTTTTAAAACCCTGTATTAATACTAATCATGTGATTACAATTCAACGACTATATTAGAAAATTTAATAATGATTAAATGTATTTTAAATATGATATGGTATAATAAAACTTAATATATTAATGTTTTGTTTATATCCATAATATATAATAATACATTTTATTTAAAAGACAAGATAATTTTATTTATAAATGACCAAGTAATTTCACTTTGAGTACTTTTTTATTCTATCTAGGATAACTAATTATTTAGTAGTGTTCATGGAAATAATTATCATGGTATTATATCCTTTTCAATAAATATATTCTATAGTGTTTTATAGATAAGATTTCTGTTTTTTCTAAATATTGGGATGAACATTCACAACATCTTCATATTAAGCTATAAACAAGAAGGGACCATAGGTTATATGATTAAATAATCTAAATTCTCTCCCAAAAATTGAGAAGTTGAATTTCTTTATCATGTTATCCATATAGTATAGATCTTAATAGATATTTTAAAATATGATTCCAAAATTTCTTGTAAGGTATCATATAACATGTTCAAGATCAAAATTTTCCTTGAACTTCTAGTGAATTACCATTGATTCAATTAATATTTTTCATGGCCTTTTTCTCTAATAATTTTTATGAATAAGAAATAACACAAATTTTTAAGGACCCACATGTGTAAAGAATACTTTTTGAAATTGAAATAAAGGTTAACCTCAACCACTATTCTTATATTACCACAACTATATGTTGGGGTTTGAAGTGTATTATTATTCCTCCCTAGTTGGCCTCAGTTGTGTTCTTATACGGGTTCATTGGGTAGTGACATGTGATTTTAAACCCCCCCAGAATGGAACTATCCAACCCATGACCTAGAGTTATAAAATTTTGTATATAGTCCAAATTTTTTGTGGAATTACCTATTGGGTGAGGGATTTATATAACATATATTCTACAAGAGGATAAAGTAAATTTTATTACCATGGGAATCTAATTATATGAATATATTAGAATTTTAATACATTTAGTTATTTGAAAATGAAATATATTATACTATCAATAATGGAAACATCATTTCTAATGGTCTTATCCAAAAGGTTCATCTCCATAAGGTGAAAGAGTGTAAATATGAGTAGATATTGATATAAATTATCGATGAGATTCATATAGATGCAGTGGAGGATCCATTATGGACATATCTACACCGCATTGACCTCTCATCATCAATCATGGAGTGGGACAAGGACTCATATAGTTTTTATCCTGATTGTGGTATTATTCAAGATAGTCTCAATGGAGGGGGATCTTTGATGTATGGTTCTAGGACAAACATTCCTTTTTATATGTTTATAGAATATTATTTGATACCAAATGTATGAGGAAGGATTTGATAAAAGAATACCATTCCACTCGACTAGTGATTCACCTTGGGATCATAAAGTAGTAACATGATATGTATATGCAATTTTGGTTTCATGGAAGGTGGAATGGTATCCCAGGATTTATATCTAGGTGCTTTACCTATTATCTGGTAATGATTAAGAATCAAATATATGTGGGTATTATTCAGTCACCCCCTCTCACGTTATAGAAATGGGATGAAATCATGAGATATTTCATTATTGGTATACGAAAATTCTCTAAGGTAAATGATACATTTTAAGTTATATTAGAACATATGACCAAGATGAATCACTTTTTACCTATTAAATAAGTATCCTTATTTAAGGATATTGTAATATTATTTCTCAAATAGATAAAGAAACCTCATGGTGTGCAAAATAGTATCATATCTAATATATATCTATAGTTTAAATATTGACTCTATAATGATCATCATTGTACATTAGGTTCTTAGATGAAATCGAGTATAACCATTCATCCTCATAATGATATCCAGTATGATGAGAAAATTCAGATCCTAAAATATATACTTCATGATTTTATTCTTAACATTGATGGAATGTGGAAGGATTATCTTGACATGAAATTTAAATTTTTATATCTTCCAACTTTTAAGGAAAATGTTTGAAACAAAACATGTCAAACTATTAGTGTATAAAACATGGAAGGAAATCATAAAATCATTATAGACTAAAATATGATTATTGGAATTTCTCACCATATATAAACCCCATTAAACTGTGTTTACTTATGTATCTAGATTTTAATTTATATGATCTTCAAAATGATTGGCCATATTGTTCCTATTTTGGATATATTACTCAAGATTAATTTTCACCTCATTGATCCCTCATCCCATTATGCAATATTGTTTGTTGATCCACTCAGTTTTATCATTATTGAGAACAATCAAATCAGTATCTCATACATTCTATCAGTATCCACCTTTAATCTTTTGATGTTGAAATATCCATATAATATATATTCCTCATAATGTAGGAGAAGCACCAGGTCATCATCCTCATCCCTGAGAGGTGTTTCTTCCCCCCCTATAATTTCACCTTTATGAACCACCACTAGGTACAACCTATAATATGCCTCAGTTATATTTATTTTTATTACTGGACTCATATTTTGAATAAAATAAATCATGAAATTCATTGATCCAAAAGAAAAACGATTGTGTGATCGTGCGAACCCTAAGATTTTGTGAAAAACTGGTCGAAGATGTCCATCGAAGGTCTGTTCCAACCAAAAAAGGCCACCAAAGAAAACTCCAATAGCAAAGAAGCTAGTGTGTACTCTAGTGAGGATGAAGGAATCAAAGGAATTACATCTATTCATGATTGAAATTTAGAGAAAACATCACATTCTATGAAAATTGGGTCAAGTTGAGGATCAATGAACAAGGTAAAAGGAAGAGGATGGGATATTGAAGGATCCTAGAAGAATAAATACCCTACCTCCAAGGAATAGGGATTAGAAGAGGTTTCTATGTCACCCAGTGCATTCTCCATTGATGGGAGATCTAGTGTTTTTGAAAAACAATCATTTAGGAGGATTATATTCCCTTGGTGGATTTACACAAAAACAATAGTCACCAATCAACTATAAAGATGGCCGATTTTTATCTCATCACTTTTGGATAAAGATAGGTCATTATTTTATAATTGGTTATAGTATTATTTAGGAAGTGATATTGAAGTTAAAATATAATTAAAAGTGTATCAAACTGCATATAGAAAAAAATTATATGTCAACCATTTTGGGAAATCACTTAAATTTATTGTTAGTGAATAAGTGTTTCTATATTTTACACCATGGTTGGGTCACTATTGGATTGAAATTTAGAGTATATTGACCCTATGATAGATTTTACTTTTTAAATTATAGATAATGTTAGAGACCATTAATATATTTTATCATTACCTCCAATGTTTAGTGTTATTAATAATACTTTCAAGGTTTCTCAATTTAGGAAGTATATACCCAAACCATAACATGTGATCCAGTATGATGATATATAGGAATATTATATATCCAATTTATAGAATTTTATTAGAATCATTGAGTATAGTCCTAAAGTTATACTATATAAATTGATTCCTTAGGTTCAGGTTAGTTGGAAATATAAAAAGTTTCAATAAGATATTTGGGTATATAAATAAGAGTTGAGTCCAACTTTTGAACTATATCCACCAAGACACAAGTCTAATTTTATCAAGGATACGAAGCCTTATAGCGAGGAGGTAGGAAAGGCCTTGATCTAATTAAATCGGTATTTCTATGTCATTTAGTATATAATTTTTTTTTATTATTTTGTATTAAATTGGGTTTAAGATAATAAGGGGGATATTAAAATAAGGATAATAGGAAATGGGGAAGACCCATTAGGTATGAGAAATACCAAGATACTAGTCACCTTCTTGCAGGTACCTAATAGGGTTCCCTGGATCTAGGATTGTTTTTTTGAACAATTGAGTACCCATGGGTATGAAAATGGGAACCCAATAGAAACATAGGCCAAAAACCTATTAAAAGGTTGTTTTAGTCCCCTTTCCCTCAAATTTCACCCCTAATCATGAAGGTCTTGGATTTCATATAAATTTGAATCTATTTATTCCCTTTTTAATATATTATTGTCCTATAATTATCCTTATAAGGTTCATTGTTTAATAATTTATTTAGATATTTTTTTTGGTTTCTAATACTATATTTTTTCATGGTAAGGTCTTACCCACAATAATCTTCATTCACTTATTATATTTCATGGGAAGTGGGTTTAATTCATCATACATAACATCAATGGATGGATAAATATTCCGAATCTCTTGGTTTCATTTTGGGTTACTTTATATGGTGGATTAGAATAATTAAATATATAGTAAACCAATGGTTTTAGGTTTTTGAATATAATTCCCATAATTTCATTGGAAGTTCTATAGCTTCAAATCACTATTATCGCATTCTATTTCATCACGATTTGGCATACTTTTCCCTCTTAAAACATGAGGAAGAAATTATATGTTCTTCTAGTGAGAATACCCATATTCCCACTCATTCACCCATGGTATAAATTTCAATTGAAAAATGTTCATGTGTTATTTGTTAGTAATAATAATTTTAATGATAAATTAATTTTCAAAATTAATTTTATCATGTTATAATTATTCTTTGAAATTAATATTGAATTTATCTTAATTACGAGCATTCTCAGATGAACACTTGTTAAAATTACCATGTTCATTATTTATCATTTTTACAGAAGAAAAGTTTAAATTATTTTCCATATTTTAAAAAAAGAACCTAAATATTTTTTTTAACAATGTTATTTAATGTTATTATGATAACGGTTCATGTATTTGTTGAATTAATTGTTAAATGGGTTATTACATGATAATTGAATTTTATTAAGTTCTCAAGAAGGGGTATCTGGTTTCCATTTATTTATATCAAGCAGGGACAATATGAAATTGAGTAATATGGTTGGGATGGGCTCACAACATGATAACATTATACAACCCTTCCTCTATCCCATGAAACAAGATAATGCCAATGTAACACGTCGAGTTTTTATGAAATATTTTTTTATTGAATAAGTTAAATTTGTTTTATATATATTTTTCCATGAAACATTGATTTAGTATTTTGACAGATGCCAAACCGAGTATACCTTTTATTCCACAAATAACTAAGTTATAACAAATCATGATATGTTAATAATACAATTATTTAAACAAGGCCATCATAACCTATCTATTATACTTAGACATATGAATAATGATAATTTTTTTAAATATTAAGTATAATTTTTTTTATATATTGAAAACAAATTGAAATTTTTTTTCTTGATTTCTAGAAATGTATTTATACATTTCTAAAATTTCATTTTCTCAAAAAATTATATTTAATTAATTTTTTGAACAATAAAAAAATCATTTTTTGAAAATTTTATAAAATTAATTTGAAAAAATAAACATAATTTTTAAAATAATGATATCAAAATTATATTAAGGATAAGTGTTTGAGAAATTTATGTAAAGATTAATTTTTTGTTGAATAGTAAAAAATACTGAATCTTAATTGAAAACATATTTTCATTTAAATTATTTATAAAGTTAAATTATGTATTAAATTTATTTAAAATAGAAATTTATTTAAAGATATATCTATTAATCCAATTTTTTTATTATAATAAATTTTTTATTGAATTTTGGTATAAAATCTTTTCATACCTTTGAGCATTTTCTCTTAAAAACATATTTGCTCATCATGTATACGATATTAATAATAAATTAATTTTGTCTACTTATGTGAATTTTAATTCAAAAAATTAATTCCATATTTGGAACCATAATAATATATATTATTTATTAATTTAAAATTAATTTTTAACCAAAAATAATAATGAAAACACTTATAATTATTTCACACGGTTAAGGTAAAAATGGGTTTACCAGGGTTAACCTAAAATGATAAGGGTTTATATGGCCTAAAACTTTTATAAATTTTCTTTTATTTTCAAATATAGAATGTATAATGTTTTATCCTTTTTAATAATAAATTTTGGAACCTTTTATATTCAGAATAACATGTGTACACTTTTTCTTTTCAATATATTACAACTTTGCCACTCACCTCACTTATAGAAGGCCACCACATCTTCTGTCATATTTGCAGCTTAAAAACTTTTTTCATAATCCCAATATATCCCCAATAAATTTGAAACTACCCTAATCTCATCCTATAATCCTTATTTTTGGCATAAATCCATTCTAGGAGAGCCTTTCATGCAAGCCTCTAGAGGTTACCCAAAGAACAGATAAGATTTTTCAAGGAGCATGTTAATTTTATTTATTAATTATCTTTCATAAATTATTAATAAACAATAATGATATAATAAAATTAGTATATTAAATATACTAATATATTTTTATGTCTTGTTAATGAAAAAAATCATCTTCACTTCCATCAAATGGGTTATGAAATAATCATTTGTATGTACAACAAACTACCACCTCATGAAACGATGTCATTAATATTTCCATTACCACCAATAAATATTGGAAATAGTTATGTATTTATTATTTATATAGTATATTTAAGATATTATTATTCTCTTTATATCATGATATCAAATTTTCCTCCATTGTTTCTGTTCTGTGGGAATATGATAACATCGTTCATGTGTACGACGGACTACTACCTCGCGAAGAGATGTGATTTTTTCATGCATTACATGGAAGGTAATAACAACATGTATAATGAAAAAAATTATATATACATGAAATAAAAATTAAAATATAATTTTAATATATAATTTACATTTATTTTAAACAATATTTCATGAAAATGGAAATAATGTTCATGCATATGTACGACTTACGTCTCTATGAACGATGCATTTCATTTTCTATCACTAAATTTTATGGATTAATATAAATACCTATTCAATGAATATATATTATATTTATATCGTGGTAAGAATTATGGAGATGGTTAAACCATGATTGAATTAAGAGAACCAAAATTATGATGTCAAAATATACACAAGAAACAAAGAAGTTATTGCCTGAAATGTGACTTTAACATGGAATTGTAAATATATGGGTAATAAAGGTCATAAGAAAATAATATATTATATGATATATAAATATGGTTCTATAATATATTTATAATAAAGTTATATTTATTATAAATGTGGTTAAACATGTATGACAGAACTCAATCCTTGAGGTAAAGGATTTTTGTCTCAGTTTTACTTCTTTGAGACATATGTTATATTATGGACTTATATTCATTTTAAGGTGTGTATATGAAACCAATTTTAAATATAATATAACATATTTATTGATCATATTTATATTTTATGTTTAATTATACGTTATTCCTTCATGTGTATAATGATTCAAATTTACCAAAGTGGTAGTGATTTTAATTTACAATCTCATCATTTATCAGGATTATTTATGATTATGTTTGAATGATAAAATATTATGATTCATGTCTCATGAAACTCATTAACTTTATTCCCCTCCAATAATTCATGATATTTCCATGAAATATTACCATTTTTATACACTTTGGTAGTTAAAATAATAGATTAAATTCTTTTATAAAAATCTGACTGTATTTCATTTTGTTGGAGTTGGTGGTCTAGAACCAACTACTTTGTACTTTATTCATTAAATAAAATCATTATCACATCTTGATTGTTCTTCTACGTGACATGTCATGTGATAATGTCCTAAGGACAGCTGTTGCATTAAAGGGTCGTAGCGGATTCCTGCTATGATGAGAACCCGGAAGTTCCATAACACTGTTCTTGAATGTATGTTCTATGGCCGGATGATATTATTTGAGGGACACAAATAATACAGGTCATTAGGGGTGAGGACTCATAAAACATTGAGGCACCTTCTCATGGTGTGCGCACTTGGTAATATCCAGGAGGATATTATGAGAATGAGACCCGCCAGTAGGAAATCCACATTTCATAGTGTCATTGGATGTTCCTATCTACGGACGTGTGTATTGATCCTTAGACTTTAAGATTATTATTAATGGGTATTACAACTCGCGCACTTAGATGTATTGACGAAAACTGTGACAACACACTGTTCGCAGCGAGGTAGGATACGTTGGGTGCGTCACGAGTAATACAACATTAACCGATAATGCGAGAAATGATTTGTCCCTTCTATTCCATAACGGAAGTAGATATCTCAGGCCCTTTGATGGAATTGATATAGCCTAAATAAATCCATGGCCATGGTAAGGTATAGGAAAGTTCAATTCTGAGAAGTCAAAGAAAGAATAATCAAGTACATGGGTTGATGGCACTATCATGCAACCCGCTTGATTAGAGATATCGAGACAAAGGGATTATATTACATGGTAAGCATTCGTAGGAGGTAACACGTCATTGTGGCGTTAACTTCTTTCTCTATGGGTGCCTTTGCGTGTTGCTAGATGCTAAACTTGGACTTTAGGCAGGCTCAGCCTAATGCCACTGAGAAAGAGCCCTAGAGGGTCACACACTAAGTGTGTCCATGTATCTCAGTTAAATATTAATTTAACAAGTTAAATAAATATTATTCCCGACTGTGGTTTAATAATTATTTAAGGATGTCTGATCACATTTATTTTGACACTAGTTATTCAAGAGAATATATAGTGGACGAAATAATATATTTATTAGCGAGTAATGCAGTTAAATTTATTTAAGAAATAAATAGTCATTACTCAAGGTCTAATAAATGTGGTGGAGAAAAACGGAAAATAAAAGTACACGCTGTGTATATTTAATATACACGCCGTGTAGTTTTATGGAAAACAAGTACACGTCATGTATTAATTATTACACGCCGTGTAGTTTTTCCAGTTGGGATTTTGAGGATTTAATATTATTTTATTAATTGATATTTATTATAATCAGCGTGGGCGCATGTCAAGGAATTAATAATTCGACATGGGGGGTTTTCAATAAGAGTTAATGAAATAAATAAAACGCGTAACACGTTTATTTATTGTCATAACTGTATTAACCTCAAACATGATTATAAATATTCTCACAACCCAAACATTTTGAAGAGCCATTGGTTGTGCACAACGGATTTCGAAATACTCTCAAGCCAAGAGAGAATTCCCTTTCCACTAAGAACGCCCTTAAGTTATGACAGCAAGATCCTCCACCAGATCAAGGCGGTCAAAGGCGGATATCCCAAGCGAAGGTTCTTCTGCGTTAGCACTCGGAGATCCCTTCGGCGACGTCCAAAGATACGTGACACACGTGTGGATCACCGCTAGAGGAATCCTACACTTGGATTCTACAACGCAACGACGGATCCCCAAATCGTGACCGAACACATCAACGAAGAAGGAATTCCAAGAAGGTAATTCTTATGAATTAATTAAATTAATTATAATCAACATATGATGATCCTCCTCAAGGATTCCGGGACTCTTCTTTTCTTTTCGTTCTTCGTTCTATTCCGAAGATTCGACGTTTTATATCGTGACAAATCTCAGATTGAATGTTGTTTAACGTTAAAATTAAAGTTTGGCAAAACCCACCAACACACTTTTTCTGCGCCCGGAACCTACAAGTGGTATCAAATGGGTCATATCGTTGGTTATAATTATTTATTTTTTCGTTTGTGATTTATGCATTTAATAATTTAGTTATTTCAATTCATGTTTAATCGTTCTGAAAATCTGAATCTCGAGATCTGTTCTTCCTCCCTCGTTTCTCATTCACCTCACAGAAACGGATTTTTCTTTTAATTTCGATTAAAATAAAATAGAGGAACTCATCCGGAGGAGCCAAACGTTTCTGGCCGTATAACACCAGAATACACGGCGTGTATTCGGAAGTACACGCCATGTAGTCTAGGTTCAATGCATTGACTGATCCGCCAAATCAGGCCGTGTATTGGATTCTTTCTAAAAATTTAAGACACCGTGTGTTGACCGGAAACAGGTGGCACACAGTTTCCGGAATACATGCCATGTGGTCCAATGAACACGGCGTGTAGTCCCTTCGGGTTAGGGTTGGGTCGTGTACTTCATACACGGCCTGCCCGGCTGGAAACCATGTAATGCGGAAACTACACGGCGTGTGTCCCACTGTACATGCCATGTACTCCGAAAATTTCCAAAGTACATTAACACGCCTTATCCCCGGGTGTGTACTTCAGATGGACGGTGAAGAAAAGTAAATGCCGAGTAGTCAGAACTACACGCCGTGTACTCACCCAAATTATGCAGATTTATTATAATTTATTATTATATTATACAAATCCTTGAGACGTGTACCATGGTGCAGGAATAAAGCTGAGGCAAAACACGTGATAGGTGTTTTATATATATGTGTTTAATTTAACATCTGCGTAATAAATGGGAATTCACCGGGTTGCCTCCAAGGTACAAGTTACGTACAAGGATAATTTTAAATGAATTTATTTGTTTAAAATAATGATGGATGAGAATCTCAAGGAAATTCAGAAAATTGATTTAAGATAAATGGATTGATTAATTAAAGATAATTAATTGATTCGAGCGTGATTTATCTTAAACAAGAACGATTAAAGAATTGAATGCAATTTTTATTTATGGGTAAATATCGTTGCATTTATGGATGATCATGAGCTAGACCGAGACCTTTTTATGTGAATGGTTTCTTTAAATTTATTTATTTAAATTAAATTTTTTGGCCTGCGAGCCATCTCCTCATTAATATGTAGGGCCTGCACGCCCAAGGATTCTTTTATGTAAAACCCCCCTTTTTCCCCTCACCTGCGTGTGAGATAAATGCATATGTAATTGATGGAGCTCCCAAGCTAGTGGAGGCGGATCAAGTCAGGAGCCAAGATGAAACCAATCCAAAGAGATACAAAGGTGGACAAGTGGAAAGCTGTAAACACAAACCCGAAAGGTTCAAGGAGTTTCTCCCCTAGGTCTTGGGTCAGTTTATCAACCGCTAGATAAACTAACCAATAGAAAAGCTCATGATCATACCATTTATTTTATTTCTGTCATTTTCATGGTTTATTTATTGTGGGTGTGCTGTCATGATCACATAATTAATGAATTAAACGAGCATGCAAGATGGAACTAAAATAAAATTGGCTTATACATAAATATAATCTTAGACACGGTTAATCACTTAAGTATATCCCACTTAATATTAACAAGCATGTAATCAAAGATAATAAAATGGCAATTTACGTATAAGGATAAAATCCCTCAAAATAAATATTAAGTCGGCATAGCCTTACATAATGTTGGTTAGAATCGAACCATAGTTCAAAGTTCTTGACCAACCCTAGTTGTGGTGCCTTAAATTATCGGGGAATTCTAATTCAAGGTTTTGGGTTGACTTGACTTGGTTCGCATCAAGGGTTGACTGCCATAGTAGGACTTGGTGTGACCAAGAGGCAAAGGTTGAGGAAATCCAAAAAGGATTTCAGGATTGGGGAGTCCACTCTGCGGATCAAGGAACTGCGAGTTAATGTAGTTGACATTTGTAATGCCTACCTAAAACCCTTCAAGTTTCCTGACCAACCCTAGTTGGGGTAATGCGAAGGGCAATATAGATCCTTGCCACTAAAATATTCACGCAATAGAATATTCTGTAGTCAATGGTGAGGGCTATTGGATTTCGATAAAATAGTGGGAGACTAATAAGTATTAATTTATTTATTTGTCTCATTTTTTATAATAAAGTACTAAACCTTTGCTCATCTTAAATTGTAGAAACGGAAAGAAAATGACATCAAACATATCATTGCGCACCATACTCGAAAAAGAAAACCTTCTCACCAGCACCAATTCCCAAGAGTGGCAGAGGCGTTTACGCATCGTCCTTCGCCACGAAAGGAAATTATATGTGCTAGAAGAGTCTATTACAGTTGCACCTAGGAAAGAGGCTAGTGATGAGGAATTATCTCTCTACATGAAACACATGGTTGATGCCACAGATGTCCAGTGTTTCATGCTATCGGCCATGTCTAATCAGATCTAGAAGCAACATGAAAACATGGATGCGTATGGCATGATGTCTCAGCTTAAAGATCTCTACCAAGAGAAGGCGAGACAGGAGAGGTATGAGATCTCCAATGCTTTGTTTACCACGAATCTTGGAGAGTCTGCTCCAGCTGGGCCTCATGTGGTCAAGCTTATTGGCTACATTGAATGCTTGGACATCTTAGGGATTAAATTCCTAGATGATTTGCGTACAGATCTCATCCTATCATCATTTCCCAAGACCTTCTCTAGCTTCCTTGTCAACTATAACATGAGCGGTAATGAGAAGAGTCTATCGGAGCTTCGGACCTTGATTCTCCAGGTAGATAAGGACATGGGGCATGACAAACCCATGGTCCTTATGGTGAACAAGAAAAGGAAGGACAAGGAAAAAGTGCCAAAGACTTATAAATGGTCTGAAGCCCCCGAGCACCATCCCTCCAAGAAGGGGAAGATCCAGATGCAGGGTAAGGAACGGGAAACAGTGTGTTTTTCATGTGTCAAGCAGGGCCACTGGAAGAGGAACTGCACCCAGAAGGGTGGGGACACAAAAGGTGCATTCATTATCAAGTGCAATCTTTCTATTTCTACACATTGGGTATTAGATACAGCTTGTGGGGCTCACATCTGTATTCAAATTCAGGAACCAAGTATATTTAGAAAGATCACTAGACGAGAGGTGGATCTTCGAGCTTCCAATGGCGCAAGGCTGGCTGCGTTGGCTATTGGCGACTATCACCTCTCATTGCCAACTGGCATGATTTTTGTTTTACAAAACTGTTATTTTGTGCCTAGTGTTACCAAGAACATAATTTATGTATCTTGTTTGGATATGGATGGATTTATTTTCAAGTTTGGAAATAAGGGTTGTCTCTTTTATAAGAACAACGTATGTTATGGTATGACACATTTGAATAATGGTTTGTATGTATTAAATTATGAAAACCAAGTGTTGGCAATCAATAAAAAAACAAACTCACATGACTCATACATCACCCAGTTATGGCATCACCTCCTTGGTCATGTGAACGAGAAGCGCTTGACAAAGCTCTACCAAGATGGCTATTTAGACTCTACTGAGCTAAAACCAATTTATAGATGTCACGCTTGTTTACAAGGAAAAATGACCAAGCCTCGTTTTGGTGGACAAGGTGAAAGGGCCATAGAGCTTCTAGCATTGGTACACACAGATGTGTGTGGACCATTTCCAGTAGAAGCTAGAGGTGGATATTCTTACTTTATTACTTTTACTGATGATTTGAGTAGATATGGCAATGTCTACTTAATGAGGTATAAGTCAGAGTCCTTAGAGAAATTTAAGGAATTCAAGAATGAGGTAGAGAATCAACTTGGAAAGAAGATAAGGAATCTTCGAATGGATCGAGGTGGAGAATATCTGAACCAAGAGTTCATCTATCTTCTACGGGAGTCTGGGATTCTATCTCAGCTCACTCCTCCTTATACACCACAGTGGAATGGTGTTAGTGAAAGGAGGAACCACACCTTGTTGGACATGGTGAGGTCGATGATGAGTCATGCGGATATTCCATTATCCTTTTGGGGATATGCATTACAAACTGCAGCATACACATTAAACTGAGTACCAACTAAGGCGGAAAATGGAATTCCATCCAAGTTATGGAATGGAAGGAAACCCACTTTGTCTCACACACGTGTATGGGGATGCGAGGCGTTTGTTAAGGCCTTCTCAGGAAACAAACTAGCACCCCGGGGCACGAAGTGTATCTTTATAGGATATCCCAAGGAAAAAAAAGGATATTACCTATATAACCCCCAAGACAAGAAAGTGACTGTCGCCAGACAAGCTGTCTTTCTTGAGAGAGAGCACATCCTCAAGAAGGATAGTGGGAGCAAGATTTACTTCAACGAAGTTGATGCTCAAGATACACAAGAGTTGGTACAGGAACAAGTTCCACAGGTCCCCGTGGAAGAGGTTCCAAAAACACAAGTACTGCGTAGGAGCTCAAGAGAGGTAAGGGAACCAGAGAGATTTGGTTTCCTAGTCACCGAGGATGGTGAATAATTATTGTTGGACAATGATGAACCTCTCTCCTACAAGGAAGCAGTAGAACGCTCAGAAGCCGCAAGATGGCTAGAAGCTATGAATTCTGAGATGGATTCCATGTATCAGAACCAAGATTGGGTTCTGGTTGATGAGCCAGTTGATGTAAAGCCTATTGGATGGAAATGGGTATTCAAAAGAAAGCTAGATATTGATGGTCAAGTTAACACCTATAAAGCAAGGCTAGTGGCCAAAGGATTCAGACAGCATCAAGGAATTGACTATGATGAAACCTTCTCACCAGTTGCCATGTTTAAATCCATAAGGATCATACTTGCCATAGCAGCTTACCCTGACTACGAGATTTGGCAGATGGATGTCAAAACAGCATTCCTTAACGGGAACCTTCAGGAAGATGTCTATATGACACAACTAGAAGGGTTTGTGACACCAGGTGAATCCAAATGGGTTTGCAAGTTGGAAAAATCCATTTATGGATTAAAGCAAGCATCCAGGTCATGGAACATTCAATTTGATGAAGCCATAAATGAATTTGGTTTCATTAAGAACGAATGTGAGCCATGTGTTTATAAGCAGTTTAATGGTAATGCGGTCGTCATCCTAGTGGTATATGTTGATGACATATTGCTTATTGGAAACGACGTACCAACCTTACAGTCAGTTAAGGTCTGGTTGAACAAGTGTTTCTCCATGAAGGACTTAGGAGAAGCAGCCTAAATTCTAGGGATCAAGATCATTCATGATAGATCCAAGAGGATGCTTGGACTAAGTTAGGGTACATACATTGACCAGATACTAAAGAGATTTAGTATAGAAAAATCCAATAGAGGATTGGTTCCAGTGTCACATGGCTTACATCTTTCTAAGAAAATGTGTCCCCAGACACAACAGGAGAATGATAGGATGAGCAAGATCCCATACGCTTCGGCTATAGGATCCATCATGTATGCCATGTTATGTACCAGGCTTGATGTTGCCTATGCACTGAGCATTGTAGGTAGATATCAAGCAGATCCAGGAGAACAACATTGGACTGCTGTTAAGACTATCCTTAAGTATCTGAGAAGAACTAAGGATATGTTCCTGGTGTATGGAGAAGACGAGGAGCTTGTCATCAGAGGGTATGCTGATGCTGGTTTTCAAATAGATCAGAGTGATCTAAAGTCGCAATCTGGATATGTTTTCTGTCTCAATGGAGGAGATGTGAGCTGGAAGAGTTCAAAGCAGCCAGTTGTCGCCGATTCTATAGCAGAGTCCGAGTATATAGCGGCTTCTGATGCAGCCAAAGAAGCAGTTTGGATTCAGAACTTTTTCCAGGAGCTTGATGTGGTGCCTAGTAGTAAAGATCCCATTACATTGTATTGTGATAATACTGCAGTGGTGGCTCTTGCAAAAGAACCAAGGTCACATCAACGGACAAAGCACATACTCCGAAAGTATCACCTCTTGAGGGATTTCTATCAAAGGGGTGAATTTTCAGTGACCAGAGTGTCCACGGAAGAGAACGTGGTGGACCCCATGACTAAAGGCCTATCTCAGCAGAAGCATGAATATCATGTGAGAGCTAGCGGGTTAAAGGTTGTTAGTAGTTGGCTCTAGTCCAAGTGGGAGTTTGTTGGAGTTGGTGGTCTAGAACCAACTACTTTATACTTTATTCATTAAATAAAAGCATTATCACATCTTGATTGTTCTTCTGCGTGACATGTCATGTGATAAAGTCTTAAGGATAGTTGTTGCATTAAAGGGTTGTAGCGGATCCCTGCTATGATGAGAACCCGGAAGTGCCATAACACTGTTCTTGAATGTATGTTCTATGGCCGGATGATATTATTTGAGGGACATAAATAATACAGGTCATTAGGGGTGAGGACTCATAAAACTTTGAGGCACCTTCTCATGGTGTGCACCCTTGGTAATATCCAGGAGGATATTATGAGAACGAGACCCGCCAGTAGGAAATCCACATTTCATAGTGTCATTGGATGTTCCTATCTACAGACACATGTATTGATCCTTAGACTTTAAGATTATTATTAATGGGGATTACAACTCGCGCACTTAGATGTATTGACAAAAACTATGACGACACACTATTCGCAGCGAAGTAGGATACGTTGGGTGCGTCACGAGTAATACAACATTAATAGATAATGCGAGAAAGGATTTGTCCCTTCTGTTCCATAACAGAATTAGATATCTTAGGCCCTTTGATGGAATTGATATAGCCTAAATAAATCCATGGCCATGGTAAGGTATGGGCAAGTTAAATTCCGGGAAGTCAAAGAAAGAATAATCAAGCACATGGGTTGATGGCACTAGCATGAAACCCGCTTGATTGGAGATATCGAGACAAATGGATTATATTACACGGTAAGCATTCGTATGAGGTAACACGTCATTGCAGTGTTAACTTCTTTCTCTATGGGTGCCTTGGCGTGTTGCTAGACGCTAACCTTGGACTTTAGGCAGGCTCAGGCTAATGCCACTGATAAAGAGGCCTACAGGGTCACACACTAAGTGTGTCCATGTATCTCAGTTAAATATTAATTTAACAAGTTAAATAAATATTATTCCTGACTGTGGTTTAATAATTATTTAAGGATGTCTGATCACATTTATTTTGACACTAGTTATTCGAGAGAATATATTGTGGACGAAATAATATATATTTATTAGCGAGTAATGCAGTTAAATTTATTTAAGAAATAAATAGTCATTACTCAAGGTCTAATAAATGTGGTGGAGAAAAAAGGAAAATAAAAGTACACACCGTGTATATTAAATATACACGCCGTGTAGTTTTATGGAAAACAAGTACACGCCGTGTATTAATTATTACACGCCGTGTAGTTTTTCCAGTTGGGATTTTGAGGATTTAATATTATTTTATTAAATGATATTTATTATAATCAGCGTGGACGCATGTCAAGGAATTAATAATTTGACATGGGGGGTTTTCAATAAGAGTTAATGAAATAAATAAAACGCGTAATGCGTTTATTTATTGTCATAACTCTATTAACCTCAAACATGATTATAAATATCCTCACAACCCAAAAATTTTGAAGAGCCATTGGTTGTGCACAACAGATTTGGATATACTCTCAAGCCAAGAGAGAATTCCCTTTCCACCACGAACGCCCTTAGGTTATGAGAGAAAGATCCTCCACCGGATCAAGGCGGTCAAAGGCGGATATCGCAAGAGAAGGTTCTTCCGCGCTAGCACTCGGAGATCCCTTCGGCGACGTCCAGAGATACGTGACACACGTGTGTATCACCGCTAGAGGAATCCTACACTTGGATTCTACAACGCAACGACGGATCACCGAATCGTGACTGAACACATCAACGAAGAAAGAATTCCAAGAAGGCAATTCTTATGCATTCATTAAATTAATTATAATCAACATATTATGATCCTCCTCAAGGGTTCCAGGACTCTTCTTTTCTTTTTGTTCTTCGTTCTATTTCGAAGATTCGGCTTTTTATATCGTGACGGATCTCGGATTGAACGTTGTTTAACATTAAAATTAAAGTTGGGAAAAACCCACCAACGCGCTTCCGCTGTGCACAGAACCTACACATTTTTCAGTAAAAAATACTTTTTTCTCCAAAACCATGGTTTCTAAAAAAAATTGAATTATAGTTATTCTATGTTTGTAAAATAATTTTTTACACTTTTTTTAATTTTTTACATATTTTTTTGAAAGAAACATTCATTTCATTTTCAAACAATACCAGTTTATCTTTTACTGAAAATTTCATAGTAATATTTTTTACATGTACAACATGAATGTAATTTTCCACCATCATGACAATTATTTTATTTTAACATTAATTTATAATTTTTAAATTTAATTTTCAATGAAAATTATCTTAAAAATGATTTATGTTTTTAAAGGTTTTTTTCAAAGTTGAAATGTTATTTTCCTCCAGAAATGTCTTATTTGATTTTCAAATAATCTATTAGATTTTTTAATGTTTATTTTCATAGAAAATAATTGCTTAAATATTTTTTGAATTTTTTTATAAGTTATTTTAAAGTAAAATTTATCTTCCTCAAAAAAAATTCCATATTTTTTTTTATTTCAAAATCATTTTCACTATAAGAATACATCATTTTCTGTCACGTATGCTTTCCCGAGGATATAAACCAGGGATAACATTACTATTTATTACTGGAATGGTTTATTTTGAAAAAATCTTTATAAAACCCATTTCTATTCCATCTGTTATACCATGAAATGTTATTATTAAGCCAAATTCATTTTTTCATGGGTTATTCTACGATGAAGTAATGAAATGATTGCGAAACTTGTATCTTTTCCAAAGGTAATGATTAGATAAAATGTTTATGAAACCAATTTCATTTAATGTGTTATTATATGATAATTTTTTTATTATATTTTGGAAAAAATATATATTATTTTAAGTATATGATGGGTGATACCTATATCCCCCTCTAATTAATTGGGTAAAAATTTATATCTCATGAGATAGACAGGACTGGAACAAGGAGTCAACCTGATTCCACAATTTACATTGTCCTCTTTGATGGTTATAGGAGTGAACCATGACTACTATGAGGGTTTGGGGAGCGAACTATTCCATTATGATATCTTTTGTATTGATCATTGACCACTATGTAAATTATTTTCTATGCTTATGGGTATACCAAAAATCTATGTCTTATGCCAATGTTATCCTCTCATTTCTCACATTCTATGATTCTCAGGTGATTAATTTATTATTAAATTCAAATATTTTTTAAATGAATCAATATTATAATCATTGATACATAGGGTGTGATTTCTGAATTTTACGCTCATATAGAAATACAATTATTTTCATGTTATTATTATGTATCTCCCTTTATTACCATTACTTTCACCTGAGATAACCATTTCTTATTCTTATTTTCCCTAGGTTATGACGAAATTTATTATGTATTATATGTAAATTAAGTTTTATATTTATGTATACCTTTAGAAGAGATGATATAGTTTACCTATCAACCAATTTTTTGTGTTTCCATATTTCCAAAGGAACTATACCTTTACAATCATCATACATGTGTTTGTGTAATGTAATACATGATAATAAAAATGATACAATATATATGTATGATAAGTCTGGGTTTTTATAGTTGATATCATAGGATAGATTTAGTTAATCTTTAGATACTAGGATGATGATAATTTAGTTATATCCCTAGAGATATTTTTGAGGATAAGTATAATGATGAATCAAAGTATAGGAAAATGACAAGGAATTATGTTTAAGGAAATAGTGAGTGGTTTCTTAGAAATTACAACACTTTCTAGATTTTACATGTGGATATGTCTCTATAATAGAGGTTCCTAGGGGTAATAACACTAAAAAGGGTTCACCGAACTATAATTTATCATCACCTGGTTCACAAGAATTGGCATTGATGCACACCTAATTTGACACTTCAACGGGGGGGGGGGGGGGGTATGGTTTGGAAATTCAAAAGAACTTTATAAAAAATCATAAAGGATTTATATATATTATTACTATAATGACCTCAGATAAACCTATGGTGTCATAGATAAGAAGTAATGTTTCGTTATTTATATATATTATAAGTAGTTTTCATGATTATTTAGTTCCCCTATATGATTATTCTTTCAGAATATGTGTTTTTTTGTCAATGTAAAGAATAAAAATAAACTGTGTTAATAAAAAGTGGTATGGAAAATGTAAGCATTTCCCACCTAATTATCTAAAAGTTCTAGGATATTGAGTGAAAAATATCATTGTTATACTCCCAAAAATTTATCAAGCTATGAAACATAGTGGACTTCTGAACAAGTGAATGAGGGAACAACATTATTTTGAGTCCTTCAGGAGGCAACATAAAAATTCCTTCAGTTGAATTATTTATCCTCTAGTTGGTGAGAAATGGATCAGTACCAATAAAATGATATTTTACATTCTCCAGTGTTCGAATCATAAAAAATCATTTTGGCGTTCTATTATTTGCAATGTGAAGCAGATCAATGGTTTACTCTTTTCAAGAATACAAGGC
Source organism: Viscum album (assembly GCA_963277665.1). Lineage (NCBI taxonomy): Eukaryota > Viridiplantae > Streptophyta > Magnoliopsida > Santalales > Viscaceae > Viscum > Viscum album. Next base: position 560,126,567 of record OY728119.1, read on the forward strand.
AACAAGGTTAAAATGACTCCATGGATTGGAATGAGTTCAAGATTAGTTTTTCAATAATTAGTTTCATTATTCTATTTATACAATGATGGATAAGTAGTTCCTCAGGCTAAATAAAAATAACGATGAAACTGTTGGAACCTATGAGGAAAATTTTACAATACATGGTAGGAATGCTTCTGGTATTGTTATCTAATTTGAAAGTAATGTTGATCAGTTCATCAGTGGATTAAATCTAAGTCTCTGATGTGAATTATTCGTAAGAGACTTTGATATATATGGAGAGATTTTCTTATGTTCCATCAAGGTAGAAATGAATGTTGTATTTACTTATCAGTCTCATGGTTTCAATTAGAAGAGAAAATTGGAATAAAAATGAAAATATAAAAAACCAAAAAATAAGAAGATGAGATTTTATTCATCTTAATGTATGAAAAGAAACATGGAGAAAATTGTATTATGTGGATTAGTAAATACATTAATTTTGGAAGGAAATTTCATCAAGAAATTTATTACTAATGTTAGGGGAAAAATCTATCTAATTATGTGAATATATAGAAAGATATACATAATAATCCACCAATACTCAAGAATTTAAAATAAAAGGAGTATGGGAAATATTTTTAGCCATGAAAAATATGAAGGTTAATCGTGATGATCGATGTCTCCAACCTATTATGTACAGGGTAAAGAGGAAAAATCATGTGATCACTATTTTTTATTATGGGTACGATAACTATGTTTTGAATGGTATACTTCCCATCCACTTCAGAACTGTTAATGTCTTATTTCACTCGAGATCTATCAATTCTATCATATATGAATAATTTTATAATGTTATTATTATTCCACCAAAATGATTAGATGAAAAATTAACAATAGAAACAACTAATTTTGAAATAATATCATCTCAAGTTTATAATTCCTCCCCTGTTGACGTTGGTGGGAATGTTCTTCCTAAAAAATCCTTTCATTCTTCCTATGGTTGAATTTGATGTTATCTTTGGCATGGATTAGATTTACCTAGATAAATACCACATAAACTGGCAAGGATATTTGATATTACAAACTAATATATTATCATATGTCAATGTGATGATAAGTATAAAATTCCTCCATAGATCACATACATTTTATGGGTTTTGATTCCCATTTAGAAGGGTTGTTTTTTATCTCAGATGGTTGGGGACGAACTATATATAGGTGAAATTATTATTATGAAAGAATTTTATGATGCATTTTTGAAATATATTCACTGTAATCCAATGGATCATGAAGTTTATTTTTCTATAGAATTCAAATCTCATGTGACACCAATTTAAAATACCCCTATAGAATGACCCCGATTAAGTTCTAGGAATTCAAGAAGAAATCCTAGGTGAACCTTGATAAAGGATTAATTCTTCCAAATTTGTCACAATGGGGTTTAAAAATTAATTGTTTAAACTAATGATGGATTAATATGAATTAATTTATTATTGGGAGCTAAACAAGATAAATAACAAGATTCAATATCCCCTACCCTGTATCGATGATTTGTTCGATCAATCGTGTGGAGCTCTTTACTTTTACAAGATTTAAATTCATTGTGGATATCATCAATTGAGGGTAAAGAAGGAGGATATACACAGGAAAATAGTCTATATAAGGTAGGTACACAATGAATACATAGTGATTTAATTCTATCTAACTAATTCCCCCACAATTTTCACGGATTTAGTGAACCAAACCATTAGAGATTACATTGATCAATTTGTGGTAGTATTTATAGATGATATTATTATCTAATAAAATTTAAAATAATACCTTGAAGATAACTTGATAATTGTACTAATGAACCCATGGAAGGATAAAATATACGAAAAATTAAAAAAATGTGAGTTTTTTAAGAAAAAAAATCATTTTTTGTCATATAATATTAAAATAGGGTATATCGATACATCCATCAAGGTCAAAGTCTATTGAATCATGTCCCATAACAATTATGGTTACTGATTTATGTTATTTTATTGAATTATCATGAAATTATTGAAATTTTATGAGAATTTATCATGACTATCTATTATAATCAAAATGTTAATTAAAAAGGGATCGAAGTGCCTATGGACGAATAAATGTGAGGAAAATATCTTGGAAATAAAGAGAAGGTTAGTAAATTCACAAGTTCATTCATTACCTTAAAATGAAGAAGTGTTTTTAATATATATTGATGCATCCAATAAGGTATTTGGATGCATTCTTATTTGAATATAATTTTTATATCTTATGGCTCGTGAATATTGAAAATTCATGATCAAAATTACCCAACTCAGAATTTGGAGTTAGCTGTAGTGATTTCTGTGTTAATAATATCGATTATTTATCTTTATTGAGAAAAATGTGAGATATAAACTAATCAAAAAAAGATTAGAGTATATATTCATAGATGAGGAGTTGAATATTCTCCATAGAATATGGTTACAATTGACTAATGATTATGACTGATTAATACATTACCACCTTGAGAAAGAGAACATGGTGGCTGATTTTTTGAGTTGAAAAGATAATCATAGTTTATCCATGATGAGGATCACAAAAAATCCAATATTTTTTGGAATTATAATGGATTAATTTGGATATCCTGAATGAAGGGGATACATATTACCTTGGTCAATTGAATGTTCTACCATTTATCCATTTGATGATTAGAGAGGTTTAGAAGGAAGATTTAGTGCTGAAAAATAAGGTTAGAAATGATCCTGATATTAACCTTTAACATGATGGAATGATAAGGTTCAATAATTGTGTATATGTTCCATCCACACCAGATTTGAAGAAGTATTTGTAAGAGGGAACTCATTGTTCTTCATTCTCTATTCATCATGTATGTGTGAAGATGTAGATATATTTGAAAGAATACCTCTAGTGGGATGACATGAAGAGGGATATTGAAAAGATTGTATCTCAGTTCTTGGTATGTCATCTAACTAAGGTTGAGAGACAAAATTATAATGTGAGATTACATCTGTTACCTATACTATAATGTAAATGGGAAAACATGATTGTTTATTTTCTCATTAGACTCCACAAAAAATTTAAAAGACATAATGGCATAAGTTTTGTAGTCGATCTCCTAAAAAAAATCATCACACATCATCCTTATTAGAGAATATTTATCTCTAGATCATCTTGCCATGATATACATTAACTAAGTGTTAAGTTTTGATAGAGTAACACATTAAATTGTGTCTGATCGGGATCTAATGTTTTCCTTAACGTTATAATGGAGTCTTTAGCAAGATCTTAATACAAATTTTAGTTCCATCCCTAGGTATCATACTCATACAAATGATTAGTCTGAGAGAAAAAATTCAAACCATAAAGGATATACTGAGATCTTTTTCTATGGAATTCAAAGGTGGTTGGGATCAACAAATTACTTCAGTTGATTTTTCTTACAATAATATATTTCACTCAATCATTTTTATGGATCCTTATTAATCCCTATATTAAAATAAATGTAGATCCCTAACTTGTTTGAATGAATTTATTGAAAAAAATGTTGGAACTTAAGATAGCTGAATAAATGGAAGACAATTTTATAACCAATCACTAACAAATCAAGGCATCTTAGAGTCTGCATAAGGCTATACAAAAAATCACTGGTCTGATATATAATTTGATGTTGTTGATAAGGTTTTTTAATAATTTCTCACTAGAATAAAGTTATAAGATTCGGGAAGAAAGGGAAACTAAACCCTAGGTATATTGGTCCTGTTGAGATTTTGGACCATATCAGGATGGTATCTTATTAGTTGGTTCTTCCACTAAACCTATCTCAATTCTATGTTGTCTCCCATTCATCTGTCTTGAGGAAGTACATACCCAACTCTTCACATGTACCAAACTTATAGTTCATACCACTGGAGCATGATCCATAAAATAATGAACAACTAATGGTGATTCTGGATAGTATAGAGAATGTTATATGGAAGATGGCCACTCACCTGATCAATGTTTTATGAAAAACAAATATTTTTATAAATCTATGTGGGAGACTAAAGAAATTATAAGAAAGAAGTATCCACATTTGTTTGCACCATAGTGATTAATTTCATGGTAGAAATTCAATTTAAGTATGGTAGAATGAAGCACCCTGAGTTTTTATGAATTGCATTTTTTAAATAAATTATATTTCATTGATATCAAGAGTTCCACACAACACTGAGTTAAAAACGTATTACACACAACACAGAGTCTATCTTACATTACACACAACCCTACGTTTTAACAAATCACAATATATTATTAATATAATTATGTAGTCATGAACATTATATTCAATCTGATAAAATTCACAATATGAATAGTAATAACTAATTTTTAAATATTATGTATAATAGTTTAATATAATGAAAATTTTGATAAAATTTACTTAATTTTAATAAAATACTTTATATGTTTTGAAAATACTATTTTTTTAAATTATGATTTGTATTGCTTTTTGAAAAAAATAAAAAATTATAAATTTAAGAACATTTATAAAATTAAATTTATCAAATAATTTTTTTAAAAAAAATAATATAAAAATTATATTAGGGTTGATTTATGATATTTTTTTGAGAAAATTATTTTTTTAACCAATAGTGGAAAATACTTAATTTTAATTGAAAAATACCTTTTTGTTTAAATTATTTATATATTTAAATTATATTTTAAATCCATTTCAAAGAAAAATTAGTTCATTAATACATATATTAATCCAATTTATGTCAATTTCATCAATTTTTTATAGATTTCTTATTAAAAAACTTTTCAAACTTTTGAACATTTTCTCTTAAAAACCCCTCCTTTTCATCACTTTAGTGGGGATAATATTAAATTAAAATTAACCACTTTTATGAATTGAATTTGGGAAAAAGGATTATATATTTCTAAATATTATAATTTATATTATATAATATGTTTAACTTAATTTTTTACCCAAATGAAAAGTGAATTAGTAAAAAATAGTTATTGCGATTACAGTAAAAATGAGTTTATTGGGGGTTAAAAAACATAAGGGTTTAAATTGAATAAATTTTTTTATAAATTATATTTTATATAAATATTTATACCATATCATGTCTTAGTCCCCTTAATACTTTTTTTTTAAATTGTATTGCAATAAAAATGTAGGTACACCTTTTCCTTTTTAAAAGTTACAAGTGTGCCACTCATCTCACTTATAAAAGAACACACCCTCTCCTCTCCACTTCACACCTTGAAACACCTTGAAACATTTTTTAATCATAAAATAACATCCAAATTAAATTCCCATATTCACTCCTCTCATTATATTATCCTTATTTTGGTCATAAATCCTATATAATAATACTTTTTTTGCACATCTATGGAGGTTACTCGAACAAGAGGTAACATTCTTCATTGAAAGTTCATATTTTATTTCTTCCTACACTTCATTCATTTATGGTTAAAAAAATTTGATATGATAAAATAAATATATAAAATATAATTATATTTTTTTATAGAAATTAAATTACCTAAAACCATCTCCACTTCCCTCAAATGGGTTACAAAATCATTATTCATGTGTATGGAAATCTATCACCCCACGAACTGATGTCATTCGTTTTTTACATTTAAACCTATTAAAGTTAGACACAATGATGAATTTATTCTTTATATATGAGATATATGATATTATTATTCATTTTTAATCATTATATCACATTTTCCTTCTTATGTTCTATTCTATGGGTGTACAATAATGTTGTTTATGTGTATGGCAGACTATCACCTCATGACGTGATGTGATTAATTAATTATTTAAATGGAAGGTAATAAGGACTGTTTTAATGAATATATTTGATATAGTTTACATAAAATTATTCTCTAATGGTAATATTTTATTTACCTTTATTTTTTTAATCCATAAATAAAATGGAAAAAGTTTTCATTCATACTAACGGCCTACCGTCTCTATGAATGGATCATTTAATTTTCTACCACTAAAATATATGGATTTATATAAGTAAATATACAATGAATATATATGATATTTATATCATGGTAAATATTATAGAGATTATGAAACCATGATCTAAGTAAGAGGACCAAAAATAAAAAATCAAAACATACACAAAAAAACAAAGTAGAGATTTCCCCAAGTGAGACATTAAAAGGGAATGGTTAATAAACAGGTAAAATGGTCATATTAAAATAATATATGGCATAATATATAAATATTTATATATAATATATGTATAATAAAATTATATTTATTATATAGTAGGTTTAATATGTATATAAATAGTCAAGACTTAAGGTAAGAGATTTTTGTCTCAATTCGACTTCTTTGATATATATACCTTATTATGCACCAATATTATTTTAAAATGTTTATATAAATACCCTTAAAAAATTAATATCATGAATTTATTTATCCTCATTATATTTTAATTTTAGTTTTCTATTATTCCTTCATGGTTATTAGGACACAAAGTTACCAAAGTGGTAAATATTTTACATGGAAATCTCATCATTTATCAATATTATTTATGATTACGTTCCTGATGATAAATATTATGATCCATCTCCAAAAAAATTAATTTTATTATCCTCTGGTTATTAATGATATTTTCAAGAAATAGTTCCATTTTTTCACACTTCGGTACAAAAAATTATTGAGATATTTTTTATAAAATCTGACTTTATTTCTCCCATCAGTTGAAAATCTATATTCTTCCGATTCCATGTCTTTTAAAAATTAATTCAAAATTTATTTTACTAATATCCTATGTTTTTTAAATTTTTTTTACCTGTGTTAGAATTTTCTTACTAAATTTTATGTATGGAATCATCATTTTATCTTCCAAACATTACTCATTTGGATTTTACTGAAAATGGTTAAGGAAAAATTGATTTAACATGTATCGAATAAATAAAGTTTCCCAGCATCATTACCATTATTTCCATTGAATATTCCTTTATAATTTTTCAAGTTTAATTTTTAATAAAATTATTTTCAAAAAAAATTACAGTTTAAAAAGTGATTTTTCAAATTTTAACGGATATTTTTCTCAAGAAATGTTTTAAATGATTTTTAAATTTATATTTATATTTTTTTGTTTATTTTAAAATAAAATTATTTCTAAAGAAAATAATTTTCAAAATATTTCATTAAAATTTAATTTTAAAAACTGATTTTCAAATACATGTTCTCTTTCTCAAGAAACATTACATGTGACTTATTTTTCAAAATAATTTTCTATCTAAGATCACATACTTTTATACAGGTTATGATCTACTGTGGATATGGACCAAGGATACCATTATTATTCATTATCAGAATTCGTTATGATTTTAAGATGTTTATGAAAATTGTTTCTCTTCCACAACTTATACATTGATAAAATTCTTAAGAAAACTTCTTATTTTTACACGGGTTATGTATTGATGAAATCATTATGATACCTATATCTTTTACAAAAGTCATGCTATGGTGAATGTTTTATGATATTGTTTAACACATATGTAACACCCCAAGATTTCATAGTACACTATCTCTTCAAACCAATTCAATAACATACGCTACACGCAACACCGAGTTCGAGCGAACCATGAATTACCAAACCAATCATTCAAAAAGCAGTTATGATTAATATTAATAGAATTTTGAATTTTATATACTCTATATAATTTTAGAATCCATATTATGTGTTTCTGGGACATAATATAAGAACAAATTAATTATTTTCAAATAAAAGAAGCATTTTTCAAAAAATGCAATTTTACTGCATTTTAATGGAGAACCCTTTTAAAATCCAATATTTAACACTTTTATATATTCAATTTAATGAAATTAATTTATTTTTTAGAATATTCCCAATTAAGCTCCCTACATCCCTATTTATTCACACCTCTCAAGCCCCTTGGCTTGTCTAAAATATACCCAATTATGCTCCCTACATCCCTATATTCCTCTTATATTAATTACCTTTAGAAGAAGGCACTTCAAGGAATCATTTTTGTTCAAACCAAAGGGAGTTACCCGATTTAAAGTTAATATCTCCTCTTAAGCTTGTTTCTTTTATTTTACTTATTCAACCCCCTAAAATATCTTTATTCCTTTATTTTATAACAAAAAAATAGCTTCAATATATTAGGTTGTTTTATGAGAATTATTTGAACTACACTTACACACACCTCCATCTAATGGGTATAAAACATAATGTTTCTGTGGACGGTGAACTACTGCCTCACGAAGAGATGATTGTGAAATCTTCTACAACCACCTCTTATGGTGGCCCTTATGATGACACTATAATTATATATGAAATTTATGAAATTTATTTTATCTATAATCTTTTTTATTTCTCTTTTACATCACACCTTTATTCTTTTCATATTGTATATATACGATAATTTCATTTGAGGATGTGTAGATTACCGCTCCCTCAATGTGATATGATTAGTTCATACCATACATGGAAGGTATAAAGGATGTTGTAAATGAGCATACATAATATATATAAAATATTATATTATACTAGAATAATAATATACCTATGTATCATTTGGCCTTCTTTCCTTTTAAAATAAAAAAAATGAATTCGAAGTAGCGTTCGTGCGTACGTACGAATTACCATATCCTTGAACGTGATGAGATTCATTTCCGATCATAACCATTCAAGAATAATTTTCATTTGATTATTATAAATAATATTTAATAAAATTATATAATTCTGTATATGAATAAAATAAATCCTATCCATAACAAAAATGACTTATGTAATAAAACATACAAAGGAAAACCAATCAGTTAACACCCAAAACAATGATATTACTTAAATATTATTAAAAAAGCAATATTAGAAGATCATATATGATATCATATTTATATATGTGGTTATTTTTAAAATTAATAACAATTATTTAACTATTATACAGGAGCTAAACATACCCTCAACCAAGGAAAAGTATAAGCTAAGGGTAAATTTCACAACCTATTTATTATCCGAGGTTGTGTTTATGTAAGTGTCTACTAGGACCTTTTTATCACCCACATCTATGTTTCTTAAAAATGTATTTCAATTTTTTTTACTATTTAATATACTTTGTTTTAAATTAATTTATACCCTTGTTTTACTTTTTATAAAATGGTTTTAATGAAATCTTTCCATCATTTTCCAAACAAGGTACTTTATGACCTTTTCGGCAAATTAAGGTAAAAATGTTTTTTAACTTATACGGTGGGTGAAATTGTTCTCTACCATTATAATACCTTTGAAGCTTCCCTTACAAGATTATAATAATATTTTCAAAATAAATGTTTTCTTTTATAATTAAATTAATTTTAAATGATTTCAAAATAGAAAGAGATATTTGTCTCAAATAGTTTTGATTTCATTTATGTCAACATCCTTTAATGAATTTTATACTTGTTTGAAGTTGATTTATTATGATAAAAATCTTCCATATTGTATTGATGGTTTTGTGATATGTTTGAATGTGGATGTTTTATTTTTATACCATTCATGGTTTATGGTTAATGTATTAACAATTCGTATTCTAGGTTTAATACGAATGTTTATGTTATGTTTCAACCTTTTCTTATGTGGAATGAATTGGACTTAGTAAGTGAGTGGTGGAGCCCAATATAGCTCCTCGATGCATTGGTAGGTCTCATGATACAAAATTGTGTCTTGGCACAAGGCCATGAAAAAAATTTTATTTTTTGTCTTGGAAAGAGGCCTTGACTATGTGGTTATGATGTCTAGCATTATGTATTCCATCATTATGAAATTATCTATTGATATTACATGTGATTATTCGAATAGTATAATATCCATGTCAATAAGTAAATGGAATTATTTGATTTATCATGCCATATTATGCTGAAGTATATGTTTAAAAGGCTTTTGTTTTAGTTTTATACGTTTCCATAAATGTTTATTCTTATTTATGAAGTTTCCACTATATTCTTATCATTACTAAGCATCTGAGCTCATCCATTTCTATTTTATTTCAAGATATAAAGAAGTATTTTATGGTTGACCTACAGGGATAGGCTAGGGGATATAAGTGTGTCCAATGGGAAAAAATGTTGTTGTTGTTTTTATCTCATGATTTAATGTAAAACTTATGTATGTGTCTAGTACATCCAAGGATACTAAACTAATACATCTTTCGAGACATGATCTATTTTGATAATGTCAATTTATTAAAATAATGCACTGACTCTAGGTAACTGGGGTCAGGGCGTTATAGTTGGTATCAGAGGAAGTTTAGTACAAACCTTGGAAACTAGATTTAGATAAACTCTGATTAGATCACATTACCCTAAGATAGACTTTGAGGATTAATATAGAAGAACTTTCTAGAATTTTGATAATGTATAGATTTTGTATGTTTTTCAAGAAATACATCAACGTCTGGACACGAGCAGGTAGAGGCAAAACTGACACAAATGTATCTAGGAGTGAAAACTCTAACAAGGAGTGTCGAGCTTGACCCGGGGTTCCTGTTATATGACAACGGACCTTGCTGCACTGTTGATTACAACACTCCTAGGGGATAGACTTCGGATAATTCACATTTTCTTTAGAAGCCATTATGAATGATTTAGGAGTAAATATTTCCTCAAAGAAAACATTTTTTATGATTATATATTATATTCACAATCTTTTCAATTTACATTAGGTATTTTACAAGTTTGGAATTATGAATTGCAATTCATAAACTAACCTAGTGTATTCCATTGTTTAGAAATGGCACCCAGTAGATGGAATGAGAACTCCAATAATACGCATGATCCAAAGAGTAAGAAGGATCATATATTTCATGATATTAAGCCAACATTTAGAAAGGAAATAGTATCCCACATATTATCATCATATGAAGAAATAGTATTATGTGTTAATAAGATGAGCAACGAATTATCTACGTCCTATGGTTTTGAAGGGAAGCCAGATAAGAAATGGATGGTAGAGAGAAAGATGGATAAAGGGAATAAGGGAAAGAAGGATTTCCCATATGTGATAACTGTAGAAAGAATCACCTTGGAAAATTCATGAAGGGAATGGGAGTTTGTTATAAGTTTAGTGAAAAAGGACACCAAGTATTTGATTTCAAGGGTCAGAAAAAGGTTTCAAATGTAAAATGCTTCATCAGCAAGGAGTTGGGAAACTATGCGAATCAATGTCCCAATAATCAGAGTATACCTCAAATGATGCTATTGGATAATAATCAAGTTATGATATTACCGCATATAAAGAGTAATGACTTGTGTTCTTATGTTGATATTAAAGAATTATGTCATTTAAGTGTTGTATCAATGATATATTGGTTATAGTAATTATGGAGTATATAAGGATTGTACTGTAGTACTATTTCATTAAGGATTTGAGATTGTGTGGTACCATGAAAAGTGACTCAATAGCAAGTTAAAATTTTTGGAAAATATATGGTTAAAGGAAAGATAAACATTAATATGGATATGATACTGTGGTATTGATTTTGGAATAAGATATGTTTGATTTGGATAAATTATATAGCATCTTATTGACTACCTTGGAATAAATTAATGGTTTTTTATTCCATCATTGTTGGTGATTACAACATTTTTGGATTTAAGGAGTATATCCAATATTCTATGATTTAGAGAAGGAATAAGGAAGTACATACCTATTCAAATATGATTTTCTGGCAATTCATTATATTACCACATTTTAAGAGAATACACAATTAAGGTATTCACATGTATATCATGTAACCTTCCTTATAAATTTTGGACTGTGAGTTCGGATAGAAGTTTTGTGGATAAGTCTAAAGGTTAGAATATATTAAGTTTGACATTGGATACTATTATTAAGTTTAAATAATTTCTTAAGATTATTTTTTTATTGTCATAAAAGGACAACACGGATGTCTGGCGACAACCTGTCACATCTGGCAAGGCCGTGAGACTTGAAAACGCAACCGAAGGCGACAAGGGTGCATCACCTACCACTGAAATACATGATTTAATGGTTTGTATAATTTAGTTTTTTTAAAAATAGTCTCTCAAATGAATTATAAATTAATTATTTTTGGGACCCTATACCATTAGGATAAGTAGAATATTTTTTAATTCTATTATCTTTTGGAGTAAAAGATTAGTTTGTGGTAGGAATTAGTTCAACAGTGAAACTCTACTTGTCAGGTGTATTTTTTCCTCTTATTCTATGAATAAATTAATTATTATACTTTAGGGAAGGGAACTTAAAACCAAAAATGTGTTATCCTAATACCTTATGTTTTGTTGAACTGATGATATTTTAAATTATCATAGATTAATGGCTTTGAGGACCTCAATTTTACCCTTGTTTGTGATCGATAACCTCAATCACTCCCTATAAATATTTATTTTTTTTACTCCAATTATTTGTCTGTAATTTCCACCAATATTCTCCTAATCGAGATCATAATTTGGTGGTGACTTGTTCATTTCTCTTTTCCTGTTATTAAGACTAAATTTCATTAACACAATTTCTGATGTGTGTTTTCCACAAAGGTATTTTTTAACCTTTTATTTTCAAAGAAAAATTTCAAATTGTGAGGATGAAATTTATATAAGGAGGGGAGAATGTAACACCCCACGATTTCCTAGTATGTTATCTCTTAAAAAAATTAATAACTTGCGCTACACACAACACCAAGTTTGAGCAAACCAAGAATTACCAAACTAGCTGTTCAAAAAGCGATTATGAATAGTATTTACTGAATTTTGAATTTTATATACTAAAAGTAATTTTATAATCCATATTATTTGTTTCTTGTACATCATATAAGAACGAATTCATTATTTTCAGATAAAATAAGTATTTTTCAGAAAAATGCAGTTTTACCACCTTTTAATGGAGAACCGTTTTTAAAACGAATTTTTTATAGTTTTATATATTAAATTTAATGAAATTAAATCATTATTTAGAAGCAGTACATAAAAAAAAATTTAGATAAAATTTTGGTACCTTTCTGATAACAAGCATATTTTGTTGAATAGTGAAAATACTAAATTTTAATTGAAAACAACTTTTTTTAATCAAAATAATTTATAGTGTTAAATTATAAATTTGAGTGGTTTTAAAGCATCATTATATTATATTTTTATCATTTAATATAATTTAGTTCATTGGATATAATTTCACATTTAAACTAGACATAAACAACTATCAATCTTTTGATAGTTATTATTTATTAAAAACACGCTTTTTGTTTTGACAACGACAATTAATTTTAAATTAATTTCTTCCATTTCTGTGTTTTGAATTTGAAAAAATGGATTCAATATTTGGAATTAGGAGGTAAAAATTGTGTAAATAGGTAACTTTTATTTTTAGACATTATGGATATTTACTTTATTAAATTTTGTTTACCATGGTTAAAGGATAAATATTGTAAATAAGTGTAAACAAATATTATTATAATAATATTAAATTACACTAACATGTGTCTTATTCTTATTGGTTGATACATTTCCAACCATGGGCTTCCTTAGGTCAATTTTATGATCCCATGGAGCCACTTGAGAGTGATAATGGCACTTTATATTAATTAATTTAAAGTAAAGACAAAAATGACAAAAACATATATGTTTTACTAAAAAAAATTTTACATGGGGATATATAAGTTATATTTTCGACTATAAATATTCATTTTAAATATAAAAATATTTCCTACATCCTGGTATTATTTATAATTTTTAGACAACAAATAAATAAAATTATTTATGACACAATAATGATGGAGTGTTTACCTCATTAATGAATGATTTTAATGAATGAGATTATAAAAATTAAAATAATGTCCAAAAACTGTCCAATTATTGTTGGATTATTTTATTTCAAACATTATTAATCTTATCTTCTACTTTAATGTGTTTTGGAACTTTATAAACCGAAAATAATTATATAATAAAATAATATTTTCAAACATTTATAAAGAGCCCCTCCTCCCCTTAAAAAAATCCATCATCTCTAACACAATATTAACACCTATAATGCCCCTTGGATCATCAAAACTCTGCCCAATTACTCTTACTACATTCCTATATTCCTATTAAAAGACTTATTTTAGGTAGAAATCACTTCCAGGAAGCCTTTTGGTTCAAACCAAAGGGAGTTACGCGATTTAAAGGTAACATCTCCTCCTAAGTTCTTTTATTTTATTTTACTTTTCCCAACCCATAAGATCTCTTTATTCATTTATTTTATAAAAAAAATAGTATTCTCAATATACTAGTTTTTTATGATAATTATTTGAACTACAATTACAAACACCCCCATCGAATGTGTATAGAACATAATGTTTCTGTGGATGGCGAACTACTGCCTCATGAAACAATGATTGTTTAATTTTCTACTACTACCTCTTATGGTGGCCATTATGACACACTTATAATTATATATGATATTTATTATATTTATTTAATCTAGAATCTTCTATAATTATTCTTTATAGTATACCTTTATTTTTTTCATGTTGTATATATATGATAATTTCATTTAAGGAATTACGGACTACCGCCCCCTCAAAGTGATATGACTCATTCATACCATACATGGAACATGTAAAGGATGGTGTTAATGAACCTAAGTTATGTATATAAAATAATATATTATACTGGAATAATATGATACCTATGTATCATTTGGTCTTCTTTCCTTTTAAATTAAAAAAATGAAATTGAATTAGCGTTTGTTCATACGTACGGATTACCCTCTCCTGGAACACGATGAGATTCATTCCCCATCGTAACCATTAAACAATAATTTTAATTTAATTATTAAAAATAATATTTAATAATATTATATTATTTTTGATGTTAATCAAATACATCCTATCCATAACAAACATGACTTATGTAACAAAACATATAAATGAAAATGAATCAGTTAACACCCGAAACTATGATACTACTAAAATATTATTAACAAAGCAATATTAGAAGATCATATATGATATAATATTTATATATGTGGTTCTTGTATAATTTATTAAAAATTATTTAACTATTATAAAGGAGGTTAATAAAACCTCGACCAAGAAAAAGTACAAGGTAAGGGTTAATTTCCCCAATCTCTTTATTATCCGAGGTTGTTTTTACCTAAGTGTCTACTGGGACCTCTTTATCATCCACATCCGTGTTTCTTAAAAGTTTATTTCAAATTATTTTTAATATTTACTATAAAATGAGTTAAATTCATTTATACCCTTGTTTTAATTTTTATAAAATGGTTTTATAAGAATCTTTTCGTCATTTTCCAAACAAGGTACTTTATGACCATTTCGACAAATTAAGGTAAGAATGTTTTTTAACTTATATGACAGGTTTGGTTATTCTCCACTATTATAACACCTTTGAAGCTTCCCTTACAATCTTATAATAATATTTTCAAAATAAATGTTTTATTTTATAATTACATTACTTTTAAATGATTTTATAATAGAAATAGATATTTCTCTCAAATAGTTTTGATTTCATCTATGCCAACATCCTTTAATGGATTTTATAGTTGTTTGAAGTAAATTTATTATGATACAAATCTTCTATATTATATTGAAAGTTCTATGATATGTTTTATTGTGTATGTGTTATTTTTATACCATTTATGGTTTATGGTTAATGTATTAACATTTCATATGCTAGTTTTAATACGAATGTTTATGTAATGTTTAAACCTTTTCATATGAGGAATACATTGGACTTAGTATGTGACGGGTGGAGCCCACTATATCTCTTCGATGCATCAGTAGGTCTCATGAGATAAACTGGTATCTTGGCACAAGGCATTGACAAAATCTTATTTTTAGTCTTGGAACGAGTCCTTGACTATGTGGTTATGATGTTCGTCATTATGCATTCCATCATTATAAAATTAGCTATTGATATTACATGTGATTACTCGAATAGTAGAATATCCATGTGAATAAGTAAATGGAATTATTTTGTTTATCTTTCCATATTATTCTTATGATTATGTTTAATAGGATTTTGTTTTATTTTTATACATTTCCATAAATTTTTATGCTTATTTATGAAGTTTCTACTATATTTTTATCCTTACTGAGCATATGATCTCACCCCTTTCTATGTTTCATTTTTCCCAGGATATGAAGAAGTGTTTTTTGGTCGACCTTCATGGATAGGCTAAGGGATGTAAGTTTGTTCAAAGGGGACAAAATGTTGTTGTTGTTTTTATCTCACGATGTAATGTAAATCTTATGTATGTATCTATTACTTCAAAGGCTACAAAAATAATATGTCTTTTGAGACTTGATCTCTTGTGATCATGACAATGTTATGTAATAATGCACCAAAATTGGGTAACAAGGGTCGAGGAATTACAACATATGTTTTATTTTTATTATGTTCCTGGTGGGACCTATATCTCCCTTCAATGCATTTGGAAAAAATGTATATATCATGTGATAGACAAGACTATAATGGGGACTGAATATAGTTCATTAAGAAACATTTTCTACTTTGATAGTATTCCTAGTGAACTTTGACTATAATGATTGTTTGAGGATTAAACCCATTAAACTATGATATACTTGGTAGTGAGCCTTTACTACTATAAAAATGTTTTTATATGATTATATATATAAAAAATATTTATGTCTTATTCCAATTTTATTCTCTCATGGGCCATATTCTTTGATTCTATTTTTATTCATGTCTTACGAACATATAATATTTATTTCATTACTCTATTTAACGATCTTTAATATGTAGAGTATAGTTTTGAAATGATATTACCATGTTCTCATACCTTTATGTTCATGTTATTCTTACCTAGATCCCCTGTATACCCTTGTTGAGAATTTGAGCTCACCGTTTCTTATATTCACTTACACTAGGTTATGATGAAATTAATTACATATGATATGTCTAAGAAGGATACTTTTTATGAGTAATTTAGTTGTAGATTATGTAGTTTACCAGATGTTTTTGTTTCTGGTTTTAAAAAGACACTGTATATTTTCTAATACTTTAGCATGTGTTTGTGTAATCCAATAATGGTTCATAAAAAATATGTAATATCTATGTTTTATAAGACTGGATATATATATACAAAACATTATATAAACCTTCCCATTTCCATAGGATGATCATATTAGCAAAATCTATTTGTGTTATACCAGGATGATATGAGCTATAAGATTTACCAATATCATTCTAGACATTGATATCATGCTTTCCCAAAGTTGGTATGTAATTATAAGGACCCTCCTAATATAATGATCTATTCACTATATATATGAATTATTTTATATTTTAATGTTGAAAATATTATACTATTTTATTTTCTCTACATTCATTGTACACTATTTATATGATGTGTTATGAACACACTTTGGTTTTAAACATGTAAGGGTGGGGTTATGACGACCTAATAAATTTACATTTCCATTCCCTGCTCATTCCCCTTTGGGATACATCTATACTCTTTCATATGAGATCCATGTAAGGGAAATAAATTAGATCATGAACCATATTTACTTATGAAACCTTGGTCATTATTAATATTTTTAGTACTTCTTAAAGCTATGATATAGATTTTATATAGGGGTTATCCAGAGTTTTTCTACTTGGGAGTTAAACTTTTGGTCTCTTTAGCCATTATTTGGTTTAGTTATATTTTACATAACAAGTTTTTTGATACCTTTTCATATCATACATAATTTTTGGGATCATTGGTTCATGTTAGAGTTTTCTTGAATGTTCATGTACGTATTTCATCATTTCTTATCTATATATATAGATAAATTGGTATCAAAGTAGAATCCATTATAGATTGGGAATAAATGTCATTGGACCTCATTTTTCATGTTTAATTCCCAATGTGAATTTATATTTTTTGTGAAAAGTTTTAGTTTCTAAAAAACCTCCCACATGGTACCTACCTAACCTATGGAATTGAAATTAGCTTCTCTATATTTGGAGGTGTTCCTGAGGTGTTTTGGAAACTCAACCGAGTGTAATTTTGGTGACCAGGTTATGGTGGTTACAATAAATATTCTTCTAGGTACATCCTAAAGTAAAGTATACATTCTTGGAGAATATATTCTTAAATAATTATAAATTATATTATTTGTCTATTTATTTTTGGGTACTAATTTCTATTCATCCTAAACTAAATTATAAAGTAATTTGAGATTCTCATCCAAAATATAGATGTAAATTAGGGATTTATTTATTCCATAATGTAAATAAAAACTCCATCAAACCTAACAAAACCAATCACATAAAACATCTGAAAGTCATTAACTATTTTTTTAAATAGTCTTGAAATTAATTTATTTTATGAATTATTACACTACTTTAAAAATTTTATCATTTTTCTATGGGTATGTTGTCAACCTAATTACAGAATCCATGAAAATTGTTGCTCACTTCCTTATGGGAATTTTCAATGGCTACAACAACCCTATCTATTAACAATACTACACATATAGCTATTTAAAAATTAAAAACTCATAAATAAAATAATTATTTTACTTCTTTATCATTGTAATACCCTCTATTTTAGTTTGATATATTTTTCAATAATTCCAATGTGTGCTTACATTATTTCACAAACAATACCAAACAAGAATAAACAATTATAGATTTTATTGTTGTAAAATATTAAAACCTAAAATTAAATGAACCTTAATATCAATATATATATATAAAGAACATGATTATAAAAATTAGAATAGGAATATAAAAAGAAATAAACTAAAATACTGTAAACATCATGTATTCTTCCTTGTGGTCTCCCATAAAAATCATACTTCTAAGTATAACAATAGAATGAAAGAAAAACATGAGAAATTTATAATATATTTTGGGAAATAAATGGAGTAATAAGATTAATGTATTTTAAATAAGTATTTAAGGATATATGTGGCAATTGAAAAGGGTAATATGACTGCTAAATGTCTCTTGGAATATAGAGTTGTTGGGAATACATATAGTAAATAGGTACACTGAATTTATTATAATTGACATATAATACTTTTATAGAAGTGAATTATGCATTATAAATAATAAATTTTAAATGTATATTAAATAATAATAAAAAATTAATAAATTAATAAATTATAATAAATAAAAATATAATCATTCATCAATTAAGAAATTATTTTCTAAAATATTTTTTAAAAAACTATATATTTTTGTTTAAAAGTAAAAAATACTCAAATTGGAATTTAAATTTAAAAATTAGGTAATAGGGTTAATTATACTTTTTGGCTAAAAAAATAATATTTTGGAATGATTTTTGAAATATTTTCATAAGTAGTAAAT
The DNA here is from genome assembly GCA_963277665.1 of Viscum album. Lineage (NCBI taxonomy): Eukaryota > Viridiplantae > Streptophyta > Magnoliopsida > Santalales > Viscaceae > Viscum > Viscum album. The sequence continues at coordinate 560,145,882 of OY728119.1, forward strand.
GTTGTAAAACACAATGTCTTATTAAAATGATATATAAACATATAAAATCACAATACCACTCAGTAATTGTGTCCAATATGAATTTACTTTGTTTTTTAATCCATGGTGAACTTTAGGATTCAAAATGAAATTTATTAATCATTTTTGAAGGAGTGTCTTCAAATATGGCACTAAAAATATTCTATAAAAGAACCCCACCTATAACCATTCCAAACCACACATATTGTTTGGTATTATTCATAATATCTTCCCATATTTATTCTAATAAATATCAATATAATTTTTTTGGATATTTTAGTCACAATAAGATATTCTAAATACTTTTTAATGTTTTATTATTCCAGGTTATTAAAAACATTGCATTATCCAAATATGTAAAATAATTTATTTAGACTCTCATTATATATATAAATAATATTAGAATAATATGTAATTTTTTACTTGTATTTTATAAAATTTAAAAAATATTTCTCTGAAAAAAATTTCATATATATAGCCACAAATATATGTTATAATCCTATAAGGATTCTTAACATTAATAAGGGTATACATTCATGGTACCATAAAAATTATTTATATAGATAATTTATTTTTATAACTCATGAAAATATTTTATTTGCCTATATTATTTTTATAAACAGATTATATTATGTCATTTTGTTATATTTATCCCAATTTCCTTATTCTTGTGGTTCATATTTATAAGAATATGTTTATGTGTTGGGTTATTTTAGAATTATATATCATTTCAATCCAGTAGGTAAATATTTACAACTCATGAGATAATTATGTTATGAGACATGGGTAGTAAATGTAGCATTTTTTATGGTGCTTGGGTGGTCATCCTAGTCAATTTTTCTATGATTGTCTTATACATTAACCATGAAATATATTTATGATCTCATATTATTATATATGTTCCATATTACTATGTCATTACACATTCTTATTTTATGATTCATGTTATGTTTCCATGGTTCATGTTCTAATGTGCATGATTTTCTTATGTTATCACCAGGAATATAGATTATGTTTTTGTAAATATATATTCATTTTATCCTCATTTATTTCTGATATTTTTTATTATCATCCATGTTACAGTGAATGAATTCTCGTATATATTACCCCTTACTAAGCATCATATTTCACCAACTTCTTCTACATTCCTTTTTAGAAGGTAATAAAGGGGATTATTATATATGATATGCCTAGAAAGAAGTAAGGATTTGATAATATTATGAAAGAAATATGTATTCTATGATATATTATGTTGTAATTATAGATAATCTTTAAATGTAATAATACTCTAGGTTAGGATTGTATGTTTTAGTTGTGAGGAGTGATATATAATAATGAAAATTTACATAAAATATATGATTTCTATATATGGGTTTTTTTAGTTGGAATTAATTTGGGGATTAGTTAATTTGGTTGATTTGGTTAAGAAGAAGAATATGATAATATGTAAATCATAAAATGTATAACTACAAGTGGCATGAGTTAAATATAATGTTTTATAAGATAAGATATATAATTATTAATTTTTTATAATCGTATGATTATTTACACTTATTTATTGGATATTATTATTTGTTATCCATAAAATCCATTTTAGTTTTATTATGTGATTTAAAATAGAATCATCTAATGAGATGATGATAGGTAGACATATTATAAATACAAAAATTGAAAAATTATTATCTAATTATAGTTATACTCATTCATTCATTTGATAACTATTTTATAAGACTATGTTTCAAAACATTAAGGATTAAATATTTAATTATCAGTAAAACTTGGATGTGGTTTGATTATTGTATCCCAAGTTTATAAATCTACATTGATTGAAGTTTTTTACAAAATTAAACATTAAAATATAGTTATTTATTATATAGAGGAATTTATTGTGATTTTTTTATGGATTGGATATCTATAATTACATCACATATCAATTTATTGGATGTGGGAAAATGATTTTTTGTCCCAAATTATCTCATGATAATATATCGATATAACAATTATTATAAACATCATATGAAAAAATTCCTTTATATGGGTCCCAAAATGAAATAATGGGGGGTATTATGCTCAAATAGTTTAGGAAAAATCAACAATAATAATATACCATATTTTTTGGAATATATTCATATATTTCCCATATTGTTTTATAGTATTCTACTTAATACTTATTTTTTTAAATAAAATCATACTTTACCCTATGCCTATATCAAAGTGTCTTTATACAATAGTATCTATTGCATCATAATAATTGTAGAAGAAACTAAAATTGAATTTGGATAGGGTTTTTATATACCCATGTGATTTACCATGGGGTGTTCCAGTCATCATTATCAATAAAAAGAATTGATGAATGAAAATTTTCATTGTTTGTCATGTGATTAATTAGATAATGAAAAAGAAAACGTATCATAAACATAAAATTCATGACATTATATTTCAATTTATTGTGGATGAATATTTACGAATTGTGAATCATAAATGTGGATCCTAAAATAAAGGTAATAAGATAATATATACAATGGGAAACCTTTCATACATTATTTAGACAATATAAATTCATAATGATTCCTTTTAAACTTATATATATGCTAACTGTCTTAATAGGTATGATGATGATAGTCTTTAGATATTACCATGAAAAATTTATAGTAGTATTTATAGATTACATTATCATATATTCTAAGAGTAAGGAACAATATTAAGAGTATATAAATATAATTTGGATGACTGAATAAAATAACAAATCATATACCAAATTCTATAAGAATGAATTTTGGATATAGAAAGTATTATTCTTGGGTCCTGTAATCAGGTGTGATGATATATATATGGATCGTTCTATGGAAGAGGTGACTTAAGAATGCAATAGAATAATAAATATAATAGATAATTTATTTTTTATATTAGTAGAATATTATTCACAATTTTTGAGAAATTTATCATAAATATCACATCCACTAACCAAGATAACTCATAAGAGAGAAAATTTTCTCTCTGTAGAATAATGTGAAGACATCGTCAGGGAGATTAAGAAGATGTTGGTCATTAAACATTTACTCAGACTTCCTTACTGTAGATACGTGTATTTTTATATAATGATGAATTGAAGAATGTTTTTGGTTGTGTTCTCATATAACAAAAGGTATGGTGGATGCTTATTCCTCTTATAATTTACTACCCATGAGAATAATTACCCAACACATGATTTGAAGTCAATTATATAATATAATAATTAAAAGTTTATATGGATTATCATTCAAGTTGGAATTACGATATATATACTAATAAAAATATTATAAATTATATATTATCATTGAATGATTTGAACATGTATTTTGAATGATGGTTACAATTGATTCAATATTATGATTTTTCTCACATTACTATATTGTAAGGGAAAGCAAGGTGGAAAATTCCCTTAATACAATGGATCATGATACATCATTTATGATTAATAATAAAAGAGACCAAATATTTGTGGATATGTAATTTATGGACATGGAAATCATATGTTAATGGATGAATTCACACCTTTACAAAATTATATCCCAAGAATATATCGAGGAGGAAAAAAAAAGGATAATATAGAGATACAAAATAAGGTGGGAAATATTTTATACATCAACCTAGAAAATATATATTAACAAAATTTGGAACATGTATATGTTTGTCCTCAATTATAGAACTAATGATAGGGTTGTAAAATGATACAAAGTTATTCTCATTCTATATTAACTTAGGGATCCATAATATGTATATAGATTTTAGGTAACATTTTTGTTAAATAATTTGAATAATGAGATTTTAGAATATACATCACAGTGTTTAGCATTCTAGTAAGTTGAGGATAAAATCAGATTTATAAGGGGGTGATTCTAATATTACCCACACCTATATGAAAATGAGAAAACATCATTATAAATTTTCCCACTAGCCTTCCCAAAACCTATAAAGGGAACAACCCAATTTCGGTTTTCGTAAATTATCTTTAAAATTTTGTAAAGTCATTAATATTAAATCACATTTATCACTTGATCAAATTCCCAAATTACACAAAAATAAAGCGGTGACTCTATATAGAGTATCAAGTCCAATTATATTATATCAATATCCATGTCTCATCTCAATTTAATAAATGATTCTTTAACAATAATCAAATAAAAAATTATAGGTTAACACTTTGTATCATCATAAAAATGATGGTAAACATGAGAGAAAAAATTTGGACTAAATAATATGTGTCAATATCTTTCTTGATTTATTTTAAATGATACTAGGATTCACATTTTTAATTATCCAAGTATTTATATAATAATAGTTTTCACAAAATAATTAAAATGGAACCATGTGAGGCTCTATATTGTAAGAGACAAATAACTCTAAAATGTTGCGATAAAGATTCTGAGTGAAATATATTGGGATTTGAACATGATCAAGTACTGATAATTAATATTTATACTATTCTTTAATATATTAATATAGAAAAAAAACAATATAAAACTATATTGGTAAACATTATTGAGATACAAAATTTGATGCTATAGAAAAATTATTCCATAGTATATCACTGTGGAAGAGAGTTAAGAGATTTAAGAAGAAGGGAGTGCTCGGCCGTAGATATATAACCACATTTAACATTACTTATCACATCTAAACTACATATTATTGATAATATTATCCACCAAACAAATCTAAAAAGCACAACATATTCTATGTATCACTTTTCATGAAGTATATAACATTCATTTCAAATATACTAATATCAAATGTTCTATAACTAGATCATGATCTATATTATGTTGAATGACCAATGGAGATTATGGATCATAGAGATAAAGTATCTTGTAAAAATAATACTCAACTTTTAACAGTTCTATGGTGAAATAATAACTTTAAAGAAGTGATATAGGAACTTAAATTTATAAAGAGAAAAAATTATCCTCGTCTTTTTTATCATAGAAATGAACTTTTAAAGGTGAATTTTTTAAGGGTGTAGAATTTAAAATCACATATTTTATTATGAATACTATAATAATTTTCAGGTATTAAATAACATGTTTCACTTGAAATACAGAATTAAAATAAACAATTTTTTAATTCGTTGATGTTTAATATAACAATATTAAATGAAATAAACATTACTGTTATATTAAGGATATATAAGAACATAATTATTAAATTTGTAATAGTAATATTAACAAAAAAACAAAAAAATCAATATTCAAGTATTGTTCTTCCCAGTCTCCCATGAAGATAATTTCCTTGAGTATAAGTATATAAAAAATGAAAAATAGAGAAACATGATAGAAATTAAGGAATATGATGGATGGTTTTTAGATAAGTAAATTGGGTTATATTTTGAAATAAAACTCAAAATATGATCAATACATTCTAATTATTATATATATAACCATTGGGAATAAATATAGCTAACATTTATATTGAAAATGTTATAATTTATATATAATTATTCTATAGAAGTAAAAAATGTATTTGACATTGTATTTTTAGCATGTTTAATAAATACTTAACATCTATTAAATAAATAAAGAATGATAATAGATAAAAATATAATCATTAAATATAGAGAAATTCATTTTTATAGATAAAATTATTAACTTAAGTATTATATATTTTTATTTAAAAGATTAATTTTTTATATTTATATTTTTAATTTATTAAAATATATTTGATATTTGGAATCAGTATTTCAAAATTAGGCAATAGGGAAAATTTCATTTTTTAAAATAAATAATTATCATGGGTTAATAGTGAAATATATTGATAAATTTCATATTGGATAAATTACCATTTAAGGTGTAAATATTATATAAACTTACATAATCTAAAAATAAATCTATAACTATTGCTTATTAATTTTTCCACTTATGGGACACTTCCCTACTCAAAATGACCCTCCTTAACCATTAATGATATAGTATTTTCATATATACAAAAAAACTCATATATTAAAGGTCCTCATTACCCATTATGAACCATAAGTATCATTTGGTTTCCTCAATACTTACTATCCAAATTTACTCATACATATAAATCTATTTGAGTTTTGGTAGAATATGTATGTTCCATAACTTCTAATCATGGATTTTTCACTTATTTTTTTGTCCTTTGACTATATAATCCACATATCAGTGGGGGTATGCTAAAATGTTCAAAATGATTTGGGAGTTGTTAAATATTCATTAATATATTTAATATCTCACATTTTTTCTTAGGGAAAACCATAATGAAAATATTAAACCATAGCTCTCTGATTGGGATAAATTTCTGCTAGATCTCTCCATTGGATACACTCTGATTGATGAAATGAGATCTGATATATATGTTCTTGTACATTGAGTGTTTAAATAAATTTTATTATATATCTTTACGATATGGATTATCACATATAGTTTACAGAGAATTTCAAATTTTGACCCTCATCTCATCGTGTTGGTCCTTCTCCAGATTATATTTGTGAAAGGACTGTTGGATGTTATATACTCAGCCTACATAGTCTGAATAGGTGTTGTTTCTTATATTACCAAATTGTAAAGCTATATACAAAGAAAAAAATTAGACCTCAATTGGACCATTTTTCATCATAGTTACCTTCGTAGCATGCATGTGTAAATATATACTATGTTAAGTCATTTTTACTCAAGTATAATATCACAAAACTCCATGTTCTTTGACATATTTATGTAATATTATAGTAGGAATAAAATATGAATCATTTGGGCCACTTTGATATATACTATAGATACTCAAAGAATATATAATATTTTTTGTAGAAGTTATGAGATATAGTCCGATATCAATCAATTTTTTGAATTATATGTGATAGGAATTATCACATTTAGAATTCATTGAAAACACTAATTCCACTTTAATTGGAGTAGATACTAATTTTGAGTCGACCATCAGAAAACTATTTAATGATTCATGGGAATTATTATCTTCTGAAAAATATATATAATTTTATTTCCATATCACTTATAGTAATAATATGTTTCATAGCTCATCTTATAGGGAAATCACAAAATTGTTCCATATTTTAATAAATTTATTTCTTTCACTCTATTTTCCCCCTAAAAATGATTCCATGAAGATAAAAAACTACAATGGGAGAACCACATTCACATCCATGATATACAAGTATTTTTTTCCATTTTTCGTCTTGAAAATTCCATGTCTTTAAAAATGTTTTCCAACCTCGAATACCATAAAATTGTTGCATTATTTAAACCATATAATGCATTGTTTAGTTTTCATAATTTAGAACCATAATTTTCATAAAAAACCTCCAAGATTTTCAATATACACTCGTTATTTAAGGGGACCAGTCAAGAATAAAAATTGAAGATCAATATGATATATTGTATACTACTTTTAAGATACTACATAAAGTAAAATTCTAATGGATTCTATTATAGTTACCTAGTAAAAGGTTGTTTTAATGATTAACCCCCTAAACATGAGATTATCCTTCATAAAAAATCTCAAAGATGTTCCTTGTAACTTCTCTCATGTCATTCTATTTATTTTTGAATAACCATTTCATTTAAATATAATTATTATTAACAAGTCTTGGAACAAGTTCGAAAGATTCATTATTTTAAATATGATCTAGTTTCACATTCAAAGATCCAACAATTTCATAATACATTATATGTTTATAAATTTAATGTGTCTCAATTTGAGAAATATGAGCTGATTGGTTTCCACATATTAGTTTTCTACAAGTTTGGATTGGTGGGGAATCACATTCAATGATATTTTCTACCTCTATATTCATCTTAAACATATGATATCTTTTGTTTTTCATTTTAAATATTCTCCCCTTCATAACTGGTCCCACTAGATTCAATTTGAACTAGCTTTGGTTCAATTTCAATCTATATAATGTCATCTTTTCAAAAAAACACCACGTTGTCTTTGGATATATACTCAAAATATTTTACCACTAAAATATCAATTACAGGTTTATTTTTTTATATTTTTACATTATAATATTCATCAATTTTGTGAAGTCTTTTTTTCACCCTATGTATCCCATTCCACTTGATAGATATCCAAAAAATGCACCCTCTTCTAAATTATCTCCAAACACACACAACATTACTTTTTTAATCATTATCAATCAAGGACTAATACACATCGTGAAGTACTACATTGTGGGATATATTTTGTACCAAAATTTTCATGGCTCAGGGTTTTCATGTATTATTTTTAAATATTATATGGATTGTTTTTGAGACTAGGCACTAAGATTGTGTGTTATTCTAAGGCATGGTGTGCACAGAATAAACTTTTAAAATATATTAATCATATTAAATATCTTAAATGTGATATTTTCTTGAAAAAAGTTTAATAAATACTTAATGGATATTCAGATAAGAAAAATGAGGTAACCATTGAGTTTAGAATGAAATATTTACCCTAGGAACAACTTAACATTAGTTGGCGTGGGTTGTTTTTAGAAAATTTGTCACTGACGTAAAATTAAAAAATTTATTTAATAAAAATTATTTTGACATAGGGACCTAGTCTTCTATTTAAATACAAGATTATGCAAAAATCACAGGGTTTACCTTATAACCATGTGAATTTTTTTGTGTGCCATTATAGTTTTGGAGGATACTAGATTGGTGAATGACAAACAATTTTGAAATTATTTATCGACAATACTTAGATTCGAAAAATCTTGCCAAAAAATGTGATGTGATAATCATTCTTCATCATTGATTGAACTGAATCGAGGTAGAGCGCGTGATTCAATTTTTTTTATTTTCTTTATCTTTATTTATATGATGAATGAAAATTAATCGATGACTGGATTTGTTTGTGGATCGACCACCTTGTGGGATGGGTTTTTAGGGGTGATTTCAGATAATTTTTTTGAATCTATTCATTGTTTATATTACAAAAATGAATCGATATCACCATGAAAATTGATCTACGTTCATTCTTGTCCTTTGTTCTAGTGATTTTCACCAATGGCTCTGTGAGTCACCACGATTGTTCTTCATTTAGACCAGGGTTCAACTATTCTTAATCAATATATCATTTCACACTCGTTTATTTGTGTAATGATCCAATATCATTGATCTAGAATTAGCATGATAAGAAGGAGGTGTGATGCTAGAGATGAAGTGATTCAGATAACTGATGATTCCTAATTTCATGTACTATGTATTTCTTTGTCACACAATGAAGAATGATGATTAAATCTGTTACTTGAGAAGATTAGAGAATGGGATGCATTGTCTAATGATGTAATATCTTGGAAGAGATGGTATATTTATTTTATTGGAAAAATAATCATGGGATTAAAGGTGGATGGCACTAGATCTAATGTAGATAGCTGATATGGGATTCTAGAAAATATCATATAACATGGCATGTAATCTTGGATTACATGGAACGTGGGCCCCCATTAGAGGAAAATAGGGTTTCAAGAGGAAGATAAGGATCATAAAACATGTGACCCCTATCACACAGATGGTTACACTCCCTAGTTGACACAAAATGTACTCCGGAGAGTACACAATCATGGGTTGGAGTACACAATAATGAACATGTTGTGTACTCCCACACAGACACGAATTGGCATACACAGACACGTCTTTGGTACATGAACATGGCCAGGTGAAACAAGTATGATACCATGTGTCTATACATTTCTTACAATCCTTATACATGCTGGGAATATATAGACTATATTTTGTGTAAGGCTCTACCACACAGACATGACTTTGGATAGAAGGACCCATCGTGTATCCATTGGGAAGTTCTGCATACTCCCTTAAAGAGTGTTTTGAGGCTACTTGTTTTCTTAGTTTGTACCAGTATAGGATTAGTGAGTTCCCTTCATCCTTTACCTTAAGGTTATATTTCAACATTACTTCCATGGCATTGGATTGTGATCCCCTCTAGAGTTCGAGACTTAGATAGAGTTGTGGCGTCCCTCTGGGAGACTGCAGTGAGATCCACTATCATCCTTTGTTCCCTAGTTGGAGTTTGTGGGATTAGAATAATATCCCTAAGGAGGGAATTTATCCTCCTTTTAAAAATCCATATTTCTAGGGTTGGTGGAATCATTGACATACAATCCCTTGCATAGCGGGTCGATCCAGATTAGGTTTTTTCTATCCCCCAGAGGTTCTGGGGGTGACCCCCTATCTATGTATCATAGTCTTTTAGACTAGTGTGTCCTCATTGGGACGTTTAAAATGGGATAGACCAATTATTTTCTTATCTTTCATGATAACATAGATCATGGAGTGAGTTCTCCCAGAACGTGCATTGCTTCAAGTAAAATCTTGTGGCTGACCATTGGTTATGACTGTCATATAGTGTGGGATCCTTATAAAGTATATCCAATTTGTTTCTATTATACATTGATTGTAATATATTTTATTGAGATAACTATACTTTTTACTTCATGTTTAGTGTTTTTACGGTGTCCTACTAAGTATTGTTATACTCACCCATGCACGATCATTGTCCTCACATGTTGTGTCTTATGCAGACAGTGACCCTTTTGATGATGTCCTTGGAGGGAAATGAGTGGGTGGAGAGTAGCTAGTGCTTCATAGTCTAAGGTGATTATCAAGAGTCTACTTTTGAATTATTCATCACCCTTGGATAGGTTTGTACTCTTTTTATTTTTGGTTGGGCTTGTCTTTGGCCCCTATTCTATTTTCAGTACTTTTCCATTGTACTATGTTGCGGGATCTTAGTTGCATGCGTGAATTTGTTTTAGATTTTTTCATTTATGTGTTGTGTGGGATTGGAGATGTGTGTGTGTTTACAGGTAAGTTAGGATAATTCCTTCCATTTCTGGGATCTTTCTATATGGCACTAGTCATTATCCCCTGGACTATTGGAAATGAGCTTTGGGTAGTCACGAGTCGGACCTTAGCAATTTGGGTCATGACATAGATCTATCAGAGGGGTTCATTTCTACTTTATGACCGGTATTCTTTGATATTGGTTTGGGGAAATATTATTAAGTGTTTCAAGTTTTTATTTCAAGACTGAGAATCTAGTTTTGGTGTGAAAACTGACAAATCCATACACCAGGACTCTAAAAACCTTTTTTTTCAACTCAATACATGAGAACACATATTGAATGGAAAATAATGGTACATGCATCATAATGGAATGGATTGTGGTTTCCATGTCCTTCTTGAGTCATATCCCCAGAAAAAATATATTGACTTTGGTACATATTATTTTATTTTTGGATGCATTCACCTCGACATCCAGCTAGGATTCCACCGTGTGGTCATGAATATGATTCTCCTAGCGATGAGGAATCAGTATAGGGGATTGTACCAGATATAGAACATTTGGTTTGTTTACCATATATACCACCACCCATAGAGTAGAAACTAGAACTATCACTACCAACTTAGGATGCACACCATTTGAGTGAGTTTCTTGTGTTTTAGTAGTAGTGACCTACAATATATCATGGTGAGCCATACCCATAGCTGGCTGAGGACTGGCTAGTGGAAGTCACTCATGTTTTATTACTTGTGAGAATACTTGTCGACCAGATGTTGGTTCTTGATGAAAGTATTATTCATGGATCTGTAGTGTGATGGTGAATCTTTTTGAATTAGTCACACAATGAGACAGATCTCTCCTAGACAGACTTTGAGTGACTCTTCATAGATTAGTTCTATCCGGCCATGTTATGATCAGTATGCATACAAGAGATCATGCATATGTAGTAGGGAAATATGACCATGGTAGAGTATTATGCATGGTTTAATGATCTACCACATTACTCCTTGAATATGGTATAGAACCAGTTATTCAGTGCTTAGACCATTGATCAGGGCTTTCACTAAGATATCAAGGATTAAGTGGTATCTCTTAGCATTTCCACTATGTTGGAGTTCTTGAGCAAGCCTTTTTGGTAGAAAGTATTATGGAAGAGATGATACTAGTAGTGGGAGATATTAGAGGGAATCCAATAGATGATACCTCAATAGTAGGTAGATGAAAATAGTAATAGTGATTCAAGAAGGTCAGACACTTCAGGAGATGATCCTAGGACTCAAGGTCAATGGTGAAGAGCTCTCGGGGTAGCTCAAATCAGCCAAGGGACATGCGGTGTTTCTCTAAAAATGGTCTGGGAAATATGGCTTGAGATTTCCTAACCCATTATATATCTTATCCAAAGATGGTTGAGGGACCACTAAGATAGAGACAAAGGTAGGATCATGGGGGTCTGTAGGGATAAAAATATGGTAGTGGGGCTGACAGGGCATCAATAGGTGGTCATATATTCGAACTATTACCACCACCACCCCCATGTGTTCTACACTAAGCTTCGAGGGCTGGTGGCCAGGGACGAGACAAGTTGCAAGCTATGTAGGCCTATGAACTAGAGACTCCAAGGATGATAAGAGATAAAATATATGTATTTTCTACATTATGTTTAGTATTTATAGACATAGGTGTTACCCATTCCTTCCTTACTACTTCTCTGGTTAAAAACATATTGATTCTGGTTGATATTTTGACTTGACCCTTATGGTTGGATACTCCAAAAAGTGGTAACTCAATGATTTCGCACATGTGCCAATTGAGAAACGTTACTCTTGGAGGTGAGAGTTTTATATGGGCTCAGATTTTTTTATTAATAAGGCCTTATGATGTCATCTTAGGTATGTAATTTCTATCTATAGATTGTGCCTAGAATGACTATTTTAGGTGAAAGGTATGGAGTGTCTACATTGATAGGACCATGTTTCCTTTTTTGGTGAAAAGGAAACCTAGGAAGTGTAGGATGGACTCATTCATAGGAGGGTTTATCTGATTACTCATTAGTTGGATATATTAACCCTAGGTGCATTGGATGTTGTTGTAAAGACCGTAAAATTCAAGGGAATTTTTTTTTCTTAATTTTCTTTGGATTTTTACAAGAGCGCGGTTTCAGACGGCACCTGATTCCGAGGCCCGGAGTGCCCGGAATCAATTTCCGAAGTTTGGCTCGGGTACGTTCAGTGAACGAACGAGCGGGAATTCCTAACTTTTGATCCGGTGCTCGGAATTGAAATCTGAGGGCACCGATGAACTCGCAGCGCCGATATTCGCTTAATGAAACCTTTTCGGGAGTTGCGTTTGTTGCGGGTTGAAAGTTACGTTTTGGGGTTTTTCAGTTAAGTTAAATAAATTTGTGTAAAACAAATTTTATTTAAACTTATTAAAAAAAAACCTACCTAAGGGGGTTGGAAGTGGGACCCACACCCACTTAACCTCCCTTGGGAGGATTAAGTGTGGTGGGGCCCACACGAACCCCTAAATCTTTTAATAACCTCTCAACTTCCCCCTTAAACTCCTCTTTTAATAACATGACAACTTTGTTAATTAATGGAGTTGAATTGTTTGAATTGTTTGAATTTCAAACCTTTGAAATTCAAATTGATAATTGTGTGAATAAAATAAGTCTTTAGCTTATTTTATTTGGGTTAGAATTCTCTAGCCACCTTGAGAGAATTTGGAGCCTTCATCTTCTTCTTCTTCAAGCTTTGACGAAGAACGCGAAGAAATCGACGAAGAACGCCACGTTCTCGGGAATCGTCTTTCGCGACGCCATACCCGCGACACCGACGACGTCTTCTTCCGCGTCATCTCTTCCGCGACGATTTCCCACGACGAAATCGTCGTCAAAGAACTTCGAATCCTCGCTTCACGACATCGACGTTCTTCTTCCGTGACGCCGACCACCGCGACGCGTCTTCCGCGGGTCGTTGACATTCATCGTTCTTGAATCCAGAGGTAGGGGATGTTATTTATTGTTTATTTTTATTCCATTCTTGAATCATGGATTTTTAGCATGACTAAATGTGTGGCTTTCGGTTATTCTTTAGTTATGTTATTATTTAACGTGAGGGGGGTCGGACCGCAAGAACACGGCCGAACCCCCCCTCCTCAGTTCTCGTTTTATTCATGCGGGTGGAAGCAAGAGGCGTGGTGCCGTCGCACCACGCGGATGAACATGCTTATAATTTTTCCGCAACCCGTCGCGCTTCGCCGAGGAGAGATTTCAAGAACGCGACGCCGTCGCGCCGCGTTGGGAGGATTCATGGCACGGCGAAAGGGGCGCGGTGCCGTCGCACCGCGCCGGACGACGAACACCGCGGCCGGTTCCGGGCCGCGGTGAGACGAGGAGACCGCGGCCGGTTCCGGGCCGCGGCGGAAGGAAAGACCGGCGGCCGTGCCGCCGGCGTCGGGAGTCGAGGGCGGGACCGGAAATTCCGGTCCCGTTGGTAAAAACCGGCCGGCCAGCGGCCGGCCGGATGTCATAAAAACCGGGGGATTAAACCCCCGGCCGGTCCATCAAGACCCCCCTCTTAATGAGGGGGGCGGTTCATTTAAGAAGGGGGGGGGGCAAAGCCCCCCCGGTTTTCTTCAGCCGGCCCCCACTTGTGGGGGCCGTTTCTTAGCAAGGCACGACTTAAAGCCGTGCCGTTTTGTGAAACGCGGGGCTCAGCCCCGCGTGCCTTCCGCCGCCGCCACGCGGCCCGCCGCCGCCACGCGGCCCGCCGCCGCCACGCGGCCCGCCGCCGCCACGCGGCCCGCCGCCGCCGCCGCGCGGCCCGCCGCCGCGCCGCCGCCCGCCGCCACGCGGCCCGCCGCCGCCGCCCCGCGGCCCGCCGCCGCGCCGCCGCCCGCCGCCACGGGCCCGCCGCCGCCGCCACGCGGCCCGCCGCCGCGCCGCCGCCCGCCGCCACGCGGCCCGCCGCCGCCGCCACGCGGCCGGCCGCCGCCGCCGTCCGCCGCCGTCCGCCGCCGCCGTCCGCCGCCGCCGGCCGCCGCGCCGTCCAGAGGGGGGGGTCGGGCCGGGTCGGCCCGGACCCGGACCCCCCGTTTCGGACCAGATTCGGTTCTTGGCTCATAACTTGAGCCTCGGACCTCCGAATGACGAACCGTCTGCGGCAACGCGATCCTTGGATCGAGACGGTCGTTTCGGTATATCGCACTCAAGGTTTCGGATTACTTTGAGTTCGGCCGGGTTGGTTCGTTCACGAAACCAACCGGGCCTTCGGAGCGGAAACGCTCATATCTTGAGCTACGGACGTCCGATTGACGTGCCGTCAGTCGCGTAGTGTTCCTCTTATTGAGACGGATCTTTTGGCATACTCCGCCCGAGGTTCGGACGCAGGTGGAGTACGGTCGGGTTGGTTTTGCCTTAAAAACCAACCGGGCCCCGGAGACGAAAATGCCTATAACTCTCAGACCGGGCGTCCGATCGACGCGCCGTCTGTTGCGTTGAGTTCCTGTTGACGATACGGAACTTTTGGATACATCAACTTCGGTCTTCGTGACAGTTGATGTATCAGCCTCTCGGCTCGTGGAGCGGACCCTCCGTACGAGCTTGCTGTGTGCGGGAACCCTAGTGCTGGCTGCGACTGTTCTACTGCTACGACTGCTACTGTGACTGCGACGACGACAGTACAGAGATCCTGTGTGGATTCGACGACGACAGTACAGAGATCCTGTGTGGATTCGACGACGACGACTACAGCACTCAGCGATCCTACGAGGATCAGTGCTACAGGTTCTGTGTGAGCCCGATCCTGTGTGGGTCCTTGCGCTCAGCGGTTCTGTGTGAGCCAGCGCCTACAGGTTCTGTGTGAGCCCGATCCTGTGTGGGTCTTCTGCGGGGGTTAGTTACCTATCGATCCTTCGTGGGTCCGACGACTTAGATGGATCAGTGATCATCTTTATCGTCTTTGAAGAAGTATACCTGTGTGAGCTGAATCCTGTTACTTTCCTTTGTGGAATACGTATACTTTCCTGCGTGGACTGAGTTATACTTGGGCTCGGAGGTTGGAGCGTATCTGAATTGATGACTTAGGTATATGTATGGGCATATACCTAAGCAGTGTTGGTTGTTACTTCGTGATTGTACTTTGTTTCGTGGTTTATCCTTTGTGGATTTTGAGAGACCTTCAGGGGTCTCGGGGTCCCTACTGAGTAGCTTATACTCACCCCTGCACGGGCTTCGCCCGCACTACGTTGTGTTGGTTGCAGACGACGGACAGCGTTGACCTTAGCTGAGGTTTGCAGAGCGGGACGGTACCCGGAGGTGGACCACTGGGCGGGACGAGCACGGAGCGGACGGTGGGACCCGTGGAGCAGAGGAGCTATCTGTACCCACCCTTCAGGTGGGATTTCCGGTGGACAGCTCGGAGTAGCGGCCTTTACTTTACAGTTGCTGTTTTTCCCTTTTTGAGTTGTACTTTACTTTCAGTTTGGGTTTGTATTCTGGCCCATTTACTTTTCCGCACTTTCAGTTGTACTCTGCTTGTTTAGTGTTTACTTCCGCTTGTTTACTCTGTGGTGTGTGCTTACTTTTCAAAGGCAATGCCTTCCCTTTTTACTGGGATATACGCCTTGGTGCTAGTCGCCAGCCCCTGGCCTATGGAAGGCGGGCTTGGGGTAGTCACGACACGGACCCCGAGGGCGGGTCGTGACAAATTGGTATCAGAGGAGTTCGGTTCTACCGCGAACTCTGATCTTTTCTATGTGAAGCAATAATGTTTAGCGTATTGAGTGTGGTTATCAGTCCAGGGAGTCCAGTGTTGGTGCGGCGGCCGACGTATCCGTACACCAGGACCCTGACTTCTGATTTCCGACTTAATGCACGAAAACATTGATTGCGTGTGTGTTTCAAAGTTTTCTTTGTGATTACTTGTGTCAGCTCACCAGGTATACTGTTCTGCTTTATGAAAGTCTCAAGTTTTCTTTGTGATTACTTAATTCAGCTCACCAGGTATACTGTTCTAACCGTGGCGCACCTGTTTCCTTTTCAGGATGGCCCCACGACGGCAGCCAGCTAGGGTTCCGAGAGTCGAGCGAGACGACAGCCCCCCGAGCGACGAGGCCTCGGTGCAGGGCCCTTTTCCAGTAGTGGCACCGGCGGTAGCTTTACCCGCCGAGCCCCCGATGCTTCCAGCAGCAGCCGCTGACGATGCACGTCGCCTCAGCGCACTGCATGAGTTTCAGCACCAGCGACCGCCCAGGTTTCGCGGGGAGACGGATCCCCAGGCAGCAGAGGACTGGCTGGAGGCAGTGGTTCGAGTGTTTAGGCTAGTGAGGACACCAGCAGACCTCATGGTGATCCTCGCTGCGAGCCTACTACACGCAGCAGCTGGACGATGGTGGAGCTTGATGCTCCAGGTGCACGATGAGGCATCTCTACTCTGGACGGATTTCGAGAGCCTCTTCCGCTCTGAGTTCGTCCCGGCCACCCTTCGAGCGGTGCGCATCCAGGAGCTTCTACAGCTGCGGCAGGGCAGCATGACGGTCGCCCAGTACTCGGCGAGGTTTACCGATCTCTCGCGCTACTCGACCGACATGGTACGGGATCCATTCTTCCGGGCCCGGACCTTCGAGCAGGGTTTGAGACACGAGATCAGGGCATCGCTGATCTCCCTCAGCATACCGACTCAGACAGGAGTACTGGAGCGGGCACTTCTGATCGAGAGCTTCCTTGCTGAGTCTACACCAGCACAGCGACCCACCGCAGGGCGGCACGTGGCAGAGTCATCTGCAGCAGGCAGTCGACGGATGACTCAGGGGTCCAGACAGACCAGACCTTCAGGCCGACGATCTCAGGGCACTGGCTCAGCAGTGCGGGGCACACAGCGCGGAGCCAGTCTTCCGAGAGGCAGGCAGTGCTACTCGTGCGGCGGGCAGGGCCACATGGCTCGCGACTGCCCGACCCGCCGTGCCGAGGAGCAGCAGTCAGTTGATGGAGCCACCCAGGAGCGTGACTGAGGTTCGGAGTTTCTTGGGACTAGCTGGATACTATCGGAGGTTTGTGCCGAACTTCTCCAGAGTTGCGGCAACACTCACAGCTTTGACGAAGAAGGGGAAACCCTTCGTGTGGTCAGACAGTTGTCAGCAGAGCTTCGAGGAGCTGAGGCAGAGATTGACTAGCGCACCTATCTTGAGGTTGCCTGAGGAGGGAGTAGGGTACGTAGTCTACTGCGATGCATCAGGAACCGGACTCGGATGTGTTCTAATGCAGGAGCGGGCAGTGATCGCCTATGGATCACGACAGTTGAGGCCGCATGAGCTGAACTACGCTACCCATGACCTGGAGTTAGCAGCAGTGGTCTTCGCTCTGAAGACATGGCGACATTATCTGATGGGCGAGCGCTTTACAGTCTTTTCCGATCATCAGAGTCTCAGGTATATCTTCTCGCAGAAGGATCTGAATCTGAGACAACGACGATGGCTCGAGTTCCTCCAGGACTATGACTTTGAGATAGTCTATACTCCAGGGAAGGGGAACGTAGTAGCCGATGCCCTCAGCAGGAGGACGGGCATTCAGCTACTCGAGGAGGCGACGGAGCAGCTAACCTCTTTGCAGATATCCTTCGTGGATAGAGATGGAGCAGCCTTTCTTCAGTCTCTCACAGTCACTCCTCCACTACTGCAGCGAGTCAGGGAGGCACAGCGCGGGGACGCTGACTGTGAGACACAGCGTGCACAGATATCCTCGGGACAGGCACCTGATGGTTTCTCCCTTGGAGCAGAGCACGACATCCTTTTCAGAGGACGTGCCTTGGTACCAGTCACATTGCGAGAGGAAGTGCTGAGGGAGTTTCACACTTCTCCTTTAGCGGTACATCCTGGAGTGGCGAAGATGTACCAGGACCTCAGACGACAGCACTGGTGGCCGGGCATGAAGAAAGCTGTAGCAGAGTTCGTTTCTCGATGCCTTACCTGTCAGCAGGTGAAGGCAGAGCATCAGGTACCAGCAGGCTTGGTACAGCCCTTGGAGGTTCCGGAGTGGAAGTGGGACGGCATATCTATGGACTTCGTGACTGGACTTCCACGCACTTCCAGAGGTCACGATTCCATCTGGGTGATTGTTGACCGACTCACCAAGTCGGCACACTTCTTACCCATCAGAGAGCAGGGCTCGGTGGAGAGCTTGGGACGTCTCTACGTTCAGGAGATTGTGCGGCTCCACGGCGTACCATCATCTATCGTTTCCGATCGTGATGCCCGCTTTACTTCCCGGCTTTGGAAGGGGTTGCAGGAGGCGTTCGGGACGCAGCTACGTCTTAGCACAGCTTTTCACCCTCAGACGGATGGTCAGACGGAGAGGACCATCCAGACTCTCGAGGACATGCTCCGTGCATGTGTCCTTGACTTTGGTCGTAGCTGGGAGGACCACCTACCTTTGGTGGAATTCGCGTACAACAACAGCTACCACTCCACCATCGGGATGGCACCGTACGAGGCGTTGTACGGCCGACCATGTAGATCTCCTTTGTGCTGGACAGACCCTGGGGAGTCAGCACTGGTGGGACCGGAGATGGTCCAGGCCACGACAGAGAAGGTCCAGGTCATCCAGGAGCGGATGAGGACAGCTCAGAGCCGGCAGAAGTCATACGCTGACAGGAGGCGGAGACCACTAGAGTTCGAGGATGGCGACCACGTCTTCTTGCGGGTCTCACCTCGACGTGGTATTCGGAGATTTGGCCGAGGCGGCAAGTTATCTCCGCGCTTCATCGGACCTTTTCAGATTCTCAGCAGGATTGGCGAGGTGGCTTACCGCCTGGCTCTACCACCTCAGTTACACCGGGTGCACGACGTCTTTCACGTATCCCAGCTGAGGAGATACGTGCACGACCCGACGCACATCATTGACCATGGGGAGCTTGACGTTGACGATGGGGCGACTTTTACAGAGGTCCCGGTGGAGATAGAGGATCGACAGGAGCGGGTCCTACGTGGGCGATCGATTCCTCTTGTGCGCATCAGATGGCAGCACGGGAATCTCCAGGAGAGCACATGGGAGCGAGAGGCTCAGATGCGTGCTCAGTACCCTCATTTGTTCCCCTAGTTTTTGTTGTATCTTTACGGGGACGTAAAGCCCTGAGGTGGGAGTAATGTAAAGACCGTAAAATTCAAGGGAATTTTTTTTCTTAATTTTCTTTGGATTTTTACAAGAGCGCGGTTTCAGACGGCACCTGATTCCGAGGCCCGGAGTGCCCGGAATCAATTTCCGAAGTTTGGCTCGGGTACGTTCAGTGAACGAACGAGCGGGAATTCCTAACTTTTGATCCGGTGCTCGGAATTGAAATCTGAGGGCACCGATGAACTCGCAGCGCCGATATTCGCTTAATGAAACCTTTTCGGGAGTTGCGTTTGTTGCGGGTTGAAAGTTACGTTTTGGGGTTTTTCAGTTAAGTTAAATAAATTTGTGTAAAACAAATTTTATTTAAACTTATTAAAAAAAACCTACCTAAGGGGGTTGGAAGTGGGACCCACACCCACTTAACCTCCCTTGGGAGGATTAAGTGTGGTGGGGCCCACACGAACCCCTAAATCTTTTAATAACCTCTCAACTTCCCCCTTAAACTCCTCTTTTAATAACATGACAACTTTGTTAATTAATGGAGTTGAATTGTTTGAATTGTTTGAATTTCAAACCTTTGAAATTCAAATTGATAATTGTGTGAATAAAATAAGTCTTTAGCTTATTTTATTTGGGTTAGAATTCTCTAGCCACCTTGAGAGAATTTGGAGCCTTCATCTTCTTCTTCTTCAAGCTTTGACGAAGAACGCGAAGAAATCGACGAAGAACGCCACGTTCTCGGGAATCGTCTTTCGCGACGCCATACCCGCGACACCGACGACGTCTTCTTCCGCGTCATCTCTTCCGCGACGATTTCCCACGACGAAATCGTCGTCAAAGAACTTCGAATCCTCGCTTCACGACATCGACGTTCTTCTTCCGTGACGCCGACCACCGCGACGCGTCTTCCGCGGGTCGTTGACATTCATCGTTCTTGAATCCAGAGGTAGGGGATGTTATTTATTGTTTATTTTTATTCCATTCTTGAATCATGGATTTTTAGCATGACTAAATGTGTGGCTTTCGGTTATTCTTTAGTTATGTTATTATTTAACGTGAGGGGGGTCGGACCGCAAGAACACGGCCGAACCCCCCCTCCTCAGTTCTCGTTTTATTCATGCGGGTGGAAGCAAGAGGCGTGGTGCCGTCGCACCACGCGGATGAACATGCTTATAATTTTTCCGCAACCCGTCGCGCTTCGCCGAGGAGAGATTTCAAGAACGCGACGCCGTCGCGCCGCGTTGGGAGGATTCATGGCACGGCGAAAGGGGCGCGGTGCCGTCGCACCGCGCCGGACGACGAACACCGCGGCCGGTTCCGGGCCGCGGTGAGACGAGGAGACCGCGGCCGGTTCCGGGCCGCGGCGAAAGGAAAGACCGGCGGCCGTGCCGCCGGCGTCGGGAGTCGAGGGCGGGACCGGAAATTCCGGTCCCGTTGGTAAAAACCGGCCGGCCAGCGGCCGGCCGGATGTCATAAAAACCGGGGGATTAAACCCCCGGCCGGTCCATCAAGACCCCCCTCTTAATGAGGGGGGCGGTTCATTTAAGAAGGGGGGGGGGGGCAAAGCCCCCCCGGTTTTCTTCAGCCGGCCCCCACTTGCGGGGGCCGTTTCTTAGCAAGGCACGGCTTAAAGCCGTGCCGTTTTGTGAAACGCGGGGCTCAGCCCCGCGTGCCTTCCGCCGCCGCCACGCGGCCCGCCGCCGCCACGCGGCCCGCCGCCGCCGCCGCGCGGCCCGCCGCCGCGCCGCCGCCCGCCGCCACGCGGCCCGCCGCCGCCGCCCCGCGGCCCGCCGCCGCGCCGCCGCCCGCCGCCACGCGGCCCGCCGCCGCCGCCACGCGGCCCGCCGCCGCGCCGCCGCCCGCCGCCACGCGGCCCGCCGCCGCCGCCACGCGGCCGGCCGCCGCCGCCGTCCGCCGCCGTCCGCCGCCGCCGTCCGCCGCCGCCGGCCGCCGCGCCGTCCAGAGGGGGGGGTCGGGCCGGGTCGGCCCGGACCCGGACCCCCCGTTTCGGACCAGATTCGGTTCTTGGCTCATAACTTGAGCCTCGGACCTCCGAATGACGAACCGTCTGCGGCAACGCGATCCTTGGATCGAGACGGTCGTTTCGGTATATCGCACTCAAGGTTTCGGATTACTTTGAGTTCGGCCGGGTTGGTTCGTTCACGAAACCAACCGGGCCTTCGGAGCGGAAACGCTCATATCTTGAGCTACGGACGTCCGATTGACGTGCCGTCAGTCGCGTAGTGTTCCTCTTATTGAGACGGATCTTTTGGCATACTCCGCCCGAGGTTCGGACGCAGGTGGAGTACGGTCGGGTTGGTTTTGCCTTAAAAACCAACCGGGCCCCGGAGACGAAAATGCCTATAACTCTCAGACCGGGCGTCCGATCGATGCGCCGTCTGTTGCGTTGAGTTCCTGTTGACGATACGGAACTTTTGGATACATCAACTTCGGTCTTCGTGACAGTTGATGTATCAGCCTCTCGGCTCGTGGAGCGGACCCTCCGTACGAGCTTGCTGTGTGCGGGAACCCTAGTGCTGGCTGCGACTGTTCTACTGCTACGACTGCTACTGTGACTGCGACGACGACAGTACAGAGATCCTGTGTGGATTCGACGACGACAGTACAGAGATCCTGTGTGGATTCGACGACGACGACTACAGCACTCAGCGATCCTACGAGGATCAGTGCTACAGGTTCTGTGTGAGCCCGATCCTGTGTGGGTCCTTGCGCTCAGCGGTTCTGTGTGAGCCAGCGCCTACAGGTTCTGTGTGAGCCCGATCCTGTGTGGGTCTTCTGCGGGGGTTAGTTACCTATCGATCCTTCGTGGGTCCGACGACTTAGATGGATCAGTGATCATCTTTATCGTCCTTGAAGAAGTATACCTGTGTGAGCTGAATCCTGTTACTTTCCTTTGTGGAATACGTATACTTTCCTGCGTGGACTGAGTTATACTTGGGCTCGGAGGTTGGAGCGTATCTGAATTGATGACTTAGGTATATGTATGGGCATATACCTAAGCAGTGTTGGTTGTTACTTCGTGATTGTACTTTGTTTCGTGGTTTATCCTTTGTGGATTTTGAGAGACCTTCAGGGGTCTCGGGGTCCCTACTGAGTAGCTTATACTCACCCCTGCACGGGCTTCGCCCGCACTACGTTGTGTTGGTTGCAGACGACGGACAGCGTTGACCTTAGCTGAGGTTTGCAGAGCGGGACGGTACCCGGAGGTGGACCACTGGGCGGGACGAGCACGGAGCGGACGGTGGGACCCGTGGAGCAGAGGAGCTATCTGTACCCACCCTTCAGGTGGGATTTCCGGTGGACAGCTCGGAGTAGCGGCCTTTACTTTACAGTTGCTGTTTTTCCCTTTTTGAGTTGTACTTTACTTTCAGTTTGGGTTTGTATTCTGGCCCATTTACTTTTCCGCACTTTCAGTTGTACTCTGCTTGTTTAGTGTTTACTTCCGCTTGTTTACTCTGTGGTGTGTGCTTACTTTTCAAAGGCAATGCCTTCCCTTTTTACTGGGATATACGCCTTGGTGCTAGTCGCCAGCCCCTGGCCTATGGAAGGCGGGCTTGGGGTAGTCACGGCACGGACCCCGAGGGCGGGTCGTGACAGTTGTGAGTTCCCAGTTTCCTGTAGTGTTGGTGGAGTATGAGGATGTATTTATTTCGGACCTACCAGGTTTACCTCTCCACAAAGAGGTATATCTATGTTTTAATTTTCATCCTGAGAGGGAACCGATATCTTCCCCAGCATATTAGAGGGATCTTGTAGATCTTTGAGAGCTGATGATACAGTTGGAGGATTTGTAAGAGAAGGGATTGGTAAGACCTTGTGTTTCCCACTAGGGATCCACAATGTCTTTTTCCAAGAAGCCATACGGGAGATTGAGGATAATTTTTAATTACCGATGGATGATCCCAGTGACTATGAAGAACAAATATCCACTAAATAAGATCAATGAACTCTTTTATCATTTAAAAGGGGCTTGATTGTTCTCAAAGTTTGACCTTAGATCAGGTGATCATCAACTGTGAGTACAGAATGAGGATATACAAAAGACGACCATCATTTGTCACTACGGTTGATATCAGTACTTGGGGATGCCATTTGGAATGAAGAATGTCACATAAGTGTTTATGGGACTCATAAACCAGATATTTATACCTTTCTTATACCAATTTGTGGTAGTCTTCATTGATGACATCTTATTGTATTCAATGTCCAAGGAGGAGCATGAGAGATACTTGAGGTTGGTCTTGGAAAAACATCGAGGGAACCAACATTACCCAACACTCTCGAAGTTTCAGTTTTGAATTTGAGAGGTCCATTTTTTGGGTCATGTCATCTCATAGGCTGGAGTTGAAATATATATAGCAAAGGTTGAATCAGTTCTTTCTTAGGTTCCAATTATGAGTGTTACCGAGGTGTGAAGTTTCCTTGGATTGTCGGGGTACTATCATAGGTTTCTAATATACTTCTCTAGAGTAGAAGCACCATTAAAGGCCTTATCATGGAAAGGGAATCCGTTCATGTAGATGGAAAAGTTCAAGTAGTACTTTTAGGATTTAAGGAATAGGTTGATGACTACTCCCATGTTATGGTAACAAGAGTAGGGCCTCAAGTACGTAGTATTCTGGAATATGTCAAGGAAAAGACATGGATGTATTTGGATGAAGAGTAAATAATTTATTACCTATGATTCATGCTAGTTGATACTACATGAGAATAACTACGTGACCCATGAACATGAGTTAGAAGTATTCGTTTTCACATTGAAGATGTGGTGACACTACCTAATGGGTGAGTGGTTTATCGTATACTCTGAACACAAGAGTATAAAGTATATATTATCTCATAGGGATATTAACATAAGATATAGGTGATGTCTAGAGTTCCTCTAGGACTATGAATTTGAGATTTTCTAGACTCCTAAGAAGTGAACATATTAGCATAAGCTCTCATCAGAAGATATAGTTCACATTTGCTGAATGAGGTGTCATAGAATTTATCCTTGTTGTAGTTAAAATTTTTAATAGAGATGTAGAATCTTACCTAAAGTTGATGGTTTACACCCATCCACTCTAACAATGAGTCAGGGAGGCACAACTTGGGGATATTGACATGAGAACCTAATGCTCATATATCTACAAGGCATGCTTCTGATGGATTTTCAAAAGGTGGGGGTCATGTCATTATTTACAAAGGATGCATGATGGTACTAATGACGTTGTGGGAGGAGGATTTAAGAGAGTTCCATACATCTCCCTGGGTGGTACATATTGGTGGGGAAATTATGTATCAGGACCCTAGATATTAGTTTCTGTGTCTAGGGATGAAAAAAGGAGTTGTAGATTTCATCTCTCGATGATTTACTTGTTAGGAATTGAAAGATAAGCACCATGTTTAGTGGTTTTTACTCCACCCCTTGAGGTTATATAGTGGAAATGTGATGGGATATCTATGGAATTTGAGATCGAATTACCATATATGTATAGGGGATATGATTTCATCAAGGTGATCATAGACCAACTCACCAAGTCATCCCACTACATAACATTCTGAGAATATAGATTAGTAAAGAGCTTGGTATGCCTCATTGTACATAATATAGTTTGACTCCATTGATTTATGTTGAAATTTTTTTCTGATCATGATGCTCACTTTACATCCAAATTGTGGAAGGGACTACTAGAGGAGTTTGAGACCTACTTACGCTTGAGAAAAACGTTTTACCCACACACTGACATTTAGACTGAGTAGAACATTCAAGTTTTGGAGTTCATGCTCAGATAATGCATTATAGAATTTGGTCATAGTTTTTAGGATCACCTACCACTGGTAGAGTTTTCATACAATAACAACTACCATTCCACCATTGGTATGGAACCATTCGATACTTTTTAATGGAGACCCTTTAGGTCACCACATTACTAGACTGACTTAGTAGAGTGAGCACTAATGGGCCCAGAGTTGGTGTGAGTTACAACAAAGAAGGTGAATATTATCTAGGAGAAAATGGAAACTCCATAGATCTATCATAATTCTTATGCTAATAGGAGATAGAGGCCTTTGGACTTCAAGGGAAGAGACCATGCATTCCTACGAGTTTCACCTTGATGTGGATTATGGATATTTGGTCAGGAAGTAGGCTATCTCAAAGGATCATAGGCCCTTTTAGATAATTCATAGAGTTGGTGAGGTGGAATACCATTTATCTCTAACTTCGTAGTTAGACTGGGTACATGAAATCTTCTACATGTTGCATTTGAGAGGGTACGTGCATGAATCATCACATGTTATTGACTGGGGTGAGATGGACATCGATAATGGAGAGAACTTTTCTGAGTACCCAATTGTGATCAAGGATTGGAAGGTGTAGATCCTTATTGGGAGATATATTCCCTTGGTGTGTGTCTGGTGGAAGCAAGGGAATCTCTAGGAGAGTGCATGGGATCCAAAGGCTCAGATTTGTGATTAGTACCCACATCTTCTGAAGTAGCCCTAGTTTTTCCTTTTTGGGGATGAAAATCCCCAAGGTTGGTGCATTGTAAAATCTTTGATTTTCCATATATTATTTTTAAAATATTATATGGATTACTTTTGAGACCATTCACCAAGACGGCATGTCATTCCAAGGCTCAATGTGCTGAGAATAAATGTTTGAAATATATTAAATATATTAAATAGAACATGAGTGGTATTTTCCTAAAAGAGAGGAATAACTCCTAAACTATGGCCTAGATTATAAATATGAGGGCACCGTTGAGTTTATAATGACATTTTTATCCTAATAATGACTTTTCATTAATCTATATATGTCATTTGTAGAAAATTTAACATGGGAATAATATAAATAAAATAATTTAATAACAAATATATTGATGTAGAAACCTAGTTTTCTCTTTAAATACAGTCATATGGAAAATTCACAAGGTTATCCGCATAACCCTGTGAAGTTAAAGAGTTCCATTGGAGTGTTATAGGAGACCCATTGGTGGATGATGAAATATTTTTAAATCAAAGATTAAAGAACCTTATGTTAGACAGATCTTTCCAATGAACGTGATGTGGAAATCATTCTTCATCAACAATCGAACCCAATGGGGTAGGGTATGTGTTTCAATATTTTTATTTCCCCATTATTGATTTCTATTACAAATTCAAATCTATCGATGAACAGATCTATTTTTGGATTCATCACATTACGTGATGGGTTTATTACTGGGTGATTTGGGAGAATTATTTTGAATCTCTTCATTGTTTATCTTATGGAAATAAATCGATATCGACATGAAAATAGATCAAGGTTCATTACTCCTAAATGTTCTTGTGATTTTCTCCCCTTGGTTCTACAAATCACCATGGGAATTCATTATTTGGCTCAAGGATTGACTATATATGATCAATAGATTATTGTGCACTAGTTTCTTGGCACAATGATCAGATATAAAAGATATGACATGGGCACAACATAGGATGAGTGAAAATGTAGACAGATTGATTCAAAAGATGAATGATTCTCGATTTCTTGTTTTCTGAATTCTTCAACACACAATGAAGAATGGAAATTTGATCCATTTTGTGAGAAGATCTAATGATGGGGTGTATTGTTCAACAATGGCACGAATTGGATGATAATATATCTTCATTTTCATTGAAAAATTATCAATGGATCGAATGTGGATGGATCCAGATTGATTTCTTACAAAAAATATAGGGTTATGTGAAATCCCATAGAACATGGAATGTAATCAAAGATTACATGACTTTTGTGACCCCTTCAGCTGCAGCTAGGGTTTTAGAAGTAATATAAGGATCACATGATATGTTACCTTTATCACACAACATGTTATCCTTCCCATTTGAATCAGTGTGTACTCTGGAGAGTACACGGACACGGGTTAGAGTACATGGTCATAGACACATTGTGTACTCCCACACAGACATGAATTAACATACACTAACTGGCACACAGATGCTGTTTTGGTACACAAATACTATTTCAGTACACAAACATGGCCATGCGACATGGGCTAGATAAGATGTGTCTCTACACACTAAGTACTCCTTCTAGATTTCATAAATATGGAGACTCAATTCCATGCGAGTATCTTCCGCATGGGAAAGATATGGGATACCTGGAAACGTCTTGTACCCATTGGTACACGCTATGTACTACGTTGTAGAGTTTTTAGGATCTTTCTTTTCTTATATTGGTCTAGTATAGGTTGAGTTCATCCCCAAGGTCTTTTACATTGAGTATGTAATGTTGAATTACATCCATGAAACTGGATTCTGATCCACTCAAGATGTTGATTCTCAGATAGAGTTGTGTTGTCCCTCCATGAGATGGTAGTTTGATCCTCTATCATCCTTTGTTCCCTATTTAGAGTTTGTGGAATTGGTGTGACCTCCCTAAGAAGGTATTTGATCCACCATTTAGCAGGTTGTATTGGTAGGGTTTGTGTAATTGTTGATGTATGATCCCCAATATAGTGGGTTGATCTAGATTAGGTTCTTGGTGTCCCCCAGCAGTTCTGGGTGTGACCCCTATCTATGTATCATATTCTTCTTAGACCAATTTGTTTTTTTGGGTGCGGTCCAATGATATTAAACACTTCATCGAGTGTCTCTAATGATAGCATGGATCATGGAGTTGGTTCTCCAAGAACGAGCGCTACTATGAGAAAAATAACGTGGCATCCAGTATGTTTTGACCACCTTATGAAGTGGTCACTTTCTTTAGTATATCTAGGTTATTTATGTTATAAATTGATTATTATATCTTGTATTGAGTTGAATAAAAGTGGTGATTTGTTTTTACTTTTTTTGGGGTCTCTTACGAAGTATTTTCATACTCAACCCTACATAGGATTTTCCCACACATTTCATGCCTTCTGCAGATGATGACCCTTTTGATGGTGTCCTGAGAGGATAAAGAGAAGGTGGAGCATAGCTAGATCTTGAATGACTAATGTGCTTATAGTGAATATAAATTTAACTTAGTCCTCTCCCTTGGAGTAGGTTGGAATCTTTTTAGTTTTTATTGGGCTTGTCTTTGGCACCTTTTCTATTTTCAGTACGTTTTTTGGTACTCTGTTGTAGGATCGTAGATGTATGAATGAATTTTTTCATTTGTTTTACATTTTAGTGTTTTATGGGACTGGATATTTTTTGTGTGTTTACATGTAAATTAGGCTAATACCTCTAATTTGTGGGATAGTCGTACTTAGTTCTAGTCACCATCCCCTAGGCTATTGGGGGTGGGCTTGGGGTAGTCACGAGTTGGACCTAAGAAGTCCGGGTCATGATAGAAATTCCTTGGAAGTCATGTTGGAGTTCATACTCTTTATATACCTATTTTGATAATATATATATATATATATATATATATATTTGAATCTAACTTACCAGTGATATAATTTTGTGATATTATCTCTACAAACACAGTCTACCTTATTTTTAACAAACTCATATTCCTCCTTCCAACTACTATATTTTTATAAGGAGTATCAAAACTGTTATATTTATATTTAATACAACATTTTTTAATATAATACTAAAATTATCTTCCTCTTAACACATTCCCAATGTCTAATTTTAACATCTTAATGCTCATCCCAAATTCATTTTCAACCATCCATCTTGATAATTTGAACCTATCCAAAACATCAATCATATGTTCTATAAATATCACATTTGAATTATTTTGAAATATTCAATGAATGTGATTAAATAAAGAACCCATTGAGTTGAATTGTGTCTCTTGGGTCCAAAAAATATGAATACATAAATTCAAGAGTCTTGGAGGTTTAAATTTAAACTCTTTTATGATTTCCTTGAGTGATTTTTCCTTTCTCATAGGCCTCAAAAATTTCTTCCCATTTTTTTATGGTGAGGAAATCCCGTCACCAGTTCATTTTTTTGGATGTTTTCACAAAATCATCTAACAAAGATGACCAAACCTTTTATACCATAGTTTTATTTTTCATGTTTTGAGCTCAATTAGAATGAATTCTATATATATATTAAATGAAATAAGTTACCATTGGTTCTGAATCCTGTGGAATTTTTTTGTATTTAATTATATTGATGAGGGATGTTTTTTATGAAAATTTCCACATTTCTATAATCCCACAGATGAAAAAAAATTATAAAATTATGTTTGAACCGATTAATAAAAAAATATTTCTATTTCATCCTCTGTGCCAAAACTTCTACCATTCCAACTCCTTTATTCTTTAGAGTTATTTCATTACCAAATTCTACTACACCACTATCATGTTCTTATATGTTTTTTAGTTTTTTTACCTACTCATGTTTGATGAACATCAACCATCTAAGATCTAGGAATGCATCCTTTTATATTCTTTGAGAGCCACCTTAACTACGAGTGAACTATAAGTCTCAAATTTATTTTAAGACATGCATATTTTTTGTGATTTGTTGTAGATAGCATGGATTCATGTCCATACACTCCTCAATATAGTGAACATTATGGTCACACCAGACACAAATATTTTTAAGATAATAAAACATATATTGGATATGCATTCTCAAGAACCAACCTAGGAAATTCATCCACAAAATTCCTAAACAGATACATTACTTATCATAGGCATATTCCTGATCTCCTTGAGCTGGGAATTAATACCATGGCATCATAACATAATATCTAGGAATTATTTATCCCATAATAAACAACAAAATCAAGGATACCAAACAAATATCAGATTAACTATAAAAATAAAGAGATGAAACCAGTGACTAAATAAAAATAAATAACTTCACATACACAAGTATAAGGTACATAAATTACCAAACATAAATTCTTTGTAATCATCAAGGATATGAAAATACAATATATAACCATCCTAATGAAACAAAAACACAAAAATAATTAGATCCTCATGATAAATAACCTATGAGAACACATATCCTATGGAAAAAAAATCCATGGATGGAGGTAATTGTAAAGATACACAAAAAATAAACATGGTTCCCTTTCCTGTACACTTGTACAACAAAACAAAGAATCCATAGACCTAATGAAATATATATAGTGTGAGGAAAAAATTCTAGTAAGATACCACCATGAATATATTTAATAATTATAATCCATGATAACCAGTGTATCAACTTTAAAAACTCAATCCTCAAAACAAATCTACTATACATTCCACTTCAAATCAATCGATTCAAATCTATATGGATTTTTTATCTTAAAAAAATCATATTTCACAAACATTTTAAAACATACCTTTAACAAAGAAATAAATTCCACCCAGAAGAAACATTCTCAATGCACCCCAAAAAGGAATAAATTTATGAATGAGGAAAAATATTATTACACAACCAATTAATGTAAAATTAGAATAATAATTGACATCAGATACATTATTTTTAACAAAAATGGTTTGAATATAAACACATGGGAATGAAATCAACATATAACACATAATAATAAAATGGGAAAGTGAAAAAAAAACATATCATAATCATACAAATAACAAAATAATGCGTAAGTAAAATAAACCAAGTACAAGTAGTGTGCACTATGGTCTCTAAAAAATATTATATTGTGACTTACACTATATTAAAATTATAAATATAGTTAAATAAGTATAAAAAAGTTATAAGATATCATAGTCATCCCTATTCCCAACTCCCAAGAGGTCCCTCGGTCTCTTGGTCAATATATTTTAATATTTCTCTATCTTCCTCTCCAACATCTCTATTTATACCTTAAAATACTATATTTAATATCTCTTCATCTTCCTCTCTGACTAATTTTACAATAAATTGTAAAACCTACCATGGCTAGTCAAGAACATTGGCTAGGGTCCAAATGCCTACATCACCATACACACACCCAAGGTTTCCCATTAACTACTCAATTCTAGAAAATAAACATTTAACAACAACACCCATACATAAAATATATTTCAAAATCTAATTTTAAAACCCACATTTTACATTATAAAATAACACCTTCCTCAAGGTAAAACATGCTCATTTAAAATAAAATTCCTTCCTAAAGGAAAATACTTTTCCAAAACCCACTTTAAAATAAATGCAAATAACATAAAAATTATATTCACATGAGTTGATTTTGAAATAAAATTTTCACACCATTAATTACCTAAACATTTTTATCATTCAACACCATAAAATAACACTTTTAAAAAAACATTCAAAACCTCATTTGAAAACCCAAAACCTCTTGATATTTTTTTAACAAACACTTTCTATATATTAGAATAATCCCCTTTGGAAACACGTATTTTATAATAAATTTACCAATAAAAACCATGTATCACATCAAATAAGAATTAATAAAAATTCATAAAATATTTCAATTGAAATTAAATAAAAAAACAAAATAAACTAAGAATCGTATGTTAACCATGGAAAATACCTTAAATATAGACATCTACATCATAATATTTATAAAACATGATTACTTTGATGAAAACAATTATAATAAAGGAATATAGATCCTTATTTGTCTAATATAGAAAGAAAGAAATGAAATATCCAATTAAATTCCTTAGATTCTACTAACCAACAATCTAGGGTTTACAACATCCTTGAAATGGAAGAACAAAGAAATAGAAGGGGAAAAGAAGAATATAAATCAATAATGAAGGGATTAACTCAATTAAACATACTTTGAGATCAAGGTTAGTATACCATGGATTCAAGATGAGGGTATCCAAATCACAAGGAGAGGGTTGCGCTTATGGGGAATCAGAAATGTTGGTGAGGGACTTAAAATCATGTAATAGAAAAATTGGAAAATTCATAATTTTTTAGTGAACTAGACAACTCACATGGTTTCCATAAGTCCCATACTTTTAATATATATATATTAAATATAAATACTAGAGTATTCATTACATAACATAACAAAACTACACAAAAACCGTATAGTTTTAGTTTCTTTGGAAACTTCGGAACATAAACAGCTGATTCATTAAACATCTACATTGTTTCCCACTTATTTCTTCATGACTAAAACCATTTTTCGCAAATATTACTTCATAATATTCTTCATATCATGCAGGAAAACATAAAAAAGTGTGATATTAGATGCTGGGAAATGGTAATAATTGGATATATCAATCATATAATCATCATAAAACATAACAACATAAATAATATAGTTGAAAATTATATACTTCATTTGAAAGATCATAATATCATGTCATAGGATAAATAATAGAAGATATATGAGCATAACATAAGACATATAATTTTTGAACAAAAAATATCATAGAAAATCAATTCCATATTAGTCAAGGCTTATTTCCAAGTCTATCATGGTGGAAAAATTCCACCACTGAACCGGATTCACTCCCCATTCCATCCCAGTATTACTAAACCAAATTCACTCCTCATTCTAGTCCTATCTATCTCATGAGATGTAAATCATTTTCCAATGCATTGCAGGTAGATATAGTTACAACTATCCCCATAATGAAAATCATACATATGAGTTCCACAAGAACATAATTCATTTATAATATCATAACCAATAAAAAAATGGATTTAAAACTCATCATTTCATCATAACAAACCACATAGAAAAGAAGTGGGTTTTGTAAATATCATTCCATCATAAACATACATGATCCATAGAAAGAATAGGGATAATATCCATGAATAAAACATCATTAAATCATAATTAACATCAAATAAGTCCATCTTATATGGAAAATAATATTTAGAGATCAATTTAAATCAATATTGAGTAAAATTTCCTTTATATTTTGAATACATTTTTTCTTTAAAGTGTCAGAAAATTTTAAAAGGAAAAGTTTAGTTGAAAATAACCTTATTAGATTTTAATGTAAGATTCAATGTATTATGGTATCATGAAATTGTAAAAATCCATTTATGTCATATAAATATAATGTAGGACCCCGGGACACCCTGAGAGGGGAGGGGTGAATCAGGGTGACAACTTTTTCTTTTGAAAACAAGGATCTTGTTCCCACATTGGTAGGAACTTGTAAAACCTGTATGATGGATATGATCAGCAATGAAAAATTCACATGCATAAATATGACACAACAATTTTTACTTGGTTCACCAATAAGGGCTATGTCTAAGGAGCATACGCCGACAGGTTTTCGGTCATACCAAATTCCACTATTCTTCACTAGATATGGATTACAATGGTTCGAGCATAGTCACTCTGTCCCAGGATCACTGCCTTTAAAAAAGTTTAGGGATAGCTCACAGCGTCCCTCAGGTCACTCCTGTTGACTCCCCCTGGCTCACTACCTTCGGTGAAGTCCCACTCAGTTTATAGACATGAAAGTCTCTTCATCATTGTAAATGAATGAATCCTCTATTGTATGTAGACGCTCGGTTGAAGTCCAACTCTCACCAGTAGACGAATCTCAATTTTCAACAAGGATACCAGGCAATCTCCCAGCTTTCGTGCAGCTTCAAAAAGATGGGCATACTTCAACAACATCGGGCAAACTTCCCCAAGCCGGCACGCAAGTTTCAAAGACAGCGCGCAAGTTATAACTGGTGTGCACGTCCACCTACAACACTTGTGTGACTCAACCTTCTTCAATACCAATCTTGTGCGAATCACATTCTTTTTCACCCAAACCGGTTTTTGCGCGCAAAGGACAACTGTCCTGCTTCTTCAAAACTGGCATGCAAGTGTCACCAAACCACCTATACGACACTTCTTTCCCCAACTCCAAACTTGTGCGGCCCACACCCTTTCTCACTCAAATTTCCTTGGGCGCGCATCAAACAGCTGTCATTAAACTTATACTTGCACGGCGCATAACCACTTGCGCGACGAGTACACCTGCACGATGGGAGCTCTGATTTTCTCTAAGTGTTGAGATCATGCAGAATGAGGATGGGTCGACCTGTATTTATAGGAATTTGGACACCCTACGCGATGGCGCACAAGTCTCCTCTCAGTGCGCAAGGTTTGGTGTGCAACTCCAACTGTCCTATCCTCTGTCGCGCTATTCACTGGCACGACCAAACCAATACTTGCATGACCCTCTTTCCTTTGACATATTTTGAAGTTCTGATCTTGAAAAACATATGGATCCCAACTTTCCAATCCTCCTAGGCACCGACGCGCAAGTCCTTTCTCGGAACGCAAGTCACTTGCGCGACACATATTCGGCGCGCAAGTCCCTTTCCCAAAAAACATTTTTTTCCCCTTTGCCAATTTTTCTGTCCAGAAATTTGGAAAACACAAGAAAATGGCGCCACCTTCAACATATGCTTCAACCATAACCTTCATTCTTCTTTTTTGGGATTTGGTTTCTTCAACAACTCTTCTAATTTCATCAAAAACTCCACTATCGTGATATATATCCTTTCATAGGTCAGCTTTAGCATCATCATATTTTGAGACAATGTGAAGTGCATGACCATCTAAGAATTCCAATCCCTTCCACACTGTCTGCTTCTTCAACAGTCATTATATTACTTCATGCAAATCATACGATTCTATTCTTCAAGAAGTCTCCTGCATGGTTCTCATGAAATCATGAATAATTGCATGGTCTTTATCAAATACCCATTATTCTTTAATCATTCTC
Organism: Viscum album; assembly: GCA_963277665.1. Lineage (NCBI taxonomy): Eukaryota > Viridiplantae > Streptophyta > Magnoliopsida > Santalales > Viscaceae > Viscum > Viscum album. The sequence continues at coordinate 560,181,405 of OY728119.1, forward strand.
AGATGGATTATACCTCATCATTCTTCACTATTGTAAACAATTTGTCACCTTTGACACGTGTTCTTTGAACTTATGATCAGTACAACAATCATCTGAATTTCCATTCCTCCATTTCATTGGTGTGGTTCTTTATCTTCTTCATTTTGATATTCATTGACAAATATTGACAAAAAATAAAACCTTATACACAAAGTGGTCCCAAAAATCTCCCCCTTGGTATTTTGTTGTCAATACCTCATAAATATGTTGAAATGAATACGTCATTTTCAAAATGAGAATCACCTCTCTCAACTTTACCTTTGAAACTTTCATTTAACTTTCTCTCCACCTCATTGGAAAGAAATTCAAAGCTCATGGTATAGAGGGTATCAATCAATACCTAAGAAATGTTTCATAAATCATTTCACTCTATGTCTACTTGAGAAATTCTCTATGTAGAAAAAAGAGGATTTGATTTAGACAACAAGGTTGTCCATTATTCACTGACCATGATACCAAATGAGATGAGAACTCATATACTTGTCTTCAAGGGATTTCTTCTTTCATTATAGGATGAGAATAATAAATGTGATATGAGATTATCTACCTGAAATGTTTTCACTCACTTCAACAGCTTTCTTCCAGTAAGAGCGAGAGATACCACTCTCAATCCGCATAGTCCTGGCCATATTGTTGACCTGTGGATTCTGGCGCTCAACAACCCCATTTTGCTGTGGAGTTCTCACAGTGGCTACCTCATATTGTATTCCATGTTTTTCTAGATGATTCTCGAACTTAGTGGATGTTTATTCCTCTCTATTGTCATATCACATGAGTTTTATTTTCCATCCTGTATCATTCTCGACAATCCAATGATACGTTTTCATGAAATCAAGTACTTGTCCCTCCCTTTCTCCATGAGTTCCAGCAATATTTATCAGCCCGCATACATATGTATGAATTAGATCAAGAATATGGGATGCCCTTTTCTTTTTTGACCGATATGAACTACAGACCAGCTTCCCATGAATGCAAGCATCACAAGACTTTTCATGCTCATGCTTTTAGTTGGGAATTTCCATGACAATCCTCAATTTGATATTTTCTCCATGTCTTGTTATGTGACCTTGGGGCACTTTAATTCTTCTTATGTCACTGATTAACTTTTTTACTGCCCCTTTGTAAAATAATTTTTATTTTGAGTAACCAAGGTTGAGAGATGACATACCATTTCCGATGAAATTATCTTCAAGCAATTTTCAGAGTAATCTGATTTAATTCCAAATGATGTTGATACTGAATAAAATGACAATTCTAGAAGCTTCTTCATTATTCAACCCCTCAAGGGTAACACTACTAATAATCTTCATCAGGAGTGATCCTTCATCATCTTAATGATGAAAAATTCTTCAGCTCATCTATTAAGAGTTGAAACAATTCACTACTTCTGAGGTTATTCCCCTGAGAAGATTCTTCACCTTCAATTACCCGTATTATTAGAACAAATGCAATACACAAATGGTTAATAGAATAAGGTGGTTCCTCCTTGCTTCATCAATATCAGCTGCATGTTTGAGGTGTTTTTCTCGACCATGTTCCTCTATTTACTCGAGTCCTCATGATCGCACATTTGAACATATGTTCTGATCTGTGTTGATTTGGAATGGATCTTTTCACATTCTCTTCTACTTTGTGAGGAGAATTTTTCCTCCTGACATCCATCTTTAATGATACATTTTTAATCCTTTTAAGGACTACTTCTTTCTCTCGTATTAAGGTTAGACAACCTTTTGCGGTGTTACCAGATCTCATACACCTCTCACATAGAACATAATTAACACATGTTTTTATTTTGGTTGTCACTCTCTCATGCTTTTTATCTTCATCGCATGGAAATTTTCCTTTTCCTTTTCACCATCCTTGGCCTTTTCATCTTCATGTTTCTTCATTATTTTCAAATCTTCTAGCCAGATGACCAATATGTCATTTGGAACTGTTGCAGTTTGCTTGGATCTTCCGCATAGGTTTATCTGAGTATTATCCCTCTTATTTTTTTTGGATGGATGAACCTTCAATTCCATGGATCTAAAATCATGGGTCTTCTCAGATTCCCTACTTGAGATCTTCTTGGAGAAATGTGTGTTCAAAATATTCTTTTGATTTCTTCCCAAGGTACTTTCTTCATACATAGCTGGCATCAGAGGACTTATTTTCTTATCAACAGTGAAAGCATATTGAGATGGGCATGTGGCTACCTTTTGACCTATGGCGTTGCACACATCACAGATCTCATTAAGCATTTCAAATCTATTTGCTATAAATAGATGCTTCTGATCCTATAGATGTTGCTTCTTCTTCCCTGGATTTCATCCCTTTGATACAGGATTTCTTTGTGCTTTTTCATTTAAGGGATTGTACCGACAATCCCGCAAGCAATGCCCAAATCTATTGCAGCACCAACATTAACCCAGAAATCTTTTATTCGTTATATATTCTGTAAGAGGTTCTTGGGCATTATTCTTAATTTTTTGTGCTCTATTTGAGGCACCATCTTCCTCCTTTTTCATCATATCCAACCTAGACACAGTGGTAGGTTTATTATCCTCATATTTCCTCATCCATAATTGCTTATAATTTTTCTGCCAACCTGCACTTTTTGAAGGAACATATTTAGAAACAATATTACAAGTTTGTATGGATGGTACCTTCAGTTTTGCAGCTGCTTGTGATAGATCAATGAGTGAAGTCACTATCTTCTTATCACATGTTGGAGGTATTTTGACATTAGAATCCTCCAGTGAGCATTGAGTACCAGTAGCAACTGATTCTTGTTATGGATAATCAAGAATTGTCATAATATTCTTGTCACATATTAGAGGTATTCTAGCTTTATAATCCTCCAATGAACATTGAATACAAGCAGCACCTGTTTCATTCTTTTGTGAAGTATCAATATGTTTCTTCTCAAGATTTGTCAATTGGGCTTCCAATTTTTGACCTTCAATATTGAGGATGATCTTTTGATCTTCAATCATGATCATCTTCTCTTCACAAGTCTTCTTTAATATTTCAACCTCATCTTTATGCATCTTAAATTTGTTTTGTAACAAAGATTCATGTTACTTGAATCTCTTGGAAGTTTCTTACAAATAAAATCTATTGACACCAGTGCTCTTTTTCAGCTTAACTTCAAGCGCATGGATCTTTTAATTTAGAGACTTATTAAATATCCCTTTTTATTTAAAGACTTTAATCTATTTAGTGAGCTTTAAGGATTCCATAACATTAACTTCCAATCCCTTTTCCACATTATCAGCTTCCCATTCCAATTGGTTGATCTCAACCTGCATGCATTGAAATATTCTAAAAACAGTAGATACTATTTCTTTTGGAATATCACACAGATAGCTTATTAATTTCTCATGATCACTTTCAATAGAAGTGTCTTCCATTCTTATGGTAGAATCACAAGTTTCCTGCTCGATACTTTCCAAGCGTGATATTTCTTCATTATTGGAAGGTCATCGAGAACAAGACACAATATCTTCTTTGGGCATGAGGGAATTCTTCAACTGCTTCTTCTATTTCTTTTTCCTATTTGTCATGGTCTTGATGGATGTAGGCTTCTACTCAGAAATGACTGAATCATTATCAAGACTTCCCTTCATTGTTGACTTTAGGAAAGAATCGCAAATCATCATGAGAATAGAATTACTATAGAGTATCCACCATACGTGAACCTCCCTCTAATACCACTTGTAGTACCTCAGGACACCCTGAGAGGGGAGGGGTGAATCAGGGTGACAACATTTTCTTTTAAAAACAAGGATCTTATTCCCACGTTTTTAGGAACTATTAAAACCAGTATGATGGATATAATTAGCAATTAAACATTCACATGAAAATAGATGACACATCAATTTGTACATGGTTCACCACTAAGGGCTACGTCCAAGGAGAATATGCTGACATGTTTTTAGTTGTACCAAATTCCAATATTCTTCACTAGATGTGGATTACAAAGTTTATGGCACAATCACTCTGTCCTAGGCTCACTGACTTTACAATAGTTTAGGGATAGCTTATTACATCCCTCGGGTCACTCCCATTGACTCCCCCTGGCTCACTGCCTTTGATGAAGTCCCACTCAGTTTATAGACATGAAGGTCTCTTCATCATTGCAAAATAATGAATCCTCTATTGTATGTTGATGCTCTGTTGAAGTCTAAATCTCACCAGTAGACAAATCTCACTTTGCACCGAGGATACCAGGCAATCTCCCAGCTTTTGTGCAGCTTCAAAAAGACAGGCCAACTTCAACAACACCAGGCACACTTCCCCAAGCCGGAACGCAAGTTTCAAAGATGGCGAGAAAGTTATAACTGGCACACATGTCCACCTCCAACACTTTCCCGAATCAACCTTCTTCAATACCAATCTTGCGCGACTCAAATTCCTTTTCACTGAAACCGGTTTTGGCGCCCAAAGGAAAACTGTCACGCTTATTAAAAACTGGTGTGCAAGTGTCACCAAACCACCTGCGCGACACTTCTTTCCCCAACCCCAAACTTGCGCGACCCACACCCTTTATCACCCAAACCACCTTGGACATGCAACAAACGACTATCTAGCAACTTATACTTGCGTGGACCACAATCTCTTGTGCGACAAGTACACCTGCGCAATGAGAGTTCTGATTTTCTCTAAGTGTTGAGATCATACAGAATGAGGATGGTTAGACCTATATTAATAGGCATTTGGACACCCTACGCGACGGCTCACAAGTCTCCCCTCAATGTGCATGTTTTGTCTTGCAACTCAAACTTCCCTAGCCTCTATCGCACCACTCACTTGTACGACCAAACCAATACTTGCGCGACCCTATTTCATTTTCCATATTTTGAAGTTCTGTTCTTGAAAAATAGATGGTGTGTAACTTTCCAATCATCCTAGGCACTGGCCCACAAATCCTTTCTCGGCGTGCAAGACACTGGTGCGACACATATCCGACGCACAAGTCCCATTCCCAAAAAACATTGTTTTTACCTTTGTCAATTTTGAGGTCCAGAAATTTGGCAATAATTGGAAAACGGTGCCACCATCAACATATGCTTCAGCCATAACCTTCATGCATCTTTTCTTTGATTTGGATTCTTCAACAACTCTTCTTATTTCACCACAAACTCCACTATCGTGATATATATCCATTCACAGATTAGCTTTAGCATCATAATATTTTGAGATAATGTGAAGTGCATGGAGATTTCAGAATTTCAATCCCTTCCACATTGTCTGCTTCTTCAATCGCCATTCTCTTACTTCATGCAAATCATACGATTCTATTCTTCAAGAAGTCTCTTGCATGGTTCTCATGAAATCATGAAGAATTACATGGTCTTCATCAAATCCCCATTCTTCTTTAATCATTCTCAGATGGATTATACCTCACCATTCTTCACTATTGTAAACAATATGTCGCAGTTGACACATGTTATTTGAACTTATGATCAGTACAATAATCATCTGAATTTCCATTCCTCCATTTCATTGGAGTGCTTCTTGATCTTCTTCATTTTGATCTTCATTGACAACTATTGACAAAAAATACAAACTTATACACAAAGTGGTCCCAACATATAAAATGTTACCCCTTTACTACTTTTTCGAGAAAAAGTCACAAAGAACCACATTTGGAAATGGACAAAAATATTCATTTCAAACTATTTAATAAAAATTCATAGGTTTAAAAAAGACACATTATATAATTTTATAATAATAGAAAAAATATTTTGGAAAATATTTTTAGGAAACATGTTCAAGAAAGATAAATATTTCCCAGTATATACATATGTATAAACAATCCTAAATAATAATGAGATTGCGAAATTAAACCTTACCTTATTCTCTTAAATAATCTTATCTCCTTTTTATAATTGTATTTATTTATTACCTTTATTTTAGGTGTTAATTGCTTCATTTTCCTATGCATGTTTTATCTTATAAGTCCCAGTTCTTATGCATACAATATAGTTAAATTATTTTAGGAATGATATTAATTTAATATATATCACAATTATTCATTTTATATATTTATATAATCATTCCTTAATTGTTAACAAGAAAAATGAATCGCATCGCATCATAGAGCCAGTAGGTCGTCTGCACACACGACCAATGGTATTATTCCCTTAATGGTGAAATGGTAAGGAAGTGGATGATAAATTAATTTTTCTTACAAAATCAATATAGTTTTATAATTATTATATAAATATATTATTTACCTCATTATACCAATCCAACTATAGTGGTGATGAAAAATAGATTACACCACAGCGTAAAGACTGTAAGTTATATGTCTGCATCTGCATTGCTTCTTTTAGAATGTATAAAAGGTGGAATATTATGGTTTCATAATCATAATATAATATTATAATAGTGGTGATATTGGATTTATTAATTTATATTAGTAACAAAAAATTTATTGGAAGTAGAATAATAAAAAATCTTGAAAGATTTGGTAATGTTGATTACCTCTTCTATGGAAAAATTTGTTTAGATATCCTATTAGGTAATATAGGAATAAGCTCTTGAAAATCACATAACCTTAATAAAATTTTTAGGAATGTTTAGAAGATAATTTTTATGGGTTTTTCGAGCTTGAAGGCTCAATGTGATGTGAACAAATTAGGGAGGACATTCCCTTTTATAATTGAGGTGAGGGTCACTTTTTAAAATTTTAAAAATATTAATTTATAATAAATTAAATATAAATAAAAATACCAAGAAATAAAAATGGATTCTAATATAATATGAGATAATTTTTTAATCTCATAAACAATATATTTTAGACATGTTTTGGTATTATTTTAAATCTTATCATTTTGATTAACCCTTAGTTTGCCTATTATTATTTTAACTAAGTTAACAATATTCCGAATATTAAAAGGTTTTAATTTTTAACTTCTGTGATTTAAATTAGACCATAAAGGAACAATATTTAACATTTTTCACCATTTTTAATTATTTCATATTATTAACTATTTTTTTATGATTTGTAAAAAATTTAATAAAATATTATATTGGTAAAATATCATTAGTATCGATTTAGACACTAGTTAATGCATGGAATTCTAAAAATATCAATATGACCAACACTCTTTGAACTAAATATTTTATTATATACCTAATATGCCGATATCATTTATAAAATTCATTTATAAAATTATTTATATCAAATTATATTTATTTTTATATTTGTAATAATATTTATTAGCTTGTTCCATTAGCACAATAATTACTATATTAGCATTCTGTAATTATTTAATATACTTAATTGTTCAAAGGAGATAATAAAATACAAAAATGAAGATAAATATTATATATTTAATAAAAATATTTATATACAAATTCTTTTTTTGGAAACCCTATATTAAAAATGATATATAATTTAAAACATGAATGCGACATCTTATATTTTTTATTAAATAAAATATGGCAAATATCAAAATGTCATCTATGTGGCCCAAAAATCTTAAAATAAATTTATACCATGAAAATATGTTTATTATGTTAAAATTTTATATTTATATTATTTTATAACATTATTTTTTCCCATTTGGACACACAAGGGATATTTGACACAAAGAAATTGATATTTTGAGACTTTCTTTGATTAAAATATTATATAATTCATTTTCATGGACCAGTGTCCATTAAATTGATTAATTTCGACCTTTTGTACTAATGGATGAATTATTTTTATCCAATAAAATTTCATCATGTTTTTGGGTCATTTTATAGTCTTTATCATTTTATTTCTAACCTTTATTTCTAAATTTACCCTTTATCATGGTAAAAAAATTTCCATGGTTACAATTCATAGGGGCCAAAAATAAAAGATACATATTCCATAAATTTGTAACTTCTAGATATAAATTTAATATCCATTTATTCAAAATTTAAAACACATAAGTTGTATAATTTAGTTTAAAATTGGTTAAATTCTATGAAAAATAGTTTTTCAGAAAAATTTTCTTTTAAAACATAATATTTTTTTTATTAAAATTCCATGCATAAAATATTTTTCAAATACCATAATTTTATTGTTCCAAATTAAAATGGAATAATTAAAATTTAAAACTAATCCAAAACACAATTTAACTTTGAAAATAATTTATAATATTATAATGTTTTCAATAAATATCACTATTTTCAATGTTACTTAAAAAAATAAATATTTTCATAAAATTATAAAAAAATCATTTTAAGAAATTTTTTGAATTCAGAAATTAATTTTTTAAAATATATTTTTATAAATTGTAAAAAATTATATTCAATAATAACAATATAATAAATTTATTTTTGAATAAAATATATTTTGAATAAAACATTTTTTTGAAGTGTAAAGCGATTTTACTAAAAAATGTGTTGTTATTTTATAAGAAATTTACAATAAATTCATATTAACTTAGACCTTTTTAGTTCATAAATTATATATTCATATTTATTCCAACTAATTTAATGACTAGTTTATAAATGTAATTTATACTAATTTCTTCTTGGGGTTCATTTAAAGTCTTAGTTCCGTGAAATGTAAGATATTGAAGAATTAAAATTATTTAAAGAAAAATATTTATTAAAATATCAAGGTGTTACATTATACTAATGTTAATATGAATTTTTCCCTTGAAATTCATCACATGGACATAAACAGATCTGGATAACTCTGCCTTAACACATCCTCAGGTTCCCACATAGCTTCCTTAAAATGGTGGTTCCACTATAAATCTTTAACGAAGAAAGTGGTCACGTTTTTTAGAACATTTCCTCTATGATCCAAAATCTCTATCAGTTGTTCTCTATAAGAAATATCCTTCCAATATGGTAGATATTCTCAGGAGATATATATGGAACCTATCATGGTCTTGAGAGAGATTCAGTGGAAGTTCTAATCAATAAGCTACCTTCCTAACATGATCATGAATTTCAAAAGGACCGATATACCTAGGTCTTAGCTTTCCATTATTTCATAATCTCTTCACTCTCTTCCACTAAGATATTCATATAAATATCTTGTCACCCACTTTGACCTATAGACCTTTTCTTCAATTGTCAGCATATATTTTTTATCTAATCTGAGTATCTCTGATGTTCTATTGAACATATCTGACCTTCTCTAGAATTTCTTCAAATAGATCAGGTCCCAATAGATTTCTTTTCCCAACTTCATTCAATCATGTTGGAGTTCTTCACTTCTTACCATATATGGATTCATAAGGAGCCATTAAAACACTAGAGTGAAATTTATTATTGTAAGAAAAATCCACCAATGGCAGGGGTTGATCCCAACCACATTTTAAATACATAGAGAGAGCTCTCAACATGTGTTCTAGAGTTATAATTGTACTCTTAGACAAACCATATGTCTGTTGATTATAAGTAGTGTCAAATTATAACCTTGTATCCAAAGCATACTGAAGACTTCTCCAGAACAATGAGGTAAAACTTAGATCCTAATATGATATAATGAAAAGTGGTACTCCATAAAATCTCCTCACTTCCTTAACATATATTATGGAAAGATGACCAATAAAGAGAACTTCTCTAATAGAAATTAAATTTTATTACTTGTTAGGGTGATCAATTATAACTGATAGAACATTATGGTTTTTAGATGATTTGGGATGTCTGATGAGAAAATACATGGTAATGTTTTCCAAATTACATTTTGGTAAGGGTAATGGTTGTAACATCCCATTTGAATTATGTCTATCAGCCTTAACATGTTGAAAAACAAAGCACTGAGAAGCATACTCTACAATACCTCCCATCATTTTATCCTTCCAAAAATACTCTTCTAGGTCTCTATACATCTTGGTTCTTCTAGGATGAATGGAGAATGATGAGATATGAGCCTTATCCAATATATCTTTCTTTAAATATGGTATGGGAGGGGAAAAAGGGTTCATGAACTTTATTATTCCACGAAAATCAAAGTTTACCTTAGGAACATTTCTGAACTTCTTTTGAATCTCTAAATCTTCCTTCTATACCTCCAAAATCATCACTTATAGAGCTAGATGAACCATCATTTGATCCAGATAATATTCCTCCACTCCCTTTATGATTTCTCGATCTATCCATTGTTAATGCATAAATATTGTACCTTTTGTGATCCTCATCAAAGATAGGATAACATGGGCCTTTTTAATCAAAGCATCTACCACCTTGTTCTCTTTCCTAGGGTGGTAATGTATTGAGCAGTCGTAATCTTTAATAAAATTATACCATCTTATTTAGCGCATACTTAGATACTTTTGATTAAAAGTAAACTTTACACATTTATGATCAATATATATGTCACATAATTTTCTATAAATATAATTCCTCCAAATATTTAATCAAAAAATTAACACAGCTAACTCCAAATCATGAGTTGGTAATTTTTCTCATGGATTTTCAATTTTTGAGGCATAAGTTATGACCGTATAATTTTCCATGAGAACACATCCCATACCCTTCTTTGATGCGTCACTATAGATCACAAACCTTTATCTACTATAGTGTTGTGTGAGTTTATATAAGGCCCCAGCCTTAAACCTTAGTTAATATTAAAATAATTGAATAATTCACATTGAGGATCTTTTCATGGTTTAGAGTTTTAGAGAATTAGGTCATAACTATTACATCTCCAAAGATTACAAATTAGACATTTCTACTATGTTTCCATGAAATAAAAACTCTTAAAAAGGAACATGTCTAGTTCTATGTTTTATATAGAATTACTTTCCCATGATCCCATCCATGACCCTATTCCACATTAAGTGCTGTGAAAAACATTTCTAAAAACATGGGGTGAGTATAAAAAGCTCAGTAAGGGAAACACAAAGAATGAGAACTGCTAGTTTTTCAAAACAACAATTAAAAAATGTATACTTTATCGAAGTAATACTTTTCACCTTTATGAAGTAGTAAAAACACGTCACTGAATAAAAGATCATTACATACCCTTTTGTAACCAAAATATTACCATAAAACCCATATAAAGAACACAAAACATATAAAGGTAACTTGGGACATAAACATATTTAAATGGAATAACCATACAGTCAACTTCCACACATATAACTTAATGGAATATGTCATGAACCAACCCAGGTCGACCCTGAACCGATCACCCGAGCCGGTCCGCGACATGACCCGAGAGGTGTTCTCGATCCTCCCGGGCTAGTGACAAGCACCGTGGAATCAATAGAGGACAAGTGGGAATGATTTATCCCCATAATAAATAAATAAACAAATAAAGAAGTGGAAGGAAAATAAATGACACGAAAAAGGAAGAACGACCAATAAAAATACACTAACCTCATCTCGACCAAAAACTCATGCGACTCCGAGAGTTGCTCACAAGTCCACAACCAACTCTCACTAATGGTGAGTGAGCTCAAGCCAAACCTGCAGCAAAACTAAAAATAGGAAAACACTATAGGCATGAGTATTAAAACTCAGTAGGCGTGCCCAACTACTATTACCAAAGAACTACATTTAAATAAATAATTCACTAATTCCATGTTTGAACTAAATTATATAAAATATTGGTTTTTCACACACACACACACTTTCATTTCTAAAACAAGTATCAGTCCATTGCCCTTTATAATTTAAAAACAAATTTTTTAATGTTTGAAAGGAACATGTGCATTGCATTTTGAAAACGTCTTCCCGAAAAATTTAGAAATCCACATTTCATTTCGTAGACCAAAAGGGAAAACTACACATAACACACAACACACCCCAAGGGAAATGGAAAAAGTGGCCCACAGGGGCTAGAAACTGAATTATACCTCTCAATCGTCCACCACATACAAATAAACACTAATAGAAACATGGGTCGAACCTAGGAGATTGTGAACAATCCAGAACGTACTATACATCTCACTGATCCTGAATGCATGCCCTAACTCGATGACGTCATAACACCTGAATGCCCAGCATAGACTTGCATGGCCTAACTGAGGGGCCCAATCCCCATAGCAGCAATAACTCAGTATTCCCCTGCTATGGGGCCACTAGCTAGTACGTAATCTAAACTAGTGCAGTAATCGTTCTCAGAATATTCACTCACTATGCCAGGTTCCCATGTCAACACAAGCAATAAAAAGTGGTGTGTCCACAGTGTAAATCAATCAGTCACAATGGTCAAACATCACATACATCTCATGAAATCAATGCACACCAAAGATCACCCCAGAATGGGTTTTCCAAAATAATCTATTTTATTAAAGTGCCAAATGGGCCTTTACTAATTTTAAAGCAAAACCTCATTTTCGAAAAAACCCAAGACACTTGTTCAGAAGAAATCATTTATCTTTAAAACCATAAGTAAATTTGAAATTCTGTGAATTGTGCTTAAAGGCCAAACGGGCATTCTTTAAATACTGGGCGTCTGCTCGTCAAGAAAATGTTTCAATTGTTCTGTATAAAATAAACGACTCTTTTCCACCAAATAATTATATAAAAATTAATTATATCGTATTATTTACAATTTATTAAAATTAATAAATCATCAAGAAATTAATAAATTCAAAATAAAAATGTAACTGTAGTGGGCGACCTACCTCGACTCGCAAACCAATCACGACGACAACGCGTCGCGTCTCACAATCGCGCACAAGTACGCGCAAGACGGCGACTACAGTACCATGGAAATACGTCATTGATGTGCTGCCACACTCGCAAAAATAAATAAAAACACAAACTCATAATAACCAAAAATGAAGCAGCACAAACGTTACCTCGGCGCGGGGCCTGCCTTGACCAACACGGTCGCACGAAAGGGTGAATGGTCGGGCGCAGTGCTGCGGTTCACTGTAAAGGTCACTGACGTCATCAACGGCAGCACAAAGACTTGGGCGGCCGACGACATACCTGGTCGAAGCAGTTGGGGGGTTTTGATGCGTCGCACGATAATCGAGGGACGACAAAGGGGTCGTGCGATGGTCGGAAGGTAGCGACGCGTACTAGAAAGGAGGATCGCTGGCTTGGAAAACATACACGTTGCACCGACGGGGGCTGGCCAGATAGCAAGTGAGAAACGGGGCATGCCAGAGGGTGCGCAAGCAAGGGGGAGTCGGCCACAAGGCTGGGGAGGGGCCTGACCAGTAAGGAGGGCGCGTGATGGAAAGAGGCGGGGTGCGCGACACTCTGCCGGGCAGGCCGAAGGGTGAGGATGAGCTAGACAGAGGCTCGACCAGAGTTGTGCGCACACCGAGCATGAGGATAGGAGAACGGTTGTGGCTGGCGCTACTGGTGGTGTGCGGGCAGAGGCTATGTGAATTGGATGGAAACAGCCTGCTATACAGGGGCGCACCGGCGGACAAGGATAGCGGACGGGGGGAAGCTGGGGTAGCCGCTGGTGCAGGACAGGAGGGTGGCTGGGTGCTAAAGAGGGGGAGAGAGAGAGGGTTGGGGCGGGTTCGTGCGGACGGGCCGAGCAGGGCAGGAGCAGCATTGTGCATGGTGGATGCTGGGCCGCATGCAGGGGGTTCTCTGGGCGGAGCAGGGTGCTATCGCAGGGTAGCTACGCGAAGGTCATGTGGGTGGCGGGCTACCGGTGGCGCAGGTCAGGAGAACCGCGGGTGGCGTGCGGTGGTGCAGTGCGGCGGACAGAGGGAACCGGGGCGCTGGGTGCGTTTCGGCCGAAGGCAGCATGATGGGGCACCGTGCAGTAGTGTAGTGGGGCGGACAGGAGGAAGGGGAAGTCTGCGGGAAGAAGGATAAATGAAAAAAAATAACAAGGGGATAGACGCGTGGAAGAGGCGGAAACAAAGAAAAAAGAAGAAGAAGAAAACAAAAAATAAATAAGTAAAGTAATAAAATTAGAAAAACAAAAAGAATAATAATATTATCATTATTATTAATAATAAATTAAATATATATTAACAATATTAATATAAATATCAACAATAATAATAATAATAATAATAATAATAACCTTAATTTTAACAAATATAATAATTAAAATTAATAACCGTAACCGCAATAAAATATAAAACTTATTCATTTTAATTTTTTCTTAAGAGCGAAAGACAGAGTCGTCGCCAAGGCGAAGCCGCATGGGGTTTCAGAAATGCGCCCCAGTCATGCGCTCCACGACGTCAATTCAAAAACACACATTTTCGATAAAACATAAAAATTGTTGTTCGGTGTTTAACCCGAACCTCGACAGAAATTTTTAAAACCAAGAAAATAATAAAATAAATTAGAAATTACGGAAAGGTCGGCGCGTGAAAATTCTCCCCACCATAATGCTTCCCATCCCCAGGAAGCCACAACAAGGCCTATACCCATGAAGAAAATTTGTAAGTGTCACTCACCACCAAAAGCATAAGTGCCTCCAGTTGATCGATCCACACGAACATCTAACTCTCATAACTTGCAACTTATCCTGAAAACGAGAACAATTTAAACGCCACCAAAACAAAACCCGAAATGAAACCCTAATACTGACACGGGGAGGCCCAAACGGACTCCCCACCATAGGAGACAAGCCAACTGAATTCAATGAGACCCACGATGGGTCTCCCCACCGTAAGGACTGACGAAGTTAACCGAGCTTGAAGATTTTCCATACAGTCCAAAAACCCCCCACCACAAGGGGGAGAATGGAAGGGCCCTACGGGTAGAGCATCGAAACTATCGTCACCGTCAATCCAACGATGTCACACCCTCAGAAGAACACAAACTATACCACACTAAGGATGAAGATTAAACCAAGTCCCTTCTTCACCACTGGGGTTCACCTGACTACGCGCCAGCTTCACTCCAGGACCTATGGCAGGAGCTCTAATGATTGAAGCATCTCTCGCCTTGTAGTCAGGCTTCATAAATTCCCAATCATAAAAAACGAACAGGAATTTTACCAAACACACATCCATTAGAACAAAGTTTTCAAAGAGGTTAAGGCACAACCATTCTTACAACTGAAAAAAAAGAAACACCACAAAACGGTATAGGTGATGACTACTACATCCAAGAAATAGTATAAAGGGAAAACCCCAAAATGATCTCCAAACACCATCCTACTCCTTCGGATGGGCTGATGTGACCTTCAACGAGCTAGGTATTGATTTAGCACGCTTCTTTAAAACACCTCGAAAGAATTGTTGTATGTGGCCCAGACGTCCACAGGTGTGGCATGGTTTCGAAGCATTCGGGCACATCGGCCTCTTATGCCCCCGCTTACCACACTGGTGACAGGTCAAGGCATTGTGCTGGGAGGAAGACGAATGAAGGTCTGAAGGCCTATTGATTCCTCTACTAGTTCCACCACCATCATGTCGCTTCCCATTCTTCTTATCGCTATCTTCTGTACTACATCCCAAAGCTGGAGGAGGATTCGTCACCTCATGTACTCCTGCTAACTCCGCTTCGATGAGGAAATCTTGTCTCACCACATCAGGGAAAGTGATCACGTTGAATTTTCCCACCTTCGACTGAAGCTCAGGACGTAATCCAATATAAAAATTCCGATCTTTCATGGGATCATTTCGAATATACCACAGTTTATACGGAGCCAGGTCCAGGAAACGACTAAAGAATTCCAACACCGATCTGACACCTTGCTGGAGACCTCAAAACTCCATCCTCTTCCTCACCCTTGTCACTTCAGAGAAGTATTGTTGGATGAATGATTACTTGAAGAACTCCCAAGTGAGATCTTTCTAAGGTTTATTTTAAGACACAGTCTTCCACCATTTCCAGGTTGGACCTTCAAGTATAAAGGTATCCAACATCACCTTTAACGACTTAGGCAACCCAATGAAACTGAACTTCCTCTCAATCTTCTGTAACCACTCTTCTGCCTCAAGAGGATCTTTCTGCCCATAAAATAGGGGAGGGTTCAACTTCTGAAACTCGAGGACGTAGTCTTTAGGATGATCAACTGGAGGATTTTATAAGGATGCACCACCTGAATCTGCACCTTGGGCATCCATCGAACCTTCGTGGGGTCAGACACTAAGGAACAAGAAAACAAAAAGATGGGTCAAACATGGTCATTGTCATTTCAAATACCAAAATAACACTTTTCACAACGATTTTTTTAGAAATAAGGAAAATCCATACCATTCACTAGATGGAAACTAGTGATGATGGGTGACTCGACCATATGGTTGGCGGCCATACGCCAGTCACACCACCATCATTGAGAGCATTCTAGGGTAAAGTTTCCGGCTCCACATGGCTTTCCAGACCATGCGAGCTCACAGAGGTCACTTGATCAGCTCCCATTTCATTTCCCAATATAAAACAAACCATATGAAAAACCAAAAGACACCAATAACTCAGATATCCCATGGTAACCTGAGGTTCAGAATGAGCAAGGGTTCATGACGTCATTCTTGTCTGTACACCTCGAGTATCGAAAATCATACACCTTCTACCCTGACAACCCCAAATAATAATGGGCGCTCTGAATAACAAGGTCCGCTTAGGATCCGACCTGCTCTGATACCATTTTGTTACGAACCAACCTGGGTTGACCCTGAACTGATCACCCGAGCGGGTCCGCGATATGACACGAAAGGCGTTCCCGATCCTCCCGGGATGGCGACAAGCACCAGGACATAAATAGAGGGAAAGTGGGAACGATTTCACCCAGTAAAAATAAATAAATAAATAAATAAAGCAGTGGATGGAAAAAATGACACGAAAAAGGAAGAACAACAAAAAAACACACTAACCTCATCTCGACCAATAACTCTTGCGACTCCGAGAGTTGCTCACCAGTCCACAACCAACTCTCACTAATGGTGAGCGAGCTTGAGCCAAAACTGCACCAAAACTAAAAACAGGAAAAAACTATAGGCGTGAGAATTAAAACTCGGTAGGCATGCCCAACAACTATTCCCAAAGCACTACCTTTAAATAAATATTTCACTAATTCCAGGTTTGAACTAAATTATATAAAATATTGGGTTTTAACTCACAGACACTTTCATTTGTAAAACAAGTATCAGTCCATTTCCCTTTATAATTGAAAAACAATTTTTTTAATGTTTGAAAGGAACAGGTGCATTGCATTTTGAAAACGTCTTCTCGAACAATTTAGAAATCCACATTTCATTTCTTATCCCAAAGGGAAAACTACACATAACACACAACACACACCAAGGGCAATGGAAAAAGTGGCACACATGGGCTAGCAACCGAACTAGACCTCTCAACCGTCCACCACATACAAATAAACACTAATAGAAACATGAGATTAACCTAGGAGACCGTGAACAATCCAGAACGTACTATACATCATACTCATTCTGAAGGCATGCCTGAAATTGATGACGTTATAACGCCCTAACGCCCGGCATTGCCCTGCATGGCTTAACCGAGGGACCTAACCCCATGGCAGCAATAACTCAGTATTCCCCTGCTATGGGGCCACTATCCAGTGCGTAATCTAAACTAGTGCAACAATCTTTCTCAGAAGATTCACTCACTATTCCAGGTTCCCATGTCAACACAAGAAATAAAAAGTGGTGCGTCCACAATGTCAATCAATCAGTCATGATGCTCAAACATCACATACAGCTCATGAAATCAACACACACCAAAGATCACCCCAGAATGGGTTTTCCAAAATAATCTATTTTATTAAAGTGCCAAACGGGCCTTTACTAATTTTAAAGCAAAACCACATTTTCTAGAAAACAGAAAACACTTGTTCAGAAGAAATCATTTATCATTAAAACCAGAAGTACATTTCAAATTATGTGAATTATGTTTAAAGGACAAACATTCATTATTTCAATACTGGGTGTCCTCTCATCAAGAAAATTTTTCAATTGTTCGGTATAAAATAAACGGCTCTTTTCGCACCAAATAATTATATAAAAATTAATTATATCGTATTATTTCCAATTTATTAAAATTAATAAATCATCAAGCAATTAATAAATTCAAAATCTAAAGGTAAGTGCAGTGGGAGACCTACCTCGACTCACAAACCAATCACAACGACAACGCAGCGCGTCTCACACTCGCGCACAAGTACGCACAAGCCGATGGCTAGAGTACCGCAGAAATACGTCACCGATGTGCTGCAACACCCGCAAAAATAAATAAAAACACAAACTCATAATAACCAAAAAAGAAGCAGCACAAACGTTACCTCATTGCAGGGATTGCCTTGACCAATAGGGTCGCACAAAATGGTGAATGGTCGGGCGCGGTGCTGCGGTTCACTGGAAAGGTCACCGACGCCGTCAACGGCGGCGCAAAGACTCGGGCGGCTGACGACAGACCTAGTCGAAGCAGCTGGGGGGTTGCGATGCATCGCGCGATAATCAAGGGAAGACAAAGGGGTTGTGCGATGGTCAGAAGGCAGCGAAGCATACTGGAAAGGAGGATTTCTGTCTAGGAAAACGTCCACGTCGCACCGACGGGGGCTGGCCATATAATAGGGGAGAAACGGTGCACGCCAGAGTCTGCGCAAGCTAGGGAGAGTCGTCCACGAGGCTGGGGAGGGGCCTGGCCAGTTGGGAGGGCGCGTGATGGAAAAAGGCGGGGTGCGCGACACTGTGAAGGGTAGGCCGAAAGGTGAGGATGAGCTGGACAGAGGCTCAACTAGAGTTGTGCACACACCGGGCAGAAGGGGAGGATAACGGATGGGGCTGGCGCTGCTGGTTGTGCGCGGGCGGAGGCTATGTGAATTGGATAGAAACAACCTTCTATGCAGGGGAGCACCGGCGGATGAAGAGAGCGGAAGGGGGGAAGCTGGGGTAGCCACTGGTGTAGGACAGAAGGGTGGTTGGGTGATAAAGAGGGGTGAGAGAGAGGGCTAGGGCAGTTTCGCACGGACGGGCCGATTAGGGTAGGAGCAGCATTGTGTAGGGCAAAGGTTGGGCCACATGCAGCTGGTTCGCCGGGCAGAGTGGGGTGCTGTCAGAGGGTAGCGAGGCGAAGGTCGTGCGGGTGGCGGGCTGCTGGTGGCGCAGGTCAGGAGAGCCGCAGGTGGCGTGCGGCGGTGCAGTGCGGCGGATGGAGGGAACCAGGGCGCTAGGTGCGTGTCGGCCAAAGGAAGTAGGATGGGGCACCGTGCAGTGGTGTAGTGCGGCGGACAGGAGGAAGGAGAAGTCTGTAGGAGGAAGGAGAAAAGAAAAAAAAAGAACAAGGGGAAAGCCGCGTGGAAGAGGGAGAAACAAAGAAAAAAGAAGAAGAAGAAAACAAAAAAAATAAATAAAGTAATAAAAACAAAAAAAAACAAAAAGAATAATAATATTATAATTAATAATAATAATAAATTTAATCTATATTAACAATATTAATATTAATATCAACAATGATAATAATAATAATAATAATAATAATAATAATAACCTTAATTTTAACAAATATAATAATTTAAATTAATAACCGTAACCTTAAGAAAATATAAAACTAATTCATTTTAAATTTTTTTGAAGAGCGAAAGACTGTGTCGTTGCCTAGGCGAAGCCGCATGAGGTTTCAGAAATGCGCTCCACCCGTGTGCTCCACGACATCAATTAAAAAACACGCATTTTCGATAAAACATAAAAATTGTTCTGCGGTGTTCAACCCGAACCTCGACAGAAATTTTTAAAACCAAGAAAATAATAAAATAAAATAGAAATTACGGAATGGTCAGGGTGTGACAATTAATGTAACACCCTTGTGAAAGTGAGACTTAAAAGGCTAAATGTTACTACCCATGTCAACAAGGTGCATCTTCCTTTTCAGGAGCATGTCTGATTAGAACTCCACAGTTAAGCGTGCTTGGCCTGGAGTATTAATCAGGATGGGTGACCTTCTCAGAAGTCTCTCAGAATGTGTGTGAGTGAGGAAAAAACACAATGAAAGAACATGTGTTTGCCTGTGAGGACAGTCATTAGTCTAATAAGCAACCCTAGTGAGTAATAGCCTATGGTGTGCTTTGAAGGCATCAAAGGTATTACAAGAGACCCATGGGGTCAGATGAAAAAGATTCATGGCCTGAGGAGGCAGGTCATGACAAATGGTTTCAGAGCCAATACCTAGCTGGAAGTGTTTAGGCACTACCTGGGTTTGAGGCTTGGGGTCCACAATGAGGGCATTATGCTTTAAAGGAGTGTATAATGTAACAACCCTATGAAAGTGATACTTAAAAGGATAAATGTTACTACCCATGTCAACAAGGTGCTCCTTCCTTTTCCGGAGCCTGTCTGATTAGAACTCCACAGTTAAGCGTGTTTGGCCTGGAGTAGTAATCAGGATGAGTGACCTTCTGTGAAGTCTCCCAGAATGTGTGTGAGTGAGGACAAAACACACTGAAAGAACATGTGTTGGCCTGTGAGGACAGTCATTACTCTAATAAGCGACCCTATTAAGTAATTGCCTATGGTGTGCTGTGAAGGCATCCATGGTATTACAGGAGACTCATGGGGTCAGATGAAAACGATTCATGGCCCAAGGAGGCGGGTCATGACAGAATAACCATACGGCCGACTTCCATACCCAATGCATTGGAGGTTATAACGTAACCACCCATCCTGGTATTCACGGTACCACCCATCATATGGTTTATCACTTAACCACCCATCAAATGTCCAAGTACCATTATAAAATCATAATATATAAAAGAAATATAATAGAAGCAAAAAATTTCAACATTTCGATCACAATATATCACTTAAATATATTGACATAAGAAATACATTATAAAAAAAATTTTAATACCAAAATAAAAGAAAAGTAAAACTTGGTATTTATTTTTCATTTAAAAAAACGTTATGGCTTGTAGAGGAATCCGAAACTCAAATAATGGTCACGGCGGCATAGAAGTCGATGTCGCCGCATATGTACGAAAAAAAGACATTCCCTTTTGTCGTTTAGTAAAAATGCTTCGTATAAAAAGATTCATTTTGAATAAAAGTAAAAGTCAAAGTGGTTTATACACCGTATAAAACAAAATATGCCTCATTGAAAATAGATTGAGACGAAGTCCCTTACCTCGTGTCCGACATGAATCTATTGCTCTTTAATCACCTGAATAATAAACTAATGTTAATTTCTAATTTCATAAGATCCTTTTTAATGCTTATTATTCCTTTTATATCACTTATTTCCATGTTATAAAGATTATGTAATCATTTAAGTTAAAAATCATTATTTTGTCGATATTTGGTTCTTAAGTCGAAAGTGGACTTCTTACAATTACATGTTGTTCTTGTTGGTCAAATGTTAATTATATCTAAAATGATATTCATGATTTGGATATCATATATATCATATATATCCATCATATACATGTATTTATAATAGTATATAACATTTTGAGGTAATAAATGAAATGCACCATTCATGGAGACGGTAAGTCGCACGTACGCATGAACGCTAATTTCATTTATATTTCATATTTAATGGAGTGAAATCATAATGATATAAAGTTATATTATAATTCCAGTATAATATCATATATAATATCATTAAATCTATACTTGAAATGTCCCACGTATGGCATTAACGAATCAAATCACTTTGAGGGGGTGGTAGTCAGCACTTCCTAAAATGAAATTATCGTGTTTACCCATAATAGAATCCATAAAGGTATGCCACAAATGAAAAATAAATAAGCATAAGGAAAACATAAAAATAATATATATATCATATATAAATAGAGTGACATCTTAATAGCTGCCATTAAACGTGTTAAAATAATATTGAATAATCATTGTTTCGTGAGGCAGAAATTCTCCAACCACAGAAACAGTATGTTCATTAACCATTAGACAGAGGTGTGTGTAAGTGTAGCTCGAATACTTCTCAAAACAACATCCTAGTATATTGAATATACTGGTGTTGTTACAAAATAAATTAATAAAAAGTGTTTAGAGGGTTGGAGAAGCAAAATAAAACAAAAGAACACAAGTGAAGACATTACCTTAAAATCGGGTAACTCTTCTTGGTTTGAACCAAATGGGTTCTTTGAAGAGCTTTCTGCTCGAGGTAAGGCTTCAATGATGAGGAGAGGGATGTGGAGAGATTAAATGAGCAGGGATTGGCCCAACCAAAGGGTTGAGAGGTGTGGGTAAGGAGGTAGAGGTGGGGGCCTCTCTATAAGAGGAGAGGAGGGGCACTCTTGGAAAGTTATAAAATGATACTTTATTATATAATGAGTTTCGGTTTTTAAAGGACCCAAAATTATATATTTCAAGGATAAGATGATAAGAGTTCGAAATCCACCCATCCAATAGGTTTTTGACAAGTTTAGGTCTTAGATTATACATTATCTTTTCATTTTATTTAAATCGTTAAATAATGAGGTAATCACTGTATCATCATGGTGTCATAAATAATTTAATTTATTTAATGTCTACAAATTATAATAAAAAATATCATGATGTAGGAAATATTTTTAGCTTTCCATTTAATATTTATAGTCAAAATTATGACTTGTATAACCCCATGTAAATTTTTTTAGCAAAACAATACATAATTGTGACATTTTTATTTTAACTTTAAATAAAAAGATATTAATGTCCTTTTCCTACCAAAGTGGCTCCATGGGGTCCCCAAGTTTACCCATGGATTTTTTTGGTCGGCCATGACACATCAAATAAGCGTAGGACATGTGTCTAGGTAATTTCATATTATTACAACATTATTTTTTCCTTAAATTACACTAATTACCTCTAATCGCGATTAATAAACTTAAAAGTTACTATTCACCAAAAATTTATTTTAATCCCATTATACCACATTTTACATCCTAATGACAACCATTTATGTCAAAATTTTGAAAATCAAATCACAGAAGTTTTAAAGTTTCATTTAAATGAAAAATCTGTTTTTTTAACTGCCACTTAGTGGTTTCACTATTCATCAAAAATGGATGTTTTTCAGAAAAATACCAAAAATTCACCCTAAGCTATATTTGATATTCCGAATTCAAAAGTGATGTCTATTTAAAAAAAATTAAAAACATATAAGTCGCATTAATTATTTTAATAATTAATTCCTACTGTCAAAACAAATAGCGCGTTTTTATGAAACAATATTTATCAAAAGATTAACACTAGTTTAAGTCCAATTTCAAAGTGAAATTAATTCCAATAACCACAATTGGATTAAATGGAAAAAATATATTCTAATTTAACCTTAAAAAAAATTCAAAATATAATCTAATCATATAAATAAATTATATTAAAAAGAGGTTTTGAATTAAAATACAACATTTTTCACTATTCATTAAAAAAATGAACTTTATCAGAAAAATACCAAAAATTTACACAAAGTATATTTTGATGTCCCGATTCTAAAGAAGAGTTTTATTTGGTCCAATATAATGTTTAAGGGTGACCAAAACTATATTTAAAGAGGGTTAGCCATCAAAAAGGCGATAGTTCGACCTTTTAGTGAATATTAGAGTATCTATGCCTAAAATTGAATTCTTTTCTTATTTTAAGCCTTTATCTTTTATTGGATAAATTTAAAAACAATAAAAAACATATATAATCATATTTTAGTTATTTCTATTCATTACCACCAATACAACGACTACATGTTAACTACCATTTTAAAAAATATTATTATATTACTAGTGTGCAACGTAAGATTTCAAAGAAACTCATTGTCGCGTATCAGGTATGCTATAGAACATAACAACCCATTTAAAGTAAAATTAATATTTAATTCGCAAATATTAATAAATATGAAAAATGATTTATTCTTTATTTACTTGGGATGTTACATCCACTACTACAAACACGGCCTTTATCAGCGCTAGAAAAGCACTAATAAAGACAGCGTAGATAAAGGGGGGTCCCCTTTATCAGTACTCTGAAAAGCGCTGATATAGGACCCCTTTATTGGCGCTAAAAAAAAGTTCTGATAAAAGTACCCCTTTATCAGCACTTTTTTTAGCACCGATAAAGGGGTCCTATATCATCACTTCCTTTATCAGCGCTTTCGTTTTAGCACTGATAAAAGACCCTTTTATCAGTGCTTTTAAAAAAGCGCTGATAAAAGTTAAAAAAATTTAAAAAAAGTTATAAAATTTAAAAAATTTAAAAAATTTTAAAAAAATTTAAAAAATACTGCCAATCAGGGGGGGAGGGGGCTTTTATAGCGCTTGAACCCCCCTTTTACAGCGCTTTTCGGCCCCTATACAACACCCCACACACCCCATGCACCCCCCTCCACCCTTTAACAGTGCTTGCTCCAATATTCCCCATGCGCGCGCACCCCTGCCTCCACCAGGATTTGAACTCGAGACCTCCCCCCTGCGCGCCTAAGCCCTTACCACTACTCTATTTTGATTTGCTTTCCAATTCATGATATCTCTATATATATATATATTTATATATTTAGTTATATTTATTCATATAGTAATATATATATTTATATTAATATATATATATATATATAGTTATATTATAATATATATATATATAGTTATATTATAATATATTTAGTAATATTAATATATATATATAGTGGTATTAATATATATCTATATCTATATATATATATATATATATTTAGTTGTATTTATTTGTATAGTAATATATATTTATATTAATATATATATATAGTTATATTGACATATATATAGTTATATTAACATATATATAGTTATATTAACATATATATAGTTATATGAATATATATTTATATAGTTATATTAATATATATATATAGTGATATTAATATATATATTTATGGTGATATTAATATATATATATATAGTAATACTAATATATATACATATATGTAGTTATATTAATATATATATAGTTATTAGATTAATATATATATAGTTAGATTAATATATATATATAGTTAGATTAATATATATATATATAGTTAGATTAATATATAGGTATATAAATATTCATATATTAGTATTTTAAATAAAATGGATATTAGTTATTATTTAGATAAAGATAATATATTTTATATGTTAATATGTTTAATAATTTATTTAAAAAATTTATTTTTTAGGTGCGAATATATAAAAAATATGTACATATAGTTATATATTTGATTATAAATAGCAGTTAATTATAAAAAAAGATGAAATTTCAAAGACATAATATCAATATGAATGTAATACCTTGGAATAAATTCAGTCCCCGCCAAGAAAAGCCAATAATACCCCCTTAAATGAGTTTGAAAATCCACAAAATGTTAAAAAATCTGGGTACCCCGACAAAAAACTAAGTTATAGAGGCCTTCCGGGCCTCTTTTGGCCTCGAAAAACACTTGACCGGGATTTTCCCGGTCAAAGCGACGTAGAGCTCGTCGCAGGCTTTGATTTGATATGTGGTAGAGCTCAAACGGACACCTGGATCAAAAGTTATGGCCATATGAAGTTTGAGTTGCATTTTAACATATTTTGGATCTTTTTTTAATTTTTTTTAATTTTTTTAGTCCTCAAATTGTTATTAAATGACTATTACTCCATAATGATTATCAAATTATTAATTAAAAATATTTTTTTAATTTTTTAAGAAGTCATTTTCACTAAATATCTTATATATTAAGTATAATAAGTGTAAATGTGCATTTATACTTATCTAAAATATATTTAAAAATTATATATTATGTTTATATAACAATATAACTATATTTATATATTAATATATTAATATATTTTTAATTTTAATTTTTTTTGAAGCCGACCCTTTATCAGCGCTAAAAAAAGCGCTGATAAAGGCCCCCCTTTATCAGCGCTTTTTCGTTAGCACTGATAAAGGGGGGCGCTGTGAAAAACTGTTTTTGTGGTAGTGATCCTTCCCCCCTTTTGGGAATTTCGTCCTCGCAATTTTATTCACTTATCAAAATAAGTGGGGGAATATATCCCTCATAGCATTTTCAGATTCCCATGTTGCCTCTTGAACCATATGGTTTTTTCACAAATCCTTTACCTGGTGAATTACCTTATTACGCAACACTTGCTCTCTATGGTCAAGAATCTGGACTGGTTGTTCTTCATAAGAGAGATTCTCTTCCAACTGAACTACCTCTGGGCTCAAAACAGGAGATGGATCTGGAATATAATTTCTCAAAATCGAAACATGAAAAACATTGTGTACCTGAGATAAACTCGGAGGTAAATCCACTCGGTAAGTAACTAATCCAACTTTCTCTAGAATTTCATATGGTCCAATGAACCTTGGACTCAGCTTTCCTTTCTTACCAAATTGCATCACACTTTTCCATGGTGAAACTTTGAGAAAAACATGATGACCTACCTCGAAAGATAGATCCTTCCTCCGGTTATCCGCATAACTTTTATGTCTGCTCTGAGATGTTTTCATGTGTTTCTGAATCAATTGAACATTTTCTGCCATCTCTTCTACCAATTCTAGTCCCATCAGCTTCCTTTCCCCTACCTCATCCCAAAAATCTAGAGTTTGACACCGTTTTCCATATAATGCTTCAAACAGATCCATCTGTATACTGGAATGAAAACTGTTATTATATAAAAACTCAACCAAAGAAAGATGGTGGTCCCAACTTCCCTGATATTCCATAGAGCAAGCACGTATCATATCCTCCAATGTCTAAATTTTTCATTCTGACAGCCCATCTGATTGTGGATGAAAAGCTGTACTAAAATTTTATTCAGTACCCAACGACTTTTGAAGGCCTTTCCAAAAGTTAGAAGTAAACCTGGGATCACGATCAGATACAATAGAGTGGGGAACTCCATGCAAGCTGACTATCTCATTAAGGTACAACCGAGCAAGTTGATCTAGAGACAAAGTATCTCGAATAGGAAGGAAATGAGCAGATTTAGTCAATCGATCAACAATAACCCAGATTTCATTATTACCTTGAGATATCCTCAGTAATCCCACAACAAAGACCGTGGATACATTTTCCCATTTCCACTCTGGTACCGATAATGTCTGTATCATCCCTTTCAGTAACTATCACTCTGCTTTAACCTATTGTCAAGTCAAACACTTCACAGTAAAATCTGCAATATCTCTTTTCATTCCATCCCACCAGTAATACTCCCACAGTTCTATGTACATCTTAGTACTGCCAAGATGAACTGAAACAGGGAACTATGAGCCTCACATAACAACTCACCCTTCAACTGTGAATCACAAGGCACACATAATCTCTTCTCAAACGTCAAAACACAATCATTATCAATGATAAATTCAGGAAACTTACCATTCTGAACTAGCTCTACATTTTTATGCAATCCACTTTCTTTATTCTGCGCTTGCTTAATTCTGTCTAATAGAGATGATCTCACTGACACCTGAAACAAAACAGAAGAACTTCCTGTACAAAAAACATCCATGCCGAAGTTCATCGAATCAAAAACCAAAGGATCTCATTCCAAACATAGCATGGTTAATAAAGCATTACTTTTTTGACTCAAAGCATCAGCCACTTTATTTTCTTTTCCCGGATGGTAATGAATTGTACAATCATAATACTTGATTAATTCCATCCATCTCCTCTGTCTCATGTTCAATTATTCTTGAGTGAATATATACTTTAAAATTTTTTGATCAGTATATATTTCACACATTACTCCATACAAATGATGCCTCCAAATTTTTAAAGGGAAAACAATAGAAGATAATTCCAAATCATGTGTAGGGTAATTTACCTCATGAGTTTTCAACTGACATGAAGCATAAGCAATTACCTGATCATTCTACATTAGGACGCAACCATGTCCTTTCAATGAAGCATCACTGTAGATAACAAACTAACCATTCTTGGAAGGAAGTGACACAACCGGATCATTCACCAATCATCCTAAAAACAATATTCACAATCTTTTGTCCAGATAAACTTAACACCCTTCTGAGATAGCTTAGTCATTAGACTAGATAACCGTGAAAACTTTTCAACAAACCTTCGGTAGTACCCTGCCAAACCAAGAAAACTACGGATCTCGGTTACATTTGTGGGTCTTGGCCATTTTTCAAAAACTTTTGTTTTAGCAGGATCAATAGTTATGCCATTTTTTGAAACTATGTGACCAAGGAAAGAAATTTGTTGTAACCAAAACTCACACTTGCTGAATTTTCCATACAGTTTCTTTTCTTTTAAGGTTTTAGAGATAACCCTTAAATGACTTTCATGCTCCTATTTACTTTT
Source organism: Viscum album (assembly GCA_963277665.1). Taxonomy (NCBI): domain Eukaryota; kingdom Viridiplantae; phylum Streptophyta; class Magnoliopsida; order Santalales; family Viscaceae; genus Viscum; species Viscum album. The sequence continues at coordinate 560,209,515 of OY728119.1, forward strand.
ATAAAACACCAAAATATCATCAATGAAAATAACCACAAAAATATCCAAGAACTCATGGAAAATTATATTCATAAGGTCCATGAATAGAGCAGGTGCATTGGTCAACCCAAAAGGCATAACTACAAATTCATAATAGCCTTATCTAGTACGGAACGCAGTCTTCAAAACATCTGATTCTTTTACATTCAACTGATGATACCCCGAACTCAAGTCAATCATCGAAAAATACCGATCTCCCTGGAGCTGATCAAACAAATCATCGATATGAGGCAGAGGATAATTGTTCTTAACAGTAATGTTATTAAAGACTCTATAATCAATGCAAAGTCTCATTGAACCATCTTTTTTTTAACAAACAAGACAGAAGCACCCCATGGTTATGTGCTTGGTCAAATTAAACCTTTATCTAATAACTCATGCAATTGTTTATTTAACTATAAAAGTTTAACTTGAGCCATTCGATAAGGAGGTTTTAAAATTGGTTTAGAATCAGGATCTAAGTCAATAGTAAATTCAACTTCTCAATCATGAATAATACCAGGAAACTCATTAGTAAAAATATCAAGATACTCATTTACCACTGACATATCATTAATCTGAACAGTTCCTTTATTTTCAACAACATGTGCAAGGTAACATTCATTTCCATCTTTTACTAGTTTCTAAACTTCCTGATATGTTATCAAAAGAAAGGGTTCATTCTTGTACAGAAACTAAAAATCATTCTGAAAAGAAACCATTTTAGCTCTGCAGTCAATCTTAGCATGATAAACAGAAAGCCAATCCATGCCCAAAATAACATCAAACTCTACTAGAGGCGAAACAATAAGGTTTGCTGGAAGATTCTTTCCGCACACAAGGATATGAAGGTTCTTATAATTTCTTTTTGTCTCAACGTTCCCTCTGGGTGTTTTTACCATAAGTTCAGGATTCATATCTTGAGATGGAATTTATAATTTACTAGAAAACTTCTCAGAAATTAAAGAATGTGTAGACCCTGGATCAAACAACACATTGGCATAATCTGAACAAACAAATAGTGTACCTGATACTACTTCATTCCATGGCCCAACATCTGCTGAAGTAGTTGCAAAGGATTTCACCACCCCATTCTTCTTGTAGTATGGCTGCTTTCCCCCAGTTGAGTTCTTCATTAGACACTCATTTTCATAATGACCCATTTCATTACACTTAAAACATCTTACCGATGGCCTTTCATTGCATGCTTGATTATCTTCCTTACTGTTACGAGCAATATGACAAGACTTACCACACCGAAAGCACCTTCTAGACATGGATAAACATTCTACAAGATGCATTTTACCACACTTCTCACAGGATGGATATTGGGTTTTCTTACCTCCTTGCTTCTTTAATGACTTCTTCCCTTTTTCCTACCAATGAGACCTCTTATTCTGTTGTTTGTCAAAGAACACCTGATCATCGGCAAACTGCATTTCCACCTTCTCCTCTTATCGAACAAGTTTTTCATAACTTTTGAACTCACGAGAAGCTAAACCCCTTTGATACCTTTGATTTAACCCTGGTATTCAAGGCACCACCCGTCATATAGTTTATCACATAACCACCCGGCAAATGTCCAAGTACCATTACAAAATCATAAGACATAAAATAAATATAATGGAAGGAAAAAATTTCCACATTTCGATCACAATATATCAATTAAATATATTGACATAAAAAATCCATTATAAAAACCATTTTTAATACCAAAATAAAATAAAATTAAAACTTGAAATTTATTTTTCATTTAAGAAAAATGTTATGGCTTGTAGGGGAATCTGAAACTCAAATAATGGTCACGGCGGCAGAGAAGTCGTTGTAGCCGCATACGTATGAGAAAAAGACATTCCCTTTTGAAGTTTAGTAAAAACTCTTCATATAAATAGATTCATTTTGAATAAAAGTAAAATTCAAAGTGTTTCATACACCGTATAAAACAAAATATGTCTCAATGAAAGGAGATTGAGACGAAGTCCCTTACCTCGTGTCCAACGTGACTCGATTGCTCTTTAATCTCCTGAATAATAAACTAAAGTTAATTTCTACTTGCTTAAGTTCCTTTTTTAAGATTATTATTCCTTTTATATCACTTATTTCCATGTTATAAACATTATGTAATCATTTAAGTTAAAATTGTTTGTTTTGTCAATATTTGGTTCTTTAGTCGAAAGTGGACTTCTTACAATTACATGTTGTTCATGTTGGTCAAAGTTTAATTATATCAAGAATTTATTCAAGATTTGGATATCATATATATCATATATATCCAGAATATACATGTATTTATAATAGTATATAACATTTAGAGGTAAGAAATGAAATACACCGTTCATGGAGACGGTAAGCTGTACGTACGCATGAACGCTACTTTCATTTCTATTTCATATTTAATGGAGTGAAATCATAATTATATAAAGGTATATTATAATTATAGTATAATATCATATATAATATCATTAACTCAATACTTTAAACATTCCACGTATGGCATTAACGAATCAAATCACTTTGAGGGGGTGGTAGTCCGCACTTCCTAAAATGAAATTATCGTGTTTACCAATAATGGAAACCATAAAGGTATGCCACAAATGAAAAATACATAATCATAAGTAAAACATAAACATAATATATATATCATATATAAATAGAGTGAAATCTTAAGGGCCACCATTAAAGGTTTTAAAAGAAGATTGAACAATCATCGTTTCGTGAGGCAGAAATTCACAAACCACAGAAACAGTACGTTCTTTAACCATTAGACGGAGCTGTGTGTAAGTGTAGTTCGAATAATTATCATAATAACATAATAGTATATTGAATATACTGTTTTTGTTACAAAAGAAATTAGTAAAAATAGTTTAGAGGGTTGGAGAAGCAAAATAATACAAAATAACACAAGTGAAGACATTACCTTAAAATTGGCAACTCTTCTTGGTTTGAACCAAAAGGGTTCCTTGAAGAGATTTCTGAACAAGGTAAGGATTCAAGGATGAGGAGAGGGATGTGGAGAGATAAAAGGATTAGAGCTTGGCCGAACCAAATGCTTGAGAGGTGTGGGTATGGAGGTAGAGGTGGGGGCCTTTTATAAGAGGAGAGGAGGGGCACTCTTGGAAATTTATAAAATGTTACTTTACTATATAATGTGTTTCGGTTTTTAAAGGTCCCAAAATTATATATTTAGTGTATAAGGTGATAATAATTCTAAATACACCCATAAAATAGGTTTTTGACAAGTGTAGGTCTTATATTTTACATTAGCTTTTCATTTTATTTAAATAGTTAAATAATGAGGTAATCGCTTCATCATCATGGTGTCATAACTACTTTAATTTATTTAAAGTCTAAAAATTATAAAATAAATATCATGATGTAGGAAATATTATTATCTTTCCAATGAATATTTATAGTCAAAATTATAACTTGTATAACCCCATGTAAACAGTTTTTTAGCAAAACAATACATGTTTGTGACATTTTTATTTTAACTTTAAATAAAAAGATATTAATGTCATTTTCCTACCAAAGTGGCTGCATGGGGTCCCCAAGTTGACCCATGGATTTTGTCTGTCGGCCATGACACATAAAATAATGGTAGGACATGTGTCAAGGTAATTTTATATTATTATAACATTATTTTTTCTTTAATTACACTAATTACCTCTAATCGTGATTAATAAACTTAAAAATTACAATTCACCAAAAATTTATTTTAATCCAATTGTACCAAATTTTACATCCTAATGACAAAAATTTATGTCTAAATTTTGAAAATCAAATCACAGAAGTGGAAATGTTTCATTTAAACAAAAAATCAGTTTTTTTAACTGCCACTTAGTGGTTTCACTATTCATCAAAATAGAAGTTTTTCAGAAAAATACCAAAAATTCACCCTAATCTATATTTGATATTATGAATTCAAAAATGATTCCTATTTTAAAAAATTCAAAACATATAAGTTTCATTAATTAATTTAATAATTAATTCCTGCTTTCAAAACAAATAGCGTGTTTTTATGAAACAATGTGTATCAAAAGATTGACACTAGTTTAAGTCCAATTTCAAAGTGAAATTAATTCCAATGACCACAATTGGATTAAATGGTAAAAATATATTCTAATTGAAATTTAAAACCAATTAAAAATATAATATAATCATATAAATATATTATATTAAAAATAGGTTTTGAATTAAAATACAACATTTTTTACGATTCATTAGAAAATGAACTTTATCAGAAAAATACCAAAAATTTACACAAAGTAAATTTTGATGTCCCGATTATAAAGAAGAGTTTTATTTGGTCCAGTAGAATTTATAAGAGTGACCAATACTATATTTAAAGAGGTTTCTCCATCAAAAAGGCGATAGTTCGACCTTTTAGTGAATATTAGAGTATCTATGCTGAAAATTGAATTCTTTTCTAATTTTAAGAATTTATCTTTTATTGGATAAATTTAAAAACATTTAAAAAACATATATAATCATATTTTAGTTATTTCTATTCATTCCCTCCAATACAATGGCTACATTTTAACTACAATTTAAAAAAATATTATTATATTACTAGTGTGCAACGTAAGATTTCAAAGAAACTCATTGTTGCGTATCGAGTACACTATCAAACATAGAAATCCCTTTAAAGTAAAATTAATTTTTAATTCGCAAATATTAATAAATATGAAAATGCTTTATTCTTTATTTACTTGGGATGCTACAGTATAGGTGCACTAACTAACCTTCTTTTCAACTCTTTGAAATTATCATCACATTCCTCTATCCACATGAACAGAAATCCTTTCTGAGTCAACATGGTGAAGGGATTAGAAAATCATGAGAAATATTTCAAAAAATGTCTATAATATCCTTCCAAACCAAGAAAAAATCGGATATCACTTACAGTTTTTTTCCTAGACTAATGTTCAATAACTTCTATCTTTTCTAGATCTATATATATCCTATATCTTTAAATTATGTGACCCAAAAATTAATATTTTTAAAGAAAAAATTCACATATAGTAAATTTTTCATAAATATTCTCCTTTCATAGGGTATTTAATACAATCCTCAATTAATCTTTATATTATTCATTTTTCTTTGAATATAAAATAATACTGTCTATAAAGACTACCAAAAACTAATCAAGATAATCTCTAAAGACTCCATAAAATAAATCCATTAAAGTAATGGTGGCCTTAGTAAGACATCAAAACCCCCCCATATAATAGGTGTATCTTTAATTGTGTGTTTCTCCACAACCATCTGAGATAGGTAAACTTCATTTAATTAAAGTAATACTCACAATATGGAAGTAATTTACATCGGAAATTCATATACATCCTTGCATCGATATATGATCAAAAATTTATTTAGAATATGAAATGAGACTTCCCTACCTCAGTAGTTGATATGACCTCTATATAGAGAAATAAAATCCATGCTAGGAATCACACCAAATTAAACAAAAGGAAGGATCACATTATTAGTAAGGAGAACGTTCCCAAATACATCAAAGATAGAATAATTATAAACTTATGGGGTGATGGTTGTTCCATTAGTATTCTTCATATCTAAATTAATGTCTAATTGTTGAGGTAATATAGAGATACCATTAAACAATTAATTACAAATAAACTAGTGTGTGGATCTAGAATTAAATAAAACATTGCTATTTTATATTGGATAGTAAGTGTACCTTTCACCTCTTCATTTTCGTACTCCACACCACTAGTAGTGATCGCATGTGATTTTTTTTTCATTGGAATTAAGAGGTTATTGACATAAATCACCATCGATAACCATCTTATTTGGGCATCAGTTAGAATAATGATCATTTTCCATGAACATAAAGCATTGAAGTGTCGGAGTTTCATTCTGTGTAGTCTTCTCTCTTTTCTCATCATTATCTATTTTTTTTCTCATCACTTTGGTAGTAAATTTTCTAAGGACCTTCTTTCCCACTCATAAAAAATTTTCTAGTCACCTTAATAAATTTTCATCCATGTTTATTTCCACACTTTAAGCTAATTTAAACCTCATATTCTTTTCAATATGGTTTTTAGATTTTCCCTTGAATTCCATTTTTCTCTTCTTATCAAACCCATAAGATTATTGGGTGACTCCAATATATATCTCAACCTTGAGAGTACATTTAAGGATTTTATCATAGATACTGAAGTATCTTATGACTAATTCACTCTAGAGACTTGGTTTTAAGCCACTAAAGAATCAATCCAACTTATATTCAGTTTGGACTATAATTCCAAAACATACTTTTCCAGTCTTGAAAAAATTTCTTCATAGGTACCAATACATTAATCATCCATTTTTTAAATCTCACTGCACTTCTTATCCATCTACATATGAATAATACAAGGAAAATTATTATTGAAAAATATGTTCTTTAACTCATACCCTTCCATGGATTCAATTTCATCTCATTGAATCATATTCTTAATTATTTTCCTCTATTGATCCACTTCACCTACCAGACGATCGACTGAAAAATTTACTTTCCCATGTTATGAACATTAGGGAATAAAAAATATATTTTTAGTGGTAGTAATCCATTGTTCATCCTCTAATTGATTAGATGACCCACTGAAAGAAGGTGTACACTACCTCATAAAGGACTCAATAGAATGTTGTTCCCTCATTTTATCATTTGGATGGTCCTCATGATTCAAATCTTGATAAGTTTATGTGATCATAGAAAAAAGGCGTTTTAGTCTATCTCCTATAACATTCAGTTACTCAAGATGACAATCATTGAATTTCCCATCACATTCAGTATTAATGTGGTTCCTTCAGGTTCCATCCATTGTCTAAAACCAAAAAGAATAATGTGATAAGCACTAATCATAGTGAGAGAAACACATAATAAAAGGAAATTAATTATTAAATTTTAATTCAATACACCATAGGATCTATATTAAATTATTCATTATTATTGTCAAAACTCTCGGATTTTATCATATTCCAAGATTTATCCTTATGCTTCTTATAATATCATCCTAGTTTCCAAAGGTTAACTAATCCTTGATATGATACCAACTATAACAAACCATACTTTTCATATGTAGATATTACATATAAAAATAATAATATGCATTACATAACAAAAAAACCATGCCATAACCATATAGGTTTATTTTCTTTGGAAACATGGAAACATAAAATACTGATTCATAAGACATATTCATCATCTCCCACTAATTCCTTTATAACTATAACCACTTTTGACACATCTTACTTAATACTATTCTTAATATAATTGGGAAAATAAACATAAGAAAGGGTGGGATCATTTGCTCAGTAAGGCTAAAAAATGGAGATAAAAATCATATCATATTCATAAGACATAACAATATAAACAAAATATTTGAAAATTATATCCTACATATCAAAGATATTGATATCATGTAATGTAATAAGTAATAGTTGTTTATAAATAATAAAATATCATATCATATGAGAGAATAACATAAGATATAGAATTTTGGCATTAACATAAGCCTAGAAACTAATTTCTCAATTAGTCAAGGCTCATTAGCAAGACCATCATAGTTGAAAAAGTCATTTCCTAAATGAGGTTCACTCCTCATTCCATCCCTATACTACTAAACTGAGTTCACTACTCATTCCAATCTGGTCTATCATACGATATATACATATTTTCCTAGTGAATTGGAGGTAGATATAGGTTCCAAATATCACATAATCAAAACTATACTTATGTGTTACAAAATAAAATTATTCATTCATCATATCAAAACCCAATATAAGAAATAGGTTTCAAAGACATTTTACTATCATAACATAACCCATGGAAAAGAATGGGTTTCATAAATAACATTCCATAATAATCATAAACCTACCATAGAATGAATTAATGTAGCATCCTTAAAAAATATCCCCAATAAGGCATAAGTAACAAAAAATAATTCTCTCTTAGATGTAAAATAATATTTAGTGATCCCTTGAAATATTTCTTGAGTAAAATATCCTTTATGTTTTAAGAACATTTTTTGTTTCATAAAATGCCTTGAAATTTTAAAAGAATATATATTTTTAAAATTACCTTGTAATATTTTCAGTAAAGATTCAATGTATAAAAGAATTGTGAAATTATAAAAATATATTCATGTCTTATATATATTAAAAAAACATTCCTTTTATATATTTTTAGAAAAGTCACAAATAACATCATTTTGAATATGAAAAAAAGATTCCTTCTAACCTATTTATTAATAATTCACACATTTCTAAAAATGAATTTAAAAAACAATATAAGAATATTAAAATATTTTTGGAAAATATTTTTTGGAAACATGAAAATTGAAGATAAATATTCCCCCTATATATAGTTATATATAAATAATCTTTAATAATAATGAGATTGTGAAATTAACCCCTACTTTATGCCTGATTTTATTCAAACGTATCTGAAACTCATGTATAATGATTTAAATAATGTTATTAATTAATACCATTACTTTATTCATTTTTATTATATCATATATGATCCTCTTATTTCATCTTATCATCGATTGTTTAATAATATTTCATTTTTACCCTTCTTTCGAGTGTTAAATGCTTCACTTTCATATGCATGTTTTAAAATATGTGTCACTGTTCTTGTGAATAGGATATAGTTCCCTCATTTAAATAATGATATTAAGGTAATATATATAATATTTACTCATTATATACATTTTTATAATCATGAATGAATTTTTAACATGGAAAATGAATTTCATAGTGTCATGGAGATGGTAGGTCGTATGTACGCACAAGTGATGGTATCATTATCTTATGGATGAAATGTTAAAGAATTTGATGGTATATTATTTTTTTATAAAAGAAAAATCATGTTATTATTATTATATTAATCTATTATTTACATTATTATTCCCATCCAAATAAAGTGGTAATGAAAAATATATTACACCACGGTGTGGAGATGGTATGTCATATGTACTTACTTACAATGATTTTGTTTTTCGTAGGATGGATAAAATAAATAATATGGTTGTTTAATTAACATAATAAAATATAATAATATAAGTTATAATGTATTTATTACATTATATTCTAAAAAATCATGAATAAGAAGTAGTATAAGAAATAATTTGGAAAGAATTAGTAAAGATGATTACCTCATCTTTGGTGAACTTCCTTTAGATATCCCCTTAAGAACACTATAGTTAGAAATTTAAGAAGACCAGAACATAATGAATGTGGATAGAGAAGTTGAGAAGAGAAATTGGAAGGGTTTGGTTGATCATTAAGGCTAAATGTGATGTGATAAAGTGAGGGAGGAATTTCCTTTTATAATTGGGGTGAGGGAAACTTCTAGAATTTCTAAAATTATTAATTTATAATAAATTCAATATCACTCAAAATTGCTACAAAAGGATATAGATTTTATGATAAGATGATGTAATGGTGAAATATCATCAAACAATATATTTTAGACTTGTTTGGTATAATTTTAAACCATATCATTTTGTTCAACCCTTATTTAACCTATTTTATTTTTAACCAAGGTAATGCCATTTTCAGTAAAAAAAGGATGTAATTTTTTAATTATGATATTTAAATTAAAATATAAATGGCCAATTTAAAACCTTTTATACCGTATTGTAGTTATTTTTTATTTTAAATATATTTATTATATTTATTTAATTTAATAATATATTATTTTGATAAAATATCATTACTCTCAATTTGGACACTATTAATTTCTTGTACTTTTCACAAAATCACGATTAGAAGTTAACATTAAAACAAATATTTTATAATATCCTTATGCGGTCAAGGTAATCTATAAAATTATTTTATCATATTAATTTTCCTATATTATATTTATGTTAATTTCTTTAAAAAAATTATCAGATATTTCATTTATAAAATAATTACTACATCAACGTTATTAATTATTTAATATACTTATTTCGCCACTAATATTTAAAAATAAAATACCATTAATAAGATAAAAATTATTTATTTATGAATAATATTTATAATCTGATATATATTTTGGGTAACTGTTTATTAAAATTTATATATTATTTAAAACATGAATGTGACATCATTAAATTTTTATTAAATAAAACAATAGAAATATCATAATCTCATATATGTGGCCCAAAAACCCAAAAAAAATTAATAATGAAAATATGTTTGTTAAGGTAAAAATTTATATTTATATTCATTCATAACATAACTATTTACCCGTGTGGAAAAATAAAGGATATTTAATGCAATGAATGTGAAATTTTGTGACTTTATTTGATTTAAATATCATATAATTCATTTTCCTAGAAAAGTGTCCATTAAAAAACATAATATAGATCCTTGTTTTTTAAGGGTCTGTTTAATTTCATCAAATAAAATTTGGGCATGTGTTATTGTGATTTAATAGTCATTATCAGTTTTTAAATTAATTTACCAAATATACCCTCTCTTATGCTAACAAAATTTAACAAGGTTACTATTAATATTGGTAATAAATCACAGGGGCCTATTAACTAAATTTAGACCTTATGATTATAATTTTTTTTCAATTTTTTCAAATTATAAAAAAATAAGTTTCATAATTCAAATTAAAATAATTTTGATAAAATTTCATGAAAAACAGTTTTTTGAAAAAATGACCATTTAATAACTAAAATGTTTATTTATAATAAAATTTTATATAAAATCTTTTTAAAAACCCATAATTTTATTATTTTAAATTAAATTGAACTATTTAAAATTTAAAACTAATAAGAATATAATTTTTCATTACAAAGGCTTTAAAATAAAATACAATTTTCAATAAAAATTAATATTTTCACAATTATTTAAAAAAATAAATGTTTTTAGAAAATTATAAAAATATTTTAAAATTTTTTTTACACTTTGAAATAAATTTTTTCAAATTCATTTTATAGAAATTTTAAAAATTAATATTCACTCATAATAAGAAAATAAACTTGTTTTTGAAGAAAACATATTTTTAAGAAAAAAAGTGATTTTACTAAAAATTGTGTGACTATTTTCTTAGAACATACGAAATACATTCATAATAATTTAGAGATTTATTTTTATTTCATAAATTAGTTAATAATTTTTATTCCAACTAATTTAAATGCTAGGTTATAATGCTCATTTATAAAAATAGTGTCTCATGGTTCTTTTAAACTCATGGTTATGTGCAATAATAGATATTGAAAAATTAAAATTATTTAATGAAAACTATTTCATAAAATATCATGGTGTTATATTTTAACTTCATGTTTAGTAAAATTTGTGTCAACCATTTGGGAGACAATTTCTCCCCAAAATAAAAGATGCGTGGTAATTATTTAAGGATGAATGAATTGATAAACCGTGCTCCGTACATGAGAAATGAAATTATCCCCAATAATCATCATCCTCACATAATTAGTCACATGGTCAGACAATCCATGTACCAAATTTGTTCCAAGGTGTAACAATCTATCTTTTTATGAAGGTATGATTTGTTTTTTTTCAACAGAACATTTTATCGTGGTAGATGTGCTATATATCGTAAGGATCTTTCTATGAGTGTTTGGGTCTTGTTTGGAGCTTAAACCTCCGAAAATTGGAAAAATGGGTATGTTTCATGGTTACCATATAGTTATTACTAACCATTAGGGGTAACCATGCATAAATCTTAGTTGCCTATTGGGGGCCACATGGTACATAGAAATTGTGTGGGCTTGGGGACACAACTGTTCGATTTTCCTTATAAGAATTATAGAGGTAATTTTCATGGGATGCACACAGTTACCCAAACTATGAACCTAGATTGTCTAACATCCTATTTGAAAAGTAGAGTGGTGTAGTTTTAGAACACTATTTGAACATCCATGTGTAAAAATGGTGTGTCCATATCTGAATAGGTGAAATTCCAATTTTTCCCTTAATGATATTTGAAACCAATTTTCTCTCATCCTACCTTTATTTACATCATATAGGAGCTCCACATATTCTATTGATCTCTCCTTGTATCTAATATAGGTATTAAGTTATCTCCAACTTATGGTCTCAAAATCAACTTCCATCAGAATAGTTGGATAGTTTGAGGTAAGATCTTAATTCCTCTTGCTTACATTTTGTATTTAACTTTCTATCTATTGTTATATTTTGGTTTGAGAACATTCACCATATTTTACGGGCATTAGACTGTTATAAATTTTCATCCAATCTACTTCTAATCAAAATCCAATATTGAAAGAGGATTCAACTTTGACCCTAAGGTAGGTGGCATAGTTTTTTCCCTAAAAGTCATTGTTTCTTCATTGTCATGCTATTGTGCTGCTCTCCGACCATTATTGTGTATTTAATTAAAATATGTTATTTGATTATAAATTTATATTCACATATTTTTATACTTATGATGATAATAGTTATATATTTTTTGTATTCCAAACATGATAATGAACACCACTTGTGTGTACCGACTTGAAATACCCCTTTGTATTTAATTTATTACAAGATTGCAACACATTATAAGTGTTCATATTGTATTGTAAAAGGGGTTTCCTTATCTTTTATACATGTAAAGTTGTCAAAATCGCCTCATAAGTATTTGGATTACCATAAAATAGGAAAAATTACCGTATAGGTGAACAATTAGCTTCCAAATCATTTTATTCACTTTAATAAATTAAATGGATTAATTAAATGAATGGTAATAGGTTGTAAGTCCATGTTGATTATCGTATGTTTTCTTGTATGGATAATATTAACTATAAAACCCATTTATATTTATTGGGATGATGATTGTTATGTTAAACCGGTGAATTTACATGATATTATTACTATTCTGATTACTCTATTGACATTGGTTGGGGGAATATGGTTAAGGGACTTGTCGAGCATGGATTTTCACTCTCCCTTACATTGGGTGTTGAGTATGATGTCTCTCACTATTACACTATTATCTGGGTGATGGGAATGACATTCCATTTCCTTCTGTTTTAGGTGTTCTGAATGACATCTCACCCCACCAATCACGAGTGTTGAGGATGATGTATCAAATTCACTATGATATTCATGGAATATACCCTTTTCTTGATCTTACAAGCTTATTAGACTATTTATGCATGCCTATGTTATGCCCCAGGTCCATCCATCACCTGATGTCTAGGTATATGACTACTTACATCCACATGTACTTAGTCCACATAGGTCGATACAGTATATAACTACACTATATGTATATATGATTACTATATATATATATGGTTACTAACCAAGCACATTCCAGCCTATGTTGAAGCAGGTAGAGCTGCTAGATTTCCATTAAGAACCTGATTTGGCTGGTATTTTTTTGTTTAGCATTATTTACTATTCCATATACATTCACACTCGTATTGATATGTACACTTCTTTGATTACTTCTAGACACCATTGGTGGTGGCATAATGGGATTTTATTTCACGCCCTACTCTCATGCCATTGGTACCCGAATAAATTTCATTTATTCATGTATGGATATGGACAAGATAACTTTTATAGATTTTTGGTAGGATTTCATTATAGAATGGAGCATATGAGTAGAGGATTGCACATATGATTGAGATTCTAGTGGAGAAGTATTTTTTTCCTTTTTGTCTTATTGTAAATCATGTTGTTTATGTGTCTACCCTATTCCCTTTTTGTATATTAGCATTCCATAAAATTATCATGCATTTTACTCTGCCTCTAGTAGTTTTATTATTATTATAGTTTTTGGTTATTTACACTTCCATAGTTTTTTATTATATCTATTACATTGGGCTTCCACTACAATGGGTTTCTAGTCTAGTATTTATAGTTTATGTTATATAATTGTTGGATCTTGAAAATTTGGAAAAGTTAAGCGAATACACACATGAATTTGGAAAATGAAGAAAAATGAATCAATTGAATATTTGAAGAAGAATATTTAAAATAGAAAAAACTACAAAGGAAAAGTTCATACTATGAAGAAAAAAATCCTTCACGGACCACTGCTCCGCATGGTGGTCTGTGTCGCAAACAATCCATGAACCAAATGGTTCATGAGAAGAATATGATGACACTGGTCCCCTACGAATGATGTCATTTTCAAAATAGAGGTAGAGAAACTTGCCCATATACCATTTTATGGGGACTCAAACGGTTCACGAGTGAGGCAAACTGAATGGCGTATCAGGAACGATGTCGTTTGTGGGACCGAGGTGTTGATTTACGCCTCCTTGAATAGCAATCCCCATGGGTCTTCATTGACCGAGCCATCCATGGACCAGTTAATTCTTCCATGGTATTTCCTAAAAGGATTCATGAGACCCACCTATCTACTCTTTCATTCTTCTATAAAAGGACCCTTATGGGGGGCTATAAGGGGAGTTTAGAAACTAGGACACTTCTAAAAAAATCTGAGTTTCTAAGGCACATAAGAAGTAGATCACCACAAAATATGTAATATTTTGATGATTACCCATAAGTAAATCCCACCGCTTACCATGAAAGAAGAAAAACATAATTATAATTGGAATAATGTGAACCCAACTTCCTTCATGGATGAATTTACCATGAAGCAGAAGACCAATTCCCCCTCTTAAAATTAGAACCCACATAGAAAAATACTATGTGGAAGGAACCCCAAAATCCTTATAAAATCCCAACTCTGATGGAACTCAACACCAGGTACCACCATGATACACAACCAGAACTTATCCCCACATACAACCATGGTATGGGGCTAAAACTCATCCCCACATAGCGAATCACTATGTAGGAGGAACCCGGTTTCGCGTATCAAAATGCTTTTTAGACCAAATCTAGGTCATCAAACCATCAAGGTACACGGATGACTCTTCTACACGCATAAAAATGTGCTATGATGGGGGAAACCCCATCCCACATGAAAAAATGGTACATGAAGTGGGGTATTATTGAGTGTTCCACCCTCTAGCCCCAATCATTTCCTTTTGTTTCCATCGCATCACTCATATCCCCTCTACTAGCCAATCCTATAGCATTAGGACAAGGCACCCTCCAAATCCACTATACCTATATGATAGAACCACTAGGAGCACCATCATTCCCTTATGAGTTTACATACCCATGGTAAGGGGAGTGACATGGGTAATCCCCGTAATGGTGCAGACCCCTAGAATGTCCCTAAGATTACATTCACATGGTAACCTAGGGTCCAACCTTGGGATACCAATTTGAACCTCCATATTCTAGGGATTAAGGGTAATCACTAGATTTTTCCTTCCATGAGAGCCAATGATAAATGAAGGAGATCATCCTTGCATTTTCTTTTTATGAGGAATGACACTTATCCCCTTTCCCTGAACCAGTATCAGGGTGTCCCTATTGGAGTAATCCCTATTTGATGGTAGGAGGTGGTGCTCTCATCCCGACCTATTCTACCATCATACTCCTCCTTTATTCATTAGCAGAGAGGGAAGTATGTGTGTCTTGTTAAATCTTACACATCCTCTTGTTTCTCACACTAAGCATGACTCACATGGGATTAGAGGTTAGTGATGATCACAATATCCATACAATCCACAAGTGGGCATCCTCCTAGGTGCAAGACCCAAGAATTGATCTACTAGAACTATAATTCCCATCATAAATGAGATATATAGGAAGCCTTCCTAAGGCCCGTGATCTATATCATCTCATACACGAAATGGGAAATCATGTCCCCCTACAAACATGCATCCTCCTAGGTGTATGCCCCAAACAATGAACTATGAGATCTTTGATTCGCACCCTGACTAGGATACATAGGATGCATGTCTACAGCTTGAGCTCAAAGGATATCCTTCTCAAGGGATAACCCCAATCATGACCACAAATTCTTCAAGGATTACTTTATGGTATAAGTCTCAATTCGGACTCAAAAAGGCCCCTCTCCACCAACGCAAGCCCCAAATCATGCCTTATTTATGGGAATCTTACATTTGTAGGCCCCATATTACCGAACTATGTGGGCTTTGATACCCAACTATATGGGACATGTTGAAATCCTCTTTTAGGTCCTAACCTAACACTCGAATCACCCTAATGTTTTCTGGGATGCATCCCTAGTAGGGCTGCCTTCAATATGAACACTGTTACTTTCGGGAATCTTAGGCCACCTCAGTGTATATCCCATATCAACTCATGACTAGGAATGTTCCACCTAGACTTCCTTGAAACATGATGTTAAATTGCATGGATGGGTACTCATCACACGACCTTAAAAGGTAATGTGTCTAGTTTAGTGGCACCAAACTACCTAGGCTCTAACTCCTCTCATGTGGATCTATAAAAATCCCATCTTATAGATTTGAACCCATCGTCAAAACAATTATCGTCCCCATTTATGATGATAAAATCTAGAGAACATCATCATATGGATTAATCCCAAGTTTTCTCAGTAAATAATGATGGAATTCATAATACATCCACAAAAGGGTTACATTGATAAAGAAACTTGCATAAATACAAATGTAGTCATTAATGGAGAACCTCTGACCCTTACAAATGATTCCATACCCACATGTATTCATGATTGATCTTGTAACCCATGGGTAATCTGGGGACATAGTCTTAAGAAAGAACCATGAATTCACTAACATATGAACATTACTTAAATCTATAAGAGTTCCCCAAAACAGGAAATAATCCCCCCCAAAAGGGTGTGATGAGCCCAATTTTCCATCCCCTTGATCAATGCGAGTCCTTAAGTGTCGTTGGACAAATCATCATCTAATGAGCGCATGCCTTTGGAAATAATGTTCATGAATCAATGATAAAATGGTTGTTTGGTATTTTTGGATCTACAATAAACCCATTGTAGACCATCTGAGGATATTATATCTAATATGGATTGATTTAAAAGAAACTTAACCCCCTGAAATTACCTACCGAGACCACTCAACAATAGAACGTCTTTTGTAATGTAAATGGATTTACCTCCCTAGTCCCCGATGGACCATTTTCGTCCTTGGGTATGACAGTGCACCTCAGGTGGGAACAATAATGAAGAATCTGACATGAGTCCTTAACCAAGGTGGCGAGTTATCCCACCTGAAGCCCATTTCACATCCAAAAGGAAGAGGGCTGATCAAGATTATCAATAACGCATGTGGTCATGAGATTCTACTTTGACAAGGTTTTTTTGTTTGAACTTGTTATATATATTATAGGGTAATTCATAGAGAAACCTTCAATACAATGGGTTCAATATAGATTTATCAATCACGTACATTCATAACTACAAAGGAAAATGGTTCCTCAATGAAGAACAAAACACCATTGCCCACCGAGTATCTTCAATGCTGGGTTTCAAATACACTGATTAAGGAGAACCATCATAATGGTAATCTCCCCACCATTGAGGAAGCAAGGGAATCTCTATAGGACATAATTCCCTGACATTATCCCATGAAACAGTGGCCGAAAATCTAGAATCGGGAATCTCCTCTTGTCGTACAAAACCATTTTGGGAGCCTATCCGAGAACGTGACAACAAGTACCTCCATTATCTTATGGCAGTAGATAAAGTCGACACTGAGGACTTTATCCTAACTGCTCAGGGGTCTTATGCAAGAGCCCCTACTAAAATATGTCTCTGTTAACAATGTGTGACCCAGTATCCTCATTCGGAAGAGGATATCATATCAAGGGCCCATGTTGAAGTCCAACAGACACAGGCCCCTCATCAGCCAACCGAGGGAAGTGAACATATAATCTGAAGTAGTTCATCAACTTGATTACTAAGGAGGATATCCTCTATACAAACATGATGGCATGCTATGGGTAGTTACATAACCCTACCACCTCTTCTGAAGATCACCATAAATATATGTTTACAGATTATGAGAAGGAACGAATTCCTGCCAATGCTCACTGGTCCCTCTAAAAAAATAGAGCTAAAAGTTTTATATAGATACAGATCCCTACTGATGTGCAAGAAGAATGACATCTAAATAGGGTGGCCAACTATGGGCAGTTTGAAAATGGTGCCAATGTACATGAAGCCCACTAGTAAAATATGGAGGTAATTAACTATAAGGAGAGTCAAATTCTTGATAATGCATTCCAAGAATGTCATCCAAATAGGGAGGAGTCTACTGGTAGGAATACATACCTCTAGATGAATATGAATCCCACTAGACAAATATAGTGTAAATCCATCAAGGGAAGAGTCAAATTTCTACCCCCTCATATGAATCCCACTAGTCAAATATAGTGGCAATCAATGAGAAGATGAAAATTTTTCCTACCAAAAGGAATCCCACAAGTCATATACGATTGAAATAAAATATAAGTAGAGTAAAATTATTGTGGACTCATATCAATCCCAAGAGAAAAATATAGTGGAAAATGAGTAGATGAAAATTCCTGCTCCTAGATATGAAGCCCTTTATCTAAATAGGACAAAACATGAGAAAATAGTCAATGTATCCAAACTATAAACTAGGGGTATACTTTTTCCTCTTCCCTAGCATAGAATAATTGTTAGAACCCACTGGGTACAAATGGAGGACCAGATTAGGAACAAAATCCTACTCCAACATCGGAAAGGGAACTTATAACTGTTCTAGCCAAAGGCATATCTTAACACATCCTGGAAATGATGGAAGATCAGATATTGATTCAAGATCATGTCCTCTAGACCTGTAAATATGTAATTGTGTCTGTAGAAAATGCAAGGAGTCAGGCCACAAACCCATATTTTAAAGGGGGTGACTCATACAAAAAATAGGATAGTCACTAAGGAGTAGACTTTCATCCATTTTCTAGTCCATGAGGGTCAACAAAAATATTCTATGATATAAGGAAAACCTGATCGGGAAAAAATACCCATTCCAACTAGGGGCCATTGGTCCAATGTGGTGGCTACTCTAGGGCAGGAATATATCTCTTCCAAAACTCAAGATGTCCATCGGTTTATCTCAACATCATCATGGGATCCACTCAAATAGAAACACATACATGAATTCCATTACCAATAGCAGGAAGCCCTAGTCACCCTCAAGATGTGCCCAAAAATGAAATGCTCTAAAGGCAGTTGGATAATGAAGAGAACATTCATGATTCTACTCTGCTGGAAGCTAGAGTTATCGATTTCAATAAAAATATATCACTAAATGATGAATATTCTGTCGATCCACTACCAAATTATGGAAGTTACATTGGAATTTGCGAAGTTCCTCCCTATAATGTTGCTATTCGCTGCTCTAAAGTAACTCCCTAGAGTACCCACAGGGGCTTACCTCATGGGAAAGAAACAATCGATCACGAGAGCCCATCACTTGATGAGGGTCATGGTAGACCTCCCATTGACTAGAAGATCATATAGAAAGAAGATCCTCCCCTTTTGTTATCTTCCCTAATGATACACCCTAGGGTATATGCTTCCTAAATTATCCCTACAGTATGACATCAAGCTATGATGGTAGTCCTTATCATGATAGCATCCACTGCGAAGGCCCTCCCTGCAATGACACCAAAAAATAAAAAGGTCCTCCCCTTATCGTAGTATGTCTTGAAGGCCCTCACTAGGATGGACACTGCAAATATTCTCCATACAACTGAATATCAAGCTATGATGGTATTCCTCTCCATGATGGAAATCATCGCAAAGGTCCTCCCCACAATGAAAATGAATATCAAGAAAGTACTCCCCTTTATGAGGTCCAACCTGAGGGTCCTCCCCATAATATACACCATAAAAAATCTCCATGTGGTGGGGCACTAAGCTATGATGGAATTCTTTTCCACCAGAACATCGACTGTGAAGGTCCTCCACACAATCAAGATTCACACCAACAAGAATGTCCTCCTCTCACCAGGTGAAATATGAGAAAGCCCTCATATTCTGAGGTGCTTCGAAGGATGGGGTTAGAAATAATAATAACTATGTTAATAAAAAGTTTCATCCTTTTTCATCCAAAATATTTCCCGAGGCCATGATCATATTCTAAACCACCTCCACACCACTCACATGTTAATGGAATCTCTACGAGACGCACTACTCAGGATAAAATCATAAAAAATAATCCAAGTTGGGAACACCTAGTATAGTAATACCTAGAAGAAGAGAAAAAAAAATCTTTGCTCATAAGAATACAACCAGATAGGGATGAAATACCTGTTATTTTCTTTCCAACAAAGACCACTCATTTTGGTATACTATGAAAGGTTCCTAATGAATGCACACACAACATTTGTATTAACATATGGACAACTCTTTCTGATCTGAAAGAATGTTTTTACCTATGACCGGTATACAGACCATGTCAATATATTGTAGGAGCTCTACTACCAAATTGACCTAGAAGATCTTCTGTAATCATGGAAGCCACAATTTTAGAGGCGGAAGAATGATCTTGAATTGGACTGCCCCCACTTGCCACACAAGTTTCATTTCCTTATTAATGACACATCATATGGTGTTCATATCCGAGTTTGGGGAGAGCATGGAGCATTGCAATTCTCCCCAAAACCCATCCACTAGGGCCCACTAAAAAATGAATGCTATAATTTCATAATCCCAAGATAGAATGCAAATGAACTACATGTTTGCAAACGGTGGCCCGCTCGAGAAGAACTAGCATTGGGTAAGACTCAAAAGCATCAAGCCCGAGGAGAAAAATTCATTCCAAAGATCCTAAATGAGGCCACTGAGAACATCCAATAGGCTTATCATCTATGTGAGTCTAATCAAAAAGTGTTTCTCATTCCCTTAGAAGAAAATAATTCACAAGAAAACTAGATACAATATTCAGGTGATGCTTATGTGGGAATGTGAAAGATTTAAAAAATAGAGATAGAAACATTAACTACTGTAGTACGGGATCAACCCCAGCCCGCAGGGATTGGTGAATTTTTAATAGAAAATTCCCTTGCAAGACCAGAAAATCTAGGCCAAGGTACAATAGAAAAGGAACGTGAGGAACCCTGGCCCATAGGGATTTTTGCATTTTTACCTCAACCACGTGACCAACAGATGTGAGCCTTTTCCCAATTGGGGAGAAAAATGAATAGAGAAGTTACTTGTTCCTTCCCATCTCATGAATATTTTCCCTTGGAAAGGAGACATTCTTCCAGGAATTTTCATGATTCCCTTCGAGTTTCCCTCAATCAAGAAATATGAAGAGGATCCCAGGACGGATGGAGAATATCCATCAAAGGATGCAAGAAGCTCTCCTACCATTCAGAACATGGTACGCCACCCACAATGCAATATGAATCAGTGAATATAGTGGATGTAAGTCCCAAATACCTCAATGAAAATAATATATTTGATTATGATGTGATAGAATATGGTTCCCTCCCATAGGTGGTTTTCACTGAGCATGATGGTGTGTGTACCCATAACCAAAGAGCTTCCCTAAATATGAGTTCCCCCTTAGCCAATAAATAATTACCTCATTTGCGATTTGATAACAACTAGAAGAATAAGAGAAAGTTCATATATGAACCACAACCTCCATCACAAGAGAACCTGCCCCTTACACTTGAGGAGATATTTGATCATCATGAGAAGGAAATGAAAGAGCTAAGAAAAATCAATGTCGAACTGGTCCATGTGACATATCCTACCAAATATGATCCTTAGGTAGAGCTTCAAAATAGACTTCCAAAAGAGGTGCCTCTTCTACAAGGGATCATCCTGGTAAATGATGTAATGAATGAAAGCTCATTCAAGGAAGATTTAGGACCATTAGTCTACCTAAACCCACTCCTAGTATGATGAAAAGATTTTTCTCCCTTGAGGGAAAAAATAGAACAAATTCCTGAAATTCCACAAAGGATTCCCCTGGTCATATATCCACCTCAAATGATAGTGGTTACAGTCCGACCAATCCTACCCCTGTTGCACCTTCTCATGATTAGGTCAAACAATCCATGCATCAAGGTCTCATGAATAAAATCGAGTAATTGGAAGCTTGATTGGAATCCATAGAAGAGTGATGTGTCTCGATAAAACTATAATGGAAACCATATCCTAGCCGGGTAAGAAATATTATGCCACTAACAAATTTTGGGAACCACATATTCCCAGTCTTCAATGGTTTAGGTGACTCGGAGAAACATCTGATGAACTATACATCTTACAAGGACCCCAGTCCAGTTCATCATTGCTAAAAAAATAGTCAATGGCCTTATGAACTGTAAAAAATAGGAAAATGAAAAAGTTTCAAACATGAATTCAATTTTTAAATGTCCGAATTAATCATGTAACTGACCACTCCCCCTAGATGAGATGCATTCCATGCGCATCGACAATCTCCATCATGAGCTGCAAACACCACTCATCCTAATGAAGTATATAAGTGGGTTATGGTATTTCTCTACCATTTCCAATATAATAGAGGATTCCTTAAGAAGGACTAATCTAATGTCCTAGGAAGATCTGTTTTCTCCTAGAAAAGGAGTAGGAAGAGATGAAGTGTCTTCTTTTATACTTAATCCACCCCGACACCATCCCCAACTCCAAGGCCTGCACCGATTAATGAAGGCCCCCTTGGACGTCAGTAGCCACCCCTGCCTCAACAATATGAGCAGAAGGGGCCCAAAATAAGTCAATTCGATAGGTGAAGGAATAAAGTATACATGTTCCAAGATGACCAGGTCCCTGGATACTTTGTACCTATTGTAAATTGCAACTTGCTCCAGCTACTAGAGACGAAGAGGGATGTATAAGTAGGTATTAATGACCATACAGATTATCATCCTTTCCACCAGATACTAGGACACACCATTTAGGTGTGGTTTGTCTTCAAGGACCTGATGTAGAGAATTATAGACTCTATGAAAGACAATCTGGGACCACCGCTAGCACAAGTGGCATAATTTTCTACCACTGACGGGATGCAGAATGAGAGTGGAAAACAGTCCTTAGAAAAAAGGTGGATAAGTTTGATAGTTGGATGACACATAAAATTGTCAAATGGCCCCTTAATATCCTCTATGAGTAGTTGAAGCAACCAACTATACCCCCAATATTTCCTGATGAAATGCATCCACCATACCCGGCCCCATGATCCTCCTATGGTTGAGAAGATCAAGTTAATGAAGACAAACAAGCACTTAGGATGAAGTTGGACTTTCCACTCTCATATTTCATGCCAAAATAATTGAAGATATAGGCACCACCCCACCAAATGAAACAAAGGGAACCACCCCACCAAATGGAAATGCAGACACTACCTCACCAAACATCACCACCAGAACAATTTAATCGAACATACTCATCATCAGATGAGGAACTGATCTTTGGCTCCATTAATGACATTCATTTTATAAACTACTTCTCCAATAAGGAATATGGGTATGAAAAAGAGTTCCCAATGCTCAATCAAGAAGCTGGAGGAAGAGGCCGTTAGAGCCATGGATACCTAGGAAGACACTTCCATGGAAAACATCTAGTTTATGGTCACTCTTGGCATCAAACTATCAATATTTTAGAAACCTATGGAAGATACCTTTAGTGGACTCAATAGGGAAATGAAAATTATCCTACCCCCACCTAAATCCTCTTTGAAAAAATCATCCTAGAATATCCATCAGAAGAGGGGTAGATGTCTTTTCATCTATGGCATGTAGAAAAACAGTATCAACCAAATTCACAAAGTACAGAAGCCTCACCAACTCTTGTCCTGAGAACTGACCCATCATAATCCAGTGTTCAAGCCCCTAAAGTGCTTGTGAAGGATAATCCCCTTTTCAAGAATCACTATCCTTTAGATCATAATTATGATATTTTGAAGTAGTTATCCTCGGAACTAGAAAACTTCTCAATTTTGGATGCTCTGAATCTGTCAGCTGATCTCAAGGAAGCACTCATAGATGCTTTTCTAAGTCCCAAGGAGTTTGAAGTTGATGTGAAATCTACTAAATATACTATACATGGACCTATTGTAATGCACTGAACGTAGTTACCTATAGTCGGTGCATTATTTTAATACATTGGCATGATTACAAGGAATCAAGTCCTGAATGACTGATCAGTTTTGCAGTCTTGGAAAACAGATTACATACATGGACGTTAAATTACACTTTAGAAAATAAAACCAAACATAAATGATCCTTTGAGAACGCCATTAATCCCATAGCTTAACCATTCTTATCAATCATAATACACTTCTTGGAATCTTGAGAAAATTAAAACATAGAAAGGGGTGAGCACAAATTCTTAGTAAGAATAACAATATATCAGAAACATTCATAAATAAGCATAAAAAATAAAGGCAATGTATAAGACTAAAATAAAATCCTTTTTAAAATTAAACTTTAGCATAATATAGAAAAGATTCAATAAAATAATTCCATTTACTTATTCACCAGGATATTCTACTAGTATAATAATCACATTCAATATCAATATCCACTTTTATAATGATGGAATGCATAATGCCAGACTATCATAACCACATAGTCAAGACATTGTGCCAAGACTACAAATAAGATTTTGTCAGGGCCTTGTGCCAAGAAACTAGTTTGTCTCATGAGACCTACCGATGCATCGAGGAGCTATAGCGGGCTCCACCCATCACTTACTAAGTTCAATGCATTCTTCATATGAAAAGGTTTAAACATAACATAAACATTCATATTAAAACTGAAGTACGTAATGTCAATACTTTACCTATAAACCATGAATGGTATAAAAATAAAACATCCATAGTCAAACATATCACAAAACCTTCAATACAATACGGAAGATTTGTATCATAATAAATCAACTTCAAACAAGTTTAAAATCTATTAATGGATTTTGACATAGATGAAAATGATTTGTAAAACTCTTTGAGAGAAATGTCCCTTTATCATGAAAACATTTAAAAGTAAAACAATTTTGAAAGGAAGAGATTTAAATACATTTTTGAATCAAAGTTTCCCATACCACTTTGAATCTTTTGAAATTAATTAACATTTTAAAACATTCATGTCCATTTAAATAAATCCTTAAAACCATTTTGAAAACATGGACATTAATGAGAATGGTTTAGAAGAATAAATATTTAAAAAATTTAAAATGATGATTTAGTAAAAATTACCTTAAAATAATCCCTTTGAAAACAATTTTATGAAACATGGACATGGACAATAAATATGTCCCATTAGATACTTACGTTAAAACAACCTCGTATAATAAAGATATTGTGAAATTAACCCCTACCTTGAACTTTCCTTTAGTCGAGGGTACGTTTAACCTCTTGTATGAAGATCATAGTATGTTATTAAATTATACTAGAACCATATTAATATTTATGATATCATAAATGATTCATTTATGACTTTATACTACCCATTTAATAATAATTTCCATGTTAAATTAATATTTCGTGTAATAATCGCTTTCTTTGTCGTATGTGTTTTAACATGTTACTCTTGATTGTATAACTTAGATAAATATTTAAATACTTCCCGAATATAAAACATGAATTATATATCATATATATTTAGAATATAAATATGTATAATAGACATATATATGAAATGAAAAACACCGTTTATGGAGACGGTAGTCTTTAGGTACGCATAAACGTTGTTTCCATTTTCATATCATATTGAACATAAATAACTGAATAAGATATATGTAGGTAAATATATATATATATATATATCCAGTAGAATTATTATGTCACATATTACATACTTATTAGTAATATATATTTTTATAATCATCGATGAATGGTGATCGTGGAAATTAATCTCATCGCGTCGTGGAGACGGTAATCCGTACGTACGCACGAGCGAAAATATCATTTCCTTAAAGGTGTGGAATTGGATGGTATATTAATTTTACAGAGACATTATAATTTTATTTTCATTATTTATATACATATTACTCATCATTATATCCATCCAAATAACATAGTGCTGAATAACAAATTACACCACGATGTGGAGATGGTAAGTCGTACGTACACACACATGGTGACATTATCATTAATAAGATGGATAGAATAATGAATATAGTGGTTCCATATTTATAATAACATCAAAATATATAGAATATACTGAAGTTATTATTTTATAATTGAAAAAACATATAAAGGATAAGTGGAAGAATATGATAACTTGAAAGAGGGTGGTGAAATCATTACCTCGTCTTCGGGTTCTTCCTTTTGATTTGATCAAAAAGGCTCTTTAAGATGGCTTTCTGACCAAATGAAGGCACCTAAGATGAATGTTGGATAGTTGGGAGGATATTTGAGCAGGGTTCGGCTGAGACAAATGGCTTTGGAGGTGTTATTTTGAGAGAAGGGGAAGTGCCCTTTTATTAGAGGGGTGAGGGTCACTTTTGGAAAAGATTAATGTATTGATTTATTATACAATCATATTCGGTTTATAATGCTTCCAAATGAATTTATTTAGTGCCTTAGGTGGTTATGGGTCTCAATACTCTCAAAAAATAGGTTTTATAGAAGTTTAGGTTACCATTGTAACCTTATCTTTTAGATTTTACTCTTTGTTAAATAGTTTAACGTTTACTGTGTCTTCTTATATTCTTACTCTATAGGGTTAATAAACATACTGTAAAATTCCAAGAGAACCTCAAGTGACTCATTAATGACATTTATAATAATATTTAATCCCTTTTACCGAACCTTACATTTTTAGGAATATTATATAAACCAATAAAATAGTATTTGATTTAAATATTAATTTATGTCAATTTTGACACTATTTGGTATTTTGTTTTTGTGAAAGACATCACCACATTATTAATTAGAAAAAGATACATTTAAAGAGACCTAACATGTCATAGTCACCTAGAAAATTCGTGTATGTAATAAAAACAATGAAATTATATTTATTTTAATATTTATAATACCATTTATTTGATTCATTCATTAATAATGTAATTATTACATCATCATTGTGTCATAAATAAATTTAATTATTTAATGTCTAAAAATTATACATAAAATACCATGATATAGGAAATATTTTTTATCTTTATAATGAATATTTATAGTCGAATTTATCTTATGTATAACCCTATATTAAAAATGGTTTAGTTAATAAATGTTGAATTTAACACTTTTAACTCTTCTTTAAATTAAATAATAATAAATGCCCTAATCTAATCCAAGTGGACCTAAATGGTCATATTTTATTCCTAAGGCTGTTTCTGGTCGAATTACACTTATTCAATAGAATTAAGACATGTGTAAGGGTAATAATAATATCATTTTTACCCTTAATTACCCTATTTACTTTTAACCGTTGTAAATAAAAGTAAAAAGTTAATATTCATCAAAAAATATTTTTATCTTATTGAACCACATTTTACTCCTTGATATTTACTGTGTCTCTTAGATTTTCTAAATTAAACTCACATAAGCAGTAAAATTATGTTTTATGTGGAATTACAAATTCTCCTAGGAGGTGGGTAAAAGACGGTGAAAAGTTCAATAAAATTTTTTTTATCTAAAATTATTATAAACTGAATGCAATGAAATAAATTGAACTTATATAGGTATTATGTATCTATTTTGACATAAAATAAATCTAAATAAAATAAATAATTATTTAAATAAAAATTTGGTTTTAAACTATAACTGAGGGTTTTCACTATTCATCAAAAATTAAAAGTTTTCAGAAAAATACCCAAAATTAACCCTAAGATAATTTTGATATTACAAATTCAATAATGAAGTCTATTTTACCAAATTAAAAACATAGAAGTTTCATTTATTAATTTAAAATTAATTCCCGCTATCAAAATGAAAAGGCATATTTTTAAGAAATAATAACAATCAAAAGTTTGACACTTGTTTATGTCAAATTCTAAAGTGAAATTACTTACAATGAAAAGGATTGGATTAAATGGTAAAAATATAATCTATTTATACTGCCAAACCATTAAAATGTATAATTTAACACTATAATTTTTTTTGATTTAAAAATTTATTTTCAGTTAAAATATAGCATTTTCACTATTCACCCAAATATAAAAGTTATCATAAAAACACCAAACATTAATTGAAACTAAATTCTTATGTCCCGATTCTAAAGAAGAAGTTTATTTTGTCAAATTGAACATATAAAAGTTTCAAATATTGTATTTAAAAAGGGTTCACCATTAAAAGGCGATAAAAGTATATTTTTGAAAAATACTTCTTTTATCTAAAAAAATGAATTATTTCTTACATTATGTCTAAGAAACTCATAATATGTTTTCTAAAATTATAAGGATTATATATAGTTCAAAATTCAGTTAATACTATTCATAACCTCTTTTGAATGGCTAGTTTGGTAAGTCGTGGTGTGCTTGAACTTGATGTTGCGTATAGTGTAAGTTATTGAATTACTTTGAAGAACTAACGTAATATGAAATCTTGGGGTGTTACACCTATCCTATAAAATTCGACACAATTATCTCCTTCACAGATCAAGAAGAAGAATCCATTATGCACGAACACTTCAAAACCTTACATGTATCTGACAAGATAATTGATGTCAATGTTAATAAATTATTCATTAGAAATGGCTCTAGAGCTAATCTCATATGACTATGAAAAATTAACCAGCTGGGATACACTAAAGATAACCTAATTCCTTGCACCACACCTTCATTGAGCTATGAAAAGATTGAGTAGATGTCATTAGGACAAATCAAGCTCAAAACCCAGTTTGGTGACCTCATAACTAACTCAAAATTACTTGTAGTCCACAACAATATTGACATAAATGTCCTGCTGGGAAGACCCCTGTTGCTTCACCATGTGGTAATTCCCTCATCAGACCACCAATGCATCAAATATTTCATTAACAGGCAGAGAGACAATTCAAAATGATAAATCCCCATTCAATTCCTACGAGTCACACTATATTGATGTAGGGTTCTATTGGAAGAAAGGGGAGAAACCCCCAGTTGATGGAATTGATTGGTTCACCACCCCGAACGGTTTTGAAAATATTCCCACTAACCCATTCAAGATGACTTGTGAGGAATACATACTACACATCAATCAAATATAGTGTACAATTATGGATTTGGATGCATGTTCCACAGTCCTTATGATTTCAATCATGGCTATCAAGCCTGACAGTGTTGGAAAATACACTGATCCCCAAGATGATGGTGAATTCTCATATAAAAATTCCCTTGAACTATACATAGCGTTCAATAAATTTCCTGCCTCCCCCTCTATTGAAAAAGAGGAAGAAATTTCCATTCCACCCCTCATTACATCCCATCTAGAAATTTCATCGCTGTCAGTCGGGCCAGAAGAAGTCGCCCCAGCCTCCGAATGCCAAATTAGTGACTCTTATCTCGACTCTTAAGATCTCATCTCAATAATTGTTCCCCCATAGTATTAATAGTAATATGAATAGGATGGTGAGAAGGATGAGTAAAAATGTTTTAATGATGCCCCTCCATGATTTGTGGAGGGTGTCTCTACCACCATCGATTAACTGAGGGAAATAATCCTGGGTACGAAAGACGTTCTTTCATAACACCTGACAAATCTTGACACAAGTGGATATAGGATACTATGACACACATCAATCCGGCTCTATGATATCTTATCAAATTCAATGATTTGGATACTATTTTCCCACTATGGTTCAATATTGTACCACAATCACAAAAAAACTACCCACCTATCAGGTTTATTCCAATTTTATCCAACATCCCCTAGAGTTACTTTACACATCCAAGTTATCCTTCCCATTTTCTATATGGATAATAGAATTCAATGGACCATATCCTCCTTCTATGTCCAAGAAATTCTAGAATATTCCCACCATGACTAACTTCTTTTCCAAATGGGTAGAAGCCGCCCCCCTAAAGGAGGTCAGATGAAGAATGATTTTCAACTATGTGAAAGCCTATATCATAACCATATACGGTGTCCCTCGTACAATAATGATGGAAACAGACACCAATTTTTTCTCTACTAAATTAGAGAAATTATATCAGTTCTATGGAATCAAAACCAACCATTTGTCCTGCTACAATGTAGTGGCCAATAGATAGATTGGAGCCTTCAACAAGTCTCTATCTAATATACTCTTGAAGATGATAGACACGGACAAGAAACCATGGCTGAACAATTACCTCCAAGCTTTGTGGTATTATCCGACCATGACTCATACCTAAACCCTAACAACCCAGTATTCTTTAGAATAAAAGATGGAAGGGGGTTATACCATTTGAATTCCCACTACCCTCCCTCCAAATTTATATCTATGACTAGTTATCCATAGAAAAGAAACCCTAGAAAGGACTTGAAGAGTTTGAGTTTTTGGATGATAAAATATTGTACACCCCATACAATTCGGAAGTTTACCAAAATTGGATTGCACGTGCCTTCAAAAAAAAGGTCCACCTCTGATATTTCCTAAAAGGAGAAATGGTTTTGGTGTTTAAAACCCCAATGATACTAAAAAATAAACCTCCAAAATTGGAAGAAAAGTTGGAAGGACCATACGTCAGACACAAGGTCTACTCAAATGGAGCATATTCATTGATTTCCCTGGATGGACTTCTTACCATAGCTCCCAACAATGAATGGTTCATAAAGAAATACTTTGAGTAATCATTTAAAAATAATCGTAACTACAAGAAGTTAAATTGAATAGTTCCATATGCATCCATATTGTAAGACATTAAAATTCTTAGTATCACCATCCTCACCCAGTGACATTAAAATATATGGTAAATCATCCTACCCACATGAAATTAAACTACATGGTGATCATTGTGTCCCAACCAATGATTTTCCACACATGAGTTAGATCTGTGTTGGAGAAATACAAAGTGCCCATGTTCCCATGAGAGAGCCAGATCCACATGGTAACTTCTTTCCCCCATAAAATGTGTGGATTGATTCCTATTTTCATAGGATACATAGTGATTCATAGACTCCATGTCTTAGGCTCAACCACCACCACAAGAATGTCCTACTACACTTTGCATATGTACTAAATCAATGCAGGAGGTAGTCTTCAAAGAAATACTTATGGATTGATTCACATTTTTCAATGGGACAAGTACTGACACATTGACTCTAAGTCTTAGTCCTTCCACTACATGATAAAAATGAATCTGTTGTACCCTCAACTACCTCTATACTGTGAAATAAGCCTTTTATATTCCTTTTTTCTCAAACTAAGCTTAGCTCATGTGAGATTGGGATTATTAGTAAGAATATACCCTAGACAAATAGATAGTAAACGTACATGATAGGCCCATCACTTCAAAATAATTATTTAGAATGGACCCCCAAGTATGGGTCAAACCAGTACAAGGGGGAATTCATAGAACTATATTCAATTATCATCCTCATGAGGAGACTTAGTGGCTTCCGGATCTCTAAATCTAGATCCATCCTCAACAAAGTACCAAAAAGTAAAACTCATCCACTCTTCATTATGTTATCCACATGTGGATGAATACACTTATACTTCACCTTGTTTCTCACATCAAGCATAGATCATGTGGGATTAGGGGTTTGGGTAGGGGTTCCCCACATGGTTAAGGCATATCAATATGTAGGAGGGTTTCCATGGTTCCTATAACATGACCGTAAAAGGTATGATATGGCCCTCCGTTCAAAATTTGGGAAACCAAAGTCCTAACCCTATGATGTTAAACTCCATGTTAACCCTCTACCTATGTGTTTCTTGATTCTTTCCCTCATAGAATATGTAGTGATGCCAGAATCCTATATCCTGGTCTAGCCACCATAAAAAATTCCCCTCTCATAGTGTAAGGAATAAGCCTCTATATGGAGACCAATAACTAGACCTATGTGTGGCTTGATTACTACAATTATAAAATACCTAGTGATGCTCTAATATCATATCTTGGGTACATCCATGCAAAATGAAAAATAGAAAAAAATCCCCCAATCTCTTATGCATAAAATAAGATCTATACAGGAGTGCCCAAATCTTGATTCCTACTACAAGAATTTGTCAAGTATCATGAGACCCCTCATATGAGTAAAATAGATATAGGGGGTTCGATATTTTACAACTAATCATGGTATAGATATTCCCTATGTACCCAAATATATATTTTTCATCCATAAAAATCCATAAACCAGAAAATATTGGATCACAATAAACATCCATGGCCATCGGAAATGGAAGGTCAGTGTCCTGCTGACACCTTTGTTTGACTATACACACAATGCCCGGGTGGCTCTGCATTTGTTTCCCACAAAAAGGCCTATCATCCAAATAAAACTTCATCCTCAGGCGAGGACTTTAACACTTTTGTATGCCCAATGTCTTCCAAGCCCTTTATCATTTTCCATGATCTGAGGGATCACAAAGTCATGGTTTACACTTTATCCCTCCTTTATGTCTGGGGTATTCAAGAATATCCTAGAATGATTCGCCTATATTTTCTCATGATTTATAAAAAAAATCATCCCTGAAACATGATGAAAAACATTGCATCCAATATCTTTACCACAAAACATAAAATGGTAGGGATCCATAGAATTTTTCTCTATTCACGTCTAGTCGCCCAAATCCTTGTCGCATGATGTTAAATTGCACGTTCTATCCAGAACTATATAAGGATTGATTCCATACCCCATTGGATATGTTAAGATGTCTTGAAAATCATCTTGGTTCAACCACCCTGAATTAAAACAAATATCTTTCCCCCATTGTGTATGGGTGAGACCTACGCTGGAGGGAACTCTCTTTAAAAGAACTATGTTTTTCTTTATTCCTGCTCAAATGGGATACGTTGTGATACCCAGTTCCTATGATTCAGACCCTTGCATGGAACACATAAAAAATTCTCCAACTATATCAAAAACAAGTAACTCCCAGTAGGATACATTTTTGGGTCCATATAAAGAGTAATCAAGTTCCCCCTCTTCATGTTAGGTTATCAGTGTCCTCACCACATGAAAATAAATTTCATGGCATCCATATCCTTGCCACATGACAATAAACTATATGGGGACCTTCCTAATCATATGATGTTAAACTACGTGATAAAGTATCCTGGATGTACAATGTTAAACCACACAACATCACTCCAAGTATAAAATGACCCTTTACTTCATTAAACCATCACTAGGTGGGGGATTTAACTCTTATCGTCCCTTTCTTCCCACACCGAACATAGCTCATGTGGGATTAGGGACCTCAGCAACAGATTCCCCATAAAACCATG
This sequence comes from Viscum album, assembly GCA_963277665.1. Classification (NCBI taxonomy): domain Eukaryota; kingdom Viridiplantae; phylum Streptophyta; class Magnoliopsida; order Santalales; family Viscaceae; genus Viscum; species Viscum album. The sequence goes on from OY728119.1 coordinate 560,242,696, forward strand.
GAAAATTAATCCATAATAGTTGGCCCTTGGTGCATAACACTAAAAAAAAATTGGGGTTTTCACATTCAAAATTGTGAGACCAAGGTCCTAGATGCATGAAATTAAACTTCAAGGTATTTCAAGAACTACATTTGGCTTGATTCCAATCCACAAAAGATGTGTAGCAACACTGAGATAAAAAATAATGGTCTTTTCCATCCTTAAAGAGGAAACAAATATAACTAAGATCCCCCTCGGCATAAAGACCAAACCTATATAAGGATTTTAATTTCGGGACACCTGAATCTTCAAACCCATGTCAATATCCATCAAAGGAATCACAATGTACTACCCTATGTATAAGTAAGATCTATGTAGGGAGGTTCCAAATTCCATGGGTAACCATGACCTAAATATTTCAAATATGTTCATAAACATCTGTTCCATCCATAAAAATCTATGATTCAAGTGATTTTGGATCTTTATAATCATCCATGGCCATTGAAAATGGAAGTCCAGTGTCCTATGGAAGCCTTGATTTGACTATTCACACAATTCCCTAGTGTCTCTACATATGTTCACCACAAAAAAGGTTTATCAACCAAAGGAAAATTCATCCACTAAAGAGGAGTTTCCTACTTCCGTACATTCAATGGATCTTAAGACCCATATCATTTGTCTTAGTCTAAGATCCCTCTGATCCATGGTTTAAACATTCCTTCCTACTGGTTCTTGGACATGTTAGGAAATCCCAGCCCGGATATCCTCTATGTTAGTTGGGGATTTTATATCAATTTCCTAATCACATGACATTTAAACTACATGATGCATGAATCCTAATTTTCACCCTTGAGTCCAGATAGATCAAAGGGTATTTCTCCCATGATCCTATGAGTTTAATAAATCCGAATAGGATAATCCAATATGAGCCCCGTCTCATGGGTGATCTCATCTATAAGTTAAAAATGCCCCATTCCTATGGGAAAATCATATTTTCAAATAGAGAAACATTGAGATAAATATGTTCAGCTTGATTCCTATTATCATAGGATATATAGTGAAAAATAAACCTTATATCTCAGGTTTAGCCGTGAAATAAAATTACTCCTCTTCCCTATGCATGAGTGTTTCCTCTAGAAATGGGGATGGCCTTATTTATTTAAGGTTCAAACATTCCAATCGGTTTCTAACGGGTTTTTCCATAGAACCAGAAACATCCAATGATTCTATATCCATTTGGACCTACTTTCCAAAGGTAGGTGCTCATTAGTTGTGAACCGATGAGGCATAAGAATTTTCATTGGTCGAGAGGATGGGAGGTCGAACTCATCACACCTTTTTGGGGGGAATTATTGTCTACTCAAGGACTCTCTTTATAGATTTAAGTTATGTTCATGAATCATTATTAAATTACCAAGTATGAAAATGAGTTTTCATTTAGATCTGAAAATCAATGATTAGTATGTAGGATATTTATAGAATATTTTATATGTATTCGAGGTTCTTCATAGATAGAGAATTATCTATATTTGTTAGATATTCTTAATCAATGGTATCCTTCAACACATTATATATAAATATCTTGGTCATTATGATAACCATACTGGTTTTAAAGCCACTTAGTGGGGAACTTGAAGTTTATTGTCATTCAGAAGGACATGGATTATTTCAGAGTTGGGATCGTACCCACAGATGGGCTACCTACATATCCTTATTTAGAAAATGAATCAAAACCCACATACTTCGAGTAAAGAATTATGAGATTTATGTATGATTGATGGCTCAAAGAAAGATGTCATAACTACTTTTACGCTCTTTTTCATCTCCGATTTTTCCATAATTTCCACAAAAACAAATTCCGCTTTTTATAGGCCCAAAAATTCTTTCACAAAATAATCCATAATTTTCGGTTAATTTGTTTTGTAATGATAAGTATAGGGTTTTGTTACCTCTCCAACTATCTTCCCATTAGGTAGTATTGTTTTGGTCCAAAAAATGATTTTTTGAGGAGAAACCGATCGAATTTGAAGTTGTTGATATTTATACCAATCAATCATAGAATCCAAATTATAATTTATTCCCATTAAATGTCCTTCCTATGAATCTGAAGGTGTTTTTTCCTCACTCGCACATACCTTGAGAAACTTCCCAGAAGGTCACCCATCATGATCACTACTCCAGGACAAGCATGCTTAACTGTGGAGTTCAAATCAGATAGTCTCTCGAAAAGGAAGGTGCACCTTGTTAACATGAGTCATATCAATTAGTGATTTATCACTTTATCATTTGGGGGCATTACAATCACCCCCCCCCCTTTTGAGCACAACGCCCTCTTTGTGGGCCCTACAACTCAACCCAGACAGTGCACCACACTTAAGGCTGGGTTCCTCCTCTGATACCAAATGTGACAACTAGGTCCTAGTGACAGCACAACCACGTGAGTCATGCTCGGTGTGAGAAATAAGATGTATTGGTAAAACTTGATGATTGTTCCATGAAAGATTCAATCATAAGAAATTATGTGGGGCTTATGTATGTATGAATGCTCAGATAGAGGGAGATTAGGATTTACTTCAGGGAAGAAACCCAGGAACAAGGTCCATCAAGGTATTTGTGCTTTATGGAGATTTAGATACTTAACATAGGACTTAATCCGGAGATGGATGTCCAAGTTAGAGGGGACTTATTATTTGGTTTTATTCCTGAGAAGAAAGTCCAAATCAATATAAATTAACACTGGTTAAGAGAAATTAGGACTTGGGCTTATTCCTGAGAAGGAGGCCCAGGTTAAAGGGACTTGAGAACTGGGGCTCATTCTTGCGAAGGAGGCCCAGGTTAAAGGGACTTGAGAACTGGGGCTTATTCATGAGAAGGAGGCCCAGGTTAAAGGGAACTAAGAGCTCGGGCTTATTCATGAGAAGGAGGCCCAAGTTAAAGGGAATTAAGAACTAGGGCTTATTCCTGAGAAGGAGGCCCAGGTTAAAGGGAATTATGAATGGGGCTTACTCCTAAAAAGAAGGGCCATGAATAGGGGAATTAGGGCTTACTTCTAAGGATGATGCCCAAATTAAAGATCTTATCATCTTAAAGGATGAGGATGAATGAATGAAATCTCTCACCTTAGTGACATGAAGATTTGTAAATCACTAGGTTTTGAGAGATGTTCCACATAATTCCTTTTAGATAAGGAAGTCAACCAAGGAATCATGCATCAAATGGATTTAAAGAGGGTTCTGAAGGCTAAATCTTGAAGAGGATATGTGGATTTCAATAAAATAGCTGAATGGGGAGGAGGGGCAGCCAAAAAAGGTAGGCGCGCATATCCTGTTTGGGTGCGCAGGTCTGGTCGCGCAAGTATACCTGCACAGCATAGGTGTACTTGCACGCCTGTTATCCAATGGGGTAATAATTGGGTGAGACTTGTCTCATGCCCTTAGTATTATCCGAAAAGGCTTGCAAAAGGGTGGCGCACAGGTTCTGTTGAAGGGATAATGCGGCGTGCAAGTGTCTTCATTTCCCTTAAGGGTTAGACACTTAGGCGTGTAGGTGTTGATGAATTTCAACACTTCGGCTTTGTTATCCCTCTTTAGATCTTCTATTCAAGGTAATAAATTACCTTAGAAGTGTTCGGTAGACTTCAAAAAGAGACTAGGTCGCCAAGAGCTGAAATCTGAGTTTCTGGATTTTTTTGTCCCTGAAATGGGGGGCCCACAAGGGGTATTTATAGGATGCTGAAGACCTTGGGAGAAAATAAAATAGAGCACATAGGTTAACTACGCGCCCAATATGTGGCACGTAGGTATACCTATGTTACCATCTTGGAAAGTACGCAGCCCAATCTTAAAGAAATCATTGTTTATGCCTTTGTCGATTTTTGATGTTTCTTCAATGGATGAATCAGTTTGTGTTTATGGTATTTTCTTTTTCATTATTTAGACTCTGTGATGGAAATGAGTGTCATAAAAAGTCCCCCCTCAGAGTTGGATCTGAAAGGAAGGAGGATTTGACTCTGAGGTAAAGGAGAAAACCGAGGGAGAATGGCGCACAAGTTTTTAGCGTGAAGGTAGCGGCACGTAGGTGCCAGCTGTGGAGGCCTCGGCGCGTAGGGCTGTGGCCTTGCCTGTAAATAGGCGTGCCATTCTCGTGCAAAGAACCCAGCTTTGAATGCTTCTAATATCTCATCAGGCATGTTGCTCTCATCACACAGGTTGCTGATTTTCCATGGTTTCATTGCTTTTGTTCGTGTCGTGCTGCTGTAGAGGTATTTGGACTTGTGTGGTGATACCTGAGCACCAAAACCTGTGCGACATAGTTACACTTGCGCACCAACTTTGGAAATGCGCACCTTAATTCCTTAGCCATTTTTTCACTTTTATTCACAACTTTTATGAAAAATAAACTCACTTAAGAGTTAATTATTCGACCATTGTACAGATTCAATGGCTCCTAGCTGAATTGGAATGGCTGATGAACTGACTAGCAAACGAATTGATGACATGATGAACGTTTTTTTCCATGATAACTATGATATATGCGACAACACTCTCCCAGATCTAGAAAAGTACTTGATGAATTATCATCATAATTTCCCGCAGAGCATCTACATGCCTCTGTATGGGCATGGTCATCTATAAGAAGTTAACATTCTTGAGGCAAAGAATTATCTCCTGCATTCTTGGTTTCATACTTACACAAATTTTTCTTCAGAAAATATCTCAAGTGGGGGAGCATTTGTTAATACCGGAACAGTGGAGAATGCCTACATAATGCATCATAGCCCTTATGCCCCAGATCTGAATCCTCACAAGCCTGAGCTGCAACCCCATTGTTATCCTTCAATCTTACGAAACCCTCAGATGAATCAATCCAAAGGCTGGAAGAAGAGTTGGGACTTCCGTCCTGGAGGAGGTGTGAAGCTGACCTGGATGTGGGAATACTGGGTGTGACAAACTTGTGCAGAGTGTGTCAAGGATTTGAATGGAGCTGCAATATATGAATCCATATGGGCTGGGTAGACATATATCTACAGGAATGATGACTTTTTGCTGGAGTTAATCATCCGCTGGATCCCAGAAACAAATTCTTTCCATCTGACTCATGGAGAAGTAGGCATTAGTTTGTGAGATGTCTACAAGATATTAGGGGACCCAATTTTAGGCGATATGTATGATGAATTCTTCCCCCTAAGGCAACTTGGAATGATTCGGAGAAGACTCTGGCTTTGGCTCGGGAATTATTGAAAATTTTCTACAAGATCAAGAACATAAACTCCTCCAAAACTCATTCTAGAAAGGATATTCATCCAGAGGAGTGGATGGATACGTTTTTTACCAAGAAGGAGGTGAAGGGGCCCACCTATACTCATCCTACTACCTGCCCCTTAATATAAAAGAGGGGTGCTTTTGGCACATTCTGGCCGACCCTGGAAGTAGGAGAATTTGAGAAGTGGGCATACAAAGTGGATCAGAGAATCACAAAAAAGACCTATCTGGAGGGCTTCTTAGACATGTGGCTCAGTGTTTATCTTATAACTGTCCGAGATTCAAAGGGAGACATAAGTCCAGGGACCTTCGTTGTGGCAACCATGTTGGCTGAGAAGAAAATGGTTGGGTTGGCCACCCCCATTTTGGCGAAGATCCACTGGAGCTTACTCCATGTCTTTATGGGTAAGTCTCTTTTGAGAATAGTGGGACCATTCCAAGTTTCTTGAGGATGGATCACTACTCATGTTAAGAACTATGCTGTACAGAATAGAGTATAGGTTCCTGGATGCTCTTTCAGGCCATCAGTGCAGGAATTTTTTGGAGTTGCTCCGTTAGCCCTCAACCCCTATGATATGAAGGTGAGGATGAACATGTACAAGGAATTCAATTTATTTCCTTATGGAAACCCACCAACCGGGCAGTTTGTTGATGATGGAACAGCCAAACTGGAATTGAGGTCGTACATGCTGGCTTGCAAAGATGGTGTACTGACCATTAGGATTGACATAGAGATTATATGTGAGGCCTATGCTCTATACATATTTGCATGCCAATTCAAGTGTCTGGAGAAAACTGTTGTATCCCCTCCTCTGCATGTCAGGTCAGAGCAGCATCCGATGGTTGCTGACATCTATAGAGAATACCGAGGCAGTGTTTGATCTACCAGTTGATAAAGTGGAGAGTAACTTGACTACATGGTGTGCCAAGAACTGGATAGCATCATATCCTGAATGGGTGTTGAATTATTCAGTTTATCATGTGGGAAAAAAATATAACTATAGAGAATGAAATCCTTCATCTAAAAGGTAATTCTTCCCCACCTGGAGCAAATTCACCAGGTTCCTCACCCACGGATGACTCACCAGATTCCCAAGATGGGGATGATGAGGTGAGGCATGTGTCAAAGTGACCACGTTCCATATATAATCCTCCAGCCATAATCAAGAGACCAACTCCATCTACTCCTAGTGAGTTAATTCATTGAGGAAATTTAATCGCCATTACTTTATGAAAAAATATGTCTGATTTTCTTATCCTTTATCTGTAGTTGTAGGATATGGGAAGAAGCTGATGTCAAAGATTATAGGACCCTCCTTACAGCCTTCTGGTACACACACTAAATATCTACGACCAGAGGCTATCCAGACATGGTGGAGTTTATGTTGTGATGATGAAACCACCTGGCTGGATCTGTGAGGGGGGCTTCACATTCCTATAATAGGGAATCATCGGGCCTCCACTAATATCCATTTCGAGGATACCCCCGATGATGTGTGGGATTACATCAGAGAGCTGGAGATTCTCATATATGCCACCGATGATTCTATTCCTGTCACCAAGAGGGTGAATGAAATGATAGATCGTGGCACCACTGAGGGGAGTGGTGCTTCCGGAGATGAGGCGTGGAACGATTACATGGCTCTTGAAGATTTAAGTAACTTTCCATATTTTATTTTTAACTTTATTACAGTTAAAACTCTGTTACTCAAGGAAATTATTTTCTTCATCCTACAACATGAAAATAAAGGAATTTCTGAGGTTCCTTCACCACTGTATAGCCCTGGTGGTATTGACATCGGGGCTAATGAATCTCCTTGTGAGATGGGTGAGATATCTCCAGTCCAGCATGCCATGGAGGAGGAATTAGACGTGGCTCTTCATTCTCCAATTCCTATATTTGGAGATGATGATGTCATCACTCCTAAAAAGCTGAAGAAACAAATACATCGATGGAAGAAGTTCCCAACTAAACATTTTATTAGTAGTGGTAAGTCCTTCAGAGAGTCATGAGTCTTAACCCATGAAAATATTGCTCATACTTTTTGGTATTGTTGGGGATTCTTCATTTTCCACTTTGAGGGAGAGGATTGACCCTCCATTGAGGATGATGGAGGGTACTGGTGAACAGTCACAAGTTCATGATGGCTTGGCTGCTCCTGAAGAAGAGCCAATGTCTGTTCCCAGTACCACTCCTACTGCTGTTGCAAGGAGAGAAGAGCCTGCTTCAGGTAAATTAACAATGCTTCGTAAGATGTTAAATGAAAACATCAACTGAATTCCATTCTGTGATACTATAGGTTTAACCCCTACACCGAAACATTTAGAAGCCACTTGAAATGATGCTGCAATTTTATTAGAAAAAGCTATCTGGGATCAGAGGCTATAGGATGAAGGTCACAAAGAAGACATATCGAATTCTCCCACTGGTGAGACTAACCAGGAATCTGAGATAACATTGGATGAAATTATGGAACTTGGCGCATCTTTTGAAGATTTTTAGATCATGTTAGATTACCATGTAATTTAGAATATTTTTGACGTGACTGTTATCCTTCGTCCTATTAAAAAAACTTCTTATTACATCTCTAACCACGATTGGTTAAAAATGTACAGTTCTATCTGAGCAAGCTGTTGAACTGCCAATGTCTGATGGGGGAATGGACAACCCTACTATTGCAGAGACACTAGCTCAAGTGGAGATAAACCCAGTAGAGCTTCCTGGAACTCGTGCTGAAAATGCTATTGAAGTTAGGAAAGATGGGGAGGAGCTTTCTCATGTTGTTGATCTACTGTTGGGTAAGAGATAAAAATATTTGTGGTTTTACTTAAATTGCAAGAAAACTTAATCAACTTTTTTCATCCTTTGAAACTAACCAAAAATGTTCAATTGACTATGCATGGCTGTCAATTTTAGTGGCCAGATATGGAGGTGAAGCCTCATTCACCACCCCAACATGAATAGGAAGTGAAGTAACAAGGGGTAGGGGAAAGGAGAAGAACATGGCACTTATTTAAGTGCATTAATTTCAGATTATATTCCCCCTTATGATAGTGATGCTGAGTTAGACCTAGAAGTACAAAAGGTGCTCCCATTTTCATGATGCAAGTAAAGGCAGAACATATGGAAGATCATATCTGAAGTGCCTCTTGAGGAGATTTCTTCAAAGATCCCGCGAATTTCATCCCTATTCGCCATGTTGGGACTTGGCGATTTTGGATATCAATAGATCCATGCCGCAGTGAAACAAGTCATCTTAAGAAGGGAGAAGGAGCCGAGGTACCATCAAGACTTGTCTAGAGTAAGGTTGTCAGCCAATATCAGAAAATTTGAACTTGTGGTGTCCTAAGATGAGGATGCTCATGCTGCCAAGTTAAAGGAGATGAAGCATAAGATCAAGGATAAAGTTGTCCGTTAGATTCACCTTCAGCAACAGTTAGATGTTTTTAGTGGGGAACTTGACCAGCTCAACAATTCACTGGAAGGAGTTCAAAAAAATGGTATGAAAGCCATCAATAAATCCAAGAAAGCACTCCATCAAGCTGAAAATATTGAAGCTGGTCGAGTGCATGAACTTCAAGTGGCTACTGATGAAGCTCAGGATGCCGTAAATCAAATGAAGGCTTCTGTTGAAAGTATCTTGTAATCCCTAAAAAAATAGAAGAGACTCCAGTCTATGGATGCCCTTCTAACTTTTTTTCATCATATGAAAAACAATTTCATCTTCAATCATTTGTGCATGCCTCTTTTTCCCACCTTCTTTAAATTATTACATAATCCAATGGGACTAGTAAGCATATTTTGTTTTTTTCTAGTATTATTATTAATAAGCCTAAAAAATTTGAATCTTTTTATTCTATCAATATTACCTAAATCATAATAAATGTATGTTTAGTGAGCCGGGACTTGACTTTTGTTCAGAGTTCCCTTGTCTTTTGTAGGCAGTTTAATGTCATGCAGTCGGACATAAAAAAAGGCTAATGTTTAAGGTTGAAATAGCTTTGACGAAATAGATAATTCATTGAAATTGACTCAATTCGTTGATAATTTTTCTGAAAACATATTACCATATTCAAGTAAGAGGGAAAATATGTAAACTATGACTTAAGTAATTTAGAATCTGGTGAATGATATGAAAAAGGGTCTAAAAGGAATTAGAAGAAGTATTTCTCAAGAATGAAGTTACTTCTATCTAACAAACCTGTTAGGGGGTTGAATTATGCAAGGCTGCTTAAGGACATTGGCTGCATAGTCAATTAATAACATCTTTTGGATGAAAAGTCTGTTATGTAGACTACTTATGCAAGGACGCCCAAGGGCACGTGCTTCATAGTCAGGAAAAAGAACTCTCAGAATTTTTACTTTGTTATTTGCTAAAAGCCACTGAAAGTTTATGTAGATTCAAATTTTCCAAAGCACAGAGTCTACTGTATGAAAAGAGCTAATTGAATATGGATAGGATATTTCCAATCAAGATTGTCTAAGAATTGGATGAATGTCACTCCTACGAAGGTCTGACCCAAATGTAGGGAAGGGAAATATAAACCATAGACTTAAATACTTTCAGATCATGAAAAAGAACATGGGATAAATATGTTAAGGATGGCTCTTTTTGTGGATCTCTACAAATTGTCCTTAAGAAAACTAAGGACAAAAGAGGTTTAATTCTCAAGAATTAAGTTACCATTATTTAACAAACCCATTAGGGGGTTGAATTATGCAGGGCCACTTAAGGGCATTGACTGCATAATAAAATAATAGTATCTTTTGGCTGAAAAGTCTATTATGTAGACTTTTTATGGAAGGCCGACTAAGGGCATGTGCTACATATTCAGGAAAAAGAACTCTTAGGTATCATACATTTTGTGACCAGAAGTCAAGAAAAGGGTTATGGAGATCTGGGAGTATTTACGGTTAGGAGTATGACACATGAAAATGAGTATTGTCCAATGCATGAAGGAGATAAACAGACCAATGCTAACCATAATCTTGTTGTGGCTGGGTCCTGAATTAAGATGTTAGACTTCACTAAATATCTCATTAGAATGAGAATCAAGCCAAATGTAGTTCTTGAAATACAGTTTAACGTTATGTGGGACGAGAGTGTAGGAGATCTTAGTTTAAGTTCATATAGCTCACACATAATGAGGAATACACAGTGTGTGTTTGTTATAAACCTGATGTGAATGAAGACCAGGGTTTTCATACCACATACATGTTTTCATAGGGGGACTTTTCATCCAAGGGACTGAAAGTGGAATTTGGGGTTATGCCCAAAGACTTGGGGCTAGATTCGAGGGACGATCGACCATTCCTACGTATCCCATAAGGATAGGAATCAAGCCGCATGTAGTTCTTGAAATACCCTCTGTACATATTTGGTTCGTACAAGTGAAGGGTGAAATGGGACCTTAGTGAAATGATGGATTGACCCAAGATAAAAAGTTTGGGCATTTCCAGGTATGCACGTAGTCTTTGGAATATAACATGATTTGAAATTAATGTAAATAATGATTCCCTCTCAGGTGAGGGTATCAAAGAATGTTGTAGTTTATTGTCGTACATGACAAAATTGTGAATAGTTTAACGTCCTATAGCAAGGATGATGGTGAACCAATGTAAAAAATATTGGTTTTGGGGGCGGTTTCACGAATCAACATCGTATGAGATGGGGGTGAACCGATGTGAAAAGATTGGTTTTGGGCTTTAACCTCAAGAGGTTGCCATCGTACCCAGCCTAGAAGGCAAGGATCAAAGTCAGCATAGTTAGATTAAAGAATTAATTAGTAATCAAGTTGTTCATGAGGACAAAAACCTAAAAAATGGTGTTGTGACTTACACATGGTTAGCGGCCCAAAGAGGGTGTTATGGATGAAGTTTACTCTAAGCTCACGTGAGTCATACTCGGTGTGAGAAACCAGAGGTATAAACAACCCTAATGATGCACAGTTTAATTTCATATTGGATGAAGAAGGGACTATGTAGTTTAATGTCATACAGTAAGGAGTTAGGGGGAACTATACAGTTTAATGTCATGCAGTAAGGACAAAAGAGGGGCTGTATAGTTTAATGTCATATAGCAAGGATGGGTGCTATACTGTTTAGCGTCATGTAGCTAGGACGTATGGATTTTTAGTTTATTGTCTTATAGTGAGGACAATGGGGACACAATTTAACGTCATGTTGGATGTATTAGGGGCTTTTTCATAGTTTAACGTCATGTGGGATGAAAAGGTGCATAGTTTAACGTCGTATAGCTAGGACGACACTGTTTAATGTCATGTTGGATGATGGCACAGTTTAACGTCTTGTTGGATGTTGGGCAACAATAAAGTTTAACGTCATGTTGGACGATGGTGCGAATAGTTTAAGGTCATATGCATAGACTGAAATGATGTATTTGTGTTATACAAAATACTTATTCAGAAATCTAGCATTAGTTGGAGTCGTGATGAGTTCTCCATCCATTAATATTAAAGAATAAGCTATATTGGAGTAGACCTTATGTATTGAGTAAGGTCCTTCCCATTTTGGCTCAAGCTTGGGAGGTTTCTTTCCTTGTATAATTGGAGTTCTGAGAACCAATACCAATTCTCCCTAAATGAATGAAAGAAGATGAAATTTTTTGTTAAAAGCTCATGCTATTCGATTCTGATAGACTTCCAAGTGGTTCAGGGTGCACAATCATTTTTCATCTAATCATTCCAATTCATCTAATCGCTTTTGAGATTGTTCGTCTATAGATGACTGGTCAAAAATGGCTACTCGGAGTGAGGGTAATTGAATCTCAATGGGAAAGAATGATTCTGTTCCATATACCAATGAATATGGAGTTGACCGCGTTGCAGTTCGGGTGGTGGTCCGATAAGACCATAAAGCATGAAAGAGTTTATCAGGCCATGATTTCTTTTCTTTATCGACCATCTTTTGCAGTATTTTTGAAAGATTCTTGTTGAAGTCTTCTATTTGGCCATTGTCCGCTGCATGATTATGAGATGAATGATTGGATTTGATGTTGTATTCTTGATACAACTTTCTTACCTCAGATGAACAGCAGTCGGTGCCATTGTATATCAATATGGTATGAGGGACACTAAATCTTGTAATGATGTTAGACTTTATTAAACTAAAAATTCTTTTAGAACTAACTTCTTTGAAGGGTATTGCCTCTGCCCATTTGGAAAAGAAGTCAATAGCAGTAAGAATATACTTAAACTACTTGGATGTCGCTGAAGGATAATGTCCTACAATATCCATTCCCCATGTGGAAAATGGCCATGAGTATTTAGCTAAATGAAGCAATTTTAGGGGATGATGAATGAAGTTGGAACATACATGATAAGAATGAAACTTCTTTGCGAAATCAACAAAATCTTGTATCATTAAAGGCCAAAAGAATCCAAACCTTCGAATTTGAGCAGATAGTCTGTGTCCAGACTAGTGAGCACCACAGACTCATGCATGCACTTCTTTCATGACAGCCATTGTCTCTTCACCATCAATGCATCTGAAGATAATTCCATCAAAACCTATTTTGTAGTGAATTTTCTCTGGGTGATCTGGGATATCATAAAGAGTAAAATTGACCACACGTCGCCATATTTGTTCTTTCCCAGCTCTATCAGGTGGGAGTGTTCCATTTTGAAGGTATTCCCTGATAGGTGTCATCCATCCCATAGTATGACCATATGGTTCAAAAATGGGACTAATGTTATTGATTTCCTCTGTTCTAGTTTGAATATAAGGTGAAATTGTACGACAGTGGGAAATACTAATGATTGTCTCGTCCTGATCTGGATCTTCCAGAGCTGTGGCTATATTAGCCAATGCATCAGCTTGGGCATTTTGTGATCGTGGGACATGAGAAAATGTCAGTTCCAAAGGAAACTCCCCCATTAACTCTCTAACACAATCATACAAAGGGATTAACTCTTCTTTTCTGATGGAATAATCCCCATTGACTTGTTTGATTACCAGGTCAGAATCACCTTTTACCTTTAAGTGATTCACTTGTGCCTAAAGCGCCAACTCCAATCTTGTGATGAGAGCGTGGTATTCTGCTTCATTATTTGTTCCGCCTCCCAACAATGAGAAGGAATAGGGTAGCATAACCTTTTCTGGAGAAATGATCCCAATTCCTAACCCAACTTTGTTGAATTTAGGATCTTCCATTTTCTTCCCTGTTGGACTTTTGGAAGCACCATCAAAGTACATTTTCCATGTTTGAATATTATCTTGAATAGAGAAGACTTCTTCATCAGGAAGTCCAACATCTGAAGACGTATCTTCTACTAAAGGATGTTCAACAAGGAAATTAGCTAGAGCTTGGCCCATTATTGCCTTTTGAGACACATATTGGACATCAAATTGCTGAAAAATAACTGCCCACCTTGCCAGATGTTATATAAGCATTAGACAGTTAAGGATAAATTTGAACGGGTTATTGCGAGATACCAATTGGACATCATGATGTTGCAGGTAGTGTATCAACTTCTAAACTGCAAAGATTAATGCTAGGCAACACTTTTCAATATCTGAATATTTAGTTTTTGCTTCAAGCATAGTCTGACTGAGATAATAAAGGGTGTTTTCATTCCCAGCATCATTCTTCTGGGCAAGGAAGGCACCCAATGATCGCTCTAAAGTTGTCACATAAATAATAAGTGGCCTTCCTTCAACATGTGGCATTAGTATCGGTGGACTCAAGAGATACTTCTTGAGAATATTGAACACCTCTTGACATTCTTCATTCTACTGGTAAGTGACTCTCATCTTTATCAATTTGGTGAAGGGTAAACCTTTTCCTGCCAGATTAGTGGTGAAACGCCAAATATATGTCAAGTGTCCTTGATGTCCTCTCAATTATTTCAAATTTAGAGGAGGTGACATACCAAGGATTGACTTTTTCTTCTCAGGATCAACTTCGATGCCACGATGGCGTACAACAAAGCTGAGAAATTTTCCTGAGGTTGCCCCAAAATCACATTTTAAGGGGATCATCTTCAAATTTTTTTATCGAAGTTTGTGGAATATGACTTCCAAATCAGCCAAGTGATTAGAACGTTGTTTAGATATAACTACTAAATCTTCCACATAACATTCAACAAACTTCCCTAAAAAGGGTTTGAGGATACGATGCATGTCACGTTGATATGTTGCGCCTGTATTCTTCAGGACAAAGAGCATTACCCGATAGCAAAACACACTCTAAGGGGCTATGAAGGCTGTAGACTCTTCATCTTCTAGAGCCATTCAGATTTGATTATACCCAAAATATCCATCCATGAAGGAAAGTGCTTTATAGAAAGCTATTACATCAATTAAGAGTTATGTGATCGGAACTGGAAAATCATCCTTAGGACAATGCCGATTAAGATCTCTGAAATCAATTAAATCCTTAATTTGTCCATTATTTTCTTTCACATGGACAATATTAGACAACCACTTGGGATATTGAACTTCTCTGATGAAGTTAGCTTTGATAATATTATCCACTTCAGCTTCAATTTTGGAAGCATAAGTTGGGTGTGTTCTTCTCGCAGCTTGATTAAATCCTTGATGTTCTTATGGAAAACCCAAACGATGAGTAGAAACATCAAGATCAAGCCATGGCATCTCTGTATAGTTCCAAACAAATATATCTCAATTCCTATTTAAAAATGAAATATACATTTCTTGATCTTTAGGAGTAATGGACGCACTAATTAAAGTGGGACGTGGATCTTCTTTTGTACCCAGATTTATTTCTATGAGTTCATCCACAGTGGTAGAGATATCGTCTTCAAATGCTGGAGGAGCATATCTGAGATCTTCCCCTTCTTCTTCAACATGTGTTATTTCTTCTGTTTCTAATTTCATAGTAGATGATGAAGTAGAATTTCTATGATCATAAGAGATGTTAAAATTTGACCATCTTGAAGATGAAGCTTCCTATTTCTGACCCTATTGATGATGAAGGTTCTTCCTTGGGTAATAAAGTGGAGATGATGGATTGAGAATTGGCATCATCATTCACCTCGGAAATTTCCATAAGTTCTTCTGGCCTGATTGGTGAAGTATAGACTTTCTGAATTTCAGTGGATGAAATGAATACATCTCCATTTGAGCTTTCATCATTTCTTGGTGAATCACCAATTTCTCCCATGCTGTTTGGCTTGGTTACCATAACTGACATTATGGAAGTTTCCATAAGAGTATTTGGATTCTGGTCTATCCTGTCAATTTGACTAATAGGCATCACAAAATCTTTACTCACATGTCTGAAGGGGTTTACTGAAATCTTTTCCAAACCATATGGAGCATTAAATTGGTAACCTCCCTTGTTGTGGATTTCTCCTTACCCTCCATGTGATATAATTCTGCCTCAATGTATTGAGATTCACATGTTTTGAATGAGGCCTTATCACCATACAATGTCCGAATTTGACCATTGAAAAAATATTTGAGACATTGATGGTATAATGAAGGGATAGCCACATGTTGATGTAGCCAAGGTCTTCCAAGAATGATATTGAAGGCTGTGTCATGTCGAACAACCGTGAAATCTGAATCGGATACAAGATCTCCAAACTGGGTTCTGAGTGAAATCTCACCCATAAGTTATTGTTCATTTTTATCATATCCTTGAAATATCAATGTTGAAGGAGATAAATCAGATTTGGTGAGACCCAATCGACGAAGTGTACGAATGGGGATGATGTTGACTCCTAAACCATATTCAATTAAATCTCTTCATATTTCTACATCATTGACCTTTCTAGATATGTAAAAATGTCTAATATGTCCATGCACAACATCATCTTAATCTTCATCTGTGAAAGATATCACTACATGGAATTCTGCAGGATTATTCTCTACATGGTAGACTTTAGCTGTAGTAATTTCAGTTGCAAATTCTTGAGGACTTGACAAAGTCTCAATGAGTTCCTCCTGAAGATCCTTTGATAAATTCAAGGCATCTAGAATTGATAACATGGCCGGTACTTGGGCCAAATGTTTCAAGACATCATATTTTTGATCCAAAGGTCTGCGTTTCCCAATAGGAACATGTGATTTCACAGGTGCCTTAGAAGTTGATGCTTTGGAAGTAGATGATTCTTGTATCGGGGTTGGAGTTAGAAATACTCCTAGATTTGTAAAATTAGACTAAATAGGTCTATTTACTTGCTGAGAGGAAGAAGGTGTAACCTCTAACTTATTCTCCAGAATAATTGTGCCAGGACTGAATCTGCCATGCATGGATGAACTGTCTTATTCCTGTTGAGCCCGCTGAAGGGCTCTACCACGAGTTTCTACTGAATACACAGTTATAGCAGGGGTAGAATTGGAATAGTGAATTCTAGGATATCCACGTCTTCCTCTATATCCCATACCTCTAGAATTCCCTCTGATTCCTCTGTTTGATACATGGAACTCGGGCTTATAAAAATCAAAACTGTGACTGAAATATGTATTTGTTAAGTGAATCATGTTAACAGAACCAAAGAACAGCTCTTCATCTGATGAGGACTCTGCATGATTATACAATTTATGCTATGCTGTTTGGAGGGGCAGTGCCCATGGCTTTGAAGTATATGGCATAAAATCTGCCATAGTCAAAGACAACTTGGGCTTTGACACGATCTCGTCTTCTTCTGACTATTATTCTTTCTTTGAATAATGCCATTTCATTGAGGATTTTCCTTATGATGAAGGGGGTTTTGCTCGGGAATTCATAGAGGAAGACACAATAGGTTTCTTCAATTGCGTCCGCAAAATGTCATGAGTTCGGTTGATCGTTTTTCTGACAATCCAATCATCATATTTCTGCGCATTTTTTATTTTGACTTCTTGCCACTCGCCTTCTTATTCTGGATCTGTAGCAGTAACACATGCTACCTGAGCCGAAGAACCTTCCAGTTTTATCTATCCTGAGGCTACCATCTTTTGTAGGAGGTCTTTGCAGACAAAACACACCTGAATGGGATGTCCCAACATCTGATGAAATGGGAAATAGTTGGGACAGTTTTCATCTCCATCCTTGTTCGGCCTTTTGGGCCTTAGCAATTGATCCAAATTATTCTCTAGAGCCTAAATGAAGTAACCATGAACTTTTTCGTTTTGGAAAGAATAAACTTTTCTCTTCATATCCTCAAATTTTTTCCGTAATTGATCTCTTTGATCATCTTGACGAAACTACCTTTGTTACTGATGCTCTGGAGGTGGAGCCCTTCGATAAGATGAAGGTTTTGAAGTAGGAGCAGGTACAAGTGCTTGTTTAAGCATAACTGTAGAAGTCTTTTCTTTACCTATTCTCTTTCTTGGAGCTGATGGAATTACATGAGTTTTATCCTTAGTCTTCGTAAGAGAGTCTTAAATCTACTGAGTGATCTATGTAAGGTCTATAAACCCTCATGTGTATTTCACAGGGATCAAGGGTGTGCGTAATTTATCAAGTAAATTTTCCACATTGATTGGAAACAACTCTTCTTGAGGGAGTTCTATGCTTAGGGAATATGTTAATCCCATCCAGCGAGCAATGAAATATAAAACTCTTTCATTCTCCCTTTTATTACAATTTGTAAGATCAAATAATGTTGTCTTTGGAAAAGTTGAGCTGAATTGAAGAAGGAATCATTTACGGATATCCTCCCAGCCAGTAATTGATTGGGATTGCAAGCTTGTATACCACACAGAAGCTGACCCTTGTAATGATTGTACAAAACACCTGAGCTTAAATGATTCTTGTTGCTGAGGTTTTCCCATCATAGGATCACAATGTTAAAAAAATGTGTTAAGTGTTTCTCTGGGTCTCCCGAACCATTAAAGACTGGGAATTTGGTACTTGCAAAATTTGATGGGGGGGGGAATTGCATCAACCAATTCATGGTAAGTTCTCTTTTCTAGTTGAATTTGTGCATTCTTTCTCTCCATAGATTCCAACCAAGTTGTTATTGACTCAATGGTAGTTATTAACTTTTTAGAAACATACGGTTGAGCTTGGACTTGAGTAGGTGCAATAACTGGAGCTTGGAAAGATGTGGTGGCTGGTATTGCAACTAATGGTAGCACCACCAGAAGTTGTTGCGCATGACCCATAGGATTATACCTGTGAGGGTGTATTGGTAAAGGAGGATACTCTTGATCTATTTGAGTAACTTCAAAAAATTCCCTTGGCTGATTGACTCCAGCACACTTAGGAGGAAGACTACCTTGATGTAGTTCTACATTCAACGTCATTAACTCCTTCATTTCTTCCTCCTATTGTGCAAATATTTTCTCTAGTGAGAGTGATTGTCCTTCTCCAGAGGAAGGTGGAATGTAACCTTATTCTTTCCTTTCCCCTTGTTAGATGCCTTTCGAAGAGGGGGATGTTGGTTAATTGAAGGAATACAAAGATTCTGGGAAAGCCTTTGGTTTTTTGTACACACTCCTTCTTCATTTGCCTCTGTGTGCACTGCCTCTTGAGCATGAACTTATTAATCTGATCCCTCTGAGTGAGCCTCATATGGGGGATCAAAAACAAAGACATTGATGACATTAATTGATGCATAATTCATTGCATCCCTTCTATCGGCATTTCTGCAATAATGTCTTTTTCCATGTCCCTGATGAGACACTACCTTATAATGAGTTGATCCCTTAGGAACCTCTTGAAGAACCATAATTTAAAGGGAATAACCTGATAATTCGGCTCTTCGTTCCTCTTGGGGATTCTTCCCCAATCGAGAGAAGACTTAATTTCGCTGAGGGAGAGATTGAGGATTTGAAAAAGTCCCCATTCCGATGGACTGGGACTGTTCCCTTTGATCCTGATCAACTCCTTGAATCCTATTTGTTGATTCAGAGGGTTGGGATAAAAGAATCTCTAGTCTGGCAAGCTTGGGTGGTTCTTGAGTTTCTATATCTGAGACTTTTTTAAAAGATCTCCTGATTTTGTAGACTTTAGTCCGGAAATTGGCTGGATGAATCAACCGACTTCCAGTCAAATCACCTATCTCAAAATACATTTGGATGATTTCTGACACTTCTGTCACTTGATGATGTGCACGCTCTAAATGAGAGGCCTGTTTGAAATTCTCAATTGCCTGATGTAAGATTAATTCGACAACTTGTTCTCTGTATGCCTGATTTTGAGAAGAAGTAGTTGAGGCATGTTCTTGAGCGAGTCTTTGATTACAAAAAAAAAGTCAATTGGTTGTGGCTGGCCATGGGCAATAACATTGCATGAGACCATTTTTGGGGGAATTTTTTGGCTTGAGAGTACAGTTAAATGTAGTGCTCCATGAACACCCAATCCCCTGATATGAATATTAGATGGGGAATTGAAAATTAACTAGTGCAACCTTTTTAGTGCTCCAAGGCATGAACGCTAAAGGGTTCTCTACAGCTTTTCAGCCTTCAGATATCAAGAAACTGAGAGAGATTCCATATCAACTAGACATTGTAGCCCTTATATTATCTTAACATGATTTTCATATTCATCATAAGATAATATTTATTTTTCAATTGACAAAGAGTTTTCCACATGTTTAGACAAATGTCGTGAATATATTATTCTGTTAACATTTTTGGAATATCATACTGAGGGTCAACCAAAGACCAAAACATGACTGGAACTTCGCCTTTCGTGAGTTTTTTCTCATATTCAGCATGTCCTCTTAATAATTTGATGAAGATTATTCTACATGATTAGACCAGAGCTGCTGGTTCCTTGTTGCTTCATCAGATTCAATAAGATTGGTAGAGAATTCATTTAAAAACTAGAAGATGAATGACCCAGGGGTGGTTCAGAGAATGATGTACACCCTATGATATCTTATTATTGAGGAATTATATCACATTCTTGTGGTAAAGAATCAGAAATGACTGGATTCACATTTTCATGTGCCTCAAGATAATAGGGCTTTCTCATTACTGCATTGTCTTTGGAAGAATTTTCAAGACAATGTGAATTACTACTGCAGAGAGGACTTTCGTAGCTAAATTCATCATCATGGGGAGGACCACCATGGTGGGTTATAGAAAAATATGAAACCTCTTTGTCCTTAGTCTTCTGGCCATGCATAGGGTTATCATGGCCTTCATCTGAAGATGATACTTTGAGATCGACTAAATTTTCATGATGCAAGACTTAATGAGGAAGTGTCTGATGCAGACCTTCAGAATTAATGTTCCCACAATTGGGAAATGAGAGAGTAGAATCTTGAGTTGCAACAGATAATTTTCTGAGTGCATCAAGAACTCTAGCATCGAGAAAGGCCTTATTACAGATCGAATCTTGATTTCTTGACTGTGCTGGATGGGTATTTTTCTTAGATGCCTTCTTACTCACTTTGGGAACCACCTATTGACAAAAGTGGTTATTATGGGTAGGTTTATGTGCCTGCTCAGGAGAAAAAGCCAGGTTAGTCTGATTATCTCTATTCAAATCAGGTGTATGTGCCTGACTTGATTGTCCATATGACATGCGAGAGTATGCCCGACAACCCTCTTGTACTGGAACAGAGGTGTGTATCTGTTCTGGAGTGACATGTTGATGAGTCAATCCACTGGTAGGGATATATTTTTTTTTCTTTCCCTGTGATGTTGCTGAAGCTGTTATAATATCCTGGAAGGCATCCGGAATATAAGCAGAGATTTGCTTCTTCTCTTTCACCATCATCAGAATTTTCTTCATGACTTCAGCTGATGGAACATGAATATACGTCCATTTCTTGATTGGAGTAGGTGTATATTCATTCTCTTTTCCTTCTTTTCCTGTCAGTGAATTCTGATAGTACTCATGTGTGGGGGCAGAGATTTGTGTCTACTCCAAATTTATCATCAGAGCTTTCTGACTGACTTCTCCCAGTGCTACCAAACGAGACTATTGGAAGGCTTGATTATCATTGACAGGTGTATTTTCTTGCTGTGTATTATTTTTCAAGTATGGTTGATGACTTTCTTTCAATACTAGAAGATGAGACTGCTGACAGAATTTTTGATTGTAAATAGGTGTATGTTGATACATATCATTTTCCACCATATTAAATTGGTGAGCTTCTTTGGTTGTAGTTAGTCGAGCCTGCTGACTAACTGATGAGTTATAAAAAGGTGTATATTCCTGCCTATAATACTATGTCGGAATTTCCTGGCGGGATTGGCGTGTCACTTCTAGATGAGTCTACTGGGTAGTAACATTAGGACAGACGAGTGTATATGCCCGCTCGTTGCTTGCCATCAAGTTGGCTTGATGGAATTCTCTGGAGGGGGAAGAAGTAAGAACCTGCTCCATGTTGACCAGATTTCACCTCTGGTGGTTCATCTTGTGTGGTCGAGTTTGAGGAACCTGAGCCGAACCCCTGAAGGCGATACCCTCATCATGTTGAGGGCACACTGCCACATGAGTCTGTTGGCGATTGTTGATGGGAGCCCTCGGGAATGACTCCTATCTCCTTGAATTAAGGCCTTGAGGGACCTTCTCATTCACCTCCTCATAATATGAAAGAGACTGGTGATTTCATTCTAGGGATAATGACCGGAAATGGATGGAGACGGTGGTTGGTACCACCTACTTCTTGATCAATGGTCATCGCTGTCCGGACAACCATGGTGAATTATTTACTTTGTGGGCTTGTTGAGCTGACTCCAGAGTCAGAATGGTACCCTGTTGATGTTATTCCTTAACCAGTGCATCTGATACCCAGTGTTGAAGATGCTGAGTAGGTGATGTCTTCCTCATAGCGGATGATGATCCAGCAGGAGTAGTAGTAGAGGTATTCACAGTAGAGGCATTCATAGGTGTGAACTTTAGAGAAGCCATTTATGTAGCGTAGAAGATCTTGGAAAAGAGTGTCTGTTTGATATAACAGACATAATCAAGATAAGTTCATCCACTACGTCTTTTGGATGAGAACATATGTTATTGATTTTTTTGTTGGCCCACACATTGAGTTTAAATAGGGGCCTAACAAATAAGTAAAACAACATTTTTACTTGGTTATGGATTCATGTCAGTTTCACCATTTTTTTTCCTCTGAAAATGGGGATGACCTTGTTTATTTAAGGTTCAAACATTCCAATCGGGTTCTAACAGGTTTGTTCGTAGAACTAGAAACACCCAATGATTTTATATCCATTTGGACCTACCTTCCAAAGGTAGGTGCTAATTAGTTGTGAACCAATGAGGCTTAATAATTTGCATTGGTCGAGAGGATGGGAGGTCAGACTCATCACACCTTTTTGGGGGGAATTATTGTCTACTCCGGGACTCTCTTTATAGATTTATGTTATGTTCGTGAATCTTTATTTAATTACCAAGTATGAAAATGAGGTTTCCTCTAGATCTGACAACCAATGATTAGTATATAGGAGATTTAGAGAATTTTTTATATGTATTCAAGTTTCTTCATAGATAGAGAATCATCAGTATTTGTTATATATTCATAATCAATGGTATCCTTTAGCACATTATATAGAAATCTATTGGTCATTATGATAACCATACTGGTTTTAAAGCCACTCAGTGGGGCACTTGAAATTATTGCCATTCAGAAGGACATGGATTATTTCAGAGTTGGGATCGTACCCACAGATGGGCTACCTATGTATCCTTGTTTAGAAAAGGAATCAAAACCCATGTTGTTCGATTAAATAAGTATGAGATTTATGTATGATTGATGGATCAAAGTAAGATGTCATAATTACTTTTACTCTCTAAGCTCATGTGAGTCATGCTTGGTGTGAGAAACAAGAGGTATTGGTAAAACCTGAAAATTTTTCCATGAAAGAATCAATCATAAGAAATGATGTGGGACTTATGTATGTATGACTACCCAGATAGATGAAGATTAGGATTTACTTTAGGGAAGAAACCCAGGAACAAGGTCCATAAATGTATATGTGCTTTATGGAGATTTGGATACTTAACTTAAGACTTAATCCTGAGAAGGGTGTCTATGTTAGAGGGGACTTATTATTTTGTTTTATTCCTGAGAAGGAAGTCCAAATCAAAAGAAATTAAGATTGGTTAAGAGAAATTATGACTGGGGATTATTCCTGAGAACGGGGCCCAGGTTAAAGGGACTTGAGAACTGGGGCTTATTCCTGAGAAAGAGGCCAGGGTTAAAGGGAATTAAGAACTGGGGCTTATTCCTAAGAAGGAGGCCCAAGTTAAATGGAATTAAGAACTCAGGCTTATTCCTGAGAAGGAGGCCCAGGATAAAGGGAATTATTATTGGGGATTACTCCTGAAAAGGAGGCCCATGAATAGGGTAATTGGGGCTTACTCCTAAGTAGGATTCCCAAATTAAAGATATTCTCATCTTAAACGATGAGGATGAATGAATGAAATCTCTCACCTTAGTGACATAAAGATATATAAATCACTAGTTTTTGAGAGATGTTCAATAGAATTCCTATAAGATAAGGAAGCCAACTAAGGAATCATGCCATAAATGGCTATGAAGAGGGTTCTGAAGGATAAATCTTGAAGAGGATATGTGGATTTGAGGAAAAGATATGAATAGGTAGGAGGGGCACCCAAAAAGAGGTAGGCGTGTAGGTCTGGTGGCACAAGTATACCTATGCGGCACAGGTGTACTTGTGTGCCTGTTAACCAATGGGGTAATACATGGGTGAGACATGGCTCACGCCCTTAGTATTATCCCTAAAGGCTTACAAAAGGGTGGTGCACAGGTTCTGTTGAAGGGTAAGGCAGCGCGCAAGTGTCTTCATTTCCCTTAAGTGTTAGACACTTAGGCGCGCATGTGTTGATGAATATAAAAACTTTGGCCTTGTTCCCCCTCTTTAGATCTTCTATTCTAGGTAAGAAATTACCTTATAAGTGTTCGGAAGACTTCAAGAAGAGACTAGGGAGCAGAGAGCTGAAATATGAGTTTCTGGATTTTTTTCATCTTTAAAATGGGGGGGTGGGCACAAGGGGTATTTATAGGCTGCTGAAGACCTTGTGCAAAAATCAAATAGAGTGCGCAGGTCACCAGTGCGCCCAATATGTGGCACACAGGTATACCCACGTGACCATCTTGGAACTAGCGCGGACCATGCTTAAAGAAATCCCTATTCATTCTTTTGTTGATTTTTGATGTTTCTTCAAAGGATGAATCACTTTATGTTTATGGTATTTACTTTTTAATTCGTTAGACTCTGTAATGGAATGGAGTGTCAAAAATGGGTCAGATCTATGTAGGGATCCTCCTTACATCTGTGTGGGGAGAGCATCGATACTAACATCTTAGAACTTCAAACATGAAATTACCTCTTTCATATTCAAGAACCCTGTTTTTCACAAACCATACTCTATGTATATAAAGGTCTGAATCCCCATAATCATCCATGGCTATCAGAAACAGAATCTTGGTGTCCTGCATACACATTTGTTTGACTATGAACATAATTCCCTGGCAGAAATGCATACATTTCCCGCAAAAAAGTCCTATCAACCAAAGGTAAATTCATTCTCGAGAGAGAATTCTCCTACCTCTTTATTCCTCTATTACATTTACATCCAACCCCTATACTTGTTTTTAGAAACCACCTAGACTGGAGTTTACACCATTTATCTCCATTTATTCATGAGAATGACATAACATTCCTAGTCAGACTACCATGAAAAACGATCGATGACTTATCCCCTTGGTCAGAGAAAAGTAACATTAAATAATAAGTCTCAAATTTCCTAGCTTCATGAAATTAAATTGCATCATGCTTTAACCCTCCTTTACATAGGCCAAATACGTGTAGGAGTGGTCTTTAATTCATGATTTTCATTCATACAAATTCCCTCATACTTTTCAAACACCAATTTTTTAACAAGTCACCCGGGTGGGTTTGAGATGTCTAAATTTCCATTAAATCACTTGTCCATCAGAAATGGATGGCAAGTTTCCTATGGACACCTATGTTTGACTATGCACACAATGTCTTAGTAGATCTGCATATGTTTTCTAGAAAAGGCATGTCAACAAAAGGAAAATTTATCTTTAAGAGAGGTTTTTCCTGCTTCTGTATGCCTAATGGCTCCCACTCCACATATCATGTCTCATATCCAAGTATTATATCCAAAAACAAAAATATCAGGGTGAAGAAAAATCCTTCATCCATGTCAATAAATTATTCGGACATCCTTAATCCATAAAACCAAATTGGGTTCCTCTACCAATAAGTCATGTTCAATTCTATTGGACCTAACATACCAGTAATAATGATCTAGTTCGAAATACATTAAACTGCCTGTCAAAAGAGACATGAAACTCACTAGAATGTAAACCTACCAAGGGGACCCTGGATAAAAGGCGAGTATCAGCTCACTAAACATAATATACAATTGATTTAGTAAATTATTATGAAATCAAAAGATACACAAATCATGTTAGGTTGAAAACCTGTAGGGGAGGCCTAAGAAATAGTCAAGTTATACCTATTGAGCCTGCATCATAATGAGATTAGAAAAAATTAGGGATATAAGGGAAAAAGGAATAAAGCTTTTAGGTCCTTTTATGTGACCCTATAATAGTTACATTGTGCTCACTGAGTCCCTTGGATCAGGAAAAATTTATAGCATGTTTTGATTAAAGTATCCCAGATTATGACCCAAATTGAAATCCAGTTAAGATTATTATTTCAAATGTAGTAAATCAAAATTGATTGACATTACAGGAAAAGGTAAAGGAGATTAACTAGAGAGAAAATTGTTTTCATTCCAAAAAATAAAAACAAAAAAGGACACCCACAATCAAGATCCTCTTCTTAATGTTAGAGTAAAAGGGAAAAATGGCACAAGACAATCCAAAATATTATAATAAAGCCCGATGATCTCTTTCCAATATATCAAAAATTGAATGACATGTGCCATCCGGAGCTTGTTCTAAAGAAACCCTCTGTGCTTCTTCAGCTTCAAACACTAGGCGTGATCATTTCATAATGGATCTAATATATCACCCCTTATATTTTATAGATTCATAATTGGCACTTGTTGATGATATTTGTGCCTTTAACTTGGCCACATGAGCCCCATACTCCTGCAGCTCTTCTTTTAGGTAGTCGCATGGTCCTTAGTATCTGTCTCCTTAGATGTTAATTGGTGTACCTCTTAGGTAATATCCCAAAAGGACTTTGTTTAGTGATAAGATGAATTGAACTAAGTGGTACTACCATCATGTGTGACTATATTCTCTCATGCTACAAAAATTTGTTATGTGTGGTGGTGCATGTGTCGATAGTAAAATCCTCTTGAACCCATGTCACTGAACAGCCACTGGAGGGTTTCCTCGTCAACAAATTTTGGCAGAGGAGTTTTATCAGCATTAGTACACATGAAAATCCATACCCATCTCCATATGGTTAAATATCTCTTAACATCATTTGAACCCATTTTTTTATCCCCCTATACAATAAGTATGTAGTCATGGAATGACATAACAACAGATGGAGCTACCCAAGGTTGGGTCACCAATGTAGGGGAACCTTCCAACTCTATAGACAGTTCTATATCTTGAACTATGATAAGGGAGTTGATTACGACTCGAGGGATACCCAATGATGTTCTAATTGGGTCTGTTTTATTAGAACCATAGACTATATCACCTAAAGATAGGGGGTCTGAGTCACTCTCCATATATATGGGTTCCATAGAGTAAGTCCCCTTTGAACGCACATGATAATGACCCGAGAACCTTCTTGTAATATGAATAGAGGGAGATGGTTCAATCGATACAGTTGAAATAGGACCAGAAGTAGCCAGGGGATTTTTCACACATTGGACAAGTCTATACAATATTTAATTAGAGTAGCACGACAACCACTATTGGGCATACTCCACTGATAAGTGATTAGAGGTCATTGTGGGAGGAATAAAGACTCCCATACTAGATTCCTCCTTCATCATCAATAACTAGATTTAGTGAAGGATTACCGGATGATATTCCCACTTAACCTGGGTGACTGGGGGTAATGTGACTCACTACAAACATCCAAATTTTATAGAAAAATTATAAGGGGAGTAAGGTTCACAAATATATATTCTATCTACACGAGAAGTCAATATTCCTTCCTGAAGTTTAATGATATAAGAATGCACTTCTAAAGAACCTCACCCATCATATACTACAAACCTATGAGGTATTAGGGGTGGAGATGATCGCGGATGCTTGCTCTTGCTCTGCCCTGATGGCGTAGGGCATGGCCGCAACATCACCTCCCCTCCTTGATCCGCTTCGGTCAGGGAGGGTAGTTTCAGCTTCTCCTTCATGCTCGTTCCATCCTCGTTCCCCTCTTTCTCCCCTTTTACGGATCCATCCTCCCTTCATCCTTTCCCTTAGATCGAAATTTTCCCTATGGTCCAATCCCTCTCGAATGGAGTTTTATCAGTTCCTCTTTATTCTCAAGAGTTCATGGACGCTTCAGCTCTCTTGGATCTCACCTTGGTTACCCGATTCGGAAGGAATCACCCCTCTGTTGATGCATTCAACCGGTACATGTCCTCCTCTTGGAATTTGCAGGAGTGAGTGATAGTGGGCCTTCTAGATGATAGACACATTCATATCCGCTTCCCAAATGTTCAAGACTTGGTTAAGGCCTTGTATTTTGCTCCGCATTCTATGGAGGGGTCTAGGTTGTTTCTATTCCAGTGGTCCTTCAACTTCCACCTGCGGCGCGACCCTCCGACTACAGCAATATGGATATACCTACCTGGTCTTCCATTGTCATTCCAGAACCCGGCGATCCTCTGGTTGATTGGCAATATGTTAGGGTGGTACCTATGATATGATTCCCGCACCAAGGACATTTTTCATCCCGTTGTGCAAAGGATTTGTGTTGAGGATGATTTATCAAAAGGACCTATGGGATCTATAACCATTTAGATTGAGGGAGAGCTCCTCTGGTATCAAATTATAAGTTATGATTCTTGGTCTTCATTCTGTTCTGGTTGTCGTCGTGTTGGTCATGATTTATCCAAATGTTGAAGTCCCTATGGATGCACTCAGTCTGCGCCTCCCCATCATATGGAGGTTGGAACATCTGGTGTTTTCAAGGCCATTGCCCATACTCATCTAGGTAAGGGAGAGAATGATGTTGGACCACAGATCAATGCAAACAATAGTTATGATGCAATGGGAGAGAATTAAGGGATTATAGTTCCGTCGGCTACTATATAGAGTAAGGAGAGGAGGCCAAGTGGAAACCCGAAGGTGGAAAATGTGGTTAACTATTTGAAGCAGGACCTTGGCATACCATTGCAGGATCTAGGTTCTATCGTGCAGATCCTTGGACATCCTGCTCCGATCTCAGTTAGTGTTCCAATGGGAAAGGAGAAGATCACTCAAGGGTACCCTATAAGTGCCTTCAACGGGGTGGATGATAGTAGAGAGGCGAAGCAACCTAGAACCGCAGTGCAAGAGGTGTCTATGCTTCTAGATGTAGGGCATCAACATGGGGAAGAAAGGTTGGTTGAGGTGCGTTCCTTGGACCCTTTGGACCCAAATACGCTCCCAAAACCTTTATTCCATCTAAATTATTTGAATGTGGGGAAGATCAAGCGGAGTCCCCTCAAAAAAGGCCCAGGGGTTGTGCTGGGAAACCGATTTGAATATTTGAATTATTTTGAACCAACACTTACCCACGAGGAGAACGATTCAGGTGACGATAGTTATAGCCAATTCATGACGGACATCATGGAAATAATTCAAGGGAAAGGTATCCACATCCCTAGAAGGAAGAAAGGGAAAAAAGGAATCTGAGACTTAAGGGAAATGCATTTTGGTCAAAGGGAAAAATCCAAAGGCACGCAAAGATTATTCACATTTTCCCAAACTGATGGAGACTAGATCAGCTAAGAAGAGTGGATACTAGGAAAACAAAGACCCACAGAAGGGGGAAAGTGAAGAATTTAGTAGGAATACTAGAGACAAGAAAGAAGAGGTTGTGGAGTGCTTGAAACTCGTCCTACACTCCATGGAAGAAATGTTAGAAAGATAGGTTAGGCTCAACATCTCAGAAGAAGAGATTAAAAGAATTTATGAGAGAAGGATGGAAGTTGAGGTCAATGAGGAGATAGAAGAATGGATAGATAAACAAGATCGAATCATGGCCCAGGGATTCAATCAAAGCAAAATCAACTCCGAAGTATTTATTCAGACTATGGAGAGGATGATTACTAACATTGAAGATCTTATCAATGAAGATCCAGATGTCCAGGTTAGTACGTTGCATTGGGAACTATATAGACTAGCAAAATCCAGTAATCTTAGTCTTGTATTTGACCATTTTTGTGAGATCTTTCAGCATGTAGGGGTATCTTGTGTGTACTATGGTTTCCCATTTTCCCTTAAAATTTCTCATAATAAAAATTTAAATTTGGATGGATGAGGTATTAGGTATAGCACAAAAGTATAATAATAAATATCACTCAACAATTCAATTACCTTTTCATTTCATAAAGTCATGGGTAAAACTAATACTATGTTGTGGAGAGATGGATGAATATTAGAATGGGGAAATGTCATGATACATTGATTTTCATAGTTGGGGAAGTGCTCTTCTATCTAGCTATATAAAAATTGAAATGTCTTTCTAAGACGGTGTGGGTGACTTCCTTCCTGTATCTTCCCCACCAGTTCATAAATATGAGCAAGGGTAGGGAAGACTAAATTAATGGGTTTTCCATCTACTAGTGTAGCCACAATCATTAAAGTGAAAACCCAGATGCCAATGTAAATATTATGGGAAGGAAAGATCCACCCAGTGAAGAACATGGAAAAGAAACTAGCCAATCTAAGTTTTGAGCTTTGAATTTCCTATCTTCATAACCATGGGTGGTGTATAAACTCTCTTTGAGGGTAACATAGTATGATCTAGGAATGAGCTGTGATTATTGAGTGGGATGTGTTCGGATATGGAAAACCCTCAGCCTTGTCCTATTCACATGTAAAAATATCCTTATATACTCCTCAAATTAAATTTTTGGGAAATCATGAAGAGGCTGACTGAGTCATCTCTCTTCTATGATAAAAAAATCCCTCTCTAGTGGAGATACTTGCTCAGTTTTTTTAAGGTATTGGCCACTACTAAAAACCCATCGTAAATATTTATGAGAATGGGAAGTCCCCCTATCTATTAGAGATCCCATTAACTGATCCAAAATTCATCGTGGGACAAGTGAAAGGTGTTACTACTTGAACACCAACTATTGAGATGTTGGGTAGTATCTCACATGGTGAATAAATGGAGAAATGGGAGACCCACACTGCTTGGTATAGGTTGAAAGCATCCTGTGGCGTAGAGGATCCCAAGCAGTTTTGATGAACCCATAACGCTCTAAACCACTCATTAAAAAAGAACCCTATAGATTGTAGGTCCCATTTGGAGTTCCATCCTCCAATAGGATCATCTCATGAATGATTGAAAATGGTCAGATAGTCACAGAACATTGATTTAGAAGATTTGGTATGGTGGATTCAATTGATCTTGATCTACATATATCCATTCAGAAAAAATATTTCATCTTGTCTAATAGCAGTTATGATTTCCCCCATTGTAGAAATATTCTCCTTGTCATTCTCTTGATACTTCTGTAGATGAATAACAAGGATTATCTAGTCAATCAGTGATAGGTGTCATCCCGGAGATTGAAGTTATAGAGTGGAAACCAATTAGAAAATGTGTGGGCCATGAAATCTAGTTAAATAAGACCCTTCAGAGTATTATCTTGAGGAATAACGTAATATTGGAGATCATCTCCAATATTCTTGACCATGACAGTCCTTCTTCTAGTACCACCAATTGAGATGAGTGGATGAGCCATTATTTTTCTACAAGGGGTAAGAAAAAGATAGCCTCTAAGAATTTACAAAGGATAAAAGGAATGTCAACATATTGAAGGCCTAACACAGAAATGTTCTGTGGGTATTACTTTTCATGAACCGTTAGTCCAAAGAAATTATTATCTGTGAACCGATAGTTCACAAAAACACAGAAGGCTCTGGCCTGAGAAACATGGTCCAACAAAATGATGGATCATGGAAAAGGAATGTTGCACACCTACCCTCACTACATGGAAATTCGAAATCACTAATTGAAGTTTCAAAATTCAGTTTGCGGATTCAAATTCTAGTTTGTAGATGAATGATGCTATGCAGGATTTTGGGTATGCAGAAGCGAGTGAGTGAGAGTTCTATGGGAGTGATGAATTCATTAGAAAAAAATGATAAAATAAAAATTAGATGGTCCCCCTTTATGTATGAATGGTCCCCACCTCTGGGTATACCGTTATACCAAAAATTGACTTATGTCAGGATCGATTTCCACATTAGAATAACCTCCTCTTCATCTTGATCGGATCCCATTCCAATTGGGGGAATTTTCTAGGTCATAAGATTTTGGAAAAGGGAAGTAAAATACTCCCCTAAATTTGCAAAATAATAAAAATGAGTCAATTGATGATTTGAAGAAGAATATTTAAAAGAGAAAAATCAATAACGGAAAAGGTCAGACTGTGATGAAAAAAATCCTTCGTGGACTGTCACTCCATATGGTGGTCCATGCTGTGAACCATCCGCGAACCAAATGGTTCATGGGATGTAGATGCTATATTTTATCAACTATGATTTTTTTTTTGAAAAATAGAGGTGTAAAAACTCACCCAGCATACCATTTTTTCATGGACTCGGACGGTTCGTGGGAGAGTCAATATGAATGGAGTCCTTTGAATGATGTTGTTCACGGGACCGAGGCAGTGATTTTGAACTCTGGGAACTGTATCCTCCACAAGACTCTATTGAAATATTAATCAATGGGGAAGGTGCCTTGTACATGGGCTTCTGAAAAAGGTGTCGTGCGACCCACCAATCCAGCTCTTTCATTATTCTATAAAAGGACCCATAGGGGGAATGAACGAGAAATCATGTCCATGCACTGACGTGCCTCATCCTAGGTGTAAGCCCCATTAATTGAACTATGTGAAATTCTATTCCCACCATAATTGGGATACATAGGTCACCTTCTTATGGACCAAGCACCATATCATCTCATAGATGAATGAGAAATCATGTCCATGCACTGACGTGCCTCATCCTAGGTGTAAGTCCCAAACAATTGACTATGATAACTACAATTACTACCCCATCTAGAATATGTAGGACACATGTGTAAGGCTGAAGCTTAAAGGATATCCTTCTCAAGGTTCAACCCCAGTCATGACCCCCAATTCATCAAGTATCCATTTATGGTATATGTCCCAATTCTGACTCAAAAAGGGCCCTCTCCACCAATTCAATCCCTAAATCATGTATCCTTTATGTTTATATTCCATACATAGGCCCCATATTACTAAAATAAATAGGATTTGATACAAAACTAATAGGGATATATAATAATCCTCTTTGAGTTCAATACTCGAAACCCAAATCACCCTAATATTTTCTGGTCTGTATCCTCGGTAGGGTCGCCTTCGCTCCGAAGACTACATCAATTCCGGGTACCCTGGGCCACTTCAGCATAAGTCCCAAATTAAATCTTGACCATGTACCATCTACTTAGACTTCATTGCAACATGACGTTAAAAAACATGGATGTGTCCTCATCACATGACCATAAAAGGAGATGTTTTCATTATAGTGGCACCGAACAACATGGGATTTGATTCCTCCCATAAGGATATGTAGGAGGCCCATATTATGGGTTCGACCCCAATGTTAGAACAATTAATTCCACCACAAGATAATTATAAACTCTAGAGAGACTCGTCATATAGATTAAACCCATTTTGTCTTTGTAACAAATGAAGGAATTTAAGTTCCATCCACCAAAGGTTAACATTGATGGTGAACCTTGCATACATACAAATGTCTTCATTAGTAGAGAACTATAGACACATACAAATGATTCCAGAACTGTTTGTATTCATGATTGATCTTTTAACCCATGGGTAATCTGTGGACACATTCTAGGGAAAGAACGAAGGATTCACAAACATATAAACATTACTAAAATCTATAAGAGAGTCCCAAAATAGGCAATAATTCCCCCCCAAAAGGGTGTGATGAGCCTGAGTTCGCATCCTCTTGACCAATGTGGGTCCTTAATTTTTTTTCACCAAATCACCATCCAATGAGTTCCTACCTTTGGAAATAAGGTACATGAATTATGGATAAAAGGTTTGTTGGGAATTTCTGGCTCTACGAATAAACCTGTTGGAGACCATCCAAGGATGTTGTATCTAATATGGAGCGATTTCACAAACACTTAACCCCTTGTAATCATCATCCAAGACCACTAAAATTTATCACATTATTCATAATGTAAAAATTATATAACACCCCAGTC
This sequence comes from Viscum album, assembly GCA_963277665.1. Taxonomy (NCBI): domain Eukaryota; kingdom Viridiplantae; phylum Streptophyta; class Magnoliopsida; order Santalales; family Viscaceae; genus Viscum; species Viscum album. The sequence continues at coordinate 560,276,236 of OY728119.1, forward strand.
CCTGATGGACCGTTTTCTTCCTTGGGTATGGCGATGCGCCTCTGGTCAAAACAATCATGCTTCCACTATTGTATGCTTATTTTTTATTTTTTGTTCCACCCTAATTTGAGGGAATATTCGCCCAACTATACCAACATAGACCCTATGTTCTCCTCAGTATCCTCTGGCATATGGGTATGTGTTCTTAAGGCCATGTCACCCACCAGGTTGGGCCCCTAGTTAAGTGGATTCTTTGTTGGGACATTACAAAGTGGTATCAGAGACTTTATTTTACTCCTTTACATTACTATTTGGGTATTATCTAGGATACTAGGAGCTAATGGAATTTTTTAATGTGATTGTGCCTAGGCATAGATAACCCATGTATAGGGGAAACCCAAATTACCTAGGATAGGAAATTGTTATTATTTATTATGCATGATACAGTTGATACAACCTCACCATTGGGTGACACACAAGTTTTGTGACGTTATCACTATTTTATTACTTCAATGGGGTTTCTTTTACCTATTATAGATGACATGAGAGAGTTTCATTACATATTTCATTATAGGTATAGTAGGATTGATATTTCATGTAGTTTTTCATGCCATATCTATTTTCTACATGCATTTTCATGTTTTAAATGTTTGTTCTAGAATTTTCTATATAGATATGTGCTGAATTTTATTAATGAGAATGTATAATTGAATTAATTAATATTCTAGCATCAGACTAAACATAGTTTTATTTTATAGGTTGATAATGAAACCATAAATAATCAATAATACCATATTATGGGTTCTGGGTTTATGAGTTCCTGACCGAGATATAAGTATTATACATGTATGAGATGGAATAATAAAATTAAATTTAAATATTAAAAGAAAATGGTCACTAGTAAATGTGATTTAAATTAAAATTTAAACGTTATTTTCTTCTATACCTTACAATTTACACTCTATATATTACAACCCCTGCTATCAGATATGATACCTAGACACAAACTCGGCCTTAGTAGTTGGTATTTGGTGTGTCTCTACGTTCCTATAGCTAGATATGATTTTCTATACTGCATAGAATTGGATTTTAGAGTAGGAAGAGTGGTCTGATCTCTTTAATATGAAGGATATATACCTTTCCTAGTTATCTATCTATAAATCTTTCAACTTTTAAATTCGCTTATGGTTTGTGAGTTTGTAATTTTAGAATCATACCTCCATGATGGCCTCTAGTCATACGCCCTAAATGTGGTGATGACCATACACCAAAGGTGGTGGGCCATGGGATGCCATTCATTTCTCCTATAGTTCCACTTATAGAACATTATCCTATTATTGATATGGTTACCAAATCAATGTTATGACAGTGTTTCTTCTGTATGATGAAATTAATGCATGGTTTCACTCGACTTGCCCCGAATATGGTAGAGTTAAATCAATAGTTTCAATAGAAAAATCCTTCCACCTTTTTAGGGGATGGCATATCACATGTTTTCGGGTCATGGATGGAGGTCATGATTTATTTATTTGGGAAACTAGAGTTAATAAAAAGGTTCATTTCCAGTTATTCGATTATATGTAGAGATATTCTTCCAAGAGATAGAGGGATGTTATTACCTAGGAAGAATGACATTGTGTTATAGTATGGATAGACATTAAAATAATCTTTTATGATTAATTATTTACACATACTCTAAGGAATGACTAAGAAAGATATTTTATGAACCTTTATAAGGGATAGATTTCTATAATTGTGTAGTATTCTAATTTTAATGAGTTTAATTGGTTTGAACTGACCCTATCTTGTGATGATCTTATGAACCCCAGGCGGTTCGAAGACGGGCTAGTGTTCCCCATCCGATCACATGTCAATGTTTTCAGGTTGACTAATATTTATGAAATCTTAAAATAATACCTTATTATAGATAATATTTTCAATAAAGTTGATGGTGGAAGTCAGGGAATTTCAGCACCTAGGCCTCCATGTGTTTCTCTTAGAGGAAGAAAGAATCTCTTTGAGGATACTCACCAAGATAACATCAGTCTACCAACTCAGATGGGTAGCTTCCTGATATGTCACAGGTGAGGGAAGCCAGGACATGTGAAACCTCAGTGTTTATGGGATCTAGTTGAATGTAGAGGCTAATGTATGATGGGTTACTTCCAGTGTTTCTTCATTACCATTCAGTCAGTGCCATGTTATTGGGTATCTACACCTAACCCCTGTTTTAAACTGGGGATAATAATATCCCTCCATGAATGCAGATGGAATACCAAAAACATTTCATGATAAATTTTTTGTCTATTAAGAGGTAATCAGACTAATTATTCTCAGTTCCAGTAGAGCAAGTCTTCCTAGGGCAGTCAGGCTGTGACTCAAGACTGTGATATGAGAAAGTTACAAGCAGTGCACCCTATGCTAGAGGAGCAGAGTGTCAGACCATCTATAATTTGTGGTATTATTCTAGTATCCTACACTATAGTGTCTTCTTTATTTTACACAGGCACGTATCACCCTTTTATAACTAGCATGATCATGGAGACTCTAGGCTTCAGGATAGAACACTTTTGTGGAGTGATGATGCTCGATACCCTGTTTGGAATCTGATTTGAGAGTATTCTCCATTGTAAAGATTGTCCCCTTGAGATAGGTGGATATGTATTTTTGTGGAGTCTTTTCATCCTATACATGATAGGGTTTTAATTAATCATGGGTATGGATTGACATGTCCCCTATTGGGCTTATATTGACAGTTATCATCAGAGGGTAACATTTACATCAATATTGGGTGATAGGCACATAAATAAGGGAGAATGGGATATCCAAGTTACACGATTACGACCTAGCCATAAAGGGATGGGTTGTATGAAAAATCATATTGGAAGTAATATCTTGGATGATCAGGGATTATGAACCACTATTTTCCCTCTTTTGGTGGATCTTTTCATGGATTTCTTCCCTGAATACTTTTCTAGATTACCTATAGTGTGAGAGGTAGAGTTTACCATGGATTTAGGGCCAAGAGCAACACCAGTGAATATTCCCCCTTATAAGAGGGAACCTATAGAGCTTCTATAGCTCAAGAAGCAGTTGAAGGATCAAGAGGCCAAAGGTTTTATATGCCCTGACACTTCTCCTAGGGCTTTACCAGTACATTTTTTCAAGAAGGTGGATGGTACCCTCGGTATTTTCAAGGATTACCATCGATTACCCTCAGGATTGTGTACGTTAATTAAGGAAATGGTATCCACTGCATCAAATAAACATCCTATTTGGTCAAATCTAAAGGGAAAGAGTGTTTTGAAATATTTATTTGAGGTCAAGCTATCATCGAGCACAAGTCAGGACATCATACATTCCTCACATAACTTTCAAGAACTGGTATGGTCTTTACGTGTACCTGATCATGTTGTTCGGTCACACTAACTCACCTATAGTTTTTACGAATATTATGAATCAGGTATTCCCCCATATCTAGATTCGTTTATGGTAGTCTGTGTTGATGATATCTTAGTGTGTTATAATTATTTAATTGATCTTTCGAACCATCTTGAGATAGTGTTAGATACACTAAAATAGAATCAACTTTATGCAAAGCTTAGTAAATGCCACATTTTGGTCGATAAATTCTACTTTTAGGGTATTATAATATTGGAATTCGGTTATTCAGTTGACCCATATAAAGTGAGAGTTCTAGTTTCTTGGTAGCTACCAAAGAACATATTTGACATCTAGAGTATCTTGGGGCTAGTCAGATATTACAGATGCTTCATCCTATATTTCTCACACCATGTAGTGCCTCTTACTAGTATAACTAAAAATGGTGTGATTTTTTTTTTGGAGTAGGACACTCAATATGGTGCTGAATTGGGTTCCTATAAAAAAGTTATTAAAAACATTATTTTATGATCCCCCAATTTATAAACAAAACAACCCAGTTAATCAAAGTTGTAAATTTATAATAGTTTTTGTTTTCAATTAATTTCTCAAGAGATTGATTACTTATCAGTTATATCAACCTAAAAGACTAAAATAAATTTTGAAACCAAATTACTAAATCTAAATATTTATAAATACTATCCATTACTAATGATCAAAGTGAAACTTAGATTTCTAAAATCTGAGTTAAAATAGAGTGAAAAAAGTTTGAAAACACAAGGGATTGAAACAAGTTGTTCAGTCTCAAGCCAAGAACTAATTCACTCCACTTGGTGATCACCTTACACCATGAAATTTATATTAATTGTCTTTGATCCACACCATGGATCCGGGTTTACAATAACATATAGAGCTATCTAGGTCTCTTGACCTCGACCATAATTCTACGTTGGAAATTAAAACTACTAGGCCACACAAGGGCCTCTTCTATAGTACATTGTGGGTGAGAAAATAGTGTGAGAGAGTAGTAGTGTGAGGATATCTTGTATCCTTTAGTTTATCATAGGAGAGAGTGTGTGTTTTTAGTACATACACACGCACATTTCTCTAAAGATTAATAAAATAGTACAAAACAGATTAGAATATAATAATAAGGGATTAAAAATGTTCTAAGTGTTGTTCAATGTAGCTCTGTGCTTCTGGGATGTAACAGATTTAATATTTAGGTCCACTTCTTAAAGAAGACTCAGAAATAGAGTGTCATGAGTTCTGTGTTTTGGATTCCAGTGAGTTATTTTGTAACTCTTCGTATCACTTCTTATTCTTTGAGTTAGTGTTGCAAATATGTTCATAGGATGGTATACAAAAAGCAGTATAGATTATCATTATTCTTCTAATTGTTTTATCAAGCATGTATGTTCACTCTAACGTCTCTTTTAGTCACTTATTCTAGCTCATGCACCACCTTGTATTTTAATTGGGTGCTTGTGTTTTGGCTGATAAAGAGAATGATCTCCTCACATCTCAAACCTCACACTATTAGGTTTCATGTCTAAAAAACCATTAATTATTCTAGTGACAATAAATGACTCAAATATGATCGTTATAATTAACTTTTAAATTTAATTGTAAAAGATAGAAAAATTGTTAAGTAAGGAAGAGTGTCGCAGATGGTGGTGAGATAGGAACGATGCCAAATTCATGGTGAGATAGTCGTTGGGCCACAGTCAGTAGTGAAGTCCTTCGTGAGTTCTGGAACCGGTAACATGGTTATAGTGTGTATTCCTTTGTAATTTTTGGAATCGGTAGCATGGTTATGATGTGTGGTCCTTTTTTAATTCTAGAACCTGTAGCATAGTTATGGTGTCTGGTCCTTTGAGAAATCTAGAACGGATAGCATGGTTATGGTGTTAAGGAATCAATGTGACTGAATTTTCAAGAATTATGTAATGGTTGGTGATGCAATAGTGTCTGGTCCTTTGTGAGAAATGGTGTCATAGATAACAGCATCATGGAAACAGTGTCACAGACTTTGCCATTTTCTAGACTAAATAGAGAGACAATATGATCACAGAAACGATATCTCATACTTTTCAACTATCTTCAATCTATCCTAAGAGGTAATATTAAGTAGAATGGGTTATGATTTAGCATAAGTGTAATAAATCATAATAGAACATGAGTAATCATGATATACAATATTTAATCAAGATTCATAAGATTTACATGATTTGTGAGCATTAAAACAAGAGGATTCCACAATCTCCCCCTTTTTGATGAACAAAAATCATGTAATTTACAATCCATATATTTTAGAGAGGAATAAACAGTGTGCTTATCATATCAAATAGATTACGTGAGAGTAAGACATAAACTAAAGAAAATATATGACAATATTTGAGAATATATGTAAAAAGTAAGTTTCTCTCATTAGCACAAATTCCATCTCTTCTCCCACTTTGGGACTATCAAAAAGTGAGTAAGAAAAAAACACTAAATGAAACCAACAGGTGAATAAAATAGAGAGATCAATTTTCATTAAATATAAAAAAAAGTTTATGTATAATCACAAAAAGATATTACATCACAGTCCAATAAAAAATTATCCTTCACTTCTCTTCAGATTTTGCAACCTTCACTTTCTCCTTGTCAGAGAAAACAGGAGTAGAAGTAAGAGGTGAAGTAGTGGAGGTGGTAGACGTAGTGGTAAGAGAAGGTAATGGAACTCCTTTAATGATAGAAGGGGAATGGGTTGGTCTGGTGGAAGATTGACGAAATGATTTCTCAACAATAATAGGATTAATCTGGTGTAGAGCCTGAACAACAGACATTGTAGCAGGTGAAAATGAAGTGGAGGAAGAAGGATAGGTGGAGAGAGGTAGACCAGTCCTCAAAGGAACTACTGTCGGAGCCATGATGGATGTACTCTGAACATGCAGATATAGTTTTAGAAAGTTTATGAAATCCTTAATAATTTCACCACCATACTCTATGGAATTTTCAAAGTCAACTTTATTTTCCATGAATTTCACCATAGTAGGTGTAAATTCTTTTATATTTTGAACATGATGTTTGAAAGATTGAGTTGTAGTAAGAAGCTTTAAAATCTCCATAGGACACTTAAAATGGTTTGTCAACTCATGCTTGGTATAGATCCTCTTGAAGAAGTAACCCAATTTTATAGAGATTACTTCTTGAGAATCAGTAGTAATTTTTGAGTGAATTAATACAGGTCAAGCACATGGTCGTTGTTATTAACAACTTTATCAATATTTTCCTTATTAAAACCTTAAATCAATGACCGAAACTTTTTTGTAATTATAGATCTGGCTATTTCACTATCCAAGGGATAAGATGGATGGGTAGAAATAGATGGAGCAGAAATAGTTGATGTGAGATCATTATGCTATTTTATAACAATCTATAAACATCCTTTATACTCAGTGGTCAGATTATTAATTGTAGAGAAAAGATTACACATCTAATTTTCTATTTTTGTGTTGTTCTCAACTACCATTTCATCCACAGTAATCAATATAGGTTAAATCAGAGATACAAACTTCTTTGGTATCTTATCATTGTCATCCTCACTAAGATGATCAATGGTAGTTTGAGAAAGTTTCAAGTCTTTCTTTATTTCCTAAACCATATATCTTAAATATTTCACCTCATCACTCAACTGCTTTTTTTTTCAATCCGGACTTCCAAAATCTCATGAAGCATCTAAGGTTGGATCTATGATATGATTTTCTCCAGAAGAAATGCAACATCCCTTTTACTAAGATTGGTTATAGGAGCAGTTTGAGTCTTCATGGGCTTCTCAAAACCAGACAACATATTTTCTCCAAAAACATTCAGATCTTCTTGACTTACACAACTAAGATTTTCTTGAGCAGGTTCAGGATGAAGAACAGAGACAGGTTCTAGATTCATAGAAAATATTACTTCCATAGCAGTGATTGGTTGAAGATGAATCACAATTAAAATATCCAATCCCTAAACTAAGGTTCTTTGATAATAATCAACATCAAAATACCTTGGAAACCTCTACTAGGTATCCACAAAACTTGAATTCACAGGGTTTGGAACTTCAATCCTTTCGAATATAGGATTTTTCTCCTCCTCAACAGATGCATCTCTTGTAATACTAAGAGACTCAACATCTTGACTAGTTTCTACACCCTCTACTCTATTAGATTTAGCCATATCTCTAGATAATTGAAAAGATTTACCCATTCTTACTTCAGTAAGAAATATGAATTATGTTTCATCAGATTCTTCCTCTATATTTTTATCACTAGAAACAATTTATTTCATAGTAGAATATTCTTATTCAATATCTTTACTCTTATCAACAGATTCAAAGTCTTTTATAGCACCTTCATCACCTTTAAAGAGAGGATATTCTCTAGAGTTAACATCCTCAGGTTGTCCAAGAGATTCAAGAGTGGGTTCTCCATTCCTTTAAGGAATATCTGGATTACTGTCTTCTCCATATAACCCTTTTTCTTCTTTAGTTATATCAACATATATTCTTAATATGAGTATTCTACAATCTCATCATATTCTAATCTATGGTCAGTGAAATCCATAGGTCTTGAATGATTCTCAAGGGGATTAAAATTCTCATGCATTCTATCATTATCTTCAACCCATGTTCTCTTCCACATATTCCAACTAATCATTATTCATCTATATGTATCCTTACATAAAAAATATCATAATCTTCAACCACTTCCTTATTCTTACCAACCAAACCTTTGGCTAGTATCATTGCAGAGATAAACCTTGAATAGAAAAGAGAAGTTTACTTTTATTTTTTCTCGATCATGTCACATATTTGAAGGATAATGTAATTACACAAATTGATTTTATGACCACTCTTCATATGATGTATAAAAAACACATCTTTATATTTGAGAAGAAACATTTCCTCTAATTGGAAATACTAGGTGTTGAATAAACCTGAACGACAACCTGGTCTCTCTATCTAGTTCAGTAGTAATAGGCCTTCTTTTTCTTTTATTTCTAGTAAAACTACCCAAAGCCTCTTCTAGGTAAAAAATCAATTGTTGGAGGAGGAACTATTTGATAGTACTAAAAAATTACTTAATGTGGTATTCCTAAGTAGGCATCCCACAACCTCATAGAAAATGTACGTCTCTATCTATTAATTCATCTTTTAACCACAAAAATCATTTTAGAGTTCAAAGAGAACTGAACAAATTTTATTTTAAGAAGATGGATGGTTATAGTGGCTTAAACAGATAAAATAACAATCTATCTAAAGACAATATGTGTTTCATTACCTTTTTTTACATTCTATATTTTTCCTTATACTTCTTTTTATACAATATCTTAAGAAAATCATCCTTTACATGTCATTTTCTCTTACAATCATATCATACTATCATATTAGAGCATTCACCTTTCTCCTAGTCCTTTTTCCAATTACCTTTATTGTTATATTTTCCTTTGTATCTAGGATTCCTGAATAATTTATTGCTCATATAAAACATCTTAAACCTTTTAGCTAATTGAGACATTTCCTTGTCACTATCTGATAGTGAATCCTTATTACTTGTACTTTCAGTATGAGACTATATCCTTTCCTTTTTTATATGTTTGGAAGTAGAGGTTTTGAAATCTATTGACTTTATATTTGGTTCATTATCTTACAGAGTTTTTACCTTTAACTCTTCCTCATACATCATAAATTTACCTATCATCTCCTTGGCTGGAAACTTAATGATGTCACAAGATACTCTAATTGATATTGCGGTTCCTCCCCATCTTTCTGGTAGACATCTAGGTATCCGTATGATTTGTTCTTTTTCATCCACTAGATTTCCAAGAGATCTCATTGTATTGAATATTTTATTAAACAAGAGATACATATTAGAAAAGGATTTGTCAGTATTCTTCATAAAGTTGACATACTTAATAGTATAGGTATTGAGTCTCAATTATTTAACATTAGTAGTTCCTTCATGTGATATAGTTACAATATCCCAAATTTCATAGGATGATTTATAAGAAGACATTCTATTAAATTCTTCTTCCTCTAAATCAAAAAACAAGGCATTCATAGCTTTATAATTATTACTATAGGAATATTTTGTAGCTTCACTCCATGTACTAGGAGTTTCTGGTATTTCATATTTATCTTCTATTACTATCAAAATATCAAACCCCATACTTTCTAAGTGTATTTTCATATTAATTTTCCACTTAGCATAATTTTTTCTATTAAAGTTGGGAGTTCTGTTGGTTTCAGAACCTTCCTGTCTATTATCTATAGTAAATAATTAAGGCTAGATTTTAAATAGCTTGAAATTTAGAGTTAATATAAATTTAGAGATATTTAAAATGCAACTAAATCATGGTTTAAAATATTTGAAAAGGATTTGACACCTTTGAAAATAGTAGTTAAATTACAGCCTCTAATAACAAATATAGGTCGGAGTAGGACACCAATGAAGGGGTGAATTGAGTTCAAATAAAAATTGCTATTAAAAACATTATTTCAAGATCCCACAATTTAAAAACAAAAAACCCAATTAGTCAAAGAAATTAATTTATTATAGTTTGAAAATTCAATTAATTTCTCAATATATTTATTACTTCTTAGTTATATAAACAAAAAATAATGAAGTAAATTTTGAAACCAATTTACTAAATCCAAATATTTAAAAACATTATCCAAGACTAATTATCAAAGTGATACTTAGTTTTCAGAAATATGAGTTGAAAAAAAGTAAATTAAATTTGTAAACACAACGGATTAAAAAAATTGGTTTAGTCTCAAACTGAGACCTAATCCACTCCACATGGTGATAATCTACAACAAATAAATTTATATTAATAGTTATTGATTCACATCCTGGATCTAGTATTACAACAACATACATATTTTTCTAGGTCATTTGACCTCTACCATAGTTCTATGTGGGAAATTAAAACTAATAGGCCACATATAAACTCTTCAAGAGTTCTACATGGGTGAAAAGTGGTGTAATAGAGTATTAGTGAGAATATATCTTGTATCCTCCATTTTAGAATAGGAGACAGTGTGTATTTTTAGTATTCAAACACACACTTCCCGAAAGATTATTAAAACAATACATAACAGAGCATGATATAATAATAAGGGATTATAAATGATCTGAGTGTTGTTCTATATAGCTGTAGAATTATAAGATGTATTAGATTTTATTTTGGGGTCTTCTTCAGAATAATGACTCATAAACAGAGGGTCATGAGTTCTGTGTCCTAGTTTCCAGTGTGTTATTATGTAACTCTTCGCATCACTTCTTCTTCTTTGAGTTGGTGATGTAAAGTAGTTATCCAAATGGTACACATCAAGAAGTATGGTTTATCATTGTTATTTTTCTTGTTCTAGAATTCATTTCTGTTCACTCTAATATCTCTTTCAATTTCATCTTCCATCTCGTGTGCCAACATGTAATTTATCTTTGGTTCTTGTTTTCTAGTTGACAAGGACCACAATCTCATCACACCTTATACCTCCAACTATCTGGTGTCATGTCTAAAAAAATAATTAATTATTTTAGTGTCATCAAATAACTCAAATATGACCATTAGAATTAACTTTTAAATTTTAGTGGAAAAGATAAAAAAATTGTTTAGTAAGAAATAGTGCCACAGTTAGTGGTGAGACATGAATGGTACCACAATCACAGAGAGTCAGAAGTGCTTCCACAATCAAGAGTGACGTCCTTTTTAAGTTTTGGAACTAGTTTCACAATTATGGTTTGTAGTGCTTTGCAATTTCTGGAACTGGTAGCACAGTTACAGTGTCTGGTCCTTTGCAATTTCTAGAACTAGTAGCATGATTATGGTGTCTGGTCCTTTGAAAATTCTGGAACGGGTAGCATAGTTATGGTGTTCAGTCCTTTGTGAATTCTGGAACCGATATTTAAAATGCAACTAAATCATGGTTGAAAATATTTGAAAAGGATTTGACACCTTTGAAAATAGTAGTTAAATTACATCCTCTAATAACAAATATTGGTCGGAGTAGGACACCAATGAAGGGGTGAATTGAGTTCCAATAAAAATTGCTATTAAAAACATTATTTCAAGATCCCACAACTTAAAAACAAAAAACCCAATTAGTCAAAGAAATTAATTTATAATAGTTTGGAAATTCAATTAATTTCTCAAGATATTTATTACTTCTTATTTATATAAACAAAAAATAATGAAGTAAATTTTGAAACCAATTTACTAAATCCAAATATTTAAAAACATTATCCAAGACTAATTATCAAAGTGATACTTAGTTTTCAGAAATATGAGTTGAAAAAAAGTAAATTAAATTTGTAAACACAACGTATTAAAAAAACTGGTTTAGTCTCAAACTGAGACCTAATCCACTCTACATGGTGATAATCTACAACAAATAAATTTATATTAATAGTTATTGATCCACATCCTGGATCTAGTATTACAACAACATACATATTTGTTCAGGTCATTTGACCTCTAACATAGTTCTATGTGGTAAATTAAAACTAATAGGCCACATATAACCTCTTCAAGAGTTCTACATGGGTGAAAAGTGGTGTAATAGAGTATTAGTGAGAATATATCTTGTATCCTCCATTTTAGAATAGGAAACAATGTGTATTTTTAGTATTGACACACACACTTCCCGAAAGATTATTAAAACAATACATAACAGAGCATGATATAATAATAAGGGATTATAAATGATCTGAGTGTTGTTCTATATAGCTGTAGAATTATAAGATGTATTAGATTTTATTTTGGGGTCTTCTTCAGAATAATGACTCATAAACAGAGGGTCATGAGTTCTGTGTCCTAGTTTCCAGTGTGTTATTATGTAACTCTTTGCATCACTTCTTCTTCTTTGAGTTGGTGATGTAAAGTAGTTATCCAAATGGTACACATCAAGAAATATGGATTATCATTGTTCTTTTTCTTGTCCTAGAATTCATTTCTGTTCACTCTAATATCTCTTTCAATTGCATCTTCCATCTCGTGTGCCAACATGTAATTTATCTTTGGTTCTTGTTTTCTAGTTGACAAGGACCACAATCTCATCACACCTTATACCTCCTACTATCTGGTGTCATGTCTACAAAAAATAATTAATTATTTTAGTGTCATCAAATAACTCAAATATGACCATTAGAATTAACTTTTAAATTTTAGTGGAAAAGATAAAAAAATTGTTTAGTAAGAAACAGTGCCACAGTTAGTGGTGAGACATGAATGGTACCACAATCACAGAGAGTCATAAGTGCTTCCACAATCAAGAGTGATTTCCTTTTTATGTTTTGGAACTAGTTACACAATTATGGTTTCTAGTGCTTTGCAATTTCTGGAACTGGTAGCACAGTTACAGTGTCTGGTCCTTTGCAATTTCTAGAACTAGTAGCATGATTATGGTGTCTGGTCCTTTGAAAATTCTGGAACGGGTAGCATAGTTATGGTGTTTAGTCCTTTGCGAATTCTGGAACCGATATCATGGTTATGGTGTCAGGGAAACAGTGTTACTGACTTTTCAAGAATTCTGGAATGGTTTGCGATGCAATGGTATCAGTTCATTAAAGAGAAACAGTGTCATAGGTAATAGTGTCATGGAAACAGTGTCATGGACTTTTCTAATTTCCAAACTAAATAGTGAGACATTTTGATCACAAAAACACTGTCTCATACTTTTTCAACTATATATAGTTTTTCTTGAGAGGTAATACTCAACAGAATGGATTAAGATTAAGCATAAGAACAATAAAATATAATTTAACATGAGTAATTATGATGTACAAGATTTAATCATGATTTACAGGATTTACATGATTTACATGATTTATGTGATTTGTGAGCATTACAACAAGAGGAGTAAAACAAAAATCATATGGTCAAAAGATTATGAAGAATAATTTCTAGAGTTGATGTGTAGATTTAATTCAATGTTGATCCTGATTCATCTAAATCAAAGGAGTTATGTTATTTACTATGACACATCGGGTATCATGCTAGAAGCTATTCTAATGTAATATGAGAGAGTCGTCCTACATGGGTCATGTCAGTTGATGCCTCATGAGCTGAATTACATGATTCACGACCTTGATTTATTATTTTTCTTTCATTATCTATGTTATTGGATATATTATTTACTTGGTTAGAATTTCTTGGTATTCACGAATCACAAAAGCATCAGACACATTTTTATATAGTGTGATCTATATCTCAGCTAGTGCATATGGGTTGAATATCTACAGTCCTTCAATTTCATACTAGCCTGCATTCCTTGGAAAGTTAACTCTGTAGTTGATTATATGACTTGGAAGACTCAGACACATACAGTTTAAGAGGCCAGTGGTGAATAGAAGCTCATGGATTTGTTTTCAGATATGCATGTTGAGGTACAAGAGGATCATGGATAAACTATCATCTCATCCATAGAAGTGACCTCTACTCTTACAGAATGGGTGAGAATGATGAAAATTTATAATCCCAATGGATTAGTTATGAGGGAGAGTATCTTGAATTATGATTCCTATTCTGGTTTCACCAAGGATGGAGGTGGAACTTTATGCTTTCATGAGTGATTTTGGGTTCCAGCTAATATCATAGAGAATAATATGTGAGAATTTCGTACCTCAACATGGGAAGTACATCTCTATGTATCCAAGATGTATCAAGGATTACATCACTAGTATTGGTGGCCCAGTATATAATGGGAGATTTCCATCTTTATCACACAATGTTCCACCTGTCAGAAAGTGTATCTGAAACATCAGAGACCAACAAGACTCTTACAGTTATTTTCCATTTCCAATAGTAAATGGGATGATTTTTATACTAATTATGTGTCTATTTTACCTAGATCACCTCGTGGTAATGATTTAATGTGGGTTTTCATTAATCGGTTAATGAAGGTCACACATTTTTTACCTATGCGAAAGACCTTCTCATTTGATCAGCTAGGGAGACTATATATTCGAGAGGTCTTACTTATTCATGGATATCCACAACTTATCATTTCTAACAGATACACTTGATTCACGTCTCAATTCTAGAAGGGGTTGTAGAAGGCCTTGGGTACACTAGTGATTCTGAGCATGGCCTATCACCCTCAGAATAGTGGATAGACAGAGCATGCAATTCAGGTATTAGAGTACAATATCTATGCATTTGTCCCTGAATCCAGGGGTTATTGGTATAAATAGATACCCTTAGTTGAGTTTACTTAAAATAACATCTTTTAGGATACCATAATGATAGACCCTTATGAAGCCCTCTGTGGTTATCCATGTTTATCACCTCTGTTCTAGTTAGAGGTTGGGGAGGTAGTTTTTCTTGGATTGCATCTCATCCTGGATACATCAGAGCATGTTATATTGATCCGAAAGATAATTTTTCAGATAATTCCAAAAAACAATCATATGTCGACAGACACTGATGACCTCTTGATTTTGAGGTAAGATATCTGGTTTTTTTAGGAGTCTCACCCAGGTTGGTTTTCTAACATATTATAAGGTACGATATTATTTTTCATCGACTCGTCAGGCCCTTTGAGGTTGTGAAGTGAATTGGAATAGTTGAATTCTAGATTTCACTTCCACATGGATGTTAGTCCATGCATGATGTGTTTCATGTATATTAGCATCACTTTTATTATCTTGACCCATCCCACGCACTCTAACATGATGAGGTTGAGTTAGAGATACATGCTTCTTTTAAGGAGTATCGAATGTGTATCATTGATCAAAAAGTGAGAAAACATTGAAGTAGGTTATTTCATTTGATACAGGTGATATGGAATCATGACCAAGTACAATATGAGACTTGGGATCATGAAGCTAATATATGAGTTTAGTGGAAGGATATTTTCTCAGATGATACCTCTTCACACTCAGAAGGACAACGCAGGGATGAGTTTCTTTAATGAGGGGATGTTGTAATCACCCCACATTTTATGAAGGCATGATTCATTTAATTTTCAATAAAATTAATTTTCATACATGGTAGGCCGCATAGTTACTTCGCTGTTAATACTAGTCATGCAACAATCTCCGTCGCATGTAGGATGCCATACTATTGTCTAAAACCGGGTAGGACTTGGAAGGTTGATGTGTTATTTTTCTAGACACATTGCGGAGGAGATTTTCATGGGATATGCATGGTTACCCAAACAAAATCCCTAGCCCTTGCGAGGTCCTCCTTGGGTACTGGATTGGTTCACTGTTTGGCTAACCATGTGGCCAAACCATGTGAACTTGTCAGAATTGGTGAAATTCCAATTTTTTGCTTAATAATGTTTTTACCGAATTTTCTCTCCTCCTCCCTTAATTTTTAGTGTGTAGCAGAACATCCTTTCCCATTGATCTCTCCCTCCATCAATCTTTGGGATCAAGGAATATCCTAGATCTGGACTTCAAATCATATTTCATTGGAATTTTTGGATAACTTGAGGTGTGATTTGATTCTACTTGATTCCATTATTCATTCATCTTTATATGTGTTGTTCTATTTTGGTTCAATATCAATCAACCATTTTTCAATGCATTGGACCAATATTCATTTTTCTTTAGATATACTTTGAATTTTAATATAATATTGTGAAAGGAGTTTTCAACAAACCTAAGCTAGTATTTCATTTTCCCCATAAAATTTATCATTTTTTCATAATCATTCAGTTGTTCCACTTACTGTACATTGTCGCACGTCACCTTTAAATAAGTTCTTTTAATATAAATTTATATCCTTATATTGTTATACTCAATATGATACTTGTTTAAGTATTTAGAGGAATCAGAACTTGATCAGGGAAACCCCTTAGGCATTCCATCTTGAAATTACCATTTGTATTTAATTGATTAAATGACTGCAACACCTTATAAGTGTTCTTCTTAGATTGTAAATTGGTTTTACCACTCTTTTATACATTTCAAGTAGTCCAAATAACCTATTTAGTGTTTGGATTTCCATAAAAATTATGCTTTTCCTAGCTTAAATTTGAATTATTATCTTCAATATAATTTCATTCACTTTAATGAATTAAATTAATTAATTAAATGAGTGATAATGGGTTGTAAGGGCACGATGATTGATGCATGATTTATTATATGGATTATACAAACTATAAAACCCATTTATGTATATTAGGAAGATGATTATTATGCTGAGGTGGTGGACCCACATGATATTATTATTATTATTCTAGTTATTTCATTGACAATGGATGTGGGATGATAGTTAAGAAACTTGTTGAGCATGGTGTTCCACTATCCCTTACATTGGGTGTTGAGCATGACATCTCCCCCTGTTATACTATTTTTTTTGTGGTAGTAATTAAGTTCCATGTCCCTCTGTTTAGGGTGTTGTGCATGATTTCTCCCCCCCAACTATCTCGAGTGTTGAGAATTACGTCTCACGTTCCCATTGATATTCACGAATGTCACCTCATCTTGAGACTACCATCTCATTAAATTTGTTATGGATGTCTAGGTTATGCCCTTGGTTATGCCTACAAGTGCCTAATCAGAGTAATGTATCACTGAGAGGGGGATGAGTGAATCAGTGATAGTATTTTTCTTTTATAGTTCTTTTCGATTAAAACAACCTTCACCTCATGTTAGAGATTTCAATTCCCTACTAAAAACAAACTCAACACACATCCACAGGAATAGAAATATTTACAAGGTTCACTATTTAATAAGAATAGTTACGTCCTTGGTATGGTTTGGAAATGATCAAATATCATACAATCCACTAAGAAAACAATCCTTGGATTATAATAAGTAGTAAGTACCCTTCCACTCATTTAGCACTATGAAACAATCCCACTATTGCGTGTGAACCCTCTTAGCACAATAGGGTAATAAAATTGTTTTGTAACAACTCATGTTACCTAATATTAATTTCAATTAAACAGATGTATTCAAATTTTAATACAATTCAATAATTATTTTCCCAGAAGAAAGGTAATAACCTATAAATACTTTGTTAAAGAAATCAACCGGAATGCCAAGTCTGATTTTTCCCAGTCCGATTCTCTAAGAATGACTCTTTTAATACTATTCTTAAAGTCCTATTTTTTGAACGAATAAAATAGAGTAGAATAGGAATCACTTGACAAACTGAAAAAAATTGACACGACTACACTATCCCAACAGAATCGACACCACTTCACAAGATAAATACAATCAGTACCACTCCAAAGCCTAAGACCAATAAAGATGCTCAGTACGATCATTCCTCAGCTCGAGAAGTCCAATACAGAAACACCCAGGATGGAAAAATCAAAACTAATTAATTCAGCCTGATATCAATACCAGCCGAATATAATCCCTATAAAAATGTATTCAATAAAAATCAAAACGGTATCACTTTCTCTCACTGAAAACCTGGAACTTCTCTCTCTTCAGTAAGCCAGACAAGTACAATTTACTTCATGAATTTTATAGGTGACCCAAAACATGTTTTGGAAGGAATCCCAAAACATTTTCCCACTCACTTTAATTCACCCAAATCGGAATTTCCCATGAAATCTTAGAGCAATTATGAATTCATCAATGCTACTTGATTCTTCTCAAATCTTCTACAATCTTCATCTTTTCTTTTCCAGACTCCCATTTCAATTTTCAATACAATTACAATTGATGTGGATTACATGGTTCTGAATCTCATTCTCTCATATTGATTTCTTCAAATCAATGCTTGATACAATTCCAATTTAATGTGTTTGAAGAAATGAACTTCTCTACATGAGATATAATCATGCATTTAAAACAAAGGACCCCCTTTGAAAATTCATTCATTAGCCTCCTTCACTTTTCTTTTCTAATTACCTAAATATGAAAATACACTTCATTCACCAACATGTTGTTATATCATGACTACCTTCATGAATATTAATTCATTAGAGATCAGCTTTAGCTTCGTATGAGTTCAATTGGAATGTATTGTAACTTTCAATTCATTCCTACTTCTTTATTTTCATCTAAATCCAAGCATGATATTTTCTGAAAACAATGGCTTGGATAATATTATCTTGAATATGATCATGTTATATATGATCATCCTTGATACGATCAAACATGATATTATCATTCGGGTTATGATCATGCTGGATACGATTGCTGATAATTGTTTCTTACAATTGCTAGATACAATTGCTGATCATTTCTGGTTACAATTTCTGGATATGATCGCTGATCATTTTTGGTTACGATTGCTGCATATGATCGCTGATCATTTCTGGTTATGATTTCTGGATACAATCACTGATCATTTATGGTTACGATTTCTAGATACGATTTAATACAATCTGAAGACAATGATCTTCCTGGATACGACAAAAAACAATCTGAATATGATTCATTCTCAATCGAGACCATCTCATTACTTTTCTACTACACAATTACATTTGTTCTGAAAAACAATCAGTATATATTATTCCATCAACACCACTTCTATCGACACCACTTACCATCAGCATCATCTTTCCCATCAGCATCAGCTATTCAATTAGAATTACCTTTCACTTCCACTCGGTATCCAATTGTCTTGAAAGGCAATATATAAAATGTTGATACGATTATTTTCTGATTGTTTTTGAAAAAAATAGGAACCACCACTTTCTTTTATGATTTTTTTGGAAAAAAAATTTAATACAATTCTTTTTCGATTATCATCATCTCTTTCACTCCCCTATTCTTATATCAATATTTCATCACAAGTTCTCACATAAACTCGTGATTTATATGAAATAAAAATCATCAAAGCGTCGTCACAATTGATTTAATCATAGTCATAATGTTTCTAATTCTTTGGTAAATAAACTCTTTCTCATCGTATTCAATGTGAATCAAATTACCATATACTTCCATAAAAATGTTTTCACTTTCAAACCCATTTCTTCCCATTACAATGGAATTTCATAGTGATTCTTATTTCTTTTAAAAACATAGATCTGATTACTTTCAAAACATATATTTGATTTTTTTTTCAAACATGGATTCAATTTTGTTCAAAACAACATGGATCTGATTCCTTTTAAAACAACCCTAAATACATTTGTTTTGAAACCAATACAATTATTGCTGAGAAAATGAGTCATAATACCTTTCTTCTTTCTTTCAATCCTTTTTAATCCTAATTCTCATTCATCATCTTACTCAACATCTTTTATTTCTTCAGCATACTAATCGATTGAAAATAAATACAACCAAAACACAACTTGGTCCTAACAATCTCCCCATTTGTATTTGTTTTCAATACCCACTTTAATCACTGCAACCACATGAAAACAATAATTTTTATTTTTTCATTTCTTTCTTCCCCTATTTTTTTCCTTCTACCCCTTTCTCTTTTCTCCCCCCTTATTGATAACCAAATTCAAAGGGTTCATAATGATAAGTTTCTCCCTTATTTATAAATGATCTCCATTACTAGATATTGTGAGTTTTCTTTGACATGGGTATCACTTGATTTTATTAACAAAGAACCTTGAACTATACAAATCTAAGTCTATGTGGGAAACCATAGTATAGAAAATAAGAGTGTGCAATAATGGTGATCAATGTTGTCCTTAACAAAACTTTCATGTAATACCTTTTCCATACATCTTTCTATATTCTCATGAGTGTGGGAAAACCTTGAAGTAAATTTTTTATGAAAAAATTAACCTGCACCCATCTCAACAAACACATTAGAAAGTTTATATATTTCAAAACAAAAATTATCAAAAAAAACTTTTCTCATCCTAATTACATTATTTTTTATGAAAAGTTCGAGAATCATCAATTACATCTTTCTTATTTACAGTCCTTCAATTCCCTTCATGTTTGCACAATTATAAAAAGATATTAGGAATATGGAAGAACCTTGATTGTTTATTAGAAAAAACAATCAGACTAACAATCTTCTCTCAGTCTTACCTTCTTCTTCTTCTTCTTGGATTTTTTATTGGATGAGATTTCTTCTTTCTATTCAGCCTTCTTGAGTTTTGTAGCAGCTTTTTTCTTATCTGTTGAATATTCTGATGAGGATGATTACTTTTCTTCAACTTTAGGAACATCCTTATTACATTAGTTTGTTCTATGTAGTTCATTGCTATATTTTTCTCCAAAAAGATAGTTGAATAGGTTTTGATATAATTTATTTCTTTCTCATCTTCACCATTTATGGAAACATTTTTATATCATTTCTCATATCATCAGAAGTATGCTTCTTCCAATTTTCTTTTACTTTCTTTTGAGATTTCTCTGGTTTCCTAGCCAGGTCAATGTGTTCTGGCCAAACAACTAATAACTCTTTCTTTTGAAATTTAGAAGTTCTGTCATTCTTGATTTCTAAATAATCTGGCTTCTGAGAATTGTTAATAATCATTTGTTTTACTGGTAAAAAAAACAATACATCCATTCTCAAGGTGTCCAGGTTGCTCACACCTTTCACAAATAGTTTCCAATGGTTGGAACCAATTTTAAATATTTACTTCATTCTTCTCAGATTTCATTAACACAACCTTCTCAGGATTATTATTTTGAGAGAATTGACTCCCCCTCAACCACGCCTTCCATAACCTATGGAATAATAGTAGTGTTGTTGTTTGAACCAACACCAATTCTCTGTATGTCCAAATCTACCACAATAGCAGTAATATCTATAGAAGGATTATTTTCCTATGAAACATCGATACTATATAGAATTTTGAATGTGTTTCACAGCCACCTTATTGTCTTTATTTTCCAATCCACAAACGTTTCTGTTATCAATCGGATTATTCCATTTCTCTCTGGATTATTGGAATTAAAAGTATTAGAAACATTTCCAGATTCATAATATTTCAAAACATTCCCGTACTTATTGTTCTTGACCACATATATAACATTTCCATCTTTCTTCTTCTCAAAAAAATCTATTCTTCTTCTCACCCTTTGAAGGTATCTTTTGTTGAACCTTATCAAGTTTCTCATTACTATAACATTCACCAACTTTAGTGATAGAATTTAGGAAACATAGTCTTTTCTTTTCAGCTTTAGATAGTTTTTGTTGGACAAGTTCTAAATATTCTTTTTTTAATTTCATCTTCACCACTAAATGCTCATTACAATTATTTTCTTCTTCAATAGATTTCTTCAAATCATCAATATATTTAATCAACTATTCATTTTCACCAGAAAAAAATTCTCGGTTGCTTGAGCAATCATCTTCCACCTTTTTTGTTTTTCTTTTCAAGACTTCTGATCTTTCCCAGACATTCTTTCAACTCTTATTTCAAATTCATTTCAATATGATTTTCTTCATCATCAAGACTGCTTCTTATGAATTCATCATTATTGTAACACCCCAAGCTTCCACAATACACTTCTCTTTGAATAATACAGTAGCGTTTGTTGTACGCAATTTCAAGTTCTAACAAATACTACAACCAATCAAACTACCTGTTATGAATAGTAATAACCAATTTTTGAAATTTTATAAATTTTATCTTTCAAAATGGGCTTTATTTTTGGATTCAGAATATCGAAATTAGCTTAGGGTGAATTTTTTGTATTTTTCTGAAAACTTTAAATTGTTGATGAATAATGAAAAAAACACTGAGTTATAGTTTAAAACCGAATTTTTATTTAAATAATTATTTATTTTATTTCAATTTATTTTAGGTCAAAATAGATACATAATACCTATATAAGTTCATCGTAATTCATTGAAGTCAATTTATAATAATTTTAGATATATAAAAATTTTATTGAACTTTTCACCGTCTTTTACCCATCCCCTAGGAGAATTTGTAAATTCACATAAAACATAATTTTACCACTTCTGGGAGTGGAATTTTGAAAATCCGAGAAACATGGTTTATATAAAGGTGTAAAATGTGGTTCAATAAGATAAAAATATTTTTTAATAGTAACTTTTTATTTTTTTACCACAGTTAAAAGTAAATAGGGTAATTAAGGGTAAAAATGATATTATTATTATCCTAAAACATGTCAAAATTATATTGGATAAGTATAATTCGACCAAAAACAACCCTAGGAATAAAATATGAACCTTTTTGGTATACATGGATTAAATTAGGATATTTATTAATATTTAATTCAAAGAATAGTTAAAAGAGATAGAATCAAAGTTTAATAACTAATTTTTTTTAATATATGGTAATACATAAGATAAATTCGACTATAAATATTAATTAGAAATATAAAAAGATTTTCTACATAATGATATTTTATTTATAATTTTTAGACATTAAATAATTTAATTTATTTATGACAAAATGGTGATGCAGTAATTACCTAATTAATCAAATGTTAAAATAACTGATAATATAAATATCAAAATAAATGTAATATGAGACTTTTTATGAATTAAAATAATTTTATAGGTTAATATAACATATTATGGTTGGTTATATAAATTTCTTTTGAATTAATAATGCTGTTATGAATTTAGCAAAAACAAAATACTAAATAGTGTCAAAATTGACATAGAAGAGTCTTTAAAAAAAATATTATATTATTAATTGATATTCAATTCCTAAAAATCTAAGATTCATACAGGAGACTTATATAATGATAGGTTTATAATTAATTAACCACATGGGGTTCTCTTGGATGTATATAGTAAGTTTATTAACCATATAGTATAAAAATACAAAGAGACATAGTAAATGTCAAACTATTTAACAAAGAGTTAAATATAAATGATAAGGTTAATATAGTGACCCAAACCTGTCTAAAATCTATTGGTTGAAAATATTTATACCCATACCCACCTTATTTTAGAAATAAGTCACATTGGAGCCATTATAAACCGAATATGAATATATTATAAAATAATATTTTAAGTTTTTCCTAAGGTGCCCCTCACCCCTCTTATAAAAGGGCACTCCCCCTTATCTCAAATTCATACCTTAAAAGCCTTTTGGTTCATCCAAAACCTGACCAAATATCCTCTAAACTTCCCTCAATCCATTATAATGACCTTAAGTTAGTCATAAATCCAACTTAAGGAGCTCTTCTGATCAAATTAAAAGGAAGAACCTGAAGAAGAGGTAATGTTTTCGCCACCCGCTTTCAAGTTCCTTTCTTCTTCCACTTCTTCTTTCTTTGTTATTTACATTCTAAAATAATAACTCTAGTATCTTCTATATATTGTTATTTTATTATAAATATGGTACAACCATATTAATTATTCTATACATCCTATAAATGACAAAGTCACCATACGTGTGTACGTATGGATTGTCGTCTCCACGTCGTGGTGTAATTGTTATTCAAAACATTATTATTTGTATGGGTATGATAATGATATTTAATTGAAGTAAATAATAAATATAACATTATAATTATTCTGTATATATTATATACCATCCAATTATATTTTATTTTAATATCAAAATAATGATATTGTCGCTCGTGCGTACGTACGGACTACCGTCTCCACGAACGCAATGTGATTCATTCCCAATCGTATCCATTCAACTATAATTATCATTTGATGATTAAAAATAATATTTAAGGACTTGATATCGTTCTGTATATGAAAAATATATAACCTATCCATAACAAACATGACTTATGTAAAAAAACATATAAAAGAAAAGGAGTAAGTTCACACCCGAAACGATGATAATACTATGATATTATTAACAAAACAATGATAAAAGATCATATAAGATATCTTATTAATGTATATGATTCTTATATAATTTAATAACAACTATTTCACCATTATACAGGAGGTTAAACTACACTCAACCAAGGAAAATTACAAGGTAAGGGTTTATTTTACAATCTCTTCATTATCCGAGGTTGTTTATACGTAATTATCTACTGGGACATATTTATCATCCACATCAATGCTTCTTAAAAATGTATTTCAAATAATTATTACTATTTTATAGACTATGGGTTAAAGTAATTTATACCCTTGTTTTACTTTTTATAAGAATTTTATAATGGAAACTTTATATTGTTTTCCAAATAAGGTCCTTTTTAACCTTTTCGACTGAATTAAGGTAAGAATATATTTTTTAACTTATATGGTGGGAGTGACTATTTTCCACTGTTATAAAATTTTCAAAGCTTCCATTACAATATTATAAGAATATTTTCAATATAAATGTTTCCTTTTATAATTATGTGGCTTATAAATGACTTAAAAAAGGTATTTCTCTCAAATATTTTTGTTTTCATCTATGTTAACATCCTTTGATGGATTTTAATATTATTTGAAGTTGATTTATTATGATATAAAACCTCCATACTGTATTTAAGTTTTTTTGATATGTTTGAATGTGGATGTGTTATTTTTATTCCATTAATGGTTTATGGATAAAGTATTGACATTTCATATGCTAGTTTTAATACTAATGTTTATGTTATGTTTAAACTTGTTCATATGAGGAATGAATTGGACTTAATAAGTGATGGGTGGAGACCGCTATATCTCTTTGATGCATCAGTAGGTCTAATGATACAAACTACTATCTTGGCACAAGGCCTTGAAAAAAATCTTATTTGTAGTCTTGGCACAAGGCTTTGACTATATGGTTATGAAAGTCTGGAATTATGCATTCCATCATTATGAATGTGGTTATTGATATTTCATGTGATTATTTGACTAGTAGAATATCCTTGTGAATAAGTAAATGGAATTATTTAATTTTATTTCTTCCATTTTATGATGAAGTTCAAGTTTAATAGGCTTTTGTTTTAGTTATACATTTCCTTAAATGTTTATGCTTATTTACGAAAGTTTCCGCTATATTACTATCCTTATTGGGTATCTGAACTCACCCATTTGTATGTTTTATTTTTCCTAGGATGTGAAGAAGTATTTTATGAATAACCTGCAGGGATAGTATGAGGGGATATTAGTGTGGTCTATGGAGACAATATTTTGTTGTATTTTTTCACTTTATGTTGTAATGTAAACTTTATGAATGTATCTATTTTTTCAAAGGCTACTAAACTAATCGGTCTATTGAGACTTGATGTTTTGCGATAATGCCAGTGTTATGTAATAATGCACTGACTCTGGGTAACTGGGGTCAGGTTGTTACTGTTGGTATCAGAGGATGTTTAGTATAAACCTTGGGAGCTAGATTTTTAGATAAACTCTGATTAGATCACATAGACCTAAGATGGACTTTGAGGATTAGTATAGAAGAACTTCCTAGAATTTTGGTATTGTAGCGCTTTTGTGAGTTTTCCAATAAATACATCCCTGTCTGGATACGAGCAGGTATAGGCGGCTCTGGAATATATGTACCTAGGGGTAAAACCCGAAAACACCGCTTTGAGCTAGACTCGAACGGGAACTGGTGCATGACAACGGGCCTTACTGCACTCTTGGTAACAACACTCCCGAGGGATATGCTTAGTATAATTCTCATTTTATTTACAAAAAATTATGAAGGGTTTATGAGTATATACTTACCTAAAGAAAACATTTTTATGATTATAGATTATATCCATAAACTGTTCAATTTATGTTATGTGTTTTAGAAGTTTGGATTTATGTATTACGATTCATAAACTAATCTAGTGTATGCCATTGTTTAGAAATGGGGCCTAGTGGAAGGAATGGAAACCATATCAATGAACACACTCCATGTAGGTATTTCCCTCCTACTCAAGAGAATTATAGGGGAGCTGGTGATACAACTAGTGCTGATCAGCTTATCACCATACTAGATCAACCCCCTTAGCTTATGAATAATAACCTTACCTGTTTGGAGCACCCAGATCCACATCATAGAGGATAAATGTTAGATCTCTTCATGAGGAAAAAACCACAAAAATTCAATGGGAGTACAAATCCATTAGTAACTGAGCAATGGATAAATTCCTTAGATAAAATATTCCACACTTTGGGGAGTAGCGAAAGGGAAAAAGTTATCATGGAAGTTTATCTCCTTACTGGAGATGCTGATCAATGGTGTTCATTGATTCAAAACACAAAGGATGATGAGGAAGTATCAAATATGTCATGGAGGTGGTTTAAAGAGATTTTCTTAGAAAAATACTTTCCTCATGACCATCGAGAAGATATGGAAAGAGAATTTCTGAGTCTGAGACAAAAGGAGGATGGGAATGTCGCAAAGTATGAGCCCATCTTTTCAAGGTCAGCAGGGCATGCAGTCGATTATATAATTAACCCAAGGTGTAAGATTGATCATTTATTTAATGGGTTAAATCCATTTCTCCATATACCATTAGTCTCACAATCCTTCTCATTGTACGAAGATATTATCTCATGTGCTACCAAGACAGAAAAATAATTCTCTAAGTCTTACAACTTTAAAGCAAATAAAGAGAAGAAGAGATATGATGATCACTCTAGAAATTACAATAAGGGGAAGAAAGGAAAAGTTGAATATCCATCCTGCAGTAAATGTGGAAAGAAACACCCTGGTACTTGCTTGAAGGGAATGGAAATCTGTTACAAGTGTGGTGAACAAGGCCACCAAGCTCGTGATTACAAGGGGAAGAAGGAAGCTACCGATGTTCAATGCTACAATTACAGGGAGATGGGAAATTATGAAAATGAAATTTCTAAGCGTCAGGGAAACTTACCTCAGAAAAGGCCAAGGGATCAAGGCCATGCTTATACGATCACTAAAGCTGAGGTTGAATCTCCGAAAGATGTGGTGGCAGGTAATTTAATGGTTTCCTCAATTTTAGCCAATGCTTTATTTTATTCTGAATCATCGCATTGTTTCATATCTTCCCAATTTTCTAAGAAAATTAGATATTTACAATTTGATTTTACAAGGGAGTTGTCAGTCAAAACTCATAAGGGAAGTACCATTGCAACAAAGTTTTGTGAATCAGTCCCCATTAGATCACATAAATGTTCTTTATCAACTGATCTCATCATCACACCCATGATTGAATTTGATATAATCATTGGTATGGATTGGCTTTCGGACCATGATGCGAAGATTTATTGTAAGAAGAAGGAGGTTACTATTTTTGATTATGATGATAAAGAACACGTTATATTTAGAGCAGAATCATCACCACCTGATTATTATCTAGATCCACCCCCAGTAGCTCAACTAAATTCAATTATTGGGGTGGAAGAGAATGAAATAACTGTGGGTGAGGAAAAAAATGTTCAAATAGAGGATGTACCAATTCTGAAAGAATATGTAGATGTGTTTTCAGAAGATTTACCTAGACATCCTCCAAAATGAGAAATTGAGTTTTCCATTGATTTAATTCCTGGTTCAAGGCCTATATCGAATACCCCTTATAGAATAGCCACTGTGGAATTAGTTTAACTAAAGAAACAACTAGAGGAATTAGGTAATAAAGGATTTATTCGCCCTTGTGTTTCTCCATGGGGATCCCCTATTCGTTTTGTTAAGAAGAAAGATTGATCTAGGAGGTTATGTATCGACTATAGGGAAATAAATGTTATAACAATAAAGAAAAAGTATCCCTACCTCGCATTGATGATTTATTTGACCAACTTCATGGATCTCAATACTTTTCAATGATTGAACTTCGATCTGGATACCATCAGTTGTGTGTGAAGAAGGAAGACATTCTGAAGACAGCATTTCAAACTAGGTACGAGCATTTCAAGTTTACATTAATGGATTTTGGATTGACTAATGCACCCTCTGTATTCATGGATATAATGAATTTGTTTTTCAAGGAATATCTTGATGATTTTTTAGTGGTATTTATTGATGATATCTTGGTATACTCCAAAAGCTATGAAGATCATGAAAATCACTTGCGCATTATCCTGAAGACTCTTAGAAGACATGAATTATATGGGATGTTTAGTAAGGGTGAATTCTGGATTATGGAGATATCTTTTCTTTGCCATATTTTCTCTAAGGATGGAATCTATTTTGATCCTTCTAAGACCAAGGCAATACAAGAATGGACAGCACCGATGAGTATAACTGAGGTATGCAGTTTTATTGGTTTAGCAGGTTATTATTAGAATTTGGTCCATAATTTTTTCTGATTGGCTAACCCATTAACGAAGCTCACACATAAAGGGGTTAAATTTATTTGGACAAAAGGGTGTGAAGAATGTTTTGAAGAATTTAAGATATGATTATTCAAAGATCCTAAATTGAATCTACCATCGGGGAATGATGGTTTCATTATTTATAGTGTTGCATCGAAGAAAGGACTTGGTTGTGTCCTTTTGCAGAATGATAGGGTTATTGCCTATGCATCACGACAGCGAAAAATTCATGAGAAAAACTATCCTAATCATGATATTTTGTTAGAAACTATAATATTTTCTTTGAAGATCTGGAGACACTATCTCTATGGTAAAAAAATATGAGATTTATATTGATCACAAGAGTTTGAAGTATATTTTCTAACAGAAAGAACTCAACATGAGGCAAAGGATATGGCTTGAATTACTCAAGGATTATGATTGCACGATACAATACCACCCGGGAAGGCAAATAAGGTGGTAGATGCTTTGAGATGAATGGATAATAAAGTTTTGAACTAGATGAGAGTTGAGAGGGATCTTATTTTCATGGATCAAGTAAATTTCGTAATGGGAATAACCATTGAAGGTAAAACATTGATAATTTTTCAAATGGTTCCCAAACCATCTTTACTCGAAAGGATAAAGATTTCTCGGACCGATGATGAAGAATTTCAAAAAAAGATTAAAGCTGTGAATGATGGTAGATTGAATGAATTTGTGTATGAAGATGGAATTTTTAAATTTGGGAAGAGGCTATGTGTTCCTGATATACCTGATCTAAATAGGGAATTTTTGGATGATGCTCATAGTTCCAATTTCTCTATACACCATGGGAGCACCAAAACGTATAGAGATTTGAAGGAACATTTTTTGTGGGACAACATGAAGAGGGAGATTGATGATTTTGTGTCCAGATGTATGGGTTTTCAAAAAGTGAATGCTGGAAGGCAATATCCTGGAGGAGTCATGCAACCTCTTCCCATACCTGAGTGGAAATGGGATAATATTACGATGGAATTTGTCATGGGACTAACACATAATCCTAGAAGGAATGATGAAATATGGGTCATTGTTGATCATCTTACCAAGTTAGCACATTTTCTTACTATAAGAGAAGATCTACCACTTTAACATATAGCATGACTATATATTAATGAAGTTGTGAGACTTCATGGAGTACCCCTATTGATTGTTTCTAATCATGATCCCTATTTTACTTCAAGATTCTATAAGATTCTTTAAAAGTCCTTGGATACTGAACTTCATTTGAGCACTTCCTACCACCCTAAAATAGATTGACAATAAGAATGGACTATTCAAACCTTAGAAGACATGTTGAGATCTTGCTCACTTGACTTTCATGGTATGTGGGATCAATATTTTCTTATGGTAGAATTTTCCTATAACAATAGCTTCCATTCGAGTATTCAGATGGAACTATATGAAGCGTTATATGGAAAGAGATGTCTCACACCAACTAGTTGGGATGATGTTGGTGAATGAAAACTCGCAGGCCTAGAACTGGTGGAGGAAATGATGGAACAGATGAAGGTAATCCAAAACCACATCAAAGCAGCTCAAAGTAGGCAGAAGAGCTATGTTGATAACTAAAAGAAGGATTTATAATTTCTGGTAGGAGATCATGTTTTCTTGAAGGTACCTCCATGGAAGGGAGTTATATGTTTCGGTAAGAAGGGTAAATTGAGTCCCATGTACATATGACCTTTAGAATTTCTAGAATGAATTGGGGCTGTTGCTTATCGTTTGGGAATGCCACCAAATCTCTCCAAGGTTCACGATGTGTTCCACATATCACTATTGGGATAATACATGCCTGACCCAACACATGTACTCATCTATGAAAAAATAGAACTGGAACCCAATCTGTCTTATTGCGAAGATCCCGTCAGGATTCTTGATATAAGAGAAAAAGTGCTAAGAAACTGGATGACTCGTTTGGTGAATTTTCTATGGAGAAACTAAAAGATGGAAGAGGCAACGTGAGAACCCGAGGAACTTATGATGAAAAACAACCTGAGTCTTTTTATGTAGTAATATTCCTGAAATTTTTAGGACGCATTTTTTTTGAAGGAGGGTAGAATGTAACACCCCAAGATTCCACAGTAAGCTTCTCTTGGAATAATACAGTAGCGTGTGTTGTATGCAACTTCGAGTTCTAACACACACCGCAACCAATCAAACTAGCCGTTATGAATATTAATACCCACTTTTGAAATTTTATAAATTTTATCTTTCAAAATGGACATCATTTTTGGATTCGGAATATCAAAATTAGCCTAGGTTGAATTTTTGGTATTTTTCTGAAAACGTTCAATTTATGATGAATAGTGAAAAAATACTCAGTTATAGTTTAAAACTGAATTTTTATTTAAATAATTATTTATTTTATTTAAATTTATTTTATGTCAAAATAGATACATAATACCTATATATGTTCACTATAATTTATTGGAGTTAGTTTATAATAATTTTAGATATACAAAAATTTTATTGAACTTTTCACCATCTTTTACCCGTCTCCTAAGAGAATTTGCAAACTCACATAAAACATAATTTTACCACTTATGTGAGTGGAATTTAGAAAATCTGAGAGGAACAGTTAATATCAAGGACTAAAATGTGGTTCAATAAGATAAAAATAATATTTGGTGAATAGTAACTTTTTACTTTTTTTACCACGGTTAGAAGTAAACAGGGTAATTAAGTGTAAAAATGATATTATTATTACCCTAACAAATGTCCTAATTCTATTGGATATGTATAATTTGACCCAAAAAAACCTTAGGAATAATATATGAACCTCTTTGGTCCACTTGGATTAGATTAGGACATTTATTAATATTTAATTCAAAGAAGAGTTAAAAGAGATAAAATCAACGTTTAATAACTAAATGATTTTTAATATAGGGTTATACATAAGATAAATTCGATTATAAATATTCATTAGGAATATAAACTTATTTCCTACATAATGATATTTTATTTATAATTTTTATAAATTAAATAATTTAATTTATTTATGACACAATGGTGATGCAGTAATTACCTAATTAATGAAATTTTAAAATAATTTATATTATAAATATCAAAATAAATGTAATATGAGACTTTTTATGAATTCAATTAATTTTATAGGTTAATATAACATATTAGGGTTGGTTAGAAGAATTTTTTTTGAAGTAATAATGATGTTATGAATTTAGAAAAAACAAAATACCAAATAGTGTCAAAATTGACATAAAAGTGTTTTTAAAACAAATATTATATTATTAATTGATATCAAATTCCTAAAAATATATGGTTCTTCCAAGAGACTTATATAATGATATGTGTATAATTAATGAACCACTTGGGGTTATATTGGATTTATATAGTATGTTTATTAACAATATAATATAAAATTACAAAGAGGCATGTTAAATGTCAAACTATTTAACTAAGAGTTAAATATAAATGTTACGGTTAATATAGTGACACAAACCTATCTGAAATCTATTGGTTGAAATTATTTCAACCCATACCCACCTTATCCTCGAAATAAGTCACTTTTTAGCCATTATAAACCAAATATGAATTTATTATAAAATAATATTTTAAGTTTTTCCTAAGGTGCCCTTCACCCCTCTTATAAAAGGGCACTCCCCTTCTCTCAAATTCATACCTTAAAAGCTTTTTGGTTCGGCCAAAACCTATATAAATATCCTCTAAACTTTTATAAATTAATTATAAATGCCTTACTTTGGTCAAAAAGTTAATTTAAGGAGCCGTTTTGATCAAATCAAAAGGAAGAACCTGAAGAAGAGGTAATGTTTTCACCACCCACTTTCAAGTTCCTTTCTTCTTCCACTTCTTATTTATTTGTTATTTTCATTATAAAATAATAACTCCAGTATCTTCATTATATTGTGATGTTATTATAAATATGGTACAACCATATTAAGTATTCTATCCATCTTTTGAATGACATGTCACTATACGTGAGTACGTACGGCTTACCGTCTCCACGTTGTGGTGTAATTGTTATTCAAAACATTATTATTTGGATGGGTATGATAATGATGTGTAATTGAAGTAAATAATAAATATAAAATTATAATGATTCTGTATATATGATATAACATCCAATTATATATTATTTTAATATCAAAAGAATGATATTTTCGCTCGTGCGTACGTACGGACTACCGTCTCCACAAACGCGATGAGATTCATTCCCAATCATATCCATTCAACTCTAATTATAATTTGATGATTAAAAATAATGTTTAAGGACTTTATATAATTATTTATATTAATAAGATACAACCTATTCATAACAAACACGACTTATGTAATAAAACATATAAAAGAATACAAGTAAGTTAACACCCGAAACGACGATAATACTAAGATATTATTAACAAAGCAATATTAAAAGATCATATATGATATCTTATTAATGAATATGATTATTTTATAATTTGATAACAACTATTTCACCATTATACAGGAGGTTAAAACACCCTCAACCAAGGAGAAGTATAAGGTAAGGGTTTATTTGACAATCTCTTCATTATATGAGGTTGTTTATACGTAACTATCTACTAGGACCTCTTTGTCATCCACATCCTTGATTCTGAAAAATGTATTTCAAATCATTCTTACTATTTTACAGACTATGGGTTGAAGTCATTTATACCCTTGACTGAATTTTTATAAGAAGTTTATAAAGGAATCTTTCTGTTTTTTTCCAAATAAGGTTCTTTTTAACCTTTTCAACAGAATTAAGGTAAGAATGACTTTTTTAACTTATACGGAGGGTGCAGCTATTTTCCACCATTATAAAATTGTTGAAGCTTCCCTTACAAGATTATAAAAATATTTTCATGCTAATTGTTTCCTTTTATAATTATGTTACTTTCAAATGATTAAAAAAATGTTATTTCTCTCAAATTGTTTTTTTTCATCAAAGTCAACATCCTTTGATGTATTTTAAGCTTATTTGAAGTTGATTTATTATGATTCAAAACTTCAATATTGTACTAAAGGTTTTGTGATATGTTTGACTATGGATGTGTTATTTTTATACCATTAATGGTTTATGGAGAAAGTATTTACATTTCGTATTATATTTTTAATACGAATGTTTATGTTATGATTAAACCTGTTCATATGATGAATGCATTGGACTTAATAAGTGACGGGTGGAGCCCGATATAGCTCCTCAATGCATCGGTAGGTCTCATGAGACAAACTAGTGTCATGGAATAAGGCCTTGACAAAATCATATTTGTTCTCTTGGAACAAGTCCTTGACTATGTGGTAATGATAGTCTGGAATTATGCATTCCATCATTATGAAAGAGGTTATTGATATTGCATGTGATTATTCGACTAGTAGAATATCCTTGTGAATATGTAAATGACATTATTTAATTTTATTTCTTCCATATTATGCTGAATTTCAAGTTTAAAAGGCTTTTGTTTTAGTTATACATTTCCTTAAATGTTTATGCTTATTTATGAACATTTCTGCTATATTGTTATCCTTACCGGGCATCTGAGCTCATCCCTTTCTATGTTTTATTTTTCCCAGGATGTGAAGAAGTATTTTATGAATTAATTATAGGGATAGTATGAGGGGATATGAGTCTGGTCTATAGAGACAAGATATTGTTGTAGTTTTTCACATTATGATGTAATGTAATCTTTATGAATGTATCTAGTGATTTCAAGGCTACTAAACTAATTGGTCTTTCGAGACTTGATCTTTTGCTATCATGCCAATTTTATATAATAATGCACCGACTCTGGGTAACTAGGTTCAGGGAATTACAATTATTCATTATGGAAATAAAATTATTTTCCCCAGCATTCTCAATAGAATATTTGGATTCAGCTTCACTTACTTATAATTCTTCTTCTGCACAACTACTTTCATTATATGAAGACAATTCTTCATTAACTATTGAAATAAACGTGTTTTCTTCACCATCAATTGTAAAATCCTCACTCTCATCATCCTTATACAAAAAGATTCTCCATTTGGATTTATAGAATCTTTTTTCTTCCCTCTTGGAATTGAATGGTTCTTTATCACAATTTTTATTTCAAGATCTTCTTAGCCTTATTTATTCGTATTCACTTTCTTCTTCATCAATTTCTTCTTTATATCCTCATTGAGGACAATTTCAAACAAAATTCCCAATGGTTCCACATCCAAAACACTTTAAAGGAAGTTCCCTTAAGTTTACCTTTATACTTTACTATACCTCTTTTCACATTCATAGAAAACAAAGACAAAATTGAATCATGATTTTATATATACCTCATTTTCGGAGTCAAAATCTCTAGCTTCTTATTATTATTCAAGAATCATCATTTCGTTCTTATAATACTTGAAATAAATTTCCCTATAAATGTTTTTTTTGATATTCATAGCATTCTATCTTCTCATTTCAAAAGTGATAAGAGTACTATGTAAATCATTAAGAGATAGTGTTTTAGGATCTCTCTATTCCAATGAAGAAACTTTTGCATATAATTTTTCAGGTAGGATTCTCAAGATCTTTTCAACCATAGTAGAATCATAAAAATTTTCACCAATACATCTGATAGTACATATAATGGAATTTACCCAGGAAAGGAAGTCCCCAATAAATTCATGCTCATGCATCATGAGATCTGCATACTTCAATCTCCATATTTGTAACTTTTCATTATCCACTTTTTTATTGCCTTCATATATGTTATTAAATTTATCTCATATACATTTGGTTTGGAAACACGTTTTACTTTCAAGAATTCCCTATCAGAATGTGATGGAAATATACAATTCTTCACCCTTCCTTCATTCTCAAGATGTCACTTATCAACAGTTGAAAGTTGTGTTTTATCATATATGGGAGGAAACAAAACTGTTGCAGCTTCAAGAACATCATAAATAACAGTAATAAGATATGGAAACATTATATCTTTCCAAATATGAAAGTTATTTACATCAAAAACGTGAATACCTTTACTGTTCACACAGTTCACATTCTCCATCAGCAAAGAATAGTAAAGGAAACCTACATCTGATACCAATTGAAAGTTCCAAGTCTGAGTAATGTATCTTTGAGAGAGGGAGGGGTAGAATAAATGACACACTTTTCTTTTATGATTCCATTCAATTGAACCAACCTTAACCTCCCGTTATAGATTTCAATTCCATGCTGAAAAGAAAATCAATAGACATCCATAGGAACACAAATATTTAAAAGGGTTACTATTCAACAAGAATAGCTATGTCCTTGGTATGGTTTGGAAATAATCCAATACCATACAATCCATTAAGAAAACAATCCTTGGATTACAATGAGTAGTAAGTACCCTTACACTCATGTAGCACTATGAAACAATACCACTAGTGTGTGTGCACAGTCTCAGAAAAAAGGGTAATAAAAATATTTTGTAACAACTAATGTTACCTTCACTTCTTTTCAATTCAACAAATGTATTAAAATTGTAATACAATTCATCAATTCCTTACCCAGAATAAAGGTAAGAACCTCAAAAGACTTTGTTAGAGAAATCACCTTGAATGCCAAGTCTGATTTTCCTGGTCTGATTCTATAAGAACGATTCATTCAATATAGTTCTTCAGGTCTGATTTTCTGATAGAATACAATAGAGTAGAATCAGCATCACTTGACCAACTGAATAGAATCGACCCAACAACACTAGCCGAATAGAATCAACACCACTTAACAACCTGAATACAATCGGTTACACTTCAAAACGTAAGACTGATAAATATTCTTAGTACGATCCTTCCTCATCCCGATAAGTCCAATATAGAAACACCCAGTACAGAAAACTCATAATTGATTAATTCAGAAAGATATAAAACCTAGCCGAATACAATCCCCATCAAAATGTATTCAATTCAAAACAAAAACGGT
Organism: Viscum album; assembly: GCA_963277665.1. Taxonomy (NCBI): domain Eukaryota; kingdom Viridiplantae; phylum Streptophyta; class Magnoliopsida; order Santalales; family Viscaceae; genus Viscum; species Viscum album. The sequence goes on from OY728119.1 coordinate 560,312,528, forward strand.
ATCAATTTATCCCATATAAAACATGGAGCTTCTCTCTCTTCAATAAGGCATATAAGTACAAGGTACTTCATGCCTTTTATAGGTGAACCAAAACATGTTTAGGCGAGAATCGAAAAAAAATACCCTCTCACTTAAATTCACCCAAATCATAATTTCTTCTGAAATCTCAAAGTAATTATGACTTTTCCAATGCTACTTAATTATTATAGAATCTTTTACTATGTTTATCTCTTCTTTTCCAGAATCCCATTTAAATTTTCAATAAAATTAAAATTGATGATAAATACATGGGTCTGAATCCAATTATCTCATACTTATTTCTTCAAAAAAATGATTGATACAATTATAATTGAATGTTTTTGAATAAATTCACTTCTCCACTTGATATAAAATCACTCTTTCAAAAGAATGGATCCACCTTTGATAATTCATTCATTAGTATCATTTTTTTGTCTTCAACCATATGAGAAAATACAATTCATTCACCAACATGTGCTTCTATCATGACTACCTTCATGACTTTGAATTGATTGAGGAACAACTTTAACATCTTCTGAGTTCAATTGGAAAGTATTGCAACTTTCCATTCATTCCAGATTCTTTCTTTTCATCTTAATCCAAGAATGATATTTTCTGAATACAATGGTCTAGATACTATTATCCTGAATACGATCATGTTGGATACAATCATCCTGGATACGATCATGCTAGATATAAGCATACTGGTTATGATCATGCTGGATACGATCACTGATCATTTATGCTTAAAATTGCTGGATAGAATTACTGATCATTTTTTGGTTATGATTGCTAGATACGATCACGGATCATTTCTGGTTACGATTGCTAGATATGATTGCTGATCATTTCAGGTTATGATTTCTGGATACGATCACTGCTCATTTCTGGTTATGATTGTCGGATATGATTTAATACCATCTGAATACAATGATCTTCCCAAATATGATACAAAACAATATGAATATGTTTCATTCTCAATCGACACCATCTCATTCCTTTTCTTCTACACGAATATGATTGTCTTGAAAAACAATCTGTGTCTCGTCTTCCATCAGTACCACTTCGATTGGAACCACTTACCATTAACATCATCTTTCCCATCGACATCACCTATTCAATCAAAATTACATTTCACTTCCACTCTGTATCCAATTGTTTTTAAAGACAATCGATACAATCTGGATATGATTGTTTTCAGATTGTTTTGAAAAAAATAGGCACCACTACTTTCTTTTAGGATTGTTTTGAAAAACACTCTAAATAGAATTCTTTTTTGAATGGTAGTATCTCTTTCACTCCAATTTTCTTCTATCAAGATTGCATCACAAGTTCTCACATGAACTTATGATTTATATGAAATGAAAATCATCAAAGAATAATCATAATTAAATTAATCATAGTCATAATGACTCTGATTCTCCAAAAGAACAAAAAAACATTTCGCATCGTATTCAGGTGAATCAGATGACCATCTATATCAAGAAAAATGTTTTCACTTTCAAATACACTTCTTCCCATTACAATGGACATTTACAGTGATTCATATTTATTTTTAAAACATGTATCTGATTATTTTCAAAATATTTATCTGATTGTTTTTGAAAACATGGATCTGATATCTTTCAAAATAACATGGATCCAATTCCTTTAAAAAACCCTCAATATGATTTCTTTTGAAACCAATACAAATATTGATGAAAAAAATGAGTCATAATAACTTTCTTCTTTCTTTTTATCCTTTCCATTCCAAATTCCCATTCATCATATTTCTAAACATCCTTTCTTACTTCAGCATACTAATCAATTGAAAACAAATTCAACAAAAACACAACTTGGTCCTAACACTGCCTCCACCTAGTATTCAGGTATATCACTACATATGTCCTCAAGTATGTAATCCATATAGGTGTATATAGTATATAAATATACTATATAAATATATGACTTCTATATATATATATATATATGTTGTTATTGATAAGACATATTCTTGCCTATGCAGAAGCTGGTAGAGCTTCTAGGTGTCCTTTAAGAACCTCTACTGATATGTATTTATTTTTTCAGCATTGTTTACTATTCTATATACATTCACACTATTGATACTACGTAAAATTATATTATTACTTCTAGATACCATTTTTGGTGGCCTAATTCTATTTTATCGCACACCATACTCGGGACACATTTAGTACTAGAGTAGATTACTTATCTACATGTGTGGATAAGGTAAAGAACCTATTATAGAAATTTTATATTATTTAGTTATATAATGGTTCATATAATAAAATGATCGATAAAATTATTGAGATTCCAGGGGATTAGTATTTTGTCAAAAAAATTCATTTTTGTATAGTATGATGTATATGTTTTCCCTTGTTCCCTTTTTATATATCATCATTCCATGATATCTTCATTTATATGGATCCAGCTCTTTGTATTTGAATGTTATTATATTTGTTTGGTTATTTATGCTTTAGATGTTGTTTATTATATCTATTCTATTGTGATTCTACTAAAAAAGTTATTTTTCCTATCTTTATATAGTATATTATATCATTCATACAGTATTTTATGCTTATTGTGGTTATATGATGTTCCACTCTGATATGAGTTTATAGTTTCCCCATTGTACTACCTTAGACCCTCGCTACAAGGTAGTAGCCTCTGTAATATTGAGTGGCATTTTTTAGGCCATGTGATCCACTAGCACATGACCCCATTTAAGTGGATGTTGGGTCAAGACATTATAGGAGGTCTATTTTCCAAAAAAAACATTGTTTCCAATAACAACAATTTTAGAACTCCAAGAAAAAAACATGGGTAAATAAGAAAACAACTTATAAATACCAGTGACCCTGTGGGGATTAGATACCTTCATACAATTCCACAGTCACCCCCTATAATTTTCCAGTCAATACGGATGAAAAAATAATGATTCACAACCCACACATCAATGAAATATGTTGGTTAGAATTACCCATAAAGAGATATCCATAAGAAGAAAATTCCTGTCATCAGGGATTCATCTATGATGGACTATAATGTCCAAAAAACTAGCATATGTATTCATGTAGAAAGCGACCATGCTCACCAATACAAGACCCAAAAAGGGAATGGATATGGGGTGCATGTCTCTCTACCATTTATAACATATATAAATATTGTATCGAAAGAGAAAACCCAAAATAAGGACCTCCAATATAGTAATGATTCTAAATTAAAATCCAAGGAACACATAAGAACTACAAACGAGATTATTATCACATCCTCAATAGAAAAACAACCTCACAAAACTCATCACCCACATGGTTGACCCATCATCAATATTTTTTACCCACGTATACAATGGATAACTTATTAGAATACTACAATAATATATCACATGGTACAATAACGTCAGTCACAATACTTTATTGGTAGACTAGAACCCCAAATCAAAATTTCAACTCATGGTGAACCCCACAATTTTAGAAATATTGACATCTCAATAGACCATAGGAAACAAATTTCTTAATTACTCATGTTTTGAATCATTGGCCACTCAAGCCTACATCAATAAGAAGCTGACCAAAAATTGTAATGACACAAGAAAAAAATCATAATATCAAGAATAAAAAAATTGAAAAGGTGAGGCATGTAACCATGCTCAAAACCTCAAAGGCATCAAAATATCTAGAACGTAAGAACCAAACTCCCAAGAATTCAAAATCCAAAGCATGCATGCCCATTTCAAAAAAAATATATTTCATTTTCATAATTGAAAACAATGTTAGATAAATTATTCCTTAAGTCCACAGTCCCATTTAAAAAACATCTCCCCTTTCTCATAATTAAATAAGGGTGGAGTTTATGCCTCTTTTTTAAATGATTTAAAATAAAAAAGTGGACCTTTTGATACAAACCACACTCCAAATAACACATTTTCGTCTTTAATTTTATTTAGAAATGATTATTTCATAGAAAAACACTATTTTCATATCCAAATTCCAAAACATGTCTAAAAAACAATTTGAATCTGAAAAAAACACCACTCACACAATAGTAACACAACATAGAACCAAAAATAAAAAATAATTCCCAAAAGAAAAATCCAAACAAGGGTTATATAAAAAAAATGGCAGGGATAGAAATAAGGTATAACCACTAGAATACACAAAGAAATCATATAAAGGATATCATAGAATAAAAGGAAAATTACTAGGGTTTGAATAATGGTAAGGGATATAAATAAAGTATACCACTCCAAATATATTTTAAAAAAATAGTGCTATTGACATATATTTTTAAAAAATCTCTTAAATATAATTACACAAAATCAGAAGAATAACATTTTCAAGGAACAATATATTTTCATTTGAATCACTCAGGGGTATTAAAACACTACTTTAAATTCACCAGATGAACCGAATAAGGTCGAATATTTTTTAAAAACCTAATATATTAGAATTATTTTTTCAATTATTTTTTTAAAATTCTACATTTTAATTCACAACTTTAATCCCTAAGAGAAATCTTTGAGAAGTTGAAAACACATTTCTTAATTTATTTGAAACATGATATGTGGTAAATACCATGTTAAATTCTACCGATATATTTAAATAAATATTTAGCACATATTCCTACATAATATTTCATCTCCCAATTTAAATGAATCGGGAAACCCTTTTTTCTAGGAGAAAACGTAAAATTCACCTTATAATAATTTAAAATCCAAACTACGGCTTATGAAAATGTTAAACTCAAATATTGGGAACTTAAAAACTATTGAGAACCCAAAGGCATGATAAGAAACCTACTATGGGTTCAAAAAAACCATGGTCATAGGGTTTTTCCTTTAATGATGAATTCCCCAACATACCTTCAGTTATCTATTGAATACCTTTGGAGGCCCAGCGATAGTAAGAATAGAAAAGTTAAAATCTAAAGAAAAAAATATATGATACTTTTAAAGGAGAAATCCAAGATAAAACAACATATCTTATGTCAAAACCTTTATTGGTGAAATATATAAACCAAAAGAAGACATGATCCTAATTGATGGTAATTATAAGCGAAAAAATAGTAAAATAAAAATACTAACAAAAAAACCATTTCTAAACAACTTTTTAAAACTAATTTTGAAATTGATTTGAAAATATCATTTGAAACCCAAAAATTTTCCACTAACATTATACTGAGAATCGTTGGTCTCTAAAAGTCCATTCAACCTTTGTTTAACCAATTTCTATTTGAAAAAATTTCATAATTTTCGCAAAAATAATGTTCACACACATTTGAAAAACAATTTATGATTTATTTAAAAAAACATTCCATGTCGTTAAAATTATCTGCCTAAAATACCTCAAGCCTCAATCCCCCATTCCCTACTAAAAAAAATTTTAAAAATCATTTTTGAAATGAACTGCATCATTGAAAACATTTCCATAAACCAAATCTTATTGAAATTTTTGAACTAAATAACATTTTTAATCAAATAGTTTTCCTTTAGTTAAATTTTTTAAATAAAATGAAACCCTATTTTTAGTAATAAAACTAAAAAAATTTCATCAAACTAGAATAAAACCGTTTAAAAAAATCTCATTGAATTCTACTCTTCGAATCTGGAAAACATTTTTCCTTTTAAAAAATTAAAGTCCCCCAGGGAAGAAACCATACACCCAAGCACACATATCCAATAAAATGATATTGAACATCCTTAATTTCATTGAAAACCATATAAAACCTCTATGAAATTATTACACACTAATTCCATACTCTATTAGAATCAATATAGATATAAATAGATTAAAAATGATAATTCTGAAGGAGAAATTGTATTGTGCATAGTTTTGACACACACAATAGTAAACTATTCACCAACAATAAAACATGCACTACCTTGGTTACTGGTACATTACAAAAGAAAATTCATGTTTACTAGTCCATGAATGCTAAACATGAAACCTTGGTCCATACACCTTTTTTCCATTGAAACTCAAACTATCCCAAAAAAAATCTATACCCTCAATAATTATCAATGGATCATCACAACATATAAAATAACATGTAAAAATATCCAAATATGAACTCAAGTTGACCCAAGCTCGATAAACCCATAAAAATTTGAGGTTAATTATAATGAAGTGCATAAAAGGGCTTACACACTCACCCCTCCTAAGTCCCATCAATGATCCTGGTCTCCAAACGTCCAAAACACAACCCAAATAATATTTTAGAATGTTTTAATACCATTTTATCATGAACCAACATGCTTAATCCATACATAAGACATTGAACCCTGTCCATTACATACCCGAGGTGAATTCCAGATAACCCTAAGATAGAAAATAGTACCAGGGTACTATAACATATTCTATGGGAATGATTTCTCCCTTAATGAACACCAAGGTTAATGATACCATTAATGCATCCATGTAAGTCGTATAATTAAATATATGGCACTAGATACTAAATAATATAAAAAACATCACAAACTTGAGTAAAAGGTAAATTCATTAATAAAAATAAACTTATCGTAAGCATTAAGGATGTAGAAATGATGAAAGATAACCATTAAAAAAATTAATTCCACATTATATAAACCCTATGAGACCATACCTCCTTTGATATAACAATCCAATGATGATAATAATCTAGAAGAGCTTGTGAAAAAAACATTATACCCTTTACCTTAACTTTTTCTAGAAAAACAATGTCTACCTACACCTAAAGGCATAGGTAGGGTGTGAGAAACAAATCCTACTAGGATAACACCATGAATCTATTTAATAATTTTATAGAATTAAAACCAATAAGTCAAGTTTGAAAAATAATTTATCAAAACTAAAACAGATTTAAAACCACCACCAATAATGAATTTGTATTAAGCTTCCCAACAAAGATGTCATGGTCAAGGCCAAACAAAATGAAAAAGTTAGGGGGGCCTAATGTTGGGGATTCCAATCTGGTCTCCCCTAATTAGGTTAATCCTCTTAGCTTTAAAATGATGAAAATTCACAAAAATAGACACACTAGTCCCTTGAGTTTCCTCCACCATCGATGCGAAGTAATCTGCCGCCATATTACCCTCCTGCCTCATATGATTCACTTGAATCCCCTTGTTTTCCATCTTCTACCATGCCCTCCTGATAATATAAGACATGTCCAAAAGAGATGAAATATTACCCTGCAAGAAATCAAGAATTACCTTAGAATTAGTCTCTATTATGTTGATATTCAGTCCCCTCAGCTCATAGATACTAATTCCAGACCATAAGGACTTAGCCACCGCCTTTATAGAGCTACCTTTTCCATAGAAGGCCGCAAAAGCAAACACAACCTCCCCTATGGGAACTAGGACAACTCCACCGGCCCTCAAAAATCCAGACAATCAAGAACCATCAATGTTTAACTTCAGACCCCTACCGGGAAGAGACCAACATATCCATTTACCTCTTCCCACAAAATCAGAATGTTGAACAGCATCCTTCCGTATCTCTAGAATGCGAAAAAAACGAGCCATATTCCAATTTTTAATGCCAAAAACCAGATCAACCAACAAACATTTAATCCTCACTGCAATAGATTCCCATGGACATCTCATACCCTTAAATCCGGTTCTATTCTGGACCAACCAAATACACCTCCAGCCTATATTCAGAATCACAGATCTGGACATATTTTACGGACTCTCTCTAGTAGCTCCATGGAACCATTGTTCGAGGAAAGGAACATACATTATGTTAGGCATCATAAAACTAGGGATTTCACCAAAGAATCCCCACACTACCCTGGACCAATCACTCTCAAAAAACAGGTGACGTGAGCTCTCCTCCTTATAAACCATGTAGTTGTGACATTTAGAAACCATGTTAATACCTATCCTTTTTACATTCTCATCTGTGGACAAGGATTGATTCCTTATTCTACATAAATGGAAATTAAATTTGATTGGTATTTTTTCACACCAAACCATGCTATTATGTAGATCCTGATAACTTTGAGTAGTTTAGATTCGAAAAAAATCATTCATCTTGAACTAACTAGAATTACAAGATAGGAAAACACATCTATCTAGATCTAAATTCAGCTCAATAAGATCAAAGATTTCCTTCTTATCTTTGTCCAAAATAGCATCAATAATGGATGGATAATTACTGGCCACTTTAAAAGTTGTCATGGGAGCATGAAAACCAGAAAATCCTAGGGTAAGTCCCACCTAATTGGAGTTCCAAAAAGAAACATCCTCCTACCAATAATCCATCTGGAATGGTTCTTAATGCATTGAATCAGATCCTGAACTAATAGCCACAAGGCAGAACCATGAGAAGCTTAGTTTTCAAACACAATCTTCCCCAAAATGGTCCTCATTTCCACCACTTCCCATTTAATCCTTTCATACATGCCATAAATAACACCATCATGACTTCTCACATTGATACCACCCTCATTGATCGACCTTTCCAGCTTACTCCATGAAGCCTAATGTCTTTTCCCCTACTCCTGAGCATCCCAAATAAAACTAGCCAACACGTTATCAATGGCTGAAATGACTCCCTTAGGAATATTAAAACCCAAAAGAGAATGAATAGGGATGTCCCCCAAAACACTATTAATCATCATTATGCGACCCCCAAAGATAAAAAGTGATTCTTCCAATTCAACACATGGATGTCAATTTTATTCGAAATTCCATCAAAGTCACAAATCCGAACACGACCAAGGGTTATAGGTGATCCAAGATACAACTTTTAAAACATTACAATTAAAATAATTCAATTGAAATATATTTGGGTTTTTATTATAAATAGAACCTCTTTCCAAAACATTTCACATTATATCTCAAACAAACGAATACTTTCCACACCAAAACATGCTCAATAGTCCTAAACAAGGAATAAACATGATCACAAGTACCCAAATTATTACATAAAAAAGTAATCGAAATGGGAATAAGAATAAATGTAAGCTTCATAATTTTTAACAAAAATAGGTTTAACATAAACTTATGGGTATGAAATAATCATAAAATTCATAATAATACATAGGGAAGAGCAAAAAACATAGAATATTTACAAATGGAAATAACATCATACATATGTAAAATTAGATAAACATAAGTGTGAACTACAGGATCTAATAATATGGTTATATTATGAATTAATATAAAATAAGTTTCTTGGATATATACACAAGTATAAAAAAATTTAATCCCTCAAAATATTCCCTGGTACTAACTCCCAAGAGGTCCCTTGGCCTCTTGGCCAATATAATGGAAACTCACTCAGCCTTCCACCCAAAAGGCTCTCTTAGTCCATTGGAAAATTATATATAATTTATCCTAGTCTTACTATCCAGATTATCTCTTATTACCTTGTAAAAACTACTCTAGATACTCCATGACATTTTCTAGGGTCCAAATATTTAAGTCACTATACACACAACCAAAGTTTCACATGTGCTGCTCAATTCAAAATACATAAATATTTACAAAAAGTGTCATATATATAATCCATTTCAAAATAAAATTTCAAAATAAATATTTATCATTCTAAAATAACAGCTTCCTAAATATAAAACATGCACATTTAAAATAAAATTTCTTCCTTAAAGAAAACCCATTTTTCAAATCCCACTCTAAATTACATTTAAAGCCATAAAAAATTCTCCTCGCAACATCCATTATAAAAATATGATTTATAAAAACATAATTCAAAAAACATATCAATCAATTAACTATATAGAACCCTAAAATTAAAACCCCTTTAATGATATCATTTTAAAGCACAGAACAACCTTTAGCCATTTTGAAACACTTGGGTCGTATTAAGCCAACCCCCTTTCGAAAGGTCGATTTAAGCATAAAATTTACTATATAAATAATTAATCACAAAAAATATGGATAAATAGAAATACATAAATAATTAAAATTAAAATTTAGGAAATAAAAACTAATGGAAACTATTAATAAAAGCTTATCCAAGGAAAACCCCTTAAATTGAGACACATACCTTGTAATCATTCTGAAAATTCTCTCATTTGATGAAAAAACTAGATCTCGGGAATATGGGTCCTAAAAAACCTAATATAGAAGGGAAAAAACCAAATACCCCATTAAAACCCTTATATTTATATAACACAACATCTTGGTTTAACATTATCCTAGGACATGGAACAACAAGACAGGGGAATGGGAAATTAGAAGATAAATAAAAAATGATGGGATTACATCAAGCCATACCATTAAGAGGTCAAGGGGAATCCAACATGGATCTATTATGATTATAATTCAATCCCAATAGGAGGTATTATTTCATGGTGAAGGATAAATAGGGGTGATCGACTTAAATTCCCTTAAGGAAAAATGTGAAATTTCAAAAAAATTAATGACCTTGAAAACTGTCTTGATTTGGTCGAGCTTTTTGAAAAACTATAAACCAAATATGAGGGATTCAATATATCCCCAAAACTAATGCATAATAATAACTCATAAATCTCATATGACTTTAAATCCAATTTTTAAGATGTTAAAATTAGTTTTTCCCCCAAATTATCACCCTTCCTTGATAAATTCCACTGTTAGAAAAAATGTGTGCTATATGTGAACTAGGGTCTACTTTTTCAAAAAAAAAAGGTTTTAAAAACTCAACACCAATTAACCACATTAAAAAACAATGATAAATAGATACCAATCATTTACATTCTAGGGACCCAATAGGCGACTCATCCATTAGATATGAGTCTTTAATAACCATTTTTCAAAAATGTTTTATATTTTTATTCTTTGAGTAGATCTCCCAAAATTCATGCCTTATATGATCCCAAGGGAGACATATTATACTATTAAACCTAGAATAAAAAACCTCAAGAACTAAAATAATATTAGTAGAACCTACAATTATTATTCTACAAAATTGTAGTGCCACTCTTGGAATATCCACTTGTTTTTTTCACAAAACTCTTCTTAAGCATTGGTTTAGAGTAAAATTGGTAATTATGGACATTATCAACTAACTTAACCATAGTATTAGTCTTAATATAGTTTTTATCTACCAATATTTTCCTTTATTTTCATTAAAACGATGTTCTAACTACTAATATATATTTAAAATTTTTAGAAACAACAAATATTGATTTTAACTCTCTTGCTGAATAAGATTTTTCAACACCCTATGATGACACATCATTCACTTAAAAATAATTATCAAAGCCACTCCCCATAAACCTATAGGTCTTACCACACTTATGAAACCTTGATGTATTTTGGTTAAGAATTTATTCTTGACTTGTTACCTTCTTCTCAAATTCTTTTATAATTCTCTCATTCTCATCCAGTTTCACCTTGAAATGATCGATCACCTCAATATAACCATTTTATTTAATATAACTGTCATATTCATATTTATTTAACATTACATATCTTATAAAGATATTTTAAATCATTATTTGGTGGAGGTTTTATTTCCAAACATGCTTCAAATTTTATTTTCAAAATTTTTACTATATAAGTCATATCTCCTCCTTCATCGCTACTTAATTTGTACTACTTTTTCAAAACTGGTTTAAATAATTTTTCATCATTTCTAGTATACTATTTTTTGAATACCTACAAGAGGAATAACAACCTTATTCCTCCTTATATAGTATGCTTGTGTTATTACTTATTTGTATTTTATTTCCACTATCATCTGATGATGAGACTAGAGAACAAACATACATAAATATTACATTATTTTATAAACTAAAAAAATATAATACATAATAATGAAAACAAAAGAACAAAAAATGTTTATTATATTTGGATGATAGATATATATTGATGCAATTTCATGAAATAAATTAAACATCTCTGATGATGTTTTCCTCTCATGGAACCCTTCTTCGACATATCCTACTTAAAACAATTCTTTATAACCTAGGGAAAATGAAAACATAAGAAAGGATGAGACGAGATGAACAGTAAGGGTAAACATGATATATTTAAATTAATGATTACATGAAATCATAATATAATCATATAGATATAACATCGTTATTGTAACATAGTAATTTCATATATAAAATTTCATAGATCATAAATGATGAGTCTATGCATAAATCCATATCATTTAAAAAGACATAAGTCATAAAAGTGGGGAATCAACAATATTAAATCATTCTCTATAATATCATAACATAGTTATAAGAATTTTTCAAATAATTGTTACAAAATATTTCAAATATAAAAGCATTTTAGTATTGAAGGGTCACTTCCAGGGACATTATCAACTAGTGGGAAATCCCCATAATTGATTTGGTTCACTCCCCAACCACTTCCCTTCCCTATAATATATTAACTCTAAATAATCATCATAATATATCATGATATATCAATTTTTACCTAATTCAATTTATGGATTTAATGTAACCAGTAATAAAATAATGAAACCCATGGATATTTGTGCCATAAGATCATAAAACAATTCATCAATTCATCATATCATGATCCATGGAAAATAAATGGGTCACAAAAATATTTAAACATCACATGATAAATATTCATCCAAAGAAATAACATTGTTATAATAATTAGATAATATCCCTAGTGAAGCATAAGAAACATCTATGGAAGTTAAAATATATGAAAGATACCATTAAAATAACATTTTAACATTTCTTTTAAAAATTGATAATAAGGTATTAGATGATTATATATATGATGCATCTAGTGGAGAAAAGTATTGAGACACATTTTTTGATATAAATAAGTTTATATTCCATTTTATGTTGATTATAATTTATTCTTTTCTTGATTACATTATATTCCTGTATATATAAATTAAGGAATTTATAATTTTTTTTTCAACATTGAAAACTGTTTTTATTTTTTTTATATTAATTAGGATAATATGTTTTTAAATATTTTCTATAAAACTTTTAGAGTTACCCTAATTTGTTTTAGAGGATATCCAAAATATGTTTTGGGTATATTTTTACAAGTTGTCACATATGATTTAATAATTGATGAAAATAAATAATATCTTTTCCAAAAAGTATACTAGGAGATATTTAAAAATATTTTTTTAAATGGTTTATCAAGTTATTGAAAAATATTTACATTTTTATAATGTAAAATAAGTATTTGAGACCTTTAAAAAAATTGAGAGAGTGTTAAAAATATAAATTAAATTTTAAACGGTCAGAAGGTGGTCTTAATAATGTTGTTTTTTGTGATGGAGTAAACTATGAAATAATGAATGTTAAAAAATCAGTTTTAAATAAATATAGGAATAATAAATATATAATACTTCATGCTAACTATTTTTCGTCAAAATTAATTCAATAATAATCAATTAAATGTTATAATATAATATTTAAGGAGTTACAAATTATTTATATATAGTGACAGGTGATTTGAGGAAAAAATCCAAGGAGTTGTAAAATGTTTATAATGTTCACATTTATTATAAAATTATTTTTGAAATGTTTATATCCTTATAGTGTGTCCTTTATTCTTATAAAAATTTGTTGAATAATACAAGGCAGTGAAACCTAATTCTTTGCATAAGAAAGACCAGGTAAAATATCTATTTATCTCTTATTTATCTTTATCCATTAATACAAATTTTCTAAAAGATTTTGGATAAAGTGGTTTCATTCTTAAGATTTTTTTAGTTTCAAAATAACAGTGTACGTCCTAGTAAAAAGGAGTCTATTAGATTATTCTTAGCGATCCCAATCAATATCTTTTATAGAATCCTTTACAATACAAATCCTAATTGAAAAATTCAGTCCTTTTTTATTTTATTCACTCCAAATATAAATAAAAAGAGATAAATAAATATACTATTCTAATTGATTATTTCTTCCATATTTAGATTAGGGGTTTCCCCTATTAATCTCTTCTTCAAAATCATAAGAATGTAGTTTTTTCATGATATTATCATTGATATTAATTCAATTTTTGTTGCGAACAAAAAATATGTGTGAAAAAATTTGAAATTTCCAAATATGTCATATTTGAGAGATAATAATTCCAAATTAGACATCATATTGGAGGATAATTAAGTACCTTAGAATTAGTTTTGGTCATAACATTCAATTTAGACTATATTTCATGCTTGAAACTATTATGTTTTCCATATGGAAAATTAATAAAGGAGATATTTATACTTGTACTAGTAATATATTATTTACATTCTTAAAGGTTATGTCATAATTTAATTATTAGGTGGGTGAAATAATTTTTTAGAAATATATAATATTAATTGAATAATAATTTTACCCCCTTTCTATTTATATTTAATTATACTTGAATAAAAAAACTCTTGTGAAGTGAGTTATCACCCACTCAGTTCTGTGGACTAATCTCTTATTTTGAGTGTTGAACCTTGTGAAATCTATTAATGTTCATATTTATTTTGGTTGGTTTGGTTTATTTTATTAGGAAAACTAGAAGAGAGAAAATTTGGTATCATATTTATTTAACATAACATGATTTTAGTGATCTTTTTGAGTTAATGTTTTTTAAAATGTATATATACCACATATTAACCCCCTCTCAAGGTTTATCGATTGCTTTGGCTATTTAAAATAAAATTAATACCCTAACTTGAATTAATTTACTATGAATTAATACATAAATATCATTAAAAAGTAACTAATAAGATCATCCTTGTTCAATTTAGTATATATTAGATAAGTAGTTTAAATATTGGTATTTTGGTTAGATTGGTGGCTTTAAATGATAATATATTTTAGATTATTTTGAGTTATTTTAGTGGATAAGGTTAGGAAAACTACTTTAGTTTTATTTTTTAATAAATAACCTATTTGATTCATTAATCATTATATATTTATTTTATTATTTTTATTTATATTATATGATAGGAACTTATAAAAGTTGTATGCTAAGAAATTATTTAAAATTTGACATGTATTTTTTTCTCATTATGTTCTATTTATTTATTGTATACTAATATTGGAATAGTATTATATATATATATACATTTATAGTAATTTTCTCATATTGGGATATCTGAGAGTGGTCCATGAAGGAATATTTTCCCTACCAATCCTATTTTTGACCTTTTATGCTAACTTTCATGTAACACCCGAGACTTTTATGTTATATAAATCATCAAAGAAATATTTTCTAGACACAACACTTTCTTGGCTTGCTTTACACGAAATCGCGACCTTCCTCGATAGCTTGCGTCGTACGCAATACCGAGTTTCACTAAACAACGATATGCTATTAAAATATTATTGAAACTAGCCATTATGAATAGTAATAACCACTTTTTGAAATTTTATAAATTTTATTTTTCAAAATGGACTTCGTTTTTGGATTCGGAATATCAAACTTAGCCTAGGGTGAAATTTTGGTATTTTTCTGAAAACTTTCAATTTTTGATGAATAGTGAAACCACTAAGTGGTAGTTAAAAAAAATGAATTTTTCATAAAACATAATTTTACCGCTTCTGTGAGTGGAATTTAGAAAATCTGAGAGGCACGGTTAATATCAAGGACTAAAATGTGGTTCAATGAGATGAAAATAATTTTTGGTGAATAGTAACTTTTTTCTTTTTTTACCACGGTTAAAAGTAAATAGGGAAATTAAGGGTAAAGATAATATTATTATTACCCTAACAGATGTCCTAATTCTATTGGATAAGTGTAATTCGACCAAAAACAAACTTAGGAATAAAATATGACCATTTAGGCCCACATGGATTAGATTATGACATTTATTATTAATTTATTTAAAGAAGGGTTAAAATAGTTGAAATCAAATTTGAATAAGTAAATAATTTTTAATATGGGGTTATACATAAGATAATGTCTACTATAAATATTACATAGAAAGCTAAAACTATTTCCTACATAATGGTATTTTATTTGTAATTTTTAGACATTAAATAATTTAATTCATTTATGACACAAAGATGATGCAGTAATTATCTTATTAATGAAATATTGACATAATTAATGTTATAAACACAAAAATAAATGTAATTTGAGGCTTTTTATGAATTCCACTAATTTTCTAGGTTAATATGATATGTTAGTATTGATTTAATTAACTTGGTTTGAACTAATAAATCTGTTATGAGTTTCACAAAAATCAATTATTAAATAGTGTAAAAATTGACATAAAATAGTTTTTAAAACAAATATTATATTAGTAATTGTAAGTTTATTCCTAAAAATCTAATGTTCGGCCAAATGACTTTGATAAGGTTATATATATTAATAATAAACAACTTGGGTTCGTTTGGCTGCTTATAGTAAATTTATTAACCTTATAGTATAAGAACACAAGAAGACACGGTAAAAGTAAACTTATTTAACTTAATGTTAAATCTAAATGATAAAGTTAAAATAGGAACCTAAACTTGTCTAAATTATATTGGATGAGAGGATTTTGACCCATTCCCACGTTAGCTTCGAAATATATCAATTTGGAGCTATTTAAAACCGAACTTGACTTCATAATAAAATAATATTTTTAGTTTTCTCAAAGGTACCCCTCTCCTCCCTTATAAAAGGGAACCTCCTCCCCCTCTTCCTCACACCACATTGAGCCTTTAAGCTCGGCCAACCCCTGTCAATTCCTCCTACCCACTTCCCTAGAGACATCATAGAGGTTCTGTTCTTCTTCAAAGACCAATTTTAGTGCCCTAAAAGAAGGTCTCAAAGAAGCACTTCAAAGAAGAGGTAATGTCCGTTACCGATTCTTTCATCTTTATTTCTTCTTCCACTTCTTCTTCTTTAGTTGTTTCATTATAAAGTAATAAAATCAGTATAATTCATATAATGATATGTTATTATAACTATGAAACAAACCTATTTCACTATCTATCCATCCTACGGAAAAAGAAATCACCGCGCGTGCGTACGTACAGAATACCGTCTCCACGCCATGGTTTAATCTATTTTCCACCCCACCTTACTTGGATGGATATAATGGTGTAAATAATGAATATATATGACTATTATAAACTGATACTGATTCTGAAATAGTATACCTACACTCCAATACAATTCCACGATCATAGTAATGATATCATCACTCGTGCGTATGTACAGAATACCATCTCCACGATGTGATGCGACTCGTTCTACATGATCTTCATTTCATAATGATTATATAAACGAATTTAATGAATGAATATGATATATATTACACTAATAACATTCTGTAAATGAGGTATCTATAACCTAAAAAGAAGAATAAGAATTTATTCGACAAGACACGCATAAGAACAAAAAGTTATAAACACCCGAATAACAAGTAGCAATGAAATATTACTACTAAGAAGCTAAGAATATGACTATATAAGATATCATAAAAATAAGTATGATTCTGGAACAAGTCAATAACATTATTTAAATCATTATACAGGAGTTTCGGACACTTACGAAGAAAAACGAACCTAAGGTAAGGAAAATATCACAATCTCATTTTTATCCGAGATTGTTTATACTTTTGCATTTACTGAGGTGTATTTTATCATCCACATCCATGTTTCCTTAATATGTAATATTATTTCCATTCACCTACAATTTTTTAAATCTTATTTTACCCTTCGGTGAGTTTTTAGTAAAAGATATGAAAGGAATCTTTTGTCGTTTTTCGTACGAGATATTTTT
Organism: Viscum album; assembly: GCA_963277665.1. Classification (NCBI taxonomy): domain Eukaryota; kingdom Viridiplantae; phylum Streptophyta; class Magnoliopsida; order Santalales; family Viscaceae; genus Viscum; species Viscum album. The sequence continues at coordinate 560,330,163 of OY728119.1, forward strand.
TTTTGACTTTTCCGACAAAAGTACGAGAAGAATGTTTTTTTAACTTATATGACATGAATGGATTTTTGAAACATTATTTCCAAGAAGCTTACTTTATTAGTTTTCAAGTTTATTTTTAATCAAATTCTTCTAGTTTAATGTTTTATGACATGTTAAGAAAGGAAAAATGTTTTTGAAGAAGAAAGGATATTTTCCTCAAGAATGGAGTTCAAGTGTTTTATCAAAATTGTTTTCCCTATAAGATAATAAAGGGTTCTATTTTTATCCCTATTATAACATTGATTTGATTATGTTGTGATGGAATTTTTTTTATGAATTCCTTTATCTTATATGAATTGTTTTATGATGTCATGATGTTTAAGATTCCCATTTGTATTACATGGGTTATGCAATGATGTATGATTTATGATTTTGTGGCACACATAAGAATGGTATCATTATGAGATGGGTGGGACCTATATCTCCCTCCAATGAATTGGGTAAAGATTTTATATCTCATGAGATAGACATGGCTGTAACGGTAGGTTATACCGGTTCAGTGAAATAGGACTGAAACGAGGGTGACTCGGTTCAGAAATGGACTTTGTCCACTAAGATAGTCTTAGAAATGAGTCTTGACTAATAAGATATGATTCTATATGATTATGTGTGTATGCCACAAAGTTTCATGTTTTAAGTTATGATTATTGTGATTACCTTTCACTGCCATGTTTTATCCCATGTTATGAAATTATGATCTCTTTTGCAGGTTAAGATTTCCAAAAGTTATGTGCTTATGTATATGTTGTGAGTGATATTTCTTTTGTTTACCCTTACTGAGCATTTGAGCTCACCCTTTTGTATGTTTTCTTTCCCCAGGTCAGGAAGAAGTTTATTAAGTAAGATATTCCAAAAGGGACTATAGATATGATGAAATAAATGGGAGACAGTGTAGACGCTTTATGAACCAGTTGTTTACATTTCCCATTTTCTAAAGACACTATACCTATACGGTCCTTTAGTGGTTTTGTTATATTTTGTAATAAGTATGCTTCAATTTTGAAGTATTAACAATGTATGTAAAGTATGGGTCATTATAGTTGGTATTAGAGGAAAGGTATAGTCAACCTTTGGAAACTAGGATGTGAAAGCCTTAGTAAGAACCCTAAGGATAAGTCTAAGCATAGAACACAATATTAGTGTTTTAGAAATGGCCATGAATAACCTAGGATAAGACCTTAAGTTTGAAATTTTATTCTCGATTATGTGGTTTTCCAATTATAATTAGTGTTGCTCACACTATTCTTCTTGGTTTCAGTCAATGGATGGAACCCGAAGGAACCGTGTTAATGCGGAATGTGACGGGAAATGCAATGATTGTCCCCCTGAGCAACCAAACATTATAGGAGCTGGAATGCAAAATCTTGTAGCCATGCTCACACAACTTTCTCAAGCTATGAATCATGCAGGACTTCCAAACGAGCAAAGGAAGGAGCAACATTCTGTTGAATCCTTCATGAGGAAGCGTCCACCTTCTTTCAGCGGGTCTACTGATCCATTAGTTGCTGAACAATGGATTAGTACTACTGAAAAGATATTTTCAGTTCTTCAATGTTCTGAATATGATAAAGTCATCCTAGCAGTGTATCGTTTGGAAGGAGATGCTGATCAATGGTGGAATCTTATTAAGAATACGAGGCAAAGGGATGAAATTGAGTCCATGGAATGGGACGAGTTCAAGAACTTATTTTTCAATAAGTACTTCACTCATATTCTCCGAACAAAGATGGAGAAAGAATTTCTTGAACTGAAGCAAAAGGATTATGAATCTATTGGTACCTATGAAGCAAATTTTACAAGACTTGCAAGGTACGCTTCTGGTATTATTATCCAACCTGAGAGTAAGATCGATCGATTCTTTAGTGGCTTAAAACCAAGTCTTCGAAGGGAATTAGCCATAAGGGACTTCAATAGCTACGGGGAAATCGTTCGATGTGCTCTCAAAGTTTAGATGGAGATTGGAGTAACCCATCAGTCATATGGGTTTGATAAGAAGAGGAAAATAGAATTCAAAGGAAAATCTAAAGAGCCCACTGAGAAGAAGATGAGATTTACCTTATTCTCAAAGTGTAGAAAGAAACATGGAGGGAGTTGTCTTAAAGGTATAAGTAAATGTTTCAAATGTGGAAAAGAAGGTCATCGGGGATTTGAATGCTGCGATGATGGGAAGAAGATGTTTAATGATGCATACAAAGGAAGGGATACACAGAATGAACCTACTACACTTCAATGTTTCAAGTGCAAGGAGATTGGGAATTATGCCAATCAATGCCCAAATCTAAGGGTTGATGATGATGGTCGACGTCAACAAACTCTTAAGGCTAAAGACAAAGGAAAGTCACATGCAATTTCTATCAGTGATGTGGAGTATGATAACGATGTGGTGAAAGGTACACTTACCATCCAATCTAAATTAGGAAATGTTTTATTTGATTGTGGATCCAACCACTCTTTTATTTCTGAAGAATTTTCTAAGGGTATCACCGTATTACCTCGACAATTAGATGTTGAGTTAGTAGTGACAACACCTAATGGAACAACAGTCGCATCAAAAGTTTATAATTCTTCTCCGATCGAAGTTTGTGGGAAAGTGCTTCCTGAAAATCTTGTGGTCCTTCCTATAGTGGAATTTGATGTGATTCTTGGCATGGATTGGCTTTCTCTACATGGATCTAATATCAATTTCCAAAGAAGGGAAGTCACATTTCATATTCCAGATCAATCTATGATCGTCTATCAATGAAAGGATGAACATAACCTTCCAGTGGAAATTTCTTCCATATTATGGGTCTTGATTCCACTAAATGAAGGTTACTAATCTCAAATGGTTAGTGAGAAACCCACGATTAAGAATATGCCCATTGTATGGGAGTTTGATGATGTCTTTCCGGAGGAATTACCGTGACTTCCACCAAATCGTGAAGTTGATTTCTCAATAGAACTCGTACCGGGTGCTTTGCCTATTTCAAAGACAGCTTATAGAATGGTCCCAATTGAGTTGCAGGAATTGAAGAAGCAACTCCAAGAGAATCTTGATAAGGTATTCATATGCCCTAGTGCGTCACCTTGGGGAGCACCTGTTCTATTTGTTAAGAAGAAAGATGGATCAATGAGACTCTGCATTGATTATCGAGAACTTAACAAGATCACTATCAAGAACAAATATCCTCTCCCACGCATTGATGACTTATTTGACCAACTACGAGGAGCTCAATACTTTTCCAAGATTGATCATCATTCAGGGTATCATCAATTAAGGGTCAAAAGGGAGGATATACCAAAGACGGCTTTCCGTACAAGGTATGGACACTATGGATTTATAGTGATGCCATTTGGTCTTACTAATGCCCCTGCTATCTTCATGGATATGATGAATAGAATCTTTAGAGACTATCATGATCAATTTGTGGTAGTCTTTATAGACGATATTTTTGTCTATTCAAAGATCAAGGAAGAACATGAAGATCACTTGATAATTATATTGAAGACCCTGAGAAAGGAGAATCTTTATGCCAAATTTACCAAGTGTGAATTTTGGCTTCAAAAAGTTGCATTTTTGGGTCACATAATCTCAAAAGAGGGGATATCTGTGGATCCAGCAAAAACAGAGGTTATCGAAAGATGGTCGAGATCAACAACAGTAACTGAGATCCAACGTTTTCTTGGTTTGGATGGATATTATCGACGTTTTGTGAAAGATTTTTCACGATTATCTAATCCACTCACCAAGTTGACTCAGAAAGGTGTTAAGTTTGTCTGGACGGAAGAATGTGAAGAGAATTTCAAGTACTTGAAAAGAAGGTTATCCAGTGCACCTGTGCTCACACTTCCTTGTAGTGGTGAAATGTTTGTGATCTTTAGTGATGCATCCAAGAAGGGATTGGGGTGTGTTCTTATGCAAAATGATATGGTGATAGCTTATGCCTCATGACAGTTGAAAATCCATGAGCCAAATTACCCAACACATTATTTGGACTTAGCTGCGGTAATCTTTGCATTAAAGATTTGTAGGCATTACCTTTATGGTGAAAGGTGTGATATTTATACTAATCATAAAAGTTTAAAGTATATTTTCACAGAAAAGGATCTGAATATGCATCAATGAAGATGGTTGGAGCTGATTAAGGATTACGACTGCTCAATCCATTACCACCCTGGGAAAGAAAACAAGGTGGCAGATGCATTAAGTCGACAAGACCATGCTAGTTTATCCATGATGAGGATCACAAAAGATCCAATATTTATGGATTTACAAAGTATGGTTCTTGGAATTATAATGGAAGGGGAAAAATCTTATCTTTCTCAAATGAATGTTCAACCATCTATACATGTGAAGATTAAAGAGGCACATAAAGAAGATGTCGAGTTACAAAAGAAGGTGAGAAACATTCCTGAATTCAACCTTGATTATGATGGGATAATAAAGTTCAGGAATCAGGTTTGTGTTCCTCCCATCCCGGGATTAAAGAAGGAGCTGCTGGATGAGGCTCATAGTTCTTCATTCTCTATTCATCCTGGAAGCACGAAGATGTATAGGGACCTGAAAGAGTACTTCTGGTGGGATGGCATGAAAAGAGATGTTGCTGAATATGTCTCTCGATGCTTGGTTTGTCAACAAGTTAAAGCTTAAAGACAGAAGTCTAAGGGGATGTTACAACCATTACCCATACCCGAATGGAAATGGGAAAACATCACTATGGACTTTGTCACAGGACTTCCTAAAACATCCAAAGGCAATAATGCTATCTGGGTCATAGTTGATCATCTTACAAAGTCTGCACACTTCATTGCTATTAGAGAGGATTTATCTCTGGATCAGCTTTCCAGGATATATGTAAAGGAAGTGGTAAGATTGCATGGAGTACCACATTATATTATATCCGATCGGGATCTGAGATTTACCTCGATGTTCTGGCGAAGTCTTCAGCATACTCTGGATACAGAGTTGAGTTTCACCACTGCATATCATCCTCAGACAGACGGTCAGTCTGAGAGAACAATTCAAACCCTAGAAGATATGTTTAGAGCTTGCTCTATGGATTTAAAAGGTGGTTGGGATCAACACCTACATTTGGTGGAATTTTCTTATAATAATATCTTTCACTCCAGTATTCAGATGGCTCCTTATGAAGCTCTCTATGGAAAGAAATGCATGACTCCAACTTGCTGGATGAAGTTGGGGAAAGAAAGCTATTAGGACCTGATATCGTTGATGAAATGGCAGAAAAGGTCAGATCTATTCAACAACACATAAGAGAAGCTCAGAGTCGATAGAAAAGTAATGCCGACAACCGAAGAAAAGACCTAGAATTTGAAGTGGGTGATAAAGTGTTCTTACGAATATCTCCCTGGAAGAGGGTTATGAGATTTGGAAAGAAGGGGAAGTTGAGCCCTAGATATATCGGTCCTTTCGAAATACTGGATCGTGTTGGGAAGGTAGCTTACCAATTGGCACTTCCACCGAATCTCTCTCAAGATCACGATGTGTTCCATGTATCTCTCCTGAGAAAGTACATACCTGATCCTTCACATGTAGTCAGCTCAGAAGTTATACCGCTGGAGCAAGATCTTTCTTATGAAGAACAACCGATAGAGATTCTGGATCATAGCGAAAAAGTCCTACGAAACAAGAACACTCGATTGGTGAAAGTTTTATGGAGGAACAACCAATTAGAAGAAGCTATATGGGAGCTTGAGGATATGATGAGGGAGAGGTATCCTCATCTGTTTGTTACAAAGTGACGAATTTTGAGGGTGAAATTCATTTTAAGGGGGGTAGAATGTAACACCCGAGACTTTTATGTTATATAAATCATTAAATGAATATTTTCTAGACACAACACTTTCTTGGGTTGCTTTACACAAAATCACGACCTTCCTCGACAGCTTGCATCGTACGCAATACTGAGTTTCACTAAACAACGATATGCTATTAAAATATTATTAAAACTAGCCGTTATGAATATTAATAACCACTTTTTGAAATTTTATAAATTTTATTTTTCGAAATGGACATCATTTTTGGATTCGGGAAATCGAAATTAGCCTAGGGTAAAATTTTGGTATTTTTCTGAAAACTTTCAATTTTTGATGAATAGTGAAACCACTAAGTGGTAGTTAAAAAAACTTCATTTTTCATAAAACATTATTTTACCGCTCCTGTGAGTGTAATTTCAAAAATCCAAGAGACACGGTTAATATCAAGGACTAAAATGTGGATCAATGAGATGAAAATAATTTTTGGTGAATAGTATCTTTTTACTTTTTTTACCACAATTAAAAGTAAATAGGGTAATTAAGGGTAAAGATGATATTATTATTACCCTAACACATGTCCTATTTCTATTGGATAAGTGTAATTAGACCAAAAACAAACTTAGGAATAAGATATTACCATTTAGGCCCACTTGGATTAGATTAGGACATTTATTATTAATTTATTTAAAGAAGGTTTAAAATAGTTAAAATCAAAGTGGAATAAGTAAATAATTTTTAATATGGGGTTATGCATAAGATAAATTCGACTATAAATATTCATTAGAAAGATAAAACGATTTACTACATAATGGTATTTTATTTTCAATTTTAGACATTAAATAATTTAATTTATTTATGACACAAAGATGATGCAGTAATTTTCTTATTTATGAAATATTGACATAATTAATGTTATAAACACCAAAATAAATGTAATTTGAGACTTTTTATGAATTCCAATAATTTTCTAGGTCAATATGACATGTTATTATTGATTTAATTAACTTTGTTCGAACTAATGATTCTTTTATGATTTTCACAAAAATCAATTATTAAATAGTGTCAAAATTGACATAAAATAGTTTTTAAAACAAATATTATATTAGTAATTGTTATTTTATTCCTAAAAATCTAATGATCGGCCAAATGAATTATATAAGGTTATATATATTAATAATAAATAACTTGGGGTTTGTTTGGCTGCTTAATGTATGTTTATTAACCTTATAGTATAAGAACACAAGAAGACACGGTAAAAGTAAACTTATTTAACTTAATGTTAAATCTAAATGATAAGGTTAAAATAGGAACCTAAACTTGTCTAAATTCTATTGTATGAGATTCCTTCGACCCATCCCCACCTTATCTTCGAAATATATCAATTTGGAGCTATTTAAAACCGAACTTGACTTTATAATAAAATAATATTTTTAGTTTTCCCAAAGGTACCCCTCTCCTCCCTTATAAAAGTGCACCTCCTCCCCCTCTTCCTCACACCACTTTGAGCCTTCAAGCTCGGCCAACACCTGACAATTACTCCTATCCACTTCCCTAGAGACATCCTAGAGGTTCTGGTCTTCTTCAAAGACCAACTTTAGTGCCCTAAAAGAAGGTCTCAAAGAAGTACATCGAAGAAGAGGTAATGTCCGTTACCGATTCTTTCATCTTTATTTCTTCTTCCACTTCTTCTTCTTTAGATGTTTCATTATGAAGTAATAACATCAGTATCACTCATATACTGATATGTTATTATAAGTATGAAACAACCCTATTTCTCTATCTATCCATCCTACGGAAAAATAAATCACCGCGCGTGCGTACGTACGAAATACCATCTCCACGCCGTGGTGTAATCTATTTTCCACCACCACCATACTTGGATGGGTATAATGGTGTAAATAATGACTATATATGACTATTATAAAGTGATATTGATTCTGAAATAGTATACCTACACTCCATTACAATTCCACGATCATAGGAACGATATCATCACTCGTGTGTACGTACGGAATACCGTCTCCACGATGTGATGCGACTCGTTCTACATGATATTCATTTCATAATGATTATATAAATGAATTGAATGAATGAATATGATATATATTACACTAATACCATTCTGGAAATGAGGTATCTATAACCTAAAGAGAAGAATATGAATTTATTCAATAAGACACGTATAAGAACAAAAAGTTATAAACACCCGAATAACAAGTAGCAATGAAATATTACTACTAAGAAGCTATGAATATGACCATATATGATATCATAAAAATAATTATGTTTCTGGAATAAGTCAATAACATTATTTAAATCATTATACAGGAGTTTCAGACACTTACGAAGCAAAACGGACCTAAGGTAAGGAAAATATCACAATCTCATTTTTATCCGAGATTGTTTATACTTTGGCATTTACTGGGGTGTATTTTATCATCCACATCCACATTTCCTTAATATGTAATATTATTTCCATTCACCTACATTTTTTTAAATCCTATTTTACCCTTCGATGAGTTTTTAGTAAAAGATATGAAAGGAATCTTTTGTCGTTTTTCGTATGAGGTATTTTTTTTGACTTTTCCGACAAAAGTATGAGAAGAATGTTTTTTTAACTTATAAGAAATGAATGGATTTTTAAAACATTATTTCCAAGAAGCTTCATTTCTTATTTTTCAAGTTTATTTTTAATCAACTTCTTCTAGTTTAAAGTTGTATGACATGTTAAGAAAGGAAAAATGTTTTTGAAGAAGAAAGGATATTTTCCTCAAGAATGGAGTTCAAGTGTTTTTTCAATATTATTTTCCATATAAGATAATAAAGGGTTCTGTTTTTATCGCTATTATTACATTGATTTGATATGTTGTGATGGTATTATTTTTATGAATTCTTTTATCTTATAAGAATTGTTTTATGATGTCATGATGTTTAAGATTCCCATTTGTATTACATGGGTTATGAAATGATGTATGATTTATGATTTTTTGGCACACATAAGAATGGTATCATTATGAGATGGGTGGGACCTATATCTCTCTCCAATGCATTAGGTAATTTTTTTTATATCTCATGAGATAGAAATTGCTGGAATGGTAGGTTATACTGGTTCAGTGAAACATGACTGAAACGAGGGTGACTCGGTTCAGAAATGGACTTTGTCCACTAAGATAGTCTTGGCAATGAGTCTTGACTAATAAGATATGATTCTCTATGATTATGTTTGTATGCCACAAAGTTTCATGTTTTATGTTATTATTATTGTGATTACATTTCACTACCATGTTTTATCCCATGTTATGAAATTATGATCTCTTTTGCAGGTTAAGATTTCCAAAAGTTATGTGCTTATGTATATGATGTGATTGATATTTATTTTGTTTACCCTTACTGAGCATTTGAGCTCACCCTTTTGTATGTTTTCTTTCCCCAGGTCAGGAAGAAGGTTATTAAGTAAGATATGCCAAAAGGGATTATAGATATGATGAAATAAATGGGAGACAATGTAGACACTTTATTAACTAGTTGTTTATGTTTCCCAGTTTCTAAAGACACTATACCTATACGGTCCTTTTGTGGTTTTATTATATGTTGTAATAAGTATGCTTCAATTTTAAAGTATTAACAATGTATGTAATGTATGGGTCGTTATATTGTAGCCTCTAACATCTATCAAAATGTGATTGCGATTATATGGTGATACGGGTATGGAATTAGGGTGTTTACCAGTATATTACATAAAATTTAACTCCAATTATTTAGTTTAAATAAATTTATTTGAAGGGTGAAAACATAAATATTAACACGTTTTCACAATTCTCACACATATTGTATTCACTCGGTGTAATAAATTTATTCTCCATGTTTATGGAACTCACTTCACCAAGTGGTACTTCATTTGAATACTACAAATAATGTTTCAAATCATATAACATATTGATAATAAGGATGATAATTTTAACACTATGACATGAATATAAATTAAGTAATGCAATAATATCTATCATTGAATAATATAACCCCAAAATGTTTATCTATAAATTATATCAATAAGATGTATAAAGAGAGAAGACAATATTAATCACATAAATATTTCTTCTTCATTTAGTGATATAAAATATTCTATAATATCCTATTACAAGTATCCATTTTTTTAAATATATAACTTCTCATAATCCCCTACATACCCACATAATAATCATTGAAACCATCCATAAAAACCTCAGGTAGAGTATTTGAATGACTCTTTCCAAACTATTTGATGATTGTTTTATTAAATTCATTATTTTTCATGGGCCAATACACATGATTTTTGGATATGACATAATTACTAAAAATTAAAATAATCTATGAAAAAAAATTCTCCTAAAATGAAAAGTTGTGTGACCGTTATTCCAAATTTCCACAAATCATGAAGAAGTAACATAGGTAAATTAAATTTTTTTCCATTCAATTAATCCCTTTTAATTTTTTAGTAATTTATTTTAATTCATGAAACTATTAGTGTCTATAAATCTATGAAATATCTTAAATAATCACACAGAAAATTAATAAATTTCTATAAATATATGAAATAAGTAGAAAAATAAATATCCATATATAAAAAATGAATAATTTTCCAATATATGGAATACTCACTTTTTAATACTTTACTTTAAAAATATTTATTTAACAGATATAACATTAATAAATTTAAAATACATTTTCAGGTATATAACCTTGGAAACTATGTATATAATACATTAATTAAATTTGGAAAACATAAATATAAACATTATTTAATAATTTCAAGAAATAACTAATGTTAGTCCTTCCATGTTCACCTTAATTCAAGTAATTTCCTTGGGACATAAATTAATAGAAGATGGGGAGGATAAAACCTATTGTGGAATAAAAGAGGAAAGTTGACATGAATGATCATCATTGATAATACATGACTTCTTACATGATTTAATAATCATACATACTTGATACGTAATATAAAAATGTGGCTAAAACATGAAATTTTTACATTCATAAGATTATCACTAAGGATTTTCACCTAGGTTTTATAATACATAATTACCAAGTTTATTCACCAAGGTACCATCAAAAATTTAATCTCTAGAGATTAATTTTTAAACGAATGAATTGTAGGGTTATCTGGGTACAATCTTAATATATATTAATTTATATGAGAAGCAATGATCCTAATAAATCAGTTTATCAATAACTTGATGAGAATAAAGAATGTGTTTTATATAAAATCATTGAGTCCATTTGATATTTTATACATGAACGTTAGATCATTTTTAGCTCATAAAAATGGAATGTGGGTTTTACACATATAAATCCCCAATAAATAAATTATCATTACATTTAATTGAATACCCATGGCTAACGAATTGGTTAGGGTATTTTTAATATATGAAAATTTCATGTAGATGATATAAATTCAATATATGAATTTGACAACCTATTGATATACAACATAGATTAAGGAAATAGTATACTGGGAGAGAAGTAAGTTTTCCCAGTGATAAAAAACTATTTTTCCCATAATAGGACAAATAAATAGGGTATGTAAACAATGAAATTCAACACTTAGAAAACACACCAAAAAAGTGGTACTTGTATGGAAAATACAAACTGTAGAATTATCATATCTTGAAAAGTTTCTTTCTATACCTTTAGGAATATTTGTGAGATAAAACAACCTCAAATGCATTGATAATGGATTTTATGTGGTGATTAATGGTGGGATCGGTGGCTATTTAAAGTAAAGAGGGGGGAATTTATAATAATTTATATAAATATGTCTTGGAAGTCTAGATCATAGAAAATGAAAATCCAATGGCATACACATATTTGTTTCCAACAGTTTTTAAAATTTATCTCATTTATGATAATATTTTATTCATTTAGACCCAATATAAAATTTTTTATATCACTTTTGACTTTGAATAGTATATTTTTCTCAAAACATTGTTGGTAAAAGGTTCAATTCCATTTTTAATATTATAATGTAATTTATTGGGTTTGAAACAGATTTAAAAAAACTAAAATACATAATATTAATAAAAACACATATTTTTGGTCATGGATTCTAAATTATTTATTATTAGAACATTATTTCGTCTACATGAAGTCAAAAAACATATTGAAAACACAGAGAAATATTTTTCCTATGCAGAAAAAATATAATATTTTAGAAAATTCTAAAAAAATATTCCAAAACTAATTTTGAAATGTTGACTCTAAATATATTTTTTATTTTATCAAAATAATTTTTTAAATTTTATAATTTAAACATTTAAATTAAAATTTCAAATTTATTAAAAAATAACATTTTTATGATTTAGTCAATTTTTTAGACTTATAAATCTTTCACACGACATTATAAAATTATATTTTTATTATTACTAAAATAAAAATATTTATAACACTATTTAATGAAAACAAATTTTATTTAGAATAATTGAATTATAATAGTTTATGAATTTTCCATAAAATATAATTATGTTTTATTAGTACTCAAAAATCTATTTATCAAATTCATTTTCTATCCATACATGTTATATTAGAGAAAGTGATACTAAAATGGAATTAAGGAAATGAAATTTTATTTACATAAAAGAAGTTACACTTTTATGATACTGAGGTCTATATACATAACCCCTTATTATGCCATAGTATTCCCTAAGTGTAGGTTTTGTGATTTTGGTAGATTCATGGGATGGTTCAGCTTACATTTACCTAGTTGTGATCAACAATAATTTGAACTTCTCCTATATGAGATTTGATTCAATCCTCACTTATTTAACCTCATTTTGGGATTGGTCAAGGGCCAACCCTGGTGTCTCTTCCACACAATCATTTCCAGAAAAATGGGATTCAAAATGAATTACTATTCTAGATGACATAAATTTTTATTCTTTCTACATTAGTTATAATTTTTAATAACCCTTTATAATCATTAATTATAATGGTAATATTATTACTAAGTTCCTACCTCTCAATAGTAATATTTATCAATTGTATTATTAACCAATTTCCATGTTGACCAACTATGATATTGACTAAGGACCATATCCCACTGGTCACATTTTTTATTTCCCCCAATATATTTTCCATCAAACATTGATATTTACCACTTCATTCTTAATAGTTTTTACAATTCATTTGATAATTTTTATTATATTCCTAAAATTTCTTATTTTTTTAGTAATTTTTCTTTCTAGTGTAATATTCTTATAAATATTTGATCATATGGAGTACACTATTTCATGGTATCTATTTTTTTATCCATGTACTAGTATTAGATATAGAAACGAGTATCATTACATATATTTTTTTTGTAATTTTTTTTCTATGTACTTATATTGTGTAATATAATATTAAAGTCATAATAAATAAAGAGTTTCATTAGTTATCAGAGAAAGGCTTTTTTATCTCTTATATTCTCCCCCACCATAAGAAATATTCTCCTTGAAATTTGACTCTTCCCTACAAAACAAACAAGGGTATTTATCCTTAATTTTTACTAATGTTCCCAAGTAGCTTCCTCAAACATGTGAATTCTCCCCAGGGATTTCACAATTTTTGATTTATTTTTCCTTGATACGTCTTCCCTTATATCAATAATATAGATTGTTTCCACTTCATAAGACCAGTTAGATTCATATTCAACACCATTAATACCAATAATATTTTTTGGGTTAGATATATAATTTCTCCACCAATGCATGTGGATGAAATCATGGATATCAGAATGATTTCAAGGTACTGCTAATCAATAAGAAACTTCTCCAACATATTATAGAATCTAAACAGGTCTAATATACCTTGGAATCAGTTCCACATTCTTCACAAACCTCATTAATCATTTTTGGGGAGATATATTTTAAAAAATGTGATCCCCAAACAAAAATTATATGTCCTTCCTTTGGATTTCAGTATAACTTCTCTTTGGAATCTAATAATAATTAATGTGTTTTTTTATCACTTGTATTATTTCAATACTTTACCTCAAAATGGAATTTCAAAATAGTCACCCTCTCCAACTTCATCCCAACATGATGGAGTCCTATGACTCTTTTACTTGAGAGATTCAAAATGTTCAATTTTAATGATCACGTGGAAACAATTTTTATAGTATAATTCTTCAAGTGGAATATTTCTAACCCAACTATCTTGAATATCAAATGATCTATACCATTACATGAATTCCAATTATTTAATATTCCTCTCATACTTCCCATCAGTTTTAGGAAGATATGTTGTTTGTTTAATTCTGTATTCATAGCCTTATGAAGGATACTCGAGAACTTTTAAGTAAATCATGGATGTTATTCAAAAAAAAAATCAATAGTGTTACTCTATGTATTTTCATTGCTTCTTGAATATAGAGAGAATCTTGGTTCTCCATGGTGATGGTGTCCCTTCCCTTATGATTCCATTTTCCAACATTACTAGTTCCTTTATCAATGTATCTTATTAAATCATCATCAATACAAGAACATTGGGATATTTATGACTCAATGCATATGAAACTCTATTTTGTATTTCATGGAAACAATAAATTGAACATTCATGGTCATTAAGAATCTCCAACCATCTCCTCTTTCTCATGATTAGTTCAATTTTTCTGAATATATACTTCATAATTTTATGGTATGTGTATATATCACACTATTCACTATAAATTTAGTTTCTCCATATCATTAGACAAAATTTTATTATAGATAACTCCATGTTATGAGTAGGATAATTACGTTCATGTGGATTTAACAATAAATATTCATAGGTGAACACATTATCATTTTCCTTTAGATCACATCCAATCCCTTTAAAATTTTCATCATTGTAGATGAAAAATCCTTCTTCGACAGATGGTAGAGTTAGAACATGTAAACCTTAAGTTTGTGAAAACATTCTTCACACTCCTTTTTCTAGATAAAACTATGTCCCTTTCAAGTTAACATAGTTACTAAACTTTAAATATGGGAAATATTGTTTATAAAACATTTATTATATCCTAATAGGCAATATAAACTATGAATATTAGTTCCAGTTGTATGATGTTGGCATTCCTCCATGACCATTATCTTTGGTGGACCCACTAAAATTCCTTTACTAGTCATGATGTGTCATAAGAATGAAATTTTTTGTAACTATAACTTGTCTTTTTTTGAATTAACCAAACATTTTATCCCTCCTCCGTGATTGTAATATGATCCTTATATGATCATCATGCTCCTCATGACTTTTGGAATATACCAGAATAAAATTAATAAATACCATAAAAAAATTTCAATGTATACTCTATTTATGAAATCTAGAAATATGGAAAGAGCATTAATTAATCCAAAGGGTTTAAAAACAAAATCATAATTACAATATCTTCCTTGGAAGGAAATATTTTGGATATTATATTTATTCGCATTCAACTAATGATACTATAATCAAAGGTAAATCTTGGGGAAGAATTGATCCCCTTAATGTTAATTGAAAAATAATCAATCCTTAGGATATGGTATTTGTTCATCAAAGTGATCCCATTATGCTATTTTTAGTCAATTCATAGCCTCATTAATGCATCATTATTTTTTTCACAAGGAGAAGAAGTCCTCCCTTAAGTGACACACTTGGTTTAATAAAAATCATTCCCATAAGATCTTGATTATTATTCATTCATTTCAATAACTCCACCTATTCAATTATATATGGGGTCTTCAATATTATATTGGAAACATGTATGAGTTTAATTAATAGCTATAACTCTCTTTTTATGTGAGGTTCATGTATCTATTCAAGAAATACATCAATGTATTCCATGAAAATGGGAACTTGTTCAATATTTATACATTATCTTTATTCCCTTTATCACAAATCATTTCCATAAAGAAGGAAACATGAGATAGTTCTTGGAATGTCATAGACTGGGATGTCTCTAATTTGAATAAAATTATCGGGTTTCCCTTCATTATTTTAGAAAAAAAAATTTCTTCTACTATTTATATTTGAAATATAATTTTACAACCAATCCATCCATAGTATTATATCAAATTACACTAGGGAATAACCACCTTGTTTGAAAAAATATTTCACTATCCAAATTTATTAAGGGAATACATATATATCATTGAATATTGAATATTTCATTAATTACTTTTATCTGGAAACTCTTTCACTAGCACTTCAAGGATTTAATTGATGGTATTTTAAAAATTTAATGAAATAATATAATTTATACAACCAGAATCAAATAATTTACATTCTATCATTGAGTGTACAATTAAAGTATATGAAAAAAATCATTTAGAACCTCAAATTCAATCATTATGATTACAAAAGAATAAAATTTCTTTGATGGAATCTATTTAGATTGTTGGAAATTCCCTCCATTAACTTCTGAATTATAAATTGACTAAAAACAAATTTCATGCTCCCCACATTTAAATAATTTCAGTAAAGATTTTTCTACTACCAGCTTCTCTTATTCATTAGCATTTAGATTTTGAGGCTTAACATCTGCATGAAAATTCTATGCTATATGTTTATATCTTCCATATTTGTAGATTTTTCAACATCCTTGATGATAGATCCCCAAATATGTCTTCCCACATTTTATTCAAATCGTATGTTGTATTTTAATCTCATCTAGACTCATTCTGAAATTTTACACCATCCTTATCTTATTATAATTTTATCTTTGATTCCAATGGGTTCATTCTAACTCTATTTTGATATTGAGATCATTTTATACGAATCATTATAACTCTCAATGTCAGGGATTTACAAACCATTCCATAGATGTGGCCTCATTATAATAAAGAATCAATTGATCTTCCCATATGAATAGATGAAAAATGTTGAATCATACTGCAAAAGAATTGTAAATATCATCTCATTATTCCCCACCAATTCATTTTCCATTTGTTTCAAATCATGGAATTCCCTCTATATATATGTGTAGAGAATATGAGGAAACTACTTGTTTAAAAAGGATCTTCTTGATGTATTTCCATTATATGTATCCACCACATTCTTTTTCATTATGTTCTTGATTAGTTTCAACTACGGATCAAATTATCTATCCAAGAAATATACTTTTAGTATAACATTCTCTTGGTCATAAAAATCATGTATTGAAATTATCTTTTATATAATATTGATCCATAGTCTGATAATCGATGGATAAATGGTTCCACAAAAAAAGGTGTTCATTGATGCAAGAAGTATTCAACTAAATTTTTTTTCTTTTCATGGGGAAGATGGATACTACACATTGTTTTGGTTGTTATTAATGACCCGGGTTAACTAATTCATCATCATTATGAGGTTTTCAACTCTAGATCCCCCATATTGATAAGATCATCATTACATTGTCCATTTTATCCATTGTTAACATGAGCCCTTCATTTCATGAAATTTTCCTATAAAAATATATATTAATTTAAAAATTTATTAATATTTTAAATATTATAATAAAAATTATAAATGAAATATTAATCGAAAAATATTGAAATATCATGATTTCGTGATGATATACAACAATATCAAAACGTTTAAATTAAAAATTTATCCTTCATAATGGTCTATAAAAATATTTTGATTACCCAAAGAATGTCCCATAGGAGAATCAAACCAAGTGCACAGTAAGTTCACATTCCCCATAAACCAAAATAATGAACAGGATATACCTGAACCACTCTTTTTGGGATTATAACACCTAGATAAAACTATTCCAAAACTGCATCTACTTTTAGTATCAAGCTAGGGATTTCATTTCTTATAAAGCACTATCTTTATGCTTCACTGAAATTTAATTAAGTTTTACTAAATTTAGACTTATCCCTAGGACTACTATTAGTATTTTTCTAGTCTTAATGTCTAAAAGTAATTGAACCATTCCTTTTATGAAAAATGGTATTCTGTCTCTTTAATACATGTATTTTAACATAATTACATAAAAAATATTACATTAATAATGTAAATGCTTATTTTGAGATCTAGTTTCTCTTAAATTAGGTACATAATACATGAATTACATAAGGAAAAAATAAACAAATATAATATTTATTTATTTTTTAAGACTCCTATATTAATGCTTCCATGGTCACCTCACCGAAAGTAAATTCATGGGGAGAAACATCAATAGAAAAGGGTGATCATAAATCCTAGTAAGGGATAATAAAGAGAAAAAAACCCTAAACGATCATCATGGAATAAAAAAGAGGCATAACATGAGATTATAATCAAAAGTAATTTATAGAGAAATGGAAATGTGTCTACCCCATGAAAATAAGACATTTATAAGAAAATCACTAATGTTTATCCCGAAGGTATTGAAATACATAATTACTAAGGTTATTCGCCAAGGTATTGTAAAACATATCATCTCTAGAGATTAATTATTTACACACTGAATTAGAGTGATATCAGGGGGAACTCTTAATATGACCTAATTAATATGATATAAATTGATTATAATAAATAGTTTCATCAATAACCTAATGAGAATAAATAACGGATTTCATATAAAATCATTGGGTATATAAGTTCTTAAAGACTTCAACATTACATATTTTTAACCCCAATAAATTGAATGTGTTTTTAATAATGATAAAAACCTAATAAATATATAATATTTATACATAGGTGAATAATCATGGATAAGTAATGGGTTTGGGTATTCAAAATATAATAATATTAAATGTAAAAGTGATAAATTAAAGAAATATATATGGAAACATGAAAGTATACAACATGGTTTAAGGAAAGGGTATATTGGGAAGGAATGAAGGTATCCCACTGATGGAACACTATTTTGAAGTAATGGTATAAATAAAGAGTTTATGTAAAGAATTTAATTCATCTCATAGAAAATAGACTACAGAAGAGTACTTAAATCGAAAATAGGCAGTAGATAATTCCCTTACATTGAAGAGTTTCATCACAGAACATGAGGATGGATCCTTAAGACCACAGGGAAACCTGGGAAGGAATCGATGGGATGAAGAAAAAAAATAAATTCAGGGATAATATATTTGGAGTGGATATTAATGGTCTTATTGGTGGGTATTTATAGTAAAACATGAGGAATTATTTAATAATTTTGAAATATAGGACTTGAAATTATAGGATTTGGAAAATGTAAAACCAACTGATTACCCATGTGTTTTACTCGTGGTTGAGGGTATTTAATTCCTATTTGAAAATATTTTAATCCATTTGAATTAAAATCCAATTTTTAGTTTTACTTTGGACATGAAAAACCAAATTTTCCTCAATTTGTTTTAAACCATAATTTACATTTTACACCGTATAATGTCATTTATAGGTTTTAAAATTGTTATAATATCATTAAAATACATAATGTTAATAAAAAAACATATTTCAAGAAAAATAATATATTTAATTAATTATTACATAATAATTACATATATATAAATTCATAAAATATAATAAAAACACAATACTAAATGAAAAGTTTACAAAGAGATCTCGAGGTGCAATGAGTTTACACCAATCCATGTCACCTTCAAAAAAAACAATACTATATTTTTTTATTCACTATAAGATTAATTATCTTCGAAAGTTCAAAAAATAACCCAAACTTAGTTTAGACATGTTGATTCCAAATATTATGTTTTTTTAATCTAAATAATTTCATATATATTAAAATTTTATGTTTTATTTGAAAATATATATTTATTTAAAAATTACATTTTTTGACATAATCAAATTTTTGAAACATATATAATTTTATTAGGAAATTATAAATTATAATATATTTGTTGTTATAATAAATGTTATTTTAGAATAGTTTTTAGGAAAATAAATTTTATTTAGAATACCTAAATTATAAAATTTTATGTCTTTATATTAATATACTATTATATTTATTTGTATTCAAATTTTTTTATCGAATTCATCTTATATTCTTTCATATTATAATAAAAACAATATTTCTTGTAATGTAATTAAAGAAATACCCATTTCATTTATATAAGTGAACATTCAATTTTATGATACTATGGTCTAGATACATAACCCTTTATTTCATCAGCATACACCCTAAGGGCAAGGTGTTGGATGGTAGTAGTTTCATGGTATGGATCATCTAATATTGACATGGGGGTGATATACACTAATGTGAACATATCCCACGGAAGATTTCATTAGAGCCTCACTTATTTATGCTTTGTTTGGGATTGGTTGAGGGAGAACCCATGTGATGTTATCTCCCTCCCATGTTCTAATTACGACATCAAAAGGCATGATTCTACTGGCGGAGGCTATTGTTTCTCCCTTATGCATCAACTATCATTTTTCATTTACTTTTATAAAGACTACTTCTAATGGAAATGTTATTACCAACAATCATGGTGATCTACAACCATATTTATCAATTTCTATATTGACCAATGGTCATATTGACAAATGAACATATCTGAATGGACACATTATATATTTTTTCCCTTATATATGACATCAAACATCAATATTTATTTCTCCATTACCAATTTTTTTACAATTCCTTTGATAATGTATATTATATTCCAAATGATTCTTCTCTATCTAACAATTTTCATTTTTGGTGTTATATTCCAATAATACATCAATCCTATGGTGTACACCATTTGGTGGTCGCATTTTTTTGTTTCTATATCCTTGTACTAGTCATATCTATAGTAATTTTTATTATTATATGACATGCATTTTTTGAAATAGTATTTCTATATACCTCCATTGAGAAATATAATAAAATATTCATTATAAAAAGTGGTTCATTTATTAGTCATATAATGAATTATTATGTTCATTCAATATAAATCATCTTCTTTTTCATTATACATTTTATGAACTTTACCTCCCCAAGTTTGTAAGTCATTTAAGCTATTTTCACAATAATTTAATTGAATAACAGATGACCTAATAAATTCATATGAACTATAATAATGTAAAAAATAATTAATGATATTAATGAAATGAATATTCCAATAATCTATGATATTTGGTGATTTATTTATTATATTAAAAATACCAATCTATCAAAAAACTATTTATTAGTGGTTTTTTGATAATATATATTTCTTATTTCTTTAATTTTTTTTAATTTTTTAAATTATATAAAACATTAATCAATCTATTAGAAAATAAAAATAAGTCTGTTTTTAGTGTAATATCATGGGTGTTTAAATAGTCATGAATCATTAAACAATTAAAATGATAAAATTATCATAGGCGGGTGAAGGATATTAAAAATTAGTAAGGTAATTTTTTATAAAAAATAAAAATTTGTAGAATGAACATCATATGAACATGTTAATCCTGAAAGAATCTCTTAAAAATGGCTTACTTTTCCCATTAATCAATGAACATATGTTTTTATATAATATAAGTACATATATGTTTTATTCATAGTTTTTAATCATAATAAAAATATTCTATGAAATATTATCATAAAATAAATGACATTTGATGTTTAATTATAAGAAAAAAAATTTATTTACTGTATAATATCATAAAAAATATGCGGTATAGTATTATAAATACATATTATCATTTTATTTCATCAACTTTCCATTATATGTGAATTTAATAATCATTTTTGTAATGAAAATACAAAAAATGGGGTCCCATGAAAAAAAATATCTACTAAGAACAAGATTTCATCATCGATAGATGTTAGTGAGTGTGTGATCACTGCCAAAGGAAATATCTAGCCACGTGGTTTGGGATAGAAGATCCACTTGAATAACTTACTCTCAAACAAAGGATTTAGCAATAAATGAATCTCTCATATTTCTATCAATGAGTACTGGGGATATTATAGAGAAGAAAAAATGCACCATATATTGTGTTAGTGGATTCCTAGTTACAACCCTCTATCTCCTTCATCTGGTAACATACCCAACTATTACCCCTTTGAGCCTAGAATAGTCTGACTAGGGGTGGAAGTGGGGTAAATATATAGTATCATCATCCAGTTCCGTGAGTTACTGACACCATTGGCCATCATTCCACCTAATAACACATCCAACAGCCCGTCGGTCTCACCGAAACCTCCAAAACACATGAGTCAATGATACCTCATCGGTATTTCACAACTTACCAACATTTATATGACTTACGATGTGATTAATCTCCAAATACCTCCACTTACTGACATTGTGGAATATATTGACACACCCCTACCTATTGTTGACTCCCACTCACCAACACCTTGACTCGTCGATATATCGCACCACATCGACTCATCGTTGCCCCTCACAGTGACTTACCGACATCCCCTCAAACCTCAAACCACCAGTTTCACATATCAAATTCATAGATTCAAAAATAAAAATTAAACCAACCATAGAACCATAATTTAACCTGATTTCCATTAACTAAATTAGATATGAGAACCCATGTAATCACCACTATAGAGAGGATCTTGAACCGACAGCTACCGCAATTTGGATATTACGACCTTCACCAGACCACAAGGCATGTTACCACATCTGAGAATCTTGTCATCACCTTTTTGGTTGAAGCCAGAGCCACCGAAGGAAGAAAAAAACTTACTATGGTCCAGATTCGATGTCCAACAGGTAGCTACTATCTGTGATTCAAGACTGAGATCTGAATGTCGAACTGCTATGGAAGAGATGAGCTGGTTTTTCTACCTATCATCAGGATGAAGAGACCACTGTCATCTTATATTAGTACTTCTATGGAGGAGGATCATAGTCAACACCATTTATAATTTATCATCATTTAATTATTAGAAGTTTTTCTTGTTTTTAAATTGATCGAACGTCGATTGAAACCTTAAATCATTTCGAAACGATAAATTTCTGATCGATCATAGGCGGAACACAACATTGAGAAAGAAAGTGTCCAATTTGTGTATGACGATGAAAATGAAAAATGGAAATACAAATACAAGAGAAATTCCAAAACTAAGGACACAATGTAGAGCCAAATGTAAATCTCATTTCATTAATAGATCACTATATTTATTGAATACATGAGATGTAATCCAATGGTTATAATATTAAAGGTTTTCCATTAATAGGGGAATTAATTGGGAATTGAGGATTCATCATTATTTTCTTAATTATGAGATCCATTAATAATATTTCTTAATACTCCCCATTGGATGTCATAATTTCATAGAACCTTATTTTATCTTTACTTAAAAAATCCATGTGGGAAAAATAAGTAAATCCAAAATAAAATAATTTCATGTCATGAAATCTCACTAAAAACCTTATCATGAAATCCCAGTGGTAAAAAACCGATGAATTGAAAAAGAGTGAAGCGTTCCCAACTCCCCCTGATTATATCATTTAGTTATGTATTCAGGACATAAATTAATATTATTATTTAATTACGTATTCAAGACATGGGAGGAAGACCATAAGTAATAATGAATGGTCTCATTGAAATCAAAAATCATGGGGAAGAACAACAATTTCAATTAATTATAGATATCCATAATAATTTATAAAATTCCCTTGGATATCTATTATATTGTATGATTGCATCATTAAAAACCTCATCAAGGAAAAGCCCTTCAAGGGAAAACACTTGATTAGGGAAAAAGAGTACAATAACATCAAGTCCCCGGAGTGTTTCCTCATTAAAAAAATTATCAAGAAAACCCAGTGGGAAAAACAGTACTAAGGAAAAAGAGTACAACAGTTACATCTCCCATTCATAATGATAATCATTTAACTCATAGAATGTCTATGATCAATTTATAACCAAAACATTCAGTTTTAAATTTTGGAATAATAATAAATTATACCCTTTATATTTCAATTAATAGGGAATAACGTTACCTTGCATCATAATATGATTTATTGTTATTTTCATGGTACATATGCACACGTACATGTATATTCTTCAGGGATAAATAAAATGTGCATTTATATTTAATCCTTCTGGGATAAGTATGTTCTTCATCAACCCCTTATGTATGAAATATATCACTCTTAGAAACAAGAGATTTAGTAATCCATTAAGGGTAAAACCATTCCAAAAATATAATATTTTATCTTTAGGATGATCAATTCAAAAATTAAAGGACATTCAATGTAATTTCATGATCAAATAAGTCATTGATTTTAGAAAACTCTAAGAGTTTAGATGGTTTTTCAAAACATCATAATAATATAATGAATATAATGATTCATACAAACCATGTAATGATAACTTAAATATATATTCTTCATTATCATAATATGGATAATTATTATTTAGTTTACCCAATAATTTATCAGATTGGGTGAAACTTTCATAATTAATTAATATGCTTCAGGCATTTTGAACCCTTTTGGGATTCATATATAAATATCCAAATATACAAGGAAAAATATTTCATATAATAAGATCATTGATATTAAATATTCTTAATAGTTTGGATAATTAATCCACAACATTATATGTTTAACATTTCATAAGTTCCTTTAATAATTTTGGCCAATTATTATGATTTCAACATCTGTCAAAATATATTAACATCATTGAGTATTAAAAGCATTCATATAAAATATATTATCAACAACATTTGATTGAGATCACATATTTTTTCTGGTACAAGTGTCACTTGAGGGAAAATATGTAAAATGATATAATGTTGCCGATATATTCATTTTCATCTTGATGGGAGAATATATTTATTGCTTTCCACTCATGATAAACAATGATTTTATATAATCAGTTCAACCATAATTTAGGTGTGTATAATTATACTATTGATTTTCAACACTTTACATTCATGTATGTGTTGAGAGCATCATGTAAATGGTTCTGTAGGACCATATAATATATGACAGTCAATATTTATTTTAATCAGCATGCATAGCATGCAATGTATACTCACTAGTAGCAAATAACACATGTGATCATTTAGTGGATGCATATTTCATATAGATGGATCACATTGTAGGTGGGCACGCCCATAAATACTTATTCATAAGTATATTGGAAATTTATTTCCACAATAGCTGCTAATGATATAAATAATTTACCTAAAAAATGGGTACCTCAGGATAAATTGTTATACGGGGGGAATTCGTAATGACTTAATGATAATGAATTCGTTGATAATTTTGTAGACATTCATCCATTAAATAAATTCATCATTCTCCCCCTGATGGATGTATACTATGTTATCAAAAAATAAATTCTCCTGTGTACTTGAATCAATATCTTTCATTATAACTGATCCGAGATAGAATAAACCATAATGTTATATATTTAAAGTCCCAGTATCAGTAAACTTATGGTTTACCATTATTGATTCAATTGTACATAACAAATTCTTTATAATCACTTTTACAAATTCTTGTTATATATTGATGTACCTCTTTTATCAAATGACTCCATATGATATTCATTTTCAAGAATACCATTCATGTCTCTCATTAAGACTTCATATATAACAAAGCATTAAGAATTTATACTACCAGGTAGGAAAATATTCAATCTTCTAGAGTCATTAATTAATTTTATCTACTGGTAAATGTATTATATGAGAATATACTAACACATATATGAGTTCTTTTGAATAATTTATTCAAAATAATATCTATAAATATTTTTCTTCGAGATCGATGCATATAAGATCTCCAGGATCTTTTATTGTGAAAACTAATATTTGTCATTATAATTTCCACTTATGTTGGTTGATGAATTAATAATGTAATTATAACAGGTTAGGCCCATCACCAAGTAGATTATTTCATAATTTAGAACTTCTAGCCAAAATATTTTGGAACATTGGGTCCAAATATTATTTTATAATACATTTACCTGGGATAGGGGCCCCCATGTCTTTTAATGCTGGTGATTGTGGTAGCTAGAACCACTATAGAAGAATATTCTAGATTCACAACACACACCTCATCACAATCCAAAATTATTAATCATTGAACAACATTTACTTTACCATATGAAGTATTAATCAGTTGATCAAACTTCATCAACTATCAAATATTCATGATATCACAAATCATATCAACAATTTTCATGAATAATTTCATTCACTTCCAGGAATGAGATATAATAATTAATACTAAATTCACTTAGGGGAATTTATTCATTCCTATGATTTCATGATCCATGAATGACAATTCATTATTTATCAATAATGATCATCTGGTATAAAATATAAATTTTATTGACATTGATGATCATTGTTTTAACCACTTCTGGTGGTAAAATCATTTTCATAATATATATTGGATTATCAAAACTATGTAATTCATTCATTTCTTTTATGAATTATATGAACAACAACATCCACTTCAGGGGATAGATGAGTTACATGAGATGATATTGATAATCCATTAGAATATGATAAATAATAATGTTTCCCTTGATATTATTGCTGTGGGAACAATAAATGATAAATGAAGATATTATTCAATATAATTTCAATGGAAATTATTTTCATATCATCCTTCAAGGATGAAATATTTTATAAATATCAATTAAATTCACTGTGCTCTGTAAATATTTACTATCATCAAACCACTTCTGGTGGTTATATTTTTATTATTTTTTATAGACAAATACAACACAATGATCATTCGCAAAACATCATATTCACCTCGAACATAATTCATAATAAAATATAGTATATTTTCATTCACATAGTGGAATGAAATAAATCATTTCCAATAAATATTCTTTTTCAATCCAGGGAACCTAATAAAATTATTTGTTCAAGTTGTATAGTGTCTTCATGACAATTGCATGAATATTTAATTTAGTAATTTCATCAACTTCATCAACTTCAGGGGATTAATATATATAAAATTTATTTATTCTTGTTCATCAAGAATATTTAATTTCTCTAAAACATTTTATAAGAAAGAAAATAAAGAGAAAAGAAATAAAACAAATATATAAATATATTTAAAGTAAACATCATCTCCATCATGAAACTTTATATAGTGAAATCATACTTGACATCTTCAGGGTGAACAAGAAATAAGAGATATGAAATTTCATGGTTCATAGAATGATTAGCGAACATTGGAGTGACATTTGACAGGTACTTGATGATCATAAAACTTCAACTCGACGTATGATGGGTACGTTATATTAATCAAACATTAGCTCAATGTACGAGGGATACACAATATTCATCAAACATCATCTTGACATACGAAGAGTACACAATGTTCATAAAACTTCGTCTTGACGTACAACGAGTACACGATGTTCATCAAAATTCGTCTTGACATACAAAAGGTACATGATGTTCATCATTCAACGGCTCAGTTTCCGATGGGTACACAATGTTCATCATTGAATGGATCAATGTATGATGGGTACATGATGTTCATCATTCAACAGATCATCGTATGACAGGCATGTGATATTCTTCATTCAACGGCTCGACGTATGACAGGTACAAGATGTTCATCATTCAACGGCTCGATGTACGACAGGTACATGATGTTCATCATTCAACCACTTCTTGTGGTGTAGTTTTTATTCATTTGATGAATGATTTTTGTCTCGGCATCTACTACATCAGTTATTAGTCAAACACATTCTCTCCAAGGAATGAATTGAAATTTTTCAATTGTGATTCATTACAACTCTTTAGAAGCTCATTATTTTTCCAGCAAAAAAGATTAAGAAAATAATATTTATTTTTAGATTTATCAAGAGGGATAAAATAAATCTAACAATATCATAAATGTAAAATAAGACTCACCTTTTTGATGCATCACTTCAAATGAGTGGAGTCGATGTGCTTGTGAAACTGTATGGCAAAAGAAAAATGTTTATAAAAACATGTGACATACCTTTTTCCCAGAAATATTTTTCTTATGCTGATGATGGAGATGAAGGCAGCATCGTCACAACGCGCAATGCGGAGATAACGATCATGTTGATAACGTGTTGTGAAATTTATCAAATGTCGATTGAAACTACAAAGCATTTAGAAACTAGAAATGTAAGATCTATCGTAGGCAAAACACATCATTGAGAAAGCGAGTGTCCAATTTGTGTATGACGATGATAATGAAAAATGGAAATACAAATACAAGAGAAACACAAAAAGTAAAGGACACAATGTAGATCAAAAATCTACCTCATTTCATTAACATATCACCATATTTATAGAGTACATGAGATCTAATCCACCAGTGAGAATATGAAAGCTTGGCCATAAAGAGGGGAATTAATTGGGAATTGAGGATTCATCATTATTGCAATAATTACGACATCCATTAATAATGTTTCATAACACTTCTATTATAATTGGTAATTAATTAAATACAGTTATAAATAATTATAAAAGAGTATAAATAAAATATATTATTAATCTTAAAAAATAAAAAAATATTTAAAAAATTTATTTATAATAGAACAACTATTAATAATTAATTAAATTCCTTAATAAATATTTTAGTAAAAATAAATAAAACCAATTATCTTTTAAATATTAACTGAAATGATATTAATCAAATCATTTAATTAAAAATAATAATTAATAAAAGTTTTAAATGAAATATAAATAAATGTAAATAAATTATAAATTAAAATATTTATTAATTTTTAATAATAAAAAAACTATAAAAATACTAAATAGAAATGTAACATTAATTAAAAAATAATAATAATAAATTTTATAATTAAATTTATACAATTTTAAAATTTTTTAAACATTATTAGATCTTCATTGCAGATACATGCCGGAATCAGAGATACATCCCCGTGCATCCCAACAAATGTGGAGAATTTAGTTACGGGGAAAAAGTTAAAGTGATGGGGGTTGTAGTGAAGAATTCACGTGTGTAGTTAAAAAGTGAAGGACTTACCTAAGTCAGTGAAAGTAAGTGGTAACAATGTAAGAGGTGTCACATGGTATTAAAAATAGAGCAATAATAAGATTCACGATTCATTCATCATTCACAACATGCGGAAGACCTAGAGACGAGTTATGGTAAGAGTAGAGGCACCTGGAGGAGCAATGCAACACACACACTGACGATCACTAATCATCAAGAAGATTATTTCATCCTCTTTTTTACTCTCTTAGTTGTGTAATTGAATATTTTTAAATCATTCATTTTCAATTAATCTTGGTAAATTGTTTTTATTTTGGGAATTTAATGTATTCTGGTTATCTCAATAATCTTCTTTACATAATTCCTTCAACAATGAATCAGAATCAACAGGAACTGTTGATTCTGAATCTTAAATTATAAAATGTTTTTTCACCTCATTTTCATTAATTCACAACTCCATGATCCTTCGGTGAGATAGACCATGGAAACAATTCTTAAAATTTTATTTTACAAATAATTAGAAACTCTCATCAAGACTATTTAGAATGTCATGCCTTCAAATTCCTTTGTTGTATGAATGTTCTTGAATTGGCTAATTTAAAAGTTTCATTCTACAATGGTTTCAATCTTCTATAGATGAAAGTTAAAGCAATCATTCTAGAAGGTTGTAAATTCATTTACCATTTAAGTGAAGATGATATTCAACAAACCAGAAGTATTATTTTTTCCCGAGCATCTATCTAGATTCTTGTTCCTCTGTCTCAACCTTGGATGCCTAATTATCAATTAACCATTTTCAATTATGTTTTATTTGTTTAATAATTTGACATTTAATTACTTCATTTATAAATAAATAGAGGAATAAAAAAATTAAAAAGGAAGTCCCCCAACTGTTGACACCAGTGTAGTTTTTTGTGAAATAAACTGTAAATCATTCTCATGTCTTCTCTATGGTTCGACTATTCACTACTATACTAGTGCATGTTTAAAAATTTAATTTTTAGGATTGTGAAGACCTCTGAACCATTTTAAAATTTGTATTTGTTTTCAGGGAAGGCATGCGCTGAGTGACGTAGGATTTAAAAATAAAATACAAAACAACAACACAGACACAAAAAAATATTTTATTCAAAAAATATCTGCTTCTGGAGTTGTGTTGAAAATTATTCCTTCATTTTGTTTGTGTGAATGTAAAAATATTAAGTGATTCTATTTGATGATATTTTTAAATTTTTTCACTACTGGGATAGTTTTTTGATATTTTTGTTGTTATGTTTTTGTGAAATCATTGTTATAGTTTTGATCACATTTAAGAAATGGAATATCATTAGGGTTGGGATCATCAAAATGAATGATTTTGTGTTTTGTTTAGAAACTTTGTGCACAATTATTGGATGTATGTTTATAACGTACCACAAAAACCCTTTCAATGTGATTAAAACATGAATAATTATTAACCTGAACCCAAAAACTACTCAAAACTGGATCAAATATTGTATGAAATCATAGAAAAATATGATGAATTTGAAGAAGAGCACCATGATAGAATGAAAAAAGTTCAATTTATTCCATGGGAATCATGGGAAATATAAAATGTCAAAAAATTTAAATACAGTTATAAAGAAAATGAATTTTATGAATGTTGAAGTGAAATTGTCAAAATGAATGATACTGAAAATAAGAAACAACCCTTCTATATTGAAGAATCTGAATCTGATATAGAATAAATGATTAAATAACCAATTCACTAAATGAGGAAAATAATATTGAAGATCCAATAATGAATTTAAATGGAGTTGATCTATAAATTTTTTTTTAAAAAATAAAATAGTGTGAAGAGGGTTTACTATTTATGTTCATGATCCCTAGATTTGATAAAGTTTATTGTTTTAGGAATTGTGAAAACAAAATTCTCAGGTTGAGGAGAATACAAATAAAGTGGGATTAAATGTTAAAAAATCTTCACCAAAATTTGATGATATTTTGAATAATGAACTTGAAAATGAATGTAGGTATACTTTGGAAGAGAACAGTAACTTAGAAATCATTGATTCTAAAAAATATGAACCTGAATTTAAAACTTCTCTTCCTTATTTTGATACATTAAACCAATAACTCTCTGAAATTATATTGGATGAAATTGATAAGGGCATGATCTTTAAAGAAAGGATAAATGATGATCCTTCACTTCTCTATTCTCACATTGATAGTTTTTCTAAAAAATTTTGTTCTGAAATGGAAAACAATGTGGACATACATGCGAAAAATTGTTTGAATTTGAACAATATAGAATATGAATTTATTTAATTTTAACTAAACAATTCTCCCCCTAAACTCAACTTTCAAGAACACTCAACAAACAATTTTTTAGAGAATTAACTCTTTGATTTTGAACATCTAGGAGAGGTTAAACACACACATGATGATATAAGAAGAGAAAATTATAGATATTTAAAAATTGATAATTTATTGTTTTCTAAGAGGAAATAATTGAATATATGCATAATATGGTTAACCATAAGTTTTGAAATTAAAAACAAACTAACTCTTCCATATTTTTCACATCAAACTTCAACTAGGTTGGGTGTCAAACATTTTTATGGGACTGTGAGTGAACTAGAATTAGAACTATTATTGGATGAAAATATTTAAACTACACATGATTTTCTTGATTAACCTCTTATTGAACTTGTTATTCAGAACTCTCCCACAAGAATCCTCGAATCTAATTTTGTTTAATCTGATTTTGATGGAGAAAAATCTGAGGATAATACCATTCCCCTTGGAATACATAGTAGACCGATTTACCTTTCTAAAAATGTTAATTGCATCAATTTTGAACCCATTTGAGAAGTGGAAAACACACCTAACAAGATTGTTTATTATGATTCATTATTTGTTTCTTAGCTTAAAAAATTCTTGGAAGAGCTTGGGGGATTCAATTCATTTTCACATGAATCAAAATATCATTAAAATACTAAAAAAATGAATTTGGGTGATGATTTTTTTGCTCTACTTGATGTTTCCTCTTAGCAGTTACTTGATGTTAAAGGGTGATTCTAAGGGGTTTTACAGGTAATGCGAGTTTAGTTATTGTTTTCTTACATCTTGGTTCCCAAAATTCTCATTCTTCTGTTAAAATTTTTTTTGTTGTCAATATGTGGTGGGTTATGGATAAGAATCCACACCTACCTAGTGACTTTGGTTTTTATTTAGGGGACTTTGACTAGAGAATTTATATCTAACACTTCATGGGAGACAACCCATGCTTTTTATAATTCCAATAATTTTTTTTCTTTTGTTTAATTTTTTATAATTTTAATAATTTCTAACTAAAAACATAAATCTCAGTGCTTTATGGGAGCCAACCCATGATTTTCCCTTTTTTTATTTTGTTCTTTTTATTTTCTAAATAAATTACTACTTACTCTGTCTCTAGTTTCAATTCAACTAACTATGAGTCCTTGATCTCTTTGGTTTATATTCCCTAAGTAGGTTGTTTTTGGTGGTTCCTATTGAAGAGAATCATTCCCATTCTACTCATGTGGAAAGAAGCTGCAATTACAACTTTACTAGATTAAGATAATCATTTCTAATACCTTTGGTTTTTAATTATATTTGAGTTTCATGTGTTGATTTCATATTCTTATCCATTTCATTTTGTAGGAACTGGGATTTATGAAATCATAGGATTGCATTCAGCTAAGATGGATAAATTAATTTGAGAATTAATTTGAAGATAAATCTTCTTAAAATAGGGAGTTTTTATTTTATGCATCTCTTTGCTACTATTTTTTTTATTGTACTTACTTCATGTGTTGGTTACTGAAAAAATTCTAATGCTACTGGAAATTAATACTTAATGTGTCACTATGATTAAAAAACATCCACATGTGATTTCTTGTTGAAAAAACTGAATTTCATTTTTATTAAAATATATTCACTGTATAAAATTCAGTGTGGGGGAGTTACTCGTAGATGATTATTTATGGTTTATTGAATCTGATTTTGTTTGAGTGGTGTTTGACATGAATTTTTATCCGCTATTTAGAATCATTTTGAATCATTTTTTTCAATCTTACTACACAAAATTCACTGTGTACTTCATTATTATACATGTAATTGTTTGAATTTAATTGAAAATCTCTGTAACTGTCTTAAATGATAATTCATGTACTTTAATGAGAATTTGGTGTAATATAATATGTTTTTTTGTGGAAAACACATACTATTGAACTTTAATATAACCCTTAGTATGTCATTAATCTGCTTAAATTAAAATCTACTTTGATATTTAATTGTAAAATTATTCTTTTTCACATTTGAATTCAACTTTTGGGAAAAAGTTGGGGGTTAAGTGTTGGGGACGGGGTCAACATATGTTGAGATAATATGTACCTTAATGTAAGCCCATAAAATCCATATTCTCTTTAATTTTTTTTTATAGAAAATGGCTAAATGTTTTCAATATTCTTTCTCAATTTTAGTTTCTGTAGGCTTTTACTACATTCAAATCAATATTGCCTAAGGAAAACTACATACTACTAATTAAAGGATTCCTTGAATCTAATATTTTGGAGATGAATGATTCCTAAATGAATATGCTTAGTGATTTTATGAATATTTTGTTTAGGAACTATATTTGAGAGTTATATAGGATACTGATTTTTGGAGTTGAGATCATAACCTTTTAGGAACTGGAAGTTTGAACTTTTTCATAGGGGAATTAGTTTTTATTTATTAAAAAATCACCTTAGTGAGATAACATAATTGGATTTCATATAGATCTTTTGAAATTTGAGTAAAATGGGCATTTAGGAACCCATAGTGAACCTTCGAGACACTAGGCACTGCGTGTGTTTATTTTAATAAAATCTCTCTATACAATATTGAATAAGTGCATATTCATAGTGATTAGCACAAGATACATTGCTTGAGAAAAATAAAATAAAGTGACTAGTTTCAAAAATTAGTTTATTATGGTCAGTGGGATTATAAATGACAGACGAATAAGGGGAAATTTGATTTTTATAGAATCATTTAAGTTGTATAAATAAGGTGATTCAAAAAAGATCCAGTCAATTTTTACTTTTTGGAACCAAGGTGAAAGTCAAAGTGAAAAGATATTTTTTATGTTCTTAATTCCAACAACATTTAACCTTTTATCACTCATGAACTTTGAAATTGGATTTTATTTGTAGTAATTCAAAAGGTAGTCTCATACATGAGGAAATACATCATCAAAAAGGGATGATTCATTGTTGTCTTGATCACCGTATAGGTATTCAGTTTAGACAAGATTTCTTTTGAATCATTTCATTTAAAAAGCCTTATAGTTCCTTATCCTATTTTTTTAAAGTGATTGAAAAGCTATATTTTGAGTTGATTAGTAAAAACACACTTTTTTTAACATGTTAATTAAACCCAATTTTTTAAGTGAAAAAATAGTTAAGTGTGGGGGGATTTGATGTGCCTTTAATTTAACATGATTTAGCACAACATTTATTTGAGTTTTAAATGATTTAATTAATTATTTTTTACTCTTTACTATGTAATTATACTTTAATAATATCTGTGTTAAATTTATTATTTAATAAATGTTTACAATTTATATTATATTTTAAGATTCTTAATCTTTAATTTTTTATTTAGTTATTTTTTATTTTAAATTTTGATTTCTTTATTCTATTGTCAAAATAATTTATAGTTTTTAATTTTTATCAATTTATCCATTCATCATTTTATTTAAATTCAATTAACTTAGTCTTTAATTTAACATTTAATCTTTTAATTTTGAATAATTAAAATAAATTATCTTTATTGATTATTTAAATATAATTATTTTAAATTGATTTGATTTCATTTGTAAAATTATATCCTTTAAATTTAATATATTGATTATTTTTATAATTAGTACTCTACTTATATTGTTTAGTAACTTAGTTAATTATTAATTTAAGTTATGTGTTTAGTTTTTATTTGTTAATTTAATTTATTAGTCAATTGTTTTTTAATTAATCAATTAATTTATCTTTGTTAAGATTATAATTTAATTTTATTTATTTTTGATAATTTTTTATTTTCCATAGATGAGGAACCAATACTTCATAGAAAAATGATTCACTAACACTATGACTCATCGACATCCATGAGTTAGCAACATTGTTGGACGTCATACCACCTACTGATACTGCCAACGGCCTATTGGTCTCACCGACAACTCCAATCCACATGAGTCATCAATACGCCATCGAACGTTCACAACTTACCAACACTTCCATGATATATTATTTTTTATATATGTTTTTTTATTGAAAAGGGATAGGGTAAAAAATATTTTTTAAAATGTGTCTCAAGATGGGTGAACCCCATTGATGCATCGTCCCACAACTAGAGATACATGAATGGGGTTCACACGTCCTGCACAGACATGATAAAATATACATTAACAGGGTTCACACAACCTTCGAAGATTGGATGAAGGATTCATGAACCCCATTCAAGCATTTCACTAAGATAATCTATAAAATCCCCCACCCCCAAATTCATTCTTCTCCTCTGGATATTACTGCGAAGCCCTGTATAATTTTTTTCTAAACAAATTTTTTCTACTTTTAAGAAAGTAAAATTTCTATTTAAATTTTTAATTGATTAATTGTGTTTATTTATTTCATTTGTATGATTTGTTTATTTGATTTATTATATGTATAAATTAGTGTCTGTGTGTATGGTTTATTTATTTAATATGTATTGATGTGTAAATTAGTGTCTTTTGTATGATTAAATTTTTGAATGATGTGTATGTTTTATGGATTCATATTGCATGTTTAGGAAAATTAATTATATTATATCTAAAATTTAAAATGAATTCATATTGAATGTTTATGAAAATTAAATATGATATAAAATATTTTATTTTTTAAGTAATATTTATTTAAATTATAAAATTTTATACACTGGTTATATAATTTTTGAATAATATACTAGTTATGTGTATTATATTTAAATTTTTTACAAAATATATAGAAAACTATTTTTGTTAATGGTATAAAACCAGTTTTGTATAAATAATAATTTTAAATTATATTATATATAGTTAAAGCAATTAAATATAAAAGAGATGTAGATATTTAATAAGTATTTAATCTAGTAATTGATATAATAAGTATACTAAAAATATGGTATGTAGTGTTAGGACTGGTCTTAAGATGACCGACCAATGCATAATTGAAATTACATGACTTATTTTGTGAATGTGGTTATTTAATTTTTAATAATTTCATTTATTTTTCTGTTTTGACGACCTTTGAGTCATCTCTGACTAAGTATGTAAGGATCTTTATGTCCTCTTAAAAAAGGTTATGTATTTCATACCCCTAGACCCCCTCACATGCATATGAGTAAATTTTTAATTCAAAGGCAATCAACAAGAGGTGTCCCCAAAGAGGCATCCCCGAAGAAGCATCCCGGAAAAGGTGTCCCCCAAGAGACGTTACAGAACAATCGTTCGATATGAGGCATTTCTGTTTTAAAGGAGACTTACGGTTGCTAAAATATTTGATAATAGAGACTCCAGGAGTCTATCCATAGGTTTTTGTTAGATTATCAACTTTTCATAAACTAATATTTAGTCTCAAGATCATGTCATGATTATTTATTCATAAGTAATTAAAATAAATAACATTATATTAAATTTTCATTGGTAATAATACCACCATAACTATACCTAAATAGTGATAAATAAAAACATAAAAATGTCTCAAGATAAATTCAATTTTTAAAAAACAATTTAAATAATGTAATATTTTGATGTAGTATATAATATTTTATTAATTATTTTTTTATAGGTAATAATGTCTGCACAAATATATTGTAAATGTGAGACCATTTATACAGAGAATGGATTTAGATATAGTGTGAAACCTATTAGAGTGGTAAATCTTTATGGTTGTATTGGACGCAGTTCGCCAAAGGCTTCATAATCAGATAAAACTGAGGGTTTATCAATCCATTGCTTCAATAATATATTGACATCTACAACATCCTGAATGTTTGTAGCACACCGCGTATACTCTGGTCTATGATGATGATTGGATGGATGCGTCTTTTTTATTTACAGATCAGTGTGTTAATGATTTGCTGGAGTTTTATGTGGTGATTTCTGATATTGATTTGGTGTAAACGACTACTACAGAACCATGTTTGGTGAGATCTGTATAATTTGGTCCCTCACATCAGTCTTTTTCATTTCCTCCTCATATGACTCTAGCAATAAAATCAAACTATGAAGAAGATGATCAAAATTTGGAAGTAAAATGTAGATGACATCCCTTTATGTGCTGATATAGTGAATGAGAGTATATCTGAGGATGGAGAATATGGGGATCCATTAAGAGATGATGTGGGTGAAGGTGATGTGGGGAATGAACATTCTGAGGTTCCATTGAGAGATTTGGGTGAGGGTGATGTGGGGAATAAACCTTCTGAGGTTCCTTTAAGAGACATGCATCCACAACATCCACCGGTTAGCCGTAATCATTCTTCAGTATTGAGTTCCTTAGATGAAGCAATGTCTCATGACCAAAATTTTTATTGGGATGTCATTACACTAGATTCTAAATTCCTTGGAATTATAGGGAATAAGTCTTCATCAAATAAAAATGTCATCTATGTGGGGCAAGAGTCTGAAAATAAACTGGCCATGAAAAATCTGATAAAGCAATACCACATTGAGCAGCATTTCAAATTTGTGGTTGATGATTCAATGAAGAAAAAATATCTCATTTGTTGTAAAAAAATATGGGCTTGAATGTAAATTTCAATTGATGGTAATATTTGATAAATTTTTTACATGTTGGATGATAACCATATAAGAAGGGCCACACAATTGTGTGCATCTAATATTTTCATGGGATCACTCTTCCCTTGATTTAGAGTTTATATCAAATGTTATTTGTGAGATGATATGAACATGTCAAGATGTTCCCATTTCCCTTTTTCAAGAAATAATTCATCATTTGTATAACTATAATACATCATACACCAAAGAATGGAAGAAAAAATAGAAGTAAATTGTAAAAGTGTATGGTGTTTGCGACGAGTCTTATACATTTCCACAGCTTCTGGAATTGGTGTCTCTCAATAATCAGATTTTTATCAGTTAGACAAAGTTGAGTATGTATCCCCCAATCACCAAGTTGATCAAACAATGGTTAAGTTCAATAAGATTTTTGAGCATTCAGGCCATACATTACTGCATTTCCATATTATAAAAAATTTATTTAGGTCGATGGAACATTCCTTTGTGGCAAGTATACAGTTGTTATACTCATTTATTCCACATAAGATGGTAATCATTATCCTCTTCCACTTTCTTTTTCAATTGATGAAAAAGAAAATTTTGAATACTGGAGCTAGGTTTTGGCATGTGTACGCATTTAACTCATAACAAACCATGGTGTGTGTCTTATATATGATAACCATTGAGAGATTATAGAGGCTATGGCTAGTGATGGGGTTTCATGGACTAAGATGATTGATTATCATCGTTATTTCATTAGAAATATTTCAATTAATGTGCATAAACATTTCAGATATGAGGATATAAAGAAGGAGATCATCAATTAGGGTATGTTTTTCTAAACTTACTTTTAAAAAAAATCATATCCATTTTAATACATTATTCTCTTATGGTTACATCATATGAGCCCCAACAAGAATGGTTTTATTGAAACCATGAAGAGATTCTAATTTCTAATAAAGATGTGTATGAATATATGATGCACATTTCTAAAGAGAAATGTTCATTAACATATGATGGTGGAAAAAGATATGACCATATAACCACTAATATAGAGGAGTTCATAAATGGGGTCCTCAAGGGTGTGTGAAAACACCCAATCATAGGGTTAGTGAAAGATACATTTTATAGATGCATTCACTATTTATTGGTTGGTTGCAAAAGGCCTATAAAAGGATGGAAAACATAATGTGTTTTACATAGTATTTCCAAAGTGATGTTGATGAGATACTGATTGAGGCTTCAAGATGGATTGTTCTAGCCTTTGATAGGGAAAATATGAGCTTTTAGGTAAGACAATGTTATGATCGGGAAACTTGTACTAGTGGTTGAGTGTTTGTGATGATGTTAGATAACATGTACTATTATTACGATAACTTTTAGGCATTTAGACATCCATGTGAACATGTTATCACAACTTGTTATTCAGTAAATATATCATTGGAGCCATATGTTGACCGAGTGTATCACATGACCACTTTGGTTAAATGTTATAGTGTAGCTTGGATGCCTGTTGGTGACATTCATTCTATCTCATTGCTTACTGATCTTCCGACCATTGTCCATGATATTTCCAAGTTTCATAATTTACTTTTGTTTTCATTTATGATTTTTTTCAATGGGTATTACTTTTTAATTTATTGGATTCATACTAATATGTTTCATCCCTGAGGAAGACCAAAGAAAACTCAAATTAGAAATGAAATGGAGTTGCCTCAGCAATGAGGAGGGATAATACGATCCAACATTTGTCATGTAGAGGACATACTCATAAGAGATTTCCCTAAGTGGCGGGAAAGAGCTCTACATCTTTTAATCCATGATTGTGCCTGTGTACTATATCATTAATATGTATATTATGTTTTGTATGTGGATGTTTCTATATTCAATCCTTTTATTTATGAAATTCTCTATTTTTGAAATGTTTCAACATTGGTTTGTCTCATTTTTGGATTCTATAATAAAGAATCATGTGATACTAAAACTATTGAAAAATAAACATAGAACAGAAATGAATATATCATGATTCCAAGTGTAACAAAGACACTAATCCACACTATGGATTAGTATCACTCCACTAATTTGACATGATTTATGTTGATCACTCCATAGATTTTGTACATATGATGTATTTACCTTTTTTGGAGGATTTGGACAGGGCAGACCAGTATAACTTGGGGTCTTCTTATCTAGCATATACATACAAGGAGCTATACAACACATGTTGCATAAAAAATATGTAGATCACGAGATGTATGGTTCTTCTGTAGATGTGGGTATAGGAGCACATCCCTCATTTAGCTCCACATGGCCATGCGCCATTTCCAGTAGATATTGTAGCAGAGGATCCATGTGGATGTTGTTATGTTATTCCTTCTTTATAATGTCTAAATTAATTGTATAACTTTCTATTATGAAATGTAAATATAACAATATTATCTACAGGTGGAGTCAAACACATCGACATTCAGAATCGTCCAGACACGGTGTCCACACCTACAGAATTATGTTGGACAACATTCAACCACACAATGTATGTTTTTTTATTTATATTGTTAAATATTTATACTTTACTATAAATGTTTTCATTTATTAATTGATTATTCATTTTTTCTTTCAGATTATACGGATTCCATAAACAGATGCTATTATCCAGAGTCTTCCACCGTACTTCACATGTCTGATATAGTAGAGAGCACCATATTTCACCTGACATATTTTCACAGCCTTATGACACAGTTTCTTCCTTAGATAGACGAGATTTATCATGAAATTTTTTTCGATCCACCACTTGCTAAGGAGGCTTTGGAGCTTGCTGAGACTCAAATAGATGTACTTGGGGGTGATGAACCTATTATGGATCTTGTTGTTCCGTAGCAGACGGTTGTTCATCTGGATCAGTCAGGTGTTGCTGTTCCACAGGAGGAGGGTGTTCAGCATGATCAGTCTTATGCTCCTCCAGCTTCTGAGGCTCAACCATAGGTAGATACTGACATTAACTGGGTTGAGATGGATTCTTTATTATATACATCTACAACACATCAAACATATTATTTCCATATTTTCAAGATTTCAATCCATCATCCACTATCCATAGATGTAGGATAGGGTACAGATGGTGAGACTGTACATCCACCACCTGTCACAAAAGAGGATGTGGAGGTGGCTGATGATGATGATGTGTAGCGTACACTAGATCATAGACAATAAAAGACACAACGTGGATGTATCCAGTATATACCTAGCTATGGGACATAGGTGCATCCATGCCAGAGGCATCGAGTAGGTTGATTATTTATTTATGTTACATTTGGTACATTCATTACTATTATCATTTAGAAAGTTATACTTTTTTATAAGTGTATTAATATTATCAAATTATCATCTGAAATTAATAATTGATATTTGATATTAATTAATAAATATTAATACTATAGATGAAAATATCTGTGAACTTCAATAAATCTTGAAAAATATTATTTATCTCAATGATTTGAATCCAAAAATAATGGAACACAATTCTATGGTAAAAAAATAAATTTCATAATGAATAATTTCAATGAATAATGGATAATTGTGAAGAGTTGAAGATTATGATTAAAGATAAAAAACCACAATATGTGATGTATGGAATTAGAAGTTCATTTGGAAAATTTTGAGAAGATACTTATTCAAACATTATAAAAGGACATAGGTTCTACTGGTACGAAGTCTTTACTGGAGAATTTTACTGTTAAAATACCTACGTCATGTGAAAAAATTATGGAAATTATGAAAAATATTTATTTCATATTCTTCAGAATAAGAAACAATATTTTAGAGGGTTAAGAATGTGTTAGCAAATCCAAGAATAAGTTTTGAATAATATCATCATTGGTGAGTTATATAGGTTTTCAAAACTGATGTTTATGAGTGATTCCCTTGAGGGGGAGATAAATGAAGAAAAATGAAATTAATACTAGAATTAGTATATCCATTAGAATTAATCAAAATTACTATAGAATGTTTATAAAGATCATGTTATTGAAAGACAAATTTTTTTCTAAATCTCTCTTCCTTTGTTAAAAAAAACCGAATAGAAAGGTGTTTTAATTGAATTAATCAAATACATAAGAAAAACTTGCCTCTAGTAAATTTTATTATCTCTTCTTTTCTATCAATCAATGAATTACGAAACCATAATGAAATGTAACGATTTATAGTAAATGGATTCCTTCTCAAAATTCAGATATGAAATTCTAGAATTATAAGTGGTTGGTCCCTCCACTAAAGAATTATTTTAATAGAAAAATACAATACCTGAGTGTTACTATCACGAAATTTTTTTAACTTAAAATGGATCAAATTTTCAAATCTATTATCCTTAGTTCATCCTTTCATAGGATCCCCACAAATGAATGTCTCATGAATACTAAAATGTTCCTTTTCCTAAGGTGCAATGTTTGTAAAGATGGAGAGGATTACATAAAGAACATATTCTTTATGTCATTCTTTTCAAAGACATTTTAGATCATAATAATAGATTCTTACTAAACAACACATCTACTCCAAAGGATTTTGGAAATAATATTTTTGACTATTTGATATTTAATTATATTTATTGATATTTTATACATATTGACGATTTTTTAATTAATAATTTATTTATATTTAATTAAAATTTACAAATATTGATAGAGATTACCACC
The DNA here is from genome assembly GCA_963277665.1 of Viscum album. NCBI lineage: Eukaryota > Viridiplantae > Streptophyta > Magnoliopsida > Santalales > Viscaceae > Viscum > Viscum album. The sequence continues at coordinate 560,372,240 of OY728119.1, forward strand.
CAAAAGATGTTATCCGAGCCACCACAAGAGTTTTTCACCATCGCACACCTTACCCTACGGTCTTATGTGAGTTTTATAAGGGGTTATGTAACAAGACATTATCGCTATGATTATGTGAATTATTTTTTTATATAATAAATAATATACATTCATTTTATTATTAATTTGTAAATAGTTTTAAAAGCACAAATAGTATTTTTAGTCAATATTCAATTAAGAAATCTATTTTGATGAATTAATGGATTTCTTTTAATTAAATAATATTTTAATAAAATATTATCACTAAATTAATTTTTAATGAATATAAATGATGGTATAATTATTATGAATACATTTTTTATTTTTATTATGGTTTGAATGATATTTTAGTCAAACCCCATAAATTTTTCATAAATGTTGGTTTTTTTTAAAGTAAAAATTCACATATTTAGAAAATTATTTAAATAAAATGAATATTATTTTTTGAATCAGGATGTTGAAATTATCCAATAGATAATTTTTCATAATTTTATGAGATAATCGAATTTTTGGGTAAAAATTAAATACTATTTCAATATATAATCTTTTTTATGACATCATAATGACCCAATAGTGATTTTATAAAATACTATAAACATAATGTTTGGACAATATATGTTTTAACAGTATGATAATGTGATTTAATGTTTTTATTTATTTATTTTACAAATCATTAGTGGACCCTACAAGAGTAATAAAATATTTTAACTTTTTAAATTAATTTCTTTGAGATTGTGACTGACCTACACATAAGAAAGCCTTATATTTTATGAAGTTCAGCCATTGGAATTATAAAATATTTTTTTCCACTACAGTTTGGCTAAAACCATGGGCAAAAATGATGGGTTGGTTTGTGGTTTTAATTAGTTTAATGTGTGGGGTCCAAAACCTAAATAATAAAGAATTTGCTCCCTTTTCCTATATAAACCCACCCAAGATACCACTTCCTCTTCACTAAAATCCTTTGTAGATTGATCAATATCTTCCCTCCTCTCACTAGAATCCTCCTAAGTCACCCCAATCTCCCAATAAGTCTCTCTCAAGCCTCTCACAAGCCTTTGGTATAACACTTTCAAGTAAGGGATTTCATCCTTTCACATTTTTGTCCAAGTTTCCTTATGTTACTATACCTTTTTCTTTTCAATTTCAAATGTTGGGTTATGATTTCTAACCTCCACTATACTTCCCTCCTTATTTTTTAATGATGAGAGACTCAATTCTCTCTCATTAATTCCTCTCATGTACACTTGTTACCATGCCGAAATGCCGTAAGCGTTTTCACTCTCCTCATTTACATTCAAGAAATTCTTTTGTTTTATGAATCTAAATTACATTACATATGGTAGGAGATGTATATATATGAACCCCTTAATTTCAACTTCATGTAAATATTATGATACATACATTTATCTCTCATAAACCATTTTTATGAATTCTTAAGTCACAATGTTATTCTACCGAAATTGCATTGTGATTTTCCAAGCCAAAGTCATTATGTAGTGAATACCATTCCAATTTCTTTAACAAGGGAATTCAAACTTATATAAATTTTAGTATTTATTATATAGTTTCATTTATGAATTAAAAATTTATTTATCTTGGAATAAATGATGATGTTTAATGAATTCATGTTATTTGATCTTTGTGCCATAGTTATGCATGAAATGAAAAGACTATAAAGGGTGCACCCTAATAGCGCTCCAGTGCATTTGGTAAAGATTAGTATCACAATATGTCATGTTAAATGAGGGTTTTCTCATGCTAATTCAAGTTTAATGAGGGTTTATACATGCTCCATGTGCAATTATCCTTGGCTCATGTGAAAACTATGTTAAATGTTATTGCTGCATTTCAATGTTATGATCATGCCTTAATGTTCATGATTCTCTTATGCTACATTGATATGACTATTGACTAACATGTATTTTATTCCTCATCATAGTCCTGTTTAGTTGCATACTTATCTTTTTATCTCACACTTTTATTATGAATGTCCTCAGGTTATCTTATACAATGCAATGTACGATGGAATGATGTGGTCATGTAAAAGAATTTTTTAATTAGATGATGTGTTTTATGTTTTTAGTTGTTATGTAATGTTACTAAGCCCCAAAGACACTAGAACTCTCAATATTCTATATTGTATCAAGTGAATGTTTTATGTAACTAATTATTTTTATGTTTGTAATAAAGAGTAGGGTTGTTATAATCTGGTAGACGCGGTCTTTGTCATATTAAAGTGGTCCTTACATTGGATTCTCTTCATGGGGGAGAGACGAATCCCTCACATACAATCAAATTATTATTTCCATTAGTAATAATATCATTTAATTTGGATTTATCATGATCTAAAAATGTGGGGGGATGTTTTCTATCACCCTTTTATCATTAGAAACAACCTCTCACTTATCTAAGATTGTAAAAAAATTACGAATTGTATGAATCTCCTTCTAAAAATTAGTTGTTTTTGGATCAATATTTCAATCAATATCCTTTAGATACTATCCTGACTCAGAGTATTATGGCTCTATTAATCCTCACCCCATAAACTAAGGCTTCATATTGGTGTCCTATAAATCCACACATTGAGTGACCACACAAGCAGTGTGACTAGTAGGTACTTCCTTAGTCACTTTCACATCCTTAAAGTTATTAAAATACAATCACTGAATGTCTAGATTAACATCTAAAGAGGTATTACCATCACCAATTCAGACACAAACATAATTATACACCCCTTACCATTATAATAATATAATCATCCCATACTACCTCATTGTAGGTTGAATCAACAACTCCTTCAATATTATCTACCAATTCCACTTCATTAACCTGATTCATCACTACACGTGGAGAACTAACCCACTCCCAAGTCACATTTCAGCCTACTATAATTAGCAGTGTCTTCTTGATCAAGAGCCAGATCCCTTTCATGCTTATTCATATCTTTTCCTTCTTTACACAAGATCATGAGACCAACATCTTGATCAAAAGAAACTCCAAATTTGGCCCAATTCACCTGAAATGAATCCAATCTGACTTACTTTTATATCTACTTCCCATGCCTAAATACCACTAACATATTACCCAATTTCTTGAACATAGGGAAAAATCACACCAAGATTCAAAATCGACTAATTCCTTATATCAAAAACACTTTGCCAATACCAACCCAAAAAGACTCAAAATGCGACTCTGACACATCAACTTCAACACAAACTCTTGGTGAAATCGCGTGACACAAAACTCTAGTTCTCATTTCAAAAAATAGATAATACCCTGCGAGATTTCCTAACATATGAATAATTAAAGTATTCCATAAAGTAATCATGTATTTTGGAAATATAACCCATATTTCTATAGTTTTTAAATCATTCATCCTATGAAAGTAAAAAATACATTAGAATAGATTAAATTGGGATCCATTGCAGATTTTAGGCATGTTCGACCATGCAACAACCAGATCATCTTCAGAAGTGATCTTATCATTATATTCTTGGAATCGGGGAGCCTTATATTCCCTTACTCTTGTAAACCCCATGATCAAATGATGACATGGAAAATGATTATAACAATGGAAAACATTGTTTGAATCCTAAAGTTATTGTTATATGTAGCAATGATGATTCTTCGATGAATTCCAAGGTAAAAATCGACAGTTTTGGGGATCCATAAAAAAATTCTAGAACCTTTGGTTTGTGGGGGATTTGAGGAAATGAATGAATGAAATCAGGGTTTGAAAAGGAAGAGAAGGGTGGTGGTCAACTTACTTTAAGGGACGGAGGATGGACCTCCCCCACCGATGGGGAGGGTCTGGTACAATGACCATCACCACCTAAGGATTCATCTCGTCATGAGATTTGAATTCATTTAGTGATTATCAAGAAACAAATCACGATTTATCTTATTTACTTACTAAATAAAATTACAAACCAAAGAGATCATATCATTTAAAATTACCACCACAACCATTCCTATAAATATATTTCACTTGGTAATCCTAAGAGCATAATGTAAAATTTATTATAATAGTCCTCTCTTATAACCGTAAAAGTACATCATGTCCCATTAAGAGGCACTGAACTATATGTATTTTAATTCCTTTCATAATGATACATCAGAAAACCTATTTACGGAGGCCTAATCCTAACTACATGACACCAAATGCCTCTATATATGATGGAAAAATATAGAGAACCCAAAAATTAATCCTCAAACTAAATAATAACTAATTAATAAAAGAAATATGGAATTTAACTAAAGCACATAGTTGTTCACATTGACACATGGTTTAAATCAAAATTTTGGCCTATGGTTGACCAGTCATGTGAACAGTTTTGATAAGAATTATTGAAAACATCTTAAATATATAATAAATTACAAGATTATGAAATAATGCCATTAAAAAGGTGTGATAAACAAGAACTTCCACCTTTTAACCATCACACATTATAAAATGTCTATTGAAAAGTCATAGAGACCATCTATCTTAGGAGATTCAGACCGACAAACTCATAACGAGTTTAGCTTGATTGTGTGATAATGTTTCCATAAAAAACAATGAGCATAAATAGAAATGAAATCATTATAAATTCTATATTGAAAATCAAGTAATCAAATTTAGGTGTTTTAGCCTCTATTATGAGTCTCATTCTTCTAATATTGGAATTTAGGTACCCTTACTTGGGTATTCCGTATATCAAAACCAAGCTAAACATCAATAAGTATAGCTTGAGGGAAATAATTTATAGAATAATTTTGTGCATATGAGATCACCAGAAGATCCATGTTAGCTGAGTCACCACCTATTGAAGCTATCATTTCTTATAAAACATTTATATCTTATGTATATTCTTTGAGGAGTTTTGTTATGTATAATATAAGATTCCACATATAAGTAACTATTAATTTAAAAAATATTTCAATTATTTATAATCATTAATCTTTTTTATAAATTAAAATTTAAAATATGAAATTTATTAAATAATAAATTGGTTATTTAAAAAAATATTGAAAAAATTCAATTAATTCTTTCTAAAAAAACAATCAATTGTTCGTAAAAATTTCAATTTTTAAAAATTTAAAATTTATAAGTATAATATTTCATTTAATATATTGATCACTTAAAAATGATGATTATAGTAATACATTATAATGTATAAACCAATATAAGACTCACTTAAATAGTAATTCATATATAATGAGACTTTTAACATTTAATGTCTTAATATTCATTTCAAAAACATATAATAATTTATGTTTTCTTTTAAATGTTTAATTCCTAGTTTTTATAACTAGAATTTGATAAAATTAACATTATTTTTGTATTCATCATGCCATAATAATCATAGGGTTAATGTTTTTGGATACTTCTAAAAAAAATTATTTTTCCATTATAACAAATACAATGAAATTGATTAAAAGAATTGGATGCCTTATCACATAATTTTTAGCAATAATTAACCAATTCTTCCGTTACTGTGGTAATAAAAAATTACTATAGTTAATATTCATAATGAAAAAATAAAAGGGACCTATTTTCCAAATTTTAATGACCTAATTCCAAATATGGAATCAAATTATTAATATTAAATTCATAGAACTAGAAATAATTAATTATAGATAAAAATAAAGAAGGCAATGAAAAATAGTTTATTTTAGAAAAATTTCTTTTATGTATAAAAATTTGTTTTATGAAATTCAACCATAAAATTGATTATCTTTAAAATAGCTAGATTACTAATAATATAAGATAAATAATGTTAACTTGAAACCATTTAAAAAATGAAATGTTGTAAATATTTGAAACAAAAATTATTTTTTTCATTAAAAATTGGCATTTTTTACCCTTAAATGTGAAATCAATATTTTCATGAAAGTACCAAAATTTCACCAAAAGATAATTTTTATTTTATTATTTTGAAAATCATATTCTTTTATGAAATAAAATTATTAAATGTTTAAGAAATTAATTATAATATTCATTCACAAAAACCAATAAAACAAATTTGGAATAAAACATATTTTAGAGAATAAAAAGTCTTTACTAAAAATTGATTGATTTATTTTAGTAGTACTTATCAATGTATTTTTATTGATTATGACCATTATATATATTTCATAATTTTATTACTTCTATTCATACCCATAAAATCAATGACTATAATAAAATGGTTATAAAATAATAATATTTTTGGTTTGTTTAATCCTGATGTTACATGTAATATATGCTATCAAAAATTGTGTTCTTTAAAATTATAAGTGTGTTAAATCCCCCCCCCCAAATTTCAAATTAAAAATTTAAACTCGTTATATTTATAAAAATGTTTTATAATTTAAAAATATTTTATTTAAAATCCACATCATAAAAATGGTTAATAAATCTTTATCTTAAATCTAGGTAATGATAAATAAAAAGGTAATCTAAAATGAAACATAACTAGGTTTCCAAATAAGAGAACATTAGTGGTAAGTTAAAATATGGACATGTCGAAAAAATAAAATGTTTAAATTTTTATAGTTAGGGATAGATAACATTGATCACAACAATGGGAACGGTCATGAGAAAGTTAATGACCATAAAACCATAAATAATTGAGGTGCGAAAAAAGGCCATAAATTAATTGGAAATAAAAGTAATTTGATATAATTTTTGTTTTAGGATCATTTTACTATATTTTAGGAATTATTTTACCATATATACTATAAAGATAAGTATATGTACTTACATGAAAATTATAATTTAACTATTTAATTAATTTCCTACACAATCTCATTTTTATCTCTAAATAATGAGTATAAATGTCGAATTTTTCAGTTCTAATGCAATAAAATCAACTTCATATTCAAACAAAGGCTGTAAATATATTCTCACAATCATTAAATATTTATAAATAATGAATATTTATAACATGGTAATATAATATCCCAAATTAATCAACAATAATATATTGAAATAATACAGTTTACTCAAAACATTCCATGATAAAAATAAAGCTTCCACTGTGATAATTTTATAAATAACACTATATACAATATAAACTCAATAAAAACCTCATTAAATATATTTTTGACCTAAAATTTGATCCTATATATTTCATCTTACATCCCTAAAAAGTAAATTTCATTCTTATTAAATAATCATTCTGGTTAAATCACATGTTAAACCTAATTATTACATATACCGTATCCCAATGAAGCATCAACCAAAATATTGTTAATCACCATGATAATTATTGATATAATCTTATAAAATATTTAAATTCCCCAAAATATCATGAATCATATTTATATACTAACTTGAAATTAAATATTTAACATGAGCATAAATATATGAGAATAAATCTCTTTGTTAATGAATCAGTTTTCAACCATCAAAATTATTTATATCCCACACTCCACTATACCAAAAGTATCTTAACATAAAATCATATACTAGATTAAATGGTTATTTAATCCTCAATAGATTATTCATCTTAAAACCAAGTATAATATTCAAATCTTCATAAAATACCATCACTTAAAACTTGAAAGGGGGAATATATGCCTCTGAAATTATAATTTACCTTAAACCTATAAACCCATGAAACTATTAAAAACTCATCAGTTAACCTCACTTGAAAACATATATGAAACCAAAAATTAAAATAATAACTATTCATAAAATAAAATCATAGATTATTAAATATATTCTATGTAACCAAAAATGAAAAAAACATCATTAAAGATGACCAAAATCACTTTTTCATAAACTTAATATCCAATTTCAAGGTGACCAATACAATATTATTTACTGAAACAATGTCAATTATCTATTTATACCAACTAAAAATTATCAACTTTCTATTAGATCAATTTTCATAGTTTTTTTTCATTCGTCATATGTTTTTAAATCATAAAATAAAAACTATTGTTGAAAAAATCAATATATGTTTCATGATTTTTTATATCCTCAATATCATTAATATAAAACCTTTAAAACATAATTATATATTCCCAAAACATAAACTCTTAAATAAATTCACATTAATGATTTTAATATCACAGGTCCTTCCTTTTTTCAAGGAGTTAACCTTTGGATTAGGAAATTTTCATTGATAACACTCATATTCTACACAAAGATGAAATTTAATTATAAATGGTACCATATGATAAACTTCATTTTCCTCTATTAAAGTCTCTACTTATCCTCTATAGTTAATTTCACCATTCCATTCTATTTCACGTAGAAAAAAATCTTCTTGCTCCTCTAATACATTTCCTTATGTTCTTATTCCTACATATATGAAATATAGGAAGTTGAATCATCTCCCTTGATGGTATTCTATAAACTACTTTTTCCTTTATTATGTGTATCTATAAACTCAACCAAGTTTAAATTATTAATCATATAATGAGATAGATTATTAGGAACAATCATAAGATTTCACCTTCAAGATTTTATTTCATTTAGTTTTGCACGAGGACAATCATTACATGGTATGCCATATTTTGTATTAACATGAATCATCATGGTTCTATTGATTTAATAAAACCTAAATATATAGTGTGAGCAACAATAATCACCGCTAAGAATCATATTATCATGAAATAAAATTCCTTGAATTTTTAAATTATGAAACCTTATTTTCAATATATGAAACAAGAGGTTAAAAAATGACATTATTTTTTAACATCTATTGAAATCCATTGTAGTGGTTTATAAGAAAAATCTAAGTTAAACAAAGAATATCCCCTAGGAGGGCCAAACCAAGTGAACGGTAAGGGAACACTTACTGTACATTAGAATGACAGATGATATATACTTCAACCAACTTTTATCTAGAATATTACCTTTATATGCATATCTACCAAAACCACATCTACTGTTAGTTTCTAAATAAGGATTAATTTCTAGGAATAACACATAATCTCTATCTTAACATAACATTAATATGTTATCCTATAAATTGGTTTATTCCCATTTTTCTCACTATAGTTCTCTCATCCAATATTAAAAATTTAAAAAATAATCCAACTCTAATATCCACAATAGTGACCCATACTTTTTATTAATAAATATTACACCATATTAAATTATTATTGAATAAATAACCTTATGATACATTCCTTAAACGTGTATTTTCAGTTTTTTTAGAAACATTGATACAAAAAAACTTGTTCATAAGAGATATAAATCATATCTCACTAAGTTATCTATAACTAAAACCATTCATAGACATATCATACATATAACCATTATTCATTAAATTGGGAAAATAAAATAATAACGTGTGAGATCAAATTAACAGTAATGGTAAAAAAGGACATACCAATAATCACTAAAATATAATATGAGAACAAGGGTTTGAGAACATGATCTTAAAATTTTAAGACCCCATTATGCATATGAAATATCATATTCTTGAGTCATGGAATGATTATTGGATGTTTATAAGATATGAATAAAAAATAAATCAAATAACATGATTCATTGGTGCATAAAATTTGAATATAAAATAAATTTTTTTCCAAAAAAATAATTATAGATAATAATTTCTGTAGTCAAGTATTTCTACCAAGACTCTAATAGTGTATTGGGTTTACTACCCATTACATCATATCCTCTGTCAAGGTTCACTCCCAGGATTATCATATTGTATTGGGTTCACTCCCCATGACAGTATATAAATAGTCAAGGTTCACTCCTAAGACTATCATATTAGAAAGTGTCTCTTACTGAACTAGTTCCACTCTCTATTGAAATACTTATTACCTCATGAGATATCTTTATTAAGTCAATGCATGTCGGGGTATATAATTTTCATCCCACAAAACATATAATCACAATCCATTCATAAGTTTGAAACAATATCATAAAACCTTTATCATAGAATAACCTATTGAAAGGAAATTATTTTCATAAACTATTAATCATTTTATCATATAATAATTCATGGAAAAGAAATGAGTTTCACAAAAGATTCATCATAAGATCATTAGTACATAAGAATGAAACTTGTTTCAAATAATCATCCTTAAATAATCAACATAATAATTCATAAAAATAATTAAAATAGATGGTATTGTGGGATTATAACCTTGGTAAAGAATATGTAACATCAATTTATGTTATAAAAAATTCCATGAATTTATCACTGGAACATTTCATGATGATAATAACATTTTAATTTTAAACTAAATTATTTAAAATCCAAAAACATCGAAAATATTAAGGAAAACATATTCATAAAAAATAAAATTTAATTTCCATAAATGAATCTAATAATTGATCATTTATGGTGGTTGGAAATTTTTTTTATGTTTTGTATGTTAAAAAAATATTTCTTTTACATTTCTTGTAGCAAATGAAAAGTACCTCATCAGGAAAATGTTAAGAAAATTCATTATAAACCTTTTTTTTAAATTAATGCTTTGGTATAAATAACATTATATAATCATTTTATATTAGTAAAAATATTATTGATAATGTTTTTAGAAAACATAGACTTGGAAAAAAATTGAATTTTGACCAAAAAGAGAATTAAAATAGGTTTTCTTTAAAAATATTCTTTTGTTATCTTGAGTAGTGGAAGAGATAAAAATTAGTGGAAAACATATAATATATAGAAATATCCAATTTAAAATAATATTAATGGGATTATTGATATATAAGTCATATAATTCAATCATTAAAAACATGATCATAAACAATCCTAATAAACAATTTGATTGTTACATAAATCTATTACCTAAAGTTTGAATTTCATCAAAATCACTCTAAAATCTTGTATAATTAATTTTAATTTATTATAATTATATTAAGAAATAATTTATAAAATTATAATATCATATATTATCCACTTATAACATTTCAACACCCATTTATTAATTATTATTTATTGAGATCGTTGTTTCCAGGTATTTACAGTTTTGTTTTTTTATAAAAGATTCAGTTCTAATGTTCTTTTCCTTTTACATTGATAATTGTTATATCGTATAATAAAATTTATAAATGACATTAATATCACATATATTCATCATATATATATATATTCATATATAAAAGTTAGATATTGAAAAATTAGTTACTCCATAAATGGAGACAGTAGATCATATGTATGCAAGAATTTTATTTTCACTTTTAAATAGATAAGAAAAAAAAGGTAAATAATAATTTACATTTATAGAATAACTATTATATCATATATATATATAATATATATTTTAAAAATATTTCCTTATTATAATACATATAAATAAAAAAGATAATCACATCAATTCGTGGTGGTGGTAGTCCACATGTACGCATGAGCGACGTTATCATTTTCCAACAGAATAAAAGGTAGGAAGGTAAAAATGAAATTATAATTCCTCCATATTAATTATTTCATAAATATAATATAATATCATTAAACCCATAATAATAATAATTTAGGAATGTTGGTTATGGAAATTGAATTGTAACTCTAAAGGGAGGTGGTAGTCCACACATATGCATGAGAAATACTTTAACTTCCAATTAAATGGGAAATGTAGTAAAAAATTGTAATTACATAATCATAATAACTTTTTATCATCTTTATAATTGTAAATTTATTATTTCTTTATTTATAACAATGATTTAGATGGGTTAAAGTAAGAAATAAATTAAAATAGGTTTGGTATGAAGATTAGGTCTTCTTCGATAGGACTCCTTAGGATCCCTTCTTGATAAACCTTGGTATGATATTTTTGTAAGAAAATAACTCTAATTCATGAATATATAAATTTATCAGATAATATGGAAGATTTTATGAAGATAAATGGCATACATATGTGTAAATAAAGAAACATTGGGCATCATTTTATAATGAATGCAAAGGACATAAGTGAAATTACTTACAATATTTAAATATAATTAATGCCATTCTCAAGTATAAAGATTACTAATAGACATGAAATCTATGAAAAACATTATATTTTATAAATATTATAATGAAATGAAATTTATATTGTTTTTAGTGCCATTTTAAATCATAACTTTTGGTTTAATTCTTTGGTTAGCTGATTTTTACCCTAACCTTAGTAATGCATTTTTCGATATCAACAAGTTGTAATTTTACCTATAAGGTGAAAATTGTATAATTATTGTCCAAGGATTTAAATTTTATTAAATTTATCATTATATTTCCCCTTATTGTTTTTATAATTTTCAAATAATATAATAAAATATATTGAACATAAAATACTATTAATATAATTTTAAGAACTAATTATATTATTTGAATTTCAAGACAACATATAATTATTAAATTAAAATAATAAAAATTTAAAAAATTTTGATATTTTCTTATTATCTTAAGAATTAATTGGAAGGTTTAACTCACCCAAACAATAATACTTTTACTGTTTTGAAATATTTTTTATTTCATGCACAATCACCATGTCGATATTGTGTAATTATGTAATTATTTTTTTCATCACTAAAAAGTAAAAATAAATTAACATGATAAAAAATAATTCATAATTAAAATTAAAATTAATGACTTAACATAATAGGTTTTTATCCCTATCACAATGTATTATAAAACGAAAAGCAAGAAAGTGACACTTTTTAATTAATCTTTTACTTAAATATTATAGAGGTCAAAATCAAAGTAAAACAGAAAAAGAGGTAATATTTTTAATGTTTGTATGAATATGGAAAAAAGATACTCTTATAAAGAAATAAATTCAAGTTTTTCAAAGACTTTTACACCTTATCATATTAGTTTTAACTCTAATTAACCAATTATACTGTTACCATGGATATTAAAAATATATCATGGTTACTAATCATAATGAAAAAAATAAAAAAGAATTATTTTCCAAATTTGAAACCAATGAATGTAAATACAGAATCCATTTTTTAATATATAATTTCTATATGTGGATAAATTAACTTAACATGAAAATGACAAGTGAAATAAAAATTATTTTTTTTCATAAAAATTTCTTTTATGTACAAAAATGTGTTTTACCAAATTCAATAATAAAATTTATTATAATGAGCTTAATTAGATTAATTATAAATAAATTGAACTAATTTTACTTTAAAAAAATTAATAATTTTAGTTTTTTTAATTTTTGAAATGAAAAATAGTTTTCAATAAAAATCAGAATTTTTTACTATTTAGTAAAAAATCAGTATTTTCACTATTTACTAAAAATTCAGTCCTTTTAGAAAAATACCAAAACACCACCCTCATATAATTTTTATACAATGATTCTAAAAATAGGATATTATTTTATCGAATAAAATTTATAAATGTTTTTATAATTTAATTTTAAAATTCTCTAAAAATAAAAAATAAAAAATATTTTTTAAGAAAACCTATTTTGACGAATAAAAATTATTTATTAAAATTGAGGGATTTATTTCCTAATAATTTATCAATAAATTTTTATTGATTGTGACCAATATTTATATTTTAAAATTTTTAATCTTGTATCAGTACCCTCTAATTCAATGGTTATGTGATAATAACTATTAATTAATAATATATTGTGGTTTGCTTATGCTCAGTGTCTCTTATGGTCTATGCTATCAAAAGTATTGTTATTCTAAAATCATGAGGTGTTGTATTTAGTATTTATTCACGAAATTATCTTATATTCTCTGTGCATGGTGAAACATTAATATCCCTTGTGGAAAATTTTATAGACTCTACAAAAGGATAAATTGTATTCTAGATTTAAAAAGTGTTAATTATGGCATCATAGTGTTTAATTATTGGGTCATGTTATCATAAGCAATGGTATCTAAATGGATCACTAAAAAATAAATGTGATTTAATAATGGATCGGACCTACCACTATGATTGGGATAAGATGTTTTCCTGGATTATAAGGATATTATTGACATTTTATGAGATATTTTTCTATTTTTTGAAATCATCTTATCAAGTTAATAATATAGGAGTGAAGTTTCTTGAGATAGAATAATGTGATGAAAGCTTCAATGAACTGAAAAAAAACATTGGCACTTGAACCTATACATACATTACCCTGTACTACAAAATGTTTTTAATATATCGTCAAGAATCTAAAATGGGATTAGATTGTGTCCTGATGGAAAATTATAAATAATTTCATATGTGTAATATCAATTAAAAACACATGAGAAAAATTACCGTGTTCATTATCATGTGTCGGTAATAGTTATATCTATATTAAATATTTTATGGAATTATCTCATTAATAAAAAGTATGATATATATACTAATCAAAATATATTAATATAGTGATCCATACTTTCCTTACATATATATGACATTTATTAGATGAATATTAAACACATAACATAAAAATACATTCTATAATCATATATGTCTATTATATATGATAAAATGGGTACCTAAATGACTAGTTGATAAGATATATACATCATCTATCACTTATTTCTTCATAACTAGAACCATTATTAGACATATCATATCTAAAACCATTTTTCATTACATGGAGAAAGAAAATATATGAAAGGGTGAGCTCAAATATTCATTAAGGTTAAATAAGGTATATTAAAAAAACATGGGAATAAGGGTATGAGAACATGATCTTAACATTATAGAACCATACATTTCATCTCCAAGATCAAAATATCAAGTCATGAAATAATTCATGGTAGTTTATAAGACATAAATCAAAAAGAAATTCAATAAGGATGAGTCATGAAATCATAGCATAGATGTAGGAATGTTGAAAAAACATAATAATATAACATTTTTAACATGTATAAATAGACATAGATCCACTAATTATGTTAAGAACAAGAAATAAATCCCTCTAATAAACTTATGAACATGAAAACCAAGTCTATGAATACTCTTATAGACCTTAAATCTATATTTGTGCATAAACTTATAGAAATTATTTCCAGGTCCACGCATAATCTTATGGACATGAAAGCCGTGTTCATTCTTAATTGTATGGACATGAAATCAATGTTTATGCGTAATATTATGGACATGATATCTTGGACCTTGATAAATATTATGGAAATAAAATTGTGAACATTAAATTAGGTTCACACATAATATATTTATCTCATGATTTATACATATTTACCCAATCCATTGGATGGATTTAATAAACCCTACCATCACATAGTCATAATTCATTAATATAAATGTCATAATATTATTAAAATAACATTATAAAATAACCCATATAAAATAAACATGTTTTGTAAACATCTCATAATCATGATCACAAACCAACTATCTAAATAATAATGATGGTATCATTGGATCATATCCCCATGAAATTGTAATTAACATCAAGGAATATTACCATTTGATGAAAATTCTATTTAAAAGATAATTATAATATTTCTTGTGAGGGAATAACATTTTTATTTTGATATAATATCATTAAAATATTATAATTTCCAATATTTTATCGAAATATTTTATTTGAAAAGAAATTAGTAAACCAGCCAAGGAATATTTATATCACTGAGTGTTAATGATGGTAGAAAATTCTATTCATTCTATATAAGATAAAATTAAAAAAAAATTCTTTTTACACTTTTGTAAAAAGTCAAAAAAGTACATGATTTGGAAAAATAAAAAAATATCCATATTTTAAAAATTATTTAAATAAGTCAATATTGGGTAAAAATGAATTTTAATAGTAACTTTATAACAATAATAACATTCTTTAAAACTATTTTGTAAAAAATGGACATGGAAGAAAATGTATTTTTGACTAGAGGGGGAAAAAGTTAGTTTTCCATTAAAAAATAATTTCGATTTCTAATATAAATATATTGAGAAAAATAAAATTAAAAAATATATTATACATAAATAGTTATATTTGAAAAAATCCATGTGTTTTTTGAAAGGTAGATCATAATAATTCATCATTGTAAACTTAATCAAAAAAAATCTTGATAAATAATGAGATTGTAACATAAAACCTCTTTACTTCTTTGGTTACATTTGAATCATAATCCCAGTGATATAAATACCCTTATATGGATATGTCAATACCCTTAAAATTTATAATAGGAATCATAAAATCCATTCATGGGTAGTATATACTCTTCATAAAAGAAACAAGTAGTGAATATAGCGCTTGTCACATATAAATAAAAGTTAGATGAAAATCCCTTATATCATGTAATAATTCCTTCACACATGTTTTAATATACAATAATATATATATATTTATTATAAATATTTTATATATATATAATCATATATATATAATACTATATATTATTTACTTATATTCCTTTATTAGTTGTTTATAAACAATTATTATTTAAAATTACTTTTTTGGTTATATCTACATCATTTTCATTATTGATCTGGTTTGGTAGTTTTTTTCCATGTAATTATATCATAGTTACACCATATATATAATCTTAATCATGATATAAATATAACATATATCCATTATATATATATATATAATCATACATAAAATATAGAGATAGAAAAATGAATTACATTGCTCATGGAGACACTAGGTTGTCAGTACACTTGAACGTTGTCATAACTTCATGATTAATGAAGAAAACAAGTTTAATAAATAAATGACCATTATATATTAATTATTATATCATATTAAACATTTATATTTGTTAAATATGTCCTTATTACCATCCATGTAAAATGGAAATGAGAAACATACATCACTTTGTGGAGGTGGTAGTCCACACGTATGCACTAACAATGTTATTGTTTTCAAAAGTATTGTAATGTATGAAAGTGGATATGATATAATCATTAAATAAAAACAATTATTCCAAAATTATTGTACATATACTTTAAAACTATCTTAATAACTGCCCACTAAATATGGTGATGAAAAATGAATTACATTTCCATGTGGAGATTCTTTGTCATACGTATGCACGACCGATAATTTCACTTACAATGTGACAGAAAGAGGGAAAATCATGGTTTGTTCTTAATAATAATATCAATTTAGTATATTTAGGAAAATTAATATATTATATTATAAATAAAATAATATATTTATAGGAGTAATATAAGAATGAAAAAGAATGTGATCGATTAAGGTGATTACCTCTTCTTTGAACAGACTCCTTAGATTTTTTCTTAACGACACTAGTGATAGTATTATTGGAATACCAAAACATCTATAATATTTCAATGGTAGTTAGGAAGATAATTTGGTTGGTTTTGTTTTACCTAGATGGCTCAAGGTTGTGAGAAAGAGAGGAAGGGGGGTTCCCTTTTATAAGTGAGGGGAGAGGCACTCTAGGAATTTATTGAAATATTAAAATATAATAAATTCATTATCTTGAAAAATGATTCAAAATGGATTGGTATTAGAAAATAATCATTTATGGTGTTTAAATATCATTAAAAAAATAAAATTTTGATTGGTTTAATTAGTTTTTTAATCCTTATCTTTTGGTTTAACCACATATTTAACATATTTTGACATTAATCGCAGTAACATATTTTTCAAACTTGAAGGGATATAATTTTATATATAAGGTAAAATTTTTCTGATAAATTTCCATGGAATGAATTTTTCAACCATATATTATCTACCTGGTACAATTTCAATATTCATTTTTTAATTAATTTAATATTATATTATTTTGATAAAATAACAATACAATCAATTTTGGAATTATTCATTTAATTTGACATAAAATACATAAAGACATTGTTGAAACCTGATTATTTACCGTTTGAAAAAAATAAATCACGTAAAACTATAAATCCCTAAATTTATATTACTTTTTATATTTTTAAAATTGTTTAATTTATGTTTCTATTAATTGAGTAAATACTTTATTATCATTATACAAAAATTTAAAGAAGTCAACTGATCGCTAAAATTTATAAAAAAAATTACCATCATAAAGGTAATTTAGCTAGTCACAAATTAGTCATTTATATTCATTAATAACAAGAATGTTTCCCTATGTGAACACATAAAATATATTAAAAACTAAAAGACTGTCATTTTGTAACTTTAATTTCATTAAATGTTATATAGATTATGAACATTGAAGAGTTTCCATTAAAAAAATAAATTTAAATCCTAAGGTGGTAAGGGTAGAATTAACATCATCCTGAAATAATTAAGATGAAAATTTATATCCTTATCCTTTATTTTGAACCAATATTAAACTGATTTATCCTTTACCAACTCGATAAATTTTACTATGCTTACAATTCATGTCGACAAAAATGAAAAGGGGATATTTTTAAAATTTGAATCTACTAATTCCAAATATTGAATATAGTTTATAAAATTCATTACCTATAAGTGGAAGAAAATAATTTCAAAATAAGTGCTCAAAATATGACGAGAACACCTTTTTTAGAAAAAAAATCATTTTTAAACATTTAAGTGTTTTTATTTTTATATTCAAGTATAAAATTATTTCTAAATACTATTATTGGATTATATTTAATTAAATTGAAATATTGTAATTTTATCTCAAATATAAAATATAATTTTTCTTTAAGTATAATTTAAATTAAACTACATTTTTTAATAAACATGTGTATTTTTAACTATTAACTAAAAATAATTTTTTTAGAGAAATCTCAACATTTCATCATAAAATAATTTTTATGTAATTATATACAAATAGATATATTTTCAATAAAATAATATTTCCAATGTTTTAAAAATTAATTGTAAAATTATCTCACAAAAACCAATAAATACCATTTTTAACAAAACAATAATTTTAATAATAATTTTTTTATAAAAAATTTGTACCTTATTATTATTCATTAATATATTAAATTTTATTGATTGAGAGAATTATATATATTTCAAAATATGGTTATTCTTATTCATACTCACCAATTTTAATAGTTTTGTTATAACTATCATATTTAATTAATAATAATATTTCATGGTTCATTTAGGACTGGTGTTGTGTATAACATAAGCTATCAAGTAAATTAAAAAATTAATTTACAAAATCACTAAGTGTTACAATCTCACCATTTTAACAATTTGTTTTTTAATAATTTGATCTTTTTCTCAATAATAAAAGGATTGATATTTGAAAATTCTTTTGTTGAATCCAACATCGTAAAAAGTGTTACAAAAACTTCCTCTTAAAAAGGGATATATGATGGAAATCAAGCTCTCTTAATAGGATAAAATTAATGGAATGTGAAAATATGTACATGAAATAGAAAAGTAACACTAAAGGTCTGATAAAGAGTGATATAAAAAATAGTTAATAGAAATTAATGGACAACAAAAACATTAACATGGGATAGCTTAAAAGACCATCAATTCATTGAAAATAATCAGAAATGTATAATATTTTATTTCAAAATAATTTATGAAAGATGAGGGATCAATATATATAACATGATAAAATATACATACATGAGTTATTTTTATACCATAAACACAATTTCATCCATTTTTTATACTCAAATTAATTTCCATATCATCTATTACTAAGAAATGAATATTCAAGAGTAACTTTTTATGCCTGAAGCACTAAAATTATCATCAGATCATAATATCTATAAATCAATGATAATTTATTATTTTTATCTCTATATTTACCAAAAGAAAAATTATTAGTCAAAGTTATATGATAAGATAAAACAAAATTTTACATAAATAATAATCAATTCAATATATATTTGGCCTTATGAATCCTCCAAAATGTGTTTGACTAAGATGGAAACCCAAAGATGATTCAATCTCATATCCATCCATGACAAACTTAGTGATATTTTTAAGCACTCATAATGTTTCTTTTCAAAATTTTATACCTTGATCATATAATCTCCAATATATAGTAATAATTTCACAAAATAAATTCACAATAAAAATATATATTCTTTCAAAATATATTTCACATCTTATTCCTGAAATAAGATATAATATTACACTAAAATATTTTCAATAGTATTTTATGTCTATACTATCACTGATAGATGATCATAGGTTTTTTTAGAATATCTGTTATGATTTTCTTATTCTATACATTTATATGGAATTTATGTGGAGAGAGATATCCAATTATCAGAATCACATAAAAGTTCTCTAAAGGATAATATTTACATAGGGATTATTAATATAAACATCAATGTCGAATCCCAAATTCTAGATTCAAGGATATGTGTTACATAACTAACAATATTCCCTTAAAATTATTTAATTACATATGATTTCCCTTTATACATTGACTTTAAGTACTACTGTGGATTTTTTTCTTCATTATCCCTTTGAATAGCTCATTTATTCTCATAACACCCAAACACTTTTCAATTATATCATTGAAGTGTGAGTGGTGTATTCTATGGATCTCTCTCTCAATTCATCTCATTGATGGGCCTCTTTATATCACATTGACATTATATTCTTCTATGTCTAGGTTTCACACACTTGACACATCTTATTATTTCCTTTCAATAAATCACCCAATTGATTCTTCCCAAATTTTTGAAAAGTA
The DNA here is from genome assembly GCA_963277665.1 of Viscum album. Lineage (NCBI taxonomy): Eukaryota > Viridiplantae > Streptophyta > Magnoliopsida > Santalales > Viscaceae > Viscum > Viscum album. The sequence goes on from OY728119.1 coordinate 560,392,686, forward strand.
GGAGTTTGAAAACATTTCGTCCCTCCATGTGAAAAACTCTAGAGCTTACATGAATATCCACATTTTTTATTACATGAACCCTAAGGGTTTCCATATTCCATTTTGACTTTCAATGCACATTGAGTGATTTCTTCATAGCTTCCAAAGACCCTTATGGATAATTCTTTTTGATGACTGGGATATAAAATACTAAAAAATAGATTAATATTTCTTACACGGTTGATGATTATAGCTGAATAATATCTTACATGTCTAATAAATTTTCTTATATATATATATATCAATAGATTCATTATCCCTCTGATAAAGCTCATGGAATTCTATATCCAATTTAAATGTAAAAGATGATGTTATAACTATTGATGAAATATTCCCTTAAACACATCACATTTTATTGATTTATTTTCCTCCTCTTTCTACTTATTTGTAATAATATTCCACCAATTATTTTCTTCTCCATAGAAATGATAAACATCAAGGATATGTCTTTCATGGTGTGAGCACTGAATAATGAAAATATCTTTTATATCACATTTATCCATTTCGTTGTAACTAGTGGATCATAAAACCCCTAGAAAAATGGTGGAATTATAGAATAAAATATTCAATAACATGTTTCTCCCTCCTTTTTGTATTCTTATGTTCAACATGATTTGTGTTATCACTAATATCTTGATATATTTGAGTGTGAATAGTCATAAGATACAGAATCATAGTTCGTAATCTATTAGGTTTTTTTATGAGGATGGGATATTCATTATCCTTCACATTCCTATTTCAAATGGTTAATTTAAGTTTATTCCATTGAATAAAACACAACAATAATAGTGTGAACAATAATAATCATAGTGGAAAACCATATAATCCAATAATCATTTATTGGACTTCTAAATCCAAAAACCTTATTTTAAATCTATGAAACCATAGGTTTATCATCGGCCATACATGATCATTACCGAACCTTTAGGATATCATCCTAATCATAGATTAGTCCCCTAGGTTCTCCCTAATGTCCTCTCATCCTATTTTCCAATTGTTAACTAAACCGTACTCTAATACCAACTATAGTGACCCATACATTCAATACATATATATTGTATCCTATTAGATTAATATTCAATAAATAACATAATGATTCATTCTATAGTCATATAGTCTAAATATCCTTAGAAATTTGCGATAGATAAAATACATGTTTATAAGATATCTACATCATATCCCACTTAGTTATTTACAAATAGAACACTTCTTAGACATATCATACCTAAACCATTCTTCATTACCTGGGGAAGGAAAACATAAGAAAGGGTGATCTCAATTACTCAGTAATGGTAAAAATGGAGATAAAAATATATCATGAGAATAAGGGTTTGAGAATATGATATTGACATTATAAAACCATTCCCTTTATATTAATTATCAAAATCTTGATTCAAAACATAAATCTTGGAAGTTCATACAACATGAACCATAAATTAAATCAATGAACATGGTCTTTGGGAGAATAATGAAGACATTATAATGATGAAAATAATAATAATATAAAAAACATTTCAACATGTATAAATAGAAATGGGTTCAACAATTAAGTTAATGAAATGAAATTAGGCCCTTGTATAAACTTATGTACATGAAAATTTGGTCCACACACAATGTCATGGACAATAAATCCAGGTACATCCATAAACATATGAACATGAAATCTAGGTCAACACTTTCTCTGAGGGACATGAAATCAAGGTCCAATCTTAATATTATAAACATTAAATCTAGGTAGATGCTTAATCTTATTGAAATTAAATTAAAGTTCATGCTTAATCTTATATACATGAAATAAACGTTTATACCTAATCATATAGACATGAAAACCAAGTCCATGCATGAAATTACGAACATGAAATCAAGTTCATCCAAAAAATATTTAACTATTGAGTTATCCATATTTAGCCAATTTACTTGATATATTTAACAATCCCTACCATAAAATAATCATAAGCCATTCACATAAATTCAAAAAAAATCATAAATTATAAATTTATAGCATAATAAATGGAAAATAAATGAGTTTTGTAAGCATATGATCATCATAATCATAAACCAATTAGAAAAATAATAAGGATGGTATCATTAGTTCAAATCCTCAATAAATAATAATTAACATCAATGGATTTTATCATGGATGAAATAATTCTTTAAAAGATTGTTGTATTATTTATTGAGGAAAAAAATTTTATTTTGAAATCATTTATTTTAAAAAAAATAAAATTTCACAAAATATTAGAGAAAAATATTCTTCAAAAATAAAAATTTAAACATGTAAATTAATATTCAAATTCTTGAGTGGTTATGATGTAGTAAAATTCCATTTATTCCATATAAATAAAAAGGAAAAAGTATTTCCATGATTTTTTTTTAAAATTAAAAATATACATCCTAAATAAAATTACAATAAGATAAATTTTTAAAATATTCTTTAAAAAATCCGATAATGGATAAAAATGAATTTAAACAATCATTTTAGAATACTAAATAAATTCTTTAAAACATTTTTAGAAAACATGGATATAGAGAACAATTATTTTAATGTAATGGGAGGAATAAATTTGATTTTCCTTAAAAACCTTTTTTCAATTTTGTGAGTGATAATGTGAAAAAAATGAAATGAAAAAAAATTATTCTTTTGAAATAATTATATTATTATAAAATTAAACATTTTATTGATTGGTATAACAAAATAACTCATCATCCAAAACATAACAAAAAATAATCTCAATAAATTATGAGATTGTAACATTAAACCCTTTACTGCTTTGGAAACATTTGAATCGTACAACCCATGAACTGAATAACCTATGATGAATATGTAAATCCTATATATTTTATAATAACAATCATAAAAAACATTATCAAGAATCAGGATGTCATTGTCAATTTGTTTGGATTTTGAACTGCACCAACATTTAAGCTTTTCTCTAAGTTATTTTAATTTAATATAACTGGAAAAGGCATCATTTAAATGAGTCATAGAGGACTAAAAGAATCTAATGATATTAAAACATTCAGGATTTTAAAATCACACATTGTTAAATATTAAGGGTTGGGGAGGTTCAAGGTTTTCAAAGAAATAGTGATATTAATAGGATTGTGTTTATGTTCAATCTTAGGAAGAGTCGTGATAGAAATGTTGTCCCATTTATCTAAAGAATGATCATTTTAGAACACTCTATCCAATTTGGTGGAAATCACCATATTATAATGTATTATTTACAAAGTATATTTGGAACTAGTAAGATTAATTTTAATAAGATTGTTATCCTCAATAACATTCATAAACTCTTTCGTAGTGATAGAAGAGTGGGATATGCCCATCTTCTCACATGATGAAAGGATAGAATTACAGTCCCCAGTGACAAAATATGGGTTCTATATATTAGAACCCAAATAGGAAAGGTTATTCGATAGAGGGAAACAATCCTATTATCTGTTTTTGCATAAAATAATAACAATATAGATGACTGTTATCTAGAGTAAAATCACCAGTAAATATTTTCTCACAGACATAAGAAATTTCAAAATTTTGTAATGATGGTTGCGTGAAAATCCAAAGAGTTTCAAAAGTGGAGCTATTTTGACTTTCACCTATAAAAGTATATCCAACCCGAAAAAGATGTAGAATTTTATAGGAGAAATTTATCTTGGGTTCAAAAATGGAAATAATCAAAGGACAATTTTTGTTAAACATTATTTTTAAGCAATTAATGGTGTCATGGTTAAAAATACCCTTGAAATTCTAGAAAATGATCTTCATTTATTCCTAAATTGGGAGTTTGAACACTCTTTTTTCTTACCCTCTGATCCATTTTTCCTAGATGACCTTTAGACATTTTTCGTCATGTTTGGGTTGGATTTTTTATCCTTTTTAAATTTAGTAGGAGCAGAAGGGAAAATAGTAGTACCTGTATTAGAAGAATATTTGAAAGGATCTTGCATAGAATATTTTATAGGAGTGATCACATGGATACTAATAAAAACATTTCTAGGATCTTTATTATGCCCAAAAATTAAATTTTCATAGCATGAAGATAAAATAGTGACATAAATATTATGGGTACCTACTACAATATGTCTATCGATAGATAAATGAGTTGAGGTACCTATATTTTTTATTGAAGGATCTTCCTGTTGTTCAGCTTTTTCTTAGACCAAAATGGGTTTGGTATCATTCTTCATAACAGAAACTTTAGCGATATGTTCAAACACATCACCCAAAGGACATGAGGTAGGATCCATGAGACTTTCCTACTGAGTGTCACTACTCAACACCAGAGGAGGACAACCAGTCAGTCTAGAGGTAGTAGCTTTGTCAACATGCCTACCCTCAGTGCATTCGAGGGAGATAATAGATGTATCGACCATTCAAATTTGGACTTCATTCTCTAATTCAGAAATATTAATATTAGTAGGGCAATGAAAATATTTGGTTGTATTAAAATAAGTCTTACAGGCCTCAATCTCTATAGAAATAGGATCTTCTTTAGATTACATAACATCCATCACAAGAGCCTCTAATTATTCATGGAAATCAAGATCATTTTTGGTAATATTGTCATTCTTTACAAGTTCATCCCAATATTTAACCAAAATGTTCTCTAAGGTAACTAACTTATCTATTTTCCTCACCCATATTTCATTCTTCTTCATAGATGTTTCAGGGATATCAAAATTGGGAGCCTTGCCTTTGTTTATTTTTTCGCAATTGTTTCCACTCATTCTCCATTGGTTGAATAATCAGTTTCCTAACCAACCTACAATTTGATTTTTTATACCCAATAGTCTTACATATATCACCAAAATGGTATTTTATCTCATACTCAATCCTAACTTCAGATTTGTAGTCATTAGCAATGATTTTTTTTGTATTATGTAGTTTTTCTTAATGATTAACTTCCACTATAAACCTCATAAATAGGCCCAATTCGGCATTTAGGGTTCTCTGATCTATCTTAAGTGGATATCGAATATAAGACACAATGTCATTCAAGACTTTGGGATGCCAAAAATACCAGTTGAGACCATGCAATCTAACCCATATTTGAGACATTGTGTTCCTATGGGTATGGATGGTATAGGCATAGTCCCAATCAGATAGCCTACGAAAACTAGGTTTGAGATGTGTGTTACTAGTTTTCCACACCCGATCTAAGTATTCCTGTAATTTATACTGGATACAAAAGTAACCCCTACCTATTGGTACTAATTTTTAGTCTGAGATACCCCAACAATAAGCAATTTTAGGCTTTAATTCAAGTTAGGTCCAAGGGATATCACCTTTCATTGTATGATATGTGACCCATAATGGAATAAATTTGGTTTAGTAAAGGGTAGATCCATCCAGCACTACATTTTTCATACTTCTGAATACACTAATACATTAAACAATGCCAACAGATGTGGGAATATTTCCATAAAACCTGACATTATAAAATATTTTCATTCCATGGACAAGAGTTTTATCTTCAAAGTGCTTTAAGGTTTTGGATTCAATAAATCTATTAGAACTATAATTAAAACCCTATTCAACTCGACATACATATCTATCCTAGTCAATGGTTCTCCCAGAGGGTACCTAAAATTCACCAAAGGTTCCAGACATGGTGATCCCCTCTCTGCAATCCTCTTCTCCATTGCGGAGGATGATTTAAGTAGATTTCTCACTCACCTGCTATATTTGAGTAAACTTAAGCCCATACATGATTATATAAATGTGAATGCCCCCATGAATATCTTATATGTTGATGAAATTATTCTATTCTGATAAGGTGATAAAAGAAATATTCAAACCATCAAAAGTGCTCTCTCTCACAACGTGGATGTTTCTAGTCAAGTCATTAGCTGAAAAAGATCATCTATCATCTTTGGGAATTTTTTCAGCTAATAGAAAATGTAGTATTATCAACTAATTAGCTATTAATGAAGGCTCATTTCCTTTCACATACCTCGGTGTCCCCAAATTTTGGGGTAGGCCCAAAATTTGCTATTTCTCTAACATTTTTTATCAAGTTATTAATCAGATCTCATATTAGAAAGGGAAAACTATATCTATGGTTCGTAGAATCTTCCTTGTCAAGTCTTTCATTGTCTCCAAAATGGTTTACTCTATGATAATTTATAAATGGCCCACTTGTCTCATAAATAGAATGAATGTTTCCATCAAATATATTATTTGGAATGAAAACACTCTGGATCCGAAATTGGTGACTATATATTGGTCTACTTGTTGAAAACATTTGGATAAGGGTGGTCTTGGCATTAAAAATTTAAATCTTTTTAATTATTTCCTTCAACCTAGAATCACATGGAACCTAATCCACATTGACCCTCCTTCTTTTTCAGTCATCAAAAATAGGTTTCTTGACATATTTAAGAAATGCAGCAAGAATTTTTCAAACTCTTCAATTTGGCCTTACATTAAGAAATTGTATGCCAATATTATTGTTAACTCTAGATGGATAGTCTCAAGAATATACTATATAAATATCTTGTTGGACAACTGGACTGGTGATTCTCTAATTTCAATGATCCATACGGAGAAAACTCTTGAAAGGATTAATAATTATATTAGGGATATTATTAATTATCATCTTGATAGTCTCCCTAAGAATGTTGTGCATGTCATTGATAACCATCCTTTTTCTGCTATGGATTTTTTTAATCTGGGATCCTTCACACAATGGTATTCTGGATTCAAAGAAATTTTATTACCACTATTTTCATAATTATGAAAATCATTTTTTTCATGAAAAAAAATTCTATAATCCATGGATAAGACCTTCAAGAATCCCTCTTATTTAGTGTATTTCTTAAAACAGGGTCCCCACTAATACTTTTCTACAATCATTTGGGATCCACATGTTCTCTAAATTTCATCTCTGTAATCAACATAGAGAAGATACAAACCATATATTTCTTTCTTTTTTCACTACATTTTCTCTTTAAAACTATATTTTTGACATCTATGATTGCAGATGGTTGATTTTGGACTCTATCAACACTCATCTAAAGCATTGTGTAGATATGGATAACTCTCAAAAAATCAAGAACGTATTTCTTTATACAGTTTATGAGCTTAATTATGTGATCTGGTATGACAGAAATGAAATTCATCACAATAATTCCTCGCTTAGACTTAATGCAAGTCGGATGCAGATCCTCATTGCTATAAATGAAGCTTCTTTGACTTATCAGGGATATTGAAACAATCTAGTAAAAGAAATAATTATTCTATAGTGATTACAAGTTGATGGATTTTTTCATCAGCCACACTGTAGTTTTGAAGTTTTTTGGAAACTAACATTCTCTGGCTGGATTAATGGGTACAATGCTTATAAATGAAATTCGGGCCCCGTAGGATACAATGTCATCTTCAGGGATCATCTTGGTCAGATCCTTGGGTTCTTATTTAGAAGATGTGGTATTTCCTCATATCTAGAGGGTGAAATGATGAGTGTGATCCATGCTATTTCTTTCGCTAATCAACATGGTTGGAATAACATATGGATTGAATGTGATTTGACTACTATAATACAAGTGATTTAGAATGGTGTGATTCCTATGGCATGGTCGATTACTACATGTTGGATGGATTATCTCCATTCACTCCATGACATCAACCATATTACCACTCATATCTATCGTGAAGTGAATATTCTTACAGATGGCCTCTCCAATTAAGGAGTAATTCAGGATATTACATGGATGGATGATCATCCTAACAATTTACTCCCCCTTTATGAGAAAGGATATGTTGTTCCCAAGTTAAGTAATTTCATTTGTTGTCAATAACTTGTCATGGTGTGCCATCTGATGAAGTACATCTTGAAGATTGATGATTACAGAAGCATTAAATCAGATGATTGCTAAGCTGATCATAAGTTCAAAGCACGTGTATCAAGGAGATACATTGTCACAACATGATTAGAAGACCATGCAGTATCTCTTAGTGCATGAGGATTTAAATTTCATCCGACCTCTCTGATTCGATCAATGAAGTTCTTTGAAGAATATGTTTGATTTAGGAGCTCGGTTGAAGATGAAGAACCTTCGGAATTCCATGTAAGTATTGAATATATGTTGAAGAGGAATAGAGCATTTCAAATGAAAAAGAAGAAGAGGAGAAGAAATGAAGAGGAAGGAGTGGCTCTTGGCATTTTAGATTCATGTGGTTACTTTGTTGTTTAAAGTACTCCTGTACTCGTTTTCCAAAAAATAAGCCACCAAGGGCCAGCCTTAAGGGTTCAACCCAAGGCACATGTGGGACAAGGTCACCACGCCCAAGGGGATCCCATGGGGGCAGCCCGAGAGAGGTTGGGGCCGTGTATAATCCCCGAGGCCACGTGGTGATGAAGCCCGCGCAGCGTGGGCGCAGGAGCGCGCCCGAAGGGTGCATAGTGGGCGCCAGTGGCGCGCCCGCAGGGAGCAGAGTGGGCGCAGAGCGTGCCCGCAGAGAGAACACGGTGCGGGGCGGCACCGTGGAGGAGGAAGTTCAATTCCCGAGCTGATGGGAGCGCTAGGTTGATAAAGCGCGAGAAACCCGCGCGCGGTTTCGATGTGGGACGTGGAAAAAATTCCAGGAGCGAATCCTGGCCGTCCGAGTGATCGCGCGGCAGATCTCGGCCACCCGATGCATCGCACCATTCGCGATCAGATCCAGGCTGTCCCGAGATCTGATCCAACGGCCTGTGAGGCGTCTCCTTCCTTGAGCCATGCCGAGGCCTCCCCGGGCATTCCCGCAGCCACCAACGAACCAGGTGCCCTCCGAGCAAGCCAAATCGAGTTTCCGGCCACCTCCGAACAAACTGAAGGCTCCATTGAGCTCGTCTCACTCTTACGAACACGACCGTGCATAAAAAGTGGCTTGCATGCAATATATGGAGAAATTGGAGTTCGGCCGAAGCAACCGGAGGTGCGAGGCCCATGTGTTTGTGCTCAAATGTTTAAACAGAGGCCATGCATGCGTTTTCATGCTCTTGCACGTGAAGGAAACCGAAGAAGAAGGAATCCCGCGGAGAACAGAAAAGAAAACCGTGATTTGCGGCTTGCGTTCAAAGATTTTTAAAGAACCGAAAATCTCAGTGATTTGAGATTTATCCCGCGGAAGATTTGGCATTCCTCTGCCTATAAAAGGAGCACCCGAGGCATTGGAGAAGCTGCTGATCCTTTGAGAACTCGAGAGTCCCGCGAAGCCATCCGAGCTACGCGAAGTACCTATGCGCAGCCTCTTGCGCGACTGAGAATCCCGGAGCCACTCGAGGCCCCGAAGAAGTCCCCTGCGCGTCTCCCTTGCGCGACAGGAAGGAGCTCTCTCTGCCTGCACACTTGCGCGGTAGGAGTAGCTTGCACGCCTCGCGGTGTTGCACCTTGCACACCCGAGTGCTTGCGCGGCAGTAGCACATGTGTGCCCGCGGCCAGTTCATCTTGCGCGACATTTGAAGACAGTATAGGCCGCACTCTTGCAACCTTTCATGGAGAAGAAGTGGAGAAGAACCCGAGGGCATACCTTTGTGTGAGCCAAGTGAAGAGAAGAACTCTCTACTGGCAGTAGGTGTTCAAAGTGGAAGGCCAAGGCTTAGCTCTTGTGTGTGCACAAGTGAAGAAGACCAACCTTGAGAAGAAGAGGAGTACACACTTAAGTGTGTGAATGAAAAAGAACTGATCACTCTAAGTGATTGGTTTTTGGTGAGCAAGACCAACGAGATCTTTTGAAGACTGTTGAAGCTACTTGAAGTTTTGAACAACACCTTTGAAGAAGTGAAGTGGAGCCATGATGAAGATGATGTTGTGGAGTTGGGGGGTTTAACCAACTTGTAATTGGGGGGTATAACCAATTACTGTGTAATCATCTTTTGGCATAGTGAAGAATCCGTTTTGGGGGGTGTAACCAACACGGCAAGGAGTAGGTCTTTGTACCGAACCTTGTAAATCTCTATGTTCTGTGCTCTCATTATTACTGCACCACTAAAAGAGTAGATCTAGGCTTTAACCAGCTGCAGAGGTTGATTTGATAATCCAAAGGGAACAATTCATAAAAAGAAAAAGTTATCCCTGATTCACCCCTCCCCTCTCAGTGATCACAACCGATCCAGGCATTTCAAGTGGTATCAGAGGGAGGTTACCTCTATTAGGATCTACTTCTGAGAAAATGGACAATCTAAATTCTGTTAATAGTAGGGGTGTCCCTACATTCGATGGAAAGAATTATCACAGCTGGAAAAATCGGATGTTGCCCTACCTTCTATCTCTTGGCCTTGATGTTAGAAATGCAGCCTTATTTGGATTCCCTCCTCTTGCTAATGAAGCTGTTATGACACTCGATGAGAAAAGAAATATGGAAGTTGATGGTAATGCTCAAAATGCCATTCTTATGTCACTCTCAGAAAAGGTATACACAAAAGTCATGGGACTCAAGAATGCTAAAGAAATTTGGGACAAATTGGAAAGTAGTTATGAAGGCAACATGAAAGTCAAGGATGCCAAATTACAAATTTGGAGAAGCAAGTTTGAAGATGTCAAGATGGGAGAAGAAGAAAATATTGATGATTATTTCACAAGAGTCAATGAAATTGTCAGTAACATTCGGGGCTTTGGAGAAAAGTTGGAGGACTCCACTATTGTTAAAAAACTAATGAGAAATTTTCCTGACAGGTTTGACCCCAAAGTCTCAGCATTAGAAGACAGAGATGATCTCTCTCTTGATGAACTACACAACATTCTCATTGCATATGAAATGAGGAAGATCCCAGTATTCAAGAAGAAGATCAAGGATGGGATGGCTTTTGAGGCCATGAGACAACTCAAGATAAAAGATGACGAATTCCTAGAATCAAGTGATTCTGACAATGAAGAAAAGGATGAAGATCTCAACACGATTATTTCTCTTTTCTCTAAAAGGTTTGGAAGAACTAAATTCAGGGTAAAAGGGAAATCACCATCGAGATGTTTCAATTGCAATAACATCGGACACTTTGCTGTTAACTGTCCTAAGAAAAGATCTAGTACTCCAGATATTGAAGATGATAAGTCGCAAAAGAAGAAATGGAGTAGATACCCAAGAGAAGGAAACAGATCTGGTGCAAGAAAGAAAAGGATCATTCCTGGTGAAAGAAGAAGCTATGTAAGCAAAGAGGAAGAATCAGACTTCACTTCATCCAGTCAATCAGAAGAAGAAACGAATTTTATGGCTCATGTGGAAAAAGGGTTTGACACCTGCAGCAGTAAAGATGATGAATGTGAACGAACAGAGCTCGAACACATATTGAAAGATGAACTAGTGGCTTGCCTTGAACATAACACTGAACTCAAGAAAGAGAAGAGATTGTTACAAAAGGAAACCAAAAGGATGATTGAGGAGTTGGAAGAATGTATGAAGAAAGAGACAATGTACATTGATGAAATCAAGAGACACAAACTGAAGGTAGCTGAGCTGGACAAGATAGCAAAAGATCTTGAGGAGAAACTTCACCTCAAAGAAGAAGAGCAATCAGTGACACATTCCAAGTGGATTGAAGCACAGAATAGCTTGACAAAGATGAGAGAAGACTTCAACAAGGCTGTTGAGGTCAAGGCAGAATCATCTTATGCTGGTGCTCAGAGGCAGGTCAATTTACCACTAAGTAAATCTCTAAATACATCTGTTATTTCTAACAATGTAGGTTCAAAGATAAAATTGAGACAAACATGGCATGAACCAACCTGTGTAAAATCATCTTCAATGGAAGAAAGGAAATCCTCAGGAAGGACTACTTAAATCTTGGACAGAAAATTACAACATGACTCTTATCAACAAAGAAGGTCAAGGTTCAGAGGCTACTGCTGGTGTTGTGGTGTGTTTGGACATAATGCCTATGCATGCTGGTATAACATGTCTCGTCCAAACATGAGGCATGAGTCAAGGGGGAGACATCCTGAAACCCAGAGTATTTTGCAGAAAGCATCAAAACCACCAACTCAGAACACATTTGACTGCCTGAGTGAAGCTTGTGGAAGATGTGACCAACAAGGTCATAGAGCTGATAAATGTATGACAACTCTTCCTAAACAAAAAGTCAAAGACATGAAAGGGAAATGAATTCAAGAAACCAATGATGAAATCACATGATTTGCTGAAGTGGCTCTAAAAGCCAGCAGTAAAACCAAGTCATGGATTCTTGATAGTGGATGCTCATCCCACATGACTGGTGATACAAAAATTCTAAGCAACATTGAAAGTCATGAGGGAGGAATCGTGGTGTTTGGAAATGATCGTTCTCTGAAAATCAAGGGAGTTGGAAAGGCTATGATTGCAACAACAAATCTAAAATCCAATGATGTGTTGTTTGTTGAAGGATTAAAGCACAACCTACTGAGTGTAAGTCAATTATGTGATGATGGACATGAGGTGTTGTTCCAGAAGGACTCATGCATCATCAAGAGCTCAAAGGATGGAAAAATCATCACTCAAGGAAGAAGAACCACTGGAAATCTATTTCAAATTAGTGATCCCATCAATTCTTGTTTTCTTAGCTCTAAAGATGAAAACAACATCTGGCATAGAAGACTTGGCCATCTTGGTCAAAGGAGTATGAGTAAAATTCTGAAGTACAATGTTGTACGAGATCTACCCAAATTAAAGAGAGAAAGAGATGAAGTCTGCGACACATGTCAGAAGGGAAAACTGACCCATAGGTCACACAAAGGAGTTGATATTATGTCTACTAGGCCTCTTGAACTCATCCATACAGACATATGTGGACCGATGATACAGAAGTCTACAAGAGGAGATTTCTATTTTATAACCTTCATTGATGATTACACTCGGATGACCAATGTCATGTTCATGAAACACAAGTCAGAGGCAATCACGATGTTCAAGACTTTCAGAAGGCAGGCTGAAAAGGAACTAGAGCTCTGCATCAAGAAAGTAAGATCAGACAACGGAAAAGAATATACCGGTGATGTCTTTGAAAGCTATCTGGTCAAGCATGGAATCAAACATCAATATAGTACACCATATACTCCACAACAGAATGGAGTGGCTGAACGAAAGAATCGAAGCATAGTTGAAATGGGGAGGACTATGTTAGCTGAGCATGATATCTCTATGTTTTTCTGGAGAGAAGCAGTATGCACTGCTATACACATACAGAACAGATGTCTCCTGAGACCAGAAACACAAAAGACAGCCTATGAAATGTGGTTTAACAGAAAACCAACTGTTAAATATTTCAAAGTCTTTGGCAGTCCCTACATCATCAAGATTAAAAACATCAATCTGGGAAAGTTTGAAGAAAAAGATGAAGAAGGAATCTTTATGGGTTACCTACCTGATGGAAAAGGCTACAGATGCTGGAATAAGAGGTTGAATAAAATGATTGACTACAGTGATGTAATAATAATTGAAAACAACACCAAGACATACACTGTGGATGATGATGACTCAAAGAATGACACAGCCTTGGAACAGAAGAATGCAGAATTACCTGAGCCAACACCAACTGCTGGTGAGATCAACTCTGAATATACCAGTGATGAAGATGAAGGTAATGAAAATGGAAGAATCAGATTCAACAAATTGAAGAAACATGTTGACATAGAAAATGTCCTTGGAGACCTACAGTCCTCAGTAAGAACTAGAAGAAGATTGAGATTGGAAGATCAGACTGCACTGGTTTCTCAAGTTGAACCTCACACAGTGGCTGAAGCAGTTGTACATGAGGAATGGATACAAGATATGCATGAGGAACTCAATCAAATTGAAAAGAACTCCACATGGGATCTTGTGCCAAGGCCCAAAAATAAAAATGTTATTGGGACAAAGTGGGTGTTTAGAAACAAACTCAATGAAAAGGGAGAAGTTTCCAGAAACAAGGCCAGACTTGTATGCAAAGGATATTCACAAATAGAAGGAATCGACTTTGAGGAAACCTTTGCACCAGTTGCAAGACTGGAAACTATCATAATGTTCTTAGCAGTTGCAGCACACAAGCAGTACAAGGTCTATCAGATGGATGTGAAATCTGCATTTCTGAATTGAGATCTTGAAGAAGAGGTGTATATTGAACAACCAGAGGGATTTTTGCTGGACAAAGATGGTAGTATGGTGTGCAGATTGAGAAAATCCTTGTATGGATTGAAGCAGGCCCCTAGAGCCTGGTACTCAAAATTGGATGGTTGTCTTAAAGACATGAAATTTGTCAAAGGAACAGTTGACAGTAACCTCTATGTCAGAGAAATGGCCAATGGTACCCTCATAGTCATTATCTATGTGGATGATATCATTTTTGCTGGTAACAAGGAAGGACTATGTGAAGAATTTGCTGAGCAGATGAAAATAACTTTTGAAATGTCGATTCTTGGTCAAATGACATATTTTCTAGGATTTCAGGTGGAACAAAGACAAAACTCCATATTTCTTTCACAAGAGAAGTACGCAAGGGACTTAGTGAAATGGTTTGGAATGGAAAGTTCAAAGGAAGTCTCCACACCCATTTCTGTCGGAACCAAGATATGCAAGGATGAAGAAGGCAACAATGTTGATCAGAAAGAGTTCAGAAGAATTATTGGCAGTCTACTTTATCTCACGGCTTCAAGGCCAGATATAGCATATGCAGTGACTTTGTGTGCCAGATTCCAAAGTAACCCAAAAGAATCTCATTTAACTGCAGCCAAAAGAATCCTGATATATGTTAAAGGAACCCTCAACTATGGACTCTTATACAAACACAGTGCAAATATACAGTTGTTGGGATTCACAGATGCTGATTGGGCTGGTGATTGCACTGATAGAAGATCCACATCTGGTGGAACCTTCTTTCTGGGAGAAGGATGTGTTAGCTGGTACAACAAGAAACAAAATTCTGTAACATTGAGCACAGCTGAAGCAGAGTATGTGGCCGCTACACATGCATGTACTCAAATGATTTGGATGCAGGTGCAGCTAGCAGATTTGAGGATTAAAGCTGAAAAACCATTGAGGATCTTATGTGATAATCAAAGTGCAATTGGGTTGTCTAAGAATCCTATCCAACACTCCAGATCCAAGCACATTGATATAAAATATCATTTCATCAAAGAAAGGGTCGCCAGTGGAGACATCAAGCTAGACTACATTCCTACTCAAGATCAGGTGGCAGACATTTTCACCAAAGCTATGCCTACGGAAAGATTTGTTGAATTGAGGCTGAAACTTCATGTTCAGCCTTCTACTCTCACTTGAGGAAGAAGAAGGTCCCTCCTTATTCCCTAAATTTTTGTATTCTTGTACTTACATGCAGGGAATTGAAGGAGATGAGTGCATCCCCTGAGGGGGAGCATTGGTAGTTGAAGATGTGCAGGTTCCAGAAGCTCTATACTCTGAGTATGGCTTTCATTCATCCATTTGCATTTGTTGGCCAATAAGGGGGAGAAATCATCATGCACACGACATTCTCTCAGTGTGCTTCGGGACATTATCTCAGTGTGCTTCGGAGTATTGACAACCAAATACAAAGGGGGAGATTGTTGTGCCCAAGTGAAGTAATTGCATTTGTTGTCAATAACTTGTCATGGTGTGCCATCTGATGAAGTACATCTTGAAGATTGATGATTACAGAAGCATTAAATCAGACGATTGCTAAGCTGATCATAAGTTCAAAGCACGTGTATCAAGGAGATACATTGTCACAACATGATTATAAGACCAAGCACTATCTCTTAGTGCATGAGGATTTAAATTTGATCCGACCTCTCTGATTCGATCAATGAAGTTCTTTGAAGAATATGTTTGATTTAGGAGCTCGGTTGAAGATGAAGAACCTTCGGAATTCCATGTAAGTATTGAATATATGTTGAAGAGGAATAGAGCATTTCAAATGAAATAGAAGAAGAGGAGAAGAAATGAAGAGGAAGGAGTGGCTCTTGGCATTTTAGATTCATGTGGTTACTTTGTTGTTTAAAGTACTCCTGTACTCCTTTGCCAAAAAATAAGCCACCAAGGGCCAGCCTTAAGGGTTCAACCCAAGGCACATGTGGGACAAGGTCACCACGCCCAAGGGGATCCCATGGGGCCAGCCCGAGAGAGGTCGGGGCCGTGCATAAGCCCCGAGGCCACGCGGTGATGAAGCCCGCGCAGCGTGGGCGCAGGAGCGCGCCCGAAGGGTGCATAGTGGGCGCCAGTGGCGCGCCCGTAGGGAGCAGAGTGGGCGCAGAGAGCGCCCGCAGAGAGAACACGGTGTGGGGCGGCACCGTGGAGGAGGACGTTCAATTGCCGAGCTGATGGGAGCGCTAGGTTGATAAAGCGTGAGAAACCCGCGCGCGGTTTCGATGTGGGATGCGGAAAAAATTCCAGGAGCGAATCCTGGCCGTCCGAGTGATCGCGCGGCAGATCTCGGCTGCCCGATGCATCGCGCCATTCGCGATCAGATCCAGGCCGTCCAAAGATCTGATCCAACGGCCTGAGAGGCATCTCCTTCCTTGAGCCATGCCGAGGCCTCCCCGCGCATTCCCGCAGCCACCAACGAACCAGGCGCACTCCGAGCAAGCCAAATCGTGTTTCCGGCCACCTCCAAACAAACCGAAGGCTCCATTGAGCTCGTCTAGCTCTTACGAACATGACCGTGCATAAAAAGTGGCTTGCATGCAATATATGGAGAAATTGGAGTTCGGCTGAAGAAACCGGAGGTGCGAGGCCCATGTGTTTGTGCTCAAATGTTTAAACAGAGGCCATGCATGCGTTTTCATGCTCTTGCATGTGAAGGAAACCGAAGAAGAAGGAATCCCGCAGAGAACAGAAAAGAAAACCGTGATTTGCGGCTTGCGTTCAAAGATTTTTAAAGAACCGAAAATCTCGGTGATTTGAGATTTATCCCGCGGAAGATTTGGCATTCCTCTGCCTATAAAAGGAGAACCCGAGGCATTGGAGAAGCTTCTGATCCTTTGAGAACTCGAGAGTCCCGTGAAGACATCCGAGCTACGCGAAGTACCTATGCGCAGCCTCTTGCGCGACTGAGAATCCCGGAGCCACTCGAGGCCCCGAAGAAGTCCCCTGCGCGTCTCCCTTGCGCGACAGGAAGGAGCTCTCTCTGCCCGCACACTTGCGCGGCAGGAGTAGCTTGCACACCTCGTGGTGTTGCACCTTGCACACCCGAGTGCTTGCGCGGCAGTAGCACCTGTGCGCCCGCGGCCAGTGCATCTTGCGCGGCATTTGAAGACAGTAGAGGCCGCACTCTTGCAACCTTGCATGGAGAAGAAGTGGAGAAGAACCCGAGGGCATACCTTTGTGTGATCCAAGTGAAGAGAAGAACTCTCTACTGGCAGTAGGTGTTCAAAGTGGAAGGCCAAGGCTTATCTCTTGTGTGTGCACAAGTGAAGAAGACCAACCTTGAGAAGAAGAGGAGTACACACTTAAGTGTGTGAATGCAAAATAACTGATCACTCTAAGTGATTAGTTTTTGGTGAGCAAGACCAACGAGATCTTTTGAAGACTGTTGAAGCTACTTGAAGTTTTGAACAACACCTTTGAAGAAGTGAAGTGGAGCCATGATGAAGATGATGTTGTGGAGTTGGGGGGTTTAACCAACTTGTAATTGGGGGGTATAACCAATTACTGTGTAATCATCTTTTGGCATAGTGAAGAATCCGTGTTGGGGGGTGTAACCAACACGGAAAGGAGTAGGTCTTTGTACCGAACCTTGTAAATCTCTGTGTTCTGTGCTCTCATTATTACTGCACCACTAAAAGAGTAGATCTAGGCTTTAACCAGCTGCAGAGGTTGATTTGATAATCCAAAGGGAACAATTCATAAAAAGAAAAAGTTATCACTGATTCACCCCTCCCCTCTCAGTGATCACAACTGATCCAGGCATTTCATGATATAATATAATTTCATCTTTTAGACCCATGCAATATCTTTTTTATATAATAATTTATGCATTGGTATTTTTTACAAGGCCTCACATTCTTCATGAATAATAAAAAACACGCATGGGTAGTATATACACCACATAAAAGAATCCAATTGTGAGTATGATGTATGTCTCATAGAAATAAAACCGAGATGAAAATCCCATACCATAGGTTTGAATTCCTTCATCTGATTTTAAACCTCCTATATAAAAAATTGATATTTTTTATACATCTATTCCAGAACTATACTCATATATATAATATGATATATTATTTACTTATAATATTGTATCACCAGTTTATTATCATTTATATACTAAATTTTTTGTTTTGGTTGATATATGTTCTGGTGTTCATGTATATTTTGGTTATATAATTTTGTTACTTATAAATTGATCATGGATCCATCATATATATTGTATCACCTTAATATTTCAATGAAATATTTCTATTTAAATAATTTAATTTCTTCGGTTTCCTGTGTTTCATGAAACATCGAGTTTGAATGAACTGAGAAATATTATTAAATTGTTATTATTCAAATAGGACCATTATAACCTAGAAATTAAATTGGTTGGTATGAATATGAATAAACATATTATACAATATATTTATTTATTAATTATTATGAAATAAAGATTACTTTTTTGTAAAGTCATTCTTCAAAAATATGTTTTCATAAAAAGAAAACCATTTTATTATTTTCTATTAAAAAATAAATATAATTAATTCCAACCCTTTTAAAAAATGTATTTGAAAAAATAATTATCATTTTTTAATTAATCATTTCAAAATTATCTTAGGGTTAATTTTTTAGAATTTTTTAAAATTTTTAAATTTTGATGAATTAAGAAAAAAACTAATTTACATTGAAAACTATATTTTATGTTAAATCATTTATAGAAAAAAATTATATTTTGGATTTGTTTTATAATTTAATTAGTTTCTTTGGATGATAAATAATCTAATTTTAGTATTTAAAATTTATTTTATACAAGAATTTAGAAAGAAAAATGTCTATACTTAAAATAGACACATTTTGAATCTTTATTTAATGTTATAAGTTTAATATAAAATTAAATTATATATATTATATGTTTTTAATTTTTCAAAATTGAAAATATTTTCGGAATTTTGGATAAAAATTAGTAAAAATACCCCTTTTATTTTGTGCCAATATGAATTGTAAACTTAGCAATATTTGTTACCATAGTAAAGGGTAAACCAGGTAATTAAGAGTTAAGAAATATGATAAGGACTAAAAAATTACCATAAAACATTCCCAAATTTTATTTTATGTTTAATTTTTGACCATAATCACCCAATGGTAAAATTTATTACCATTTTAGGGCACGTGTATAAGATTGTGACCTTTATAATATTTTATTTAATGAAAAGTCAAATATGTAACACTCTTTTTTTTAAAAAAAGTGTTATATTTTTAAATCATAGTTACCCAAAGGATATATTTTAATATAAATATTATTTGGAAATAAAAAATATTTATATTTATCTTCATAATTTATTTTCAATTTTTACGTACGAAATTATCACCTTAATATATTGCACAACCCTGATGTAGTAATTATTCAATTAATGGAAAAGTTAAATAAATGATATTAGAAATATTAAAATATATATAATTTGATATACTTAATGTCCAATAAAAATTATATATATGACCATGAAATTATTAGGATATAGTAACTTTATAATTTTAAATTTTGTTTCAATTTGTTTAATTCCAATGTACTGAATATTGTCAAAATTGAAAATAATGATATTTCATGAATATAATATTTTATTAAATTATTTAGAAATATTAAAAAAATTATAAAATCACAAAGGGGATAATATATGGTCTAAAAATTCTCTCAATCTACATTTTGATTCCATTTTGAATCATTTTACTCTATAATAGTCTTATTATATTGTAATGTTTGGGAACATCCAAAAGTGCCACTCACCCGAATTATAAAAGGTCACCCCTTCGTTAACATATTTACAACACATTGAGCATTATAACATGTACAAAATAGTTCCATTTATCTTAATAACATCCTTATTTATGTTATTTTCATTCCAGACCTTTCAATAAACCTACCCTCTGTCTATTAATAGAATTTATAACATAGCCCCTTTATAGAAGAGGTAATCGTTTTTACCAACTCTTCAAAATTTCATTCCTATTGTACCTACTATTAATATGTTATACCCAAAATAAAATAATAAAACTTTTATAATATATATAATGAAATTTTATTAATATTATGAGACAATCATATTCTTCCTTTTAGATATCCTA
The DNA here is from genome assembly GCA_963277665.1 of Viscum album. Classification (NCBI taxonomy): domain Eukaryota; kingdom Viridiplantae; phylum Streptophyta; class Magnoliopsida; order Santalales; family Viscaceae; genus Viscum; species Viscum album. The sequence continues at coordinate 560,412,907 of OY728119.1, forward strand.
TGAAAAATAAAGGCACCACACATGCACATGTATGGATTACAGTCTCCATATAAAGTTGTAGTTTGTTTTTCATCACCACATTACATGAATGGTTATAATAATAGAAATAATGTATATATATGATACTTATGACGTGATATGTGTTATGAAAAATTAATATATTATCCCATCTCTCAACCCATTAACCATTAAGGTAATGATATTGTTTCTCGTGCGTACGTATGGCCTTCTATCTACACAAAGCAATGAGAATCATTTTCTATAACCAACTTTCAATAATGATTATAAAACATTATTAAATAATTAAATATGATAATTACATAATTTATAAAATTATAGATATGAGTAATCTATATCACATGCACAAGAACTGGATGATACATGACAAAACATACATGAAAAAAAATGAATCAGTTAACAACCAAAACAATTTTAAGAATGATATATTATTAGAGATTTGGTGGTAAGAGGTCATATAATAATTTTATACAATATGAAAAATATAAATATGGTTCTTGATTAAATTGATGATATTCTTTATAACATTATATCAGGGGTTAAACCATGTTCTAATAAAGGAAATTACACTATAATGGATCTCTCTGATCCTCTATATTTCCTTTGGGTTACACATTCTCTCTCTTTAAATCAATTTACCGATTTATAATTATTATATAATTATCCTATATTATGTTTATATGTACCAAAAATAATTATTTATGTCGATAACACTTTAACTGATATGGAATTATATGTTTTAAAGGTTCACCTCTCAATTCCACTTGACAATCAAACCAAATTAAAGATAATTTCTCTATTTCTTACCCATTTTCAAGTACACAACATGAAATTATTTAAACCTCGGTTATTTATTTAAAATAAATTAATTTTTAATGAAAAAAATTTCAGTTCATTTCTGGTTTTTTACAAATACTTATTCTTTTTTCCACATTAAAGACTATTGTTTTCCTTAAAACAACACTTTAGTGGAACATTTCTAATGTTACCAAATCACTCTTTATCTTGTTTTCAATTCATTCGGACAACATTATTATTTATCTATTATTAGTTTTTCTTTTATTAATTACCATGAATGATTTAAATCCATTATTTTATGTATACCAATATGATATGTCCTTTGGTTATGTATTGTGACATGTTTACAAAACCCATTTCTTTGAATGCAGAAATCTTATCTTTATTCCATATGTTTGATTCTTTATGTGGAACACATATGCATGTATATATTATGATGGGTGAACCCATATATTACTTCAATGAATTAGGAAATGTTTTATTATCACAAGACATTATGTGTTGTATTAAAAAGTAAAAATAATCCATTATAGGACTCTATCCACCATATGATATAGTCTTGGATGTTCGCCTTCACTCATGTATATTTCTTATTATATATTTCTACCAAATTTATATGTTTCCATGATCATATGATTCCATATTAATATATTATTCGTCCATATATATATTCATGACCAATACATTTTATGTTGTCATGTTATTCCTTATAACTCATGGTTTATGCTTAAATCACATGTTTATTCTCATACTATGATTTTTATATCATCCCTTTTATCTATGTATTTCCTAGGTTATCATATATAGTTTTAGGAGCTCAAATGGTGTTTGAATCTCATTATGTTGATTTATAAAATAAATTATTTTTGTTTCATGTTTTAAAACTATGTACTAAGTCTTCAAAAGACACTATACATTTCGATCCCTAGTTTGTATTTCATATATAATTATGCCTAAAATCATGTAATAATATCTGTAAAATGATAAGGTCAGTATATTTGGTATCAGAGGATGGTCTAGTTATTTGATGCATTAGGACTAGAAAACATTAATAATAACCCCAGGGAAAATTCTATCACCATGTATAACCTATATTGAAACTTATGGAATCATAAGTTATGACATAATTTTCATTTATAGGTAATTCATTTTTATTTTTAATGTTTCCATTTTATAAGATAATTACCAAAGTATTTAAGCCCCCTAATTTTTTTTCTTTTTTAGTTAAGGCAGTTAACTAGAAGAAACTATACCAAAAACTAATGTTATAGGAAATTTGTTGATTTCCCTAATGAGATTCCAATCCTGATGGGAATGGTAGAACATAACATCATGATAATACTAGCTCAACTGAATCATGTTATGAATAATAACTTAAATTGAGGGGAATTACATCCTTCTCCTAAAAAGATAAATTAATGGTCAAATACATTATGTGAAAAAGGCCTCCTATTTTTACTGGATATTATGATTCCCTCATCGTGGAATAATGGATTAACTCTATTGAGAAGATATTCTTAGTCCTCTAGTGATCAAAAGGAGAGAAATTCATTTGGGTGGTCTATCGTTTTAATATGGAAGCTGATCACTGGTTGACATTGATCAAGAACATGAAGTGTAAAGAAATAATAGATTTCGTGAATTGGGATGGATTCAAGAAAATGCTTTGTAGTAAATATTTTCCACGAACTCTAAATATTAAGATAAAGAGGGATTTCCTCGGACTAAAGCAAAAGGATGGTGTCTCTATTGGATCTTCTGAGGGAAATTTTACAAGGAATCCGAATACACATTTTTATTTTTCATGAACACAAAAATAATGGTGGATAAATTATTTCATTGATTAAATCTAATTCAATGAAAATATTTGCAAATTCAAGACTCTAACAACTATGATGAGATTATACATAATGTTCTCAAGGTTGAGATGGAGGTTAGAGACTCTCAGTGATCTCATGGGCTTGGAGATAAAAGATGAAGTTGAAATTTAATATGGGATGATTAGTAGATAAATCTCATGGAATAAATGAAACCCAACATGCAATATGTCATATGTATGGGAAGAAGCATCTCATAAATATCTAAAGAGAATAGGGAGATACTTTAAATGTGTAAGAGTGGGGCATCAGGATAATAATTTCTAAATGTATTTGAAGAATCCCACTAATATTAAAGAATAAAGGAAGGTTTATGTCAACCCTTTGACTATAGATCTGTTATTCAACTTCATGGAAAATGGAAATTATGTGAGCCAATTCCCTAAGACAAGGGTTTTTATAGACAATCAATTATAATAACCTCTATGGAAGTAATGATGGGAATATGTTATCACGAATGATGAGGTGGATCCCAAAAATGTCATGTTTATAGGTACACTAGTTATTCAATAAAGAATAGTGAACATACTATTTTATTCTCATTAAATTCATTCTTTAATATCTTGAAAGACTAGTAGAACTATTCAAAAACTACCTCAAAATATAATGGATGAGTTTTATGTTAGAACAAAAAATAAGACAAGTATTACATTTATAGTATATAACTCCTCCCCAGTCAGTGTTTGTGGACTACAACTATAGGAAAATATCATCTTAATTCTATTGGTGCAGTTTAATACAATATTGTTCATGGATTAACTATCATTATACCAATCCATCATCAACTATCAGGAGATGGAGATCACCCTTCACATCCCAATACATCCTCCAATTTTGAACAAGTGTAAGGAAGAGGATGAATATCCTTAAAAATCATCAATTAAAGTGTGGATATTATTGGATTATGAGAAATAATAACTACATCAAATGACTGAGACAAATGATAAAGTCCTTCTTAAATGAATTCCCATTGTGTGAACGACACTAATGTGTTCCTAAAATAATTTTTTGGTCATCCTCCTGACCAAGAGGTTGAGTTATTAATTGAACATATACCTAAAAATCTACTCATTCCAAATAATCCTTACATGATATCCACCATTGAGCTGAAGTAACTGAATAACCCGTTACAATAGCATTTGGAAATGGCTTTTATATTCCTTAGTGCTTTACCATGGGGTGTGTCGATCCTCTTTTTCAATAAGAAGGATGGATCAATGTGATTATATATTTATTATCATGTTCTTAAAAATCCCAATAAAGAATATATTCCCTCTACCATAGATAGATTACTTGTTCAATCAACTACACGGGGATAAGTATTTATCTAAGGAGGACCTCGAGTTAGGATATCACCAATTAATGGTGAATAAGGAAGGTATTTCCAAGACTACATTTTGAATGAAATATGGAAACTTTGAGTTCATAGTGATTCTATTATAACTCAAAAATTCTCTATAAATATTCACCTAACTAATGAATAGTGTATTTATAGATTAGATTGAAAATATTTTGGTTGTCTTTATAAATCATATTCTGATTTACCCCAAGAGTAAGGATGAGAATAAAGAGAATTTCTATATTGTGATAAGGACTTTGTGAAGGTATAAAATATAGGAAAAGTATAGTAAGTATGAGTTTTTTATAGAGGAATTATTATTCTTGGATCACATTATCATCCAAAAGGGATATTTATAAACCCTTCAAAGAAAATGGTAATTAAGGAGTGGCCAAGAACAAAATTTGTGATGGGGACCCGTAGTTTATTTATTCTAGATAAGTATTTCTAATGATTTTTGAGTAAATTATGGTGATTATCCAACCTACTAACAAAGATAACTAGGAAGGCACTAAAGGTTTTCTGGACTAGTTAATTTGAATACTTCTTCAAAGAGTTGAAAAAAAGGCTTATCATTACACCAATAATTTCACTACCCACTAGAGGAGAACTATTTGTGGTATTTAACTTAGAATAAAAGAATTTATTGGGAAATGTAATGATGAAAAATGATAAATTAATTTTCCATACCTCAATTTATCTGAATTTCCATGAGAAAAACTATCCCACACTTGATTTGAAGTTGGTGGTTGTGATATTCACATTGAAAATATGGAGGGATTATCTATATAGGGAGAAGAACGAGATATATATTGATCATAATAACCTAAAATATATATTCATGTATAATGAGATTCATATATTCTAGTGAATATGGTTAGATATTATCAGGGATTATAACTTCTCAATCCACTACCATCCTGGTAAAAAAATAAAGTGGTCGATTCTCTCAGTAGAAAGCATCCTAAAACATTAACAATGATGATAATTTGGGAGGATCAAATATTATTACAAATAAAAATAATTTAAATGGGAATAATAAAGGAAGTAACATCATCATACATTTCTCAAATGATTGTTCATCCTTCCCTTATAGAGAAGATAAAGGATTATAAACAAAATGATGTATAAATTCAGGAGAATGAGGAATCCATTAGATATGGGAAATATTTATATTTAAAAATTGATTTAGAATGAGTCAAAATATTTTAATCATGACATTGTTTACCTTAAAATCCTAAGATAAAGATTGAAATTTTGAATAATAGAAATATCTTGACCTTCTCCATCAACATAAGGACTGTAAAGATGTTTCAATATCTCTAAGAGCTATATTGGTGGGACAATATGAATATAGAGGTAACTAAATAAAAATTAAAGTAATTGGTATGATGTCAAGTGATGTTTTAATGGAAAAAATATAAAGGGATAATTCAACCATTACCAATACAATAATAGAAATGAAAAAAAAATCACTATTGAATTTATCATCGGACTTCCAAAGTCATCTAGAATAAGTGATGTTATATGGGATGTTGTGAAAGGTATTACAAATTTATATCACTTAATTTAAATTTGATACGACTTTACACTTGATCAACTTTCATAGATATAAAACAGATAAGTGGTGAGGCTTCATAGAGTACCATTATCGATTATATCCAATCGATATCCTAGATTTACCTTTAGGTTCTGTAAAATTCTCCAACATGTTCCAAACAATAGGTTGAACTTCAATATGGATTATCACCCTAAAAATAGCCAGTCTAATAAGATAATTTATTCAATGGATGAGATATTGAGATTATGATCACTAGGCTTCAAAGGAGGATGAGATTAGCTTCTTTCAGGGGTCATGTTAACATTCAACAATAGTTTCCACTCAATCATCCAATATGATCCATTTAAATACCTTTGTGTGACATGATGTATAAATCTGACATGTTGGAATGATTTTGGAGAAAATAAGTTATTAGGACCTGAAATGGTGAATGAAATGTTATAAATGGTGACTTCCATTCAAAAGCACAATAGGGCTTCCCAAAGACAATAGGAGATCTCTGTAGAAAATCATTTATGATACTTAAAGTTTTAGGTTGGAGATAAGGTATTAATATATATATCTATATGGAAGAGAGTCCTTCAATTTAGAAATAAGGGAAGGATATGTCTCAGTTACTTGATCCCCTTAGAGATTCTTAATCACCTTAGATTTGTGGCACATTGACTAAAACTTCCAATAACCATGTATCAAGTACATGATTCATTCCATATATCCTTAATGAGGAATTACATTCAAGTCCTCTCACATGTACTAAATTCAAAGGTTCTACAAAAGAAAAATTATCTATCTTTTTATAAGAATTTGATAAATATATTAGATCGGAGAGATAATGTTATATTCAACAAGACCAATCATCTAGTTAAAGTTCTATGGAGGAACTACAAATATAAATAGGCAATATGGGAATTGGATGAATAGATTAAAGATAAGTTCCCCAACCAGTTATTACCTTAGTATATAAATTGAAATTCCAAGGGTGAAATTTCATAGGGGTGGAGAATTTTAGACTCTGATATGGTTATGAAATATTTCTATTTAAATAATTTTATTTCTTCTGAAACTTGTATTTCATGAAACATCGAGTTTCAAAAAACCATGATATATGATTAAAATATTATTTTATTAACTTGACTTTTATAAACTAGAAATTAATTTAGAGTGTATGAATAATAACAACCATATTATTAAATATATTTATTTATTTATTCTTAGGAAATATACAATTAATATTTAGTAAATTCATTTTTTAAAAACATGTTTTCTACCAAAAAAATTCTTTATTTCATTCATTGATAAAATAAATATAAATTATTTTTTCACATTTAAAAAATTTATTTTAAAAATAAAAATCATTTTGAAATTCATCAGGTCAAAGTTATCTTATGAGGAATTGTTTAGAATTTTCAAAAATGCTTGAAATTTTAATAAAGATTGAAAAATACAGATTTACATTGAAAACTGTAAATTATTTTAAATAATTTAAAAATTATAATTATATTTTTGATTAGTTTTAAACACTAATTAAATCCAATATATTATAAATAATATTATTTTGTTATTTTAAATTAATTTTAAACATGAATTCATCATAAAATAATTTCATTCTTAAAATGTTCATTTTTTGGAATTTGTTTCTCCATTTCCTTGTTTAATATTAAATTAAATTCTTATACTTTTGTGTTTTTTATTTTTATAAATGAATTATATATTTCTATTAAGTACGTATAAATTAATTAAATATACCCTTTTAATTTTTGGTTAATATGAATAATAACCTTTGTAATATGTTTTTCCATGGTAAATGGGAAATCAATTAATTAAGAGAAAACAATTTATGATAAGGATTGTAAAATTACCCTCAAACATTCCCCAAATTTATTTGATGTTTAATTTCCAACCATAATAATAAAAGGGTATAATTTATGAACATATGACGCCAGTTGGATATGATTATGACAACTATAATAATTTATTTATGGAATGTCAAGTATGTCACACTCATTATTTTAATATGTGTAATATTGTTTAAATGTTGTAATAAAGAAAATATGTTTAACTAAAAATAGTATTTGAAAATATATAATTTTTATATTCATACTAAAAATTTATTTTCAATTTATATGGAATAAATAATTACCATATATTCTTGACCAATGATGATGATCAAATTATTCAATTAATTATAAATTCAAATAAATGGCATTAAAAATATTAAAAAAATATAATCTAATATATTTAATATAATAAATGAATTAAATATATTAAAATTATGTTTTATGATATAATAAAATAGTTCTTTTCAATTTGACTTATTGTATTGATATTTTTAATGTCAAAGTAATGAATAGTGTCAAAATTTTCAATATTTATATTTCATGACTATACTATTTTATTAAATGATTTTGAAATAATAAAAACATTATATACTCATAAAGGGGACAATATAAGGTCTCAAAATTAATGCCTTGTTCATTTATAGGCTATTTGTCATAATTTTGTTCTAGAATAGACTTATTATATTTTAATATTTGGGGAAATTCTAAAAGTTCCCCTCACCTCAATTATAAAAGGGAACCCATTCCATCATTTATTTACAAAAAATTTATCCAAATACCTTAAAAACAATCTTTCAATTTCTCTTCTAAAAATCAAAATTTATCTTAATTTGGGTTTACCTTACCAAAGACCTACCCAATGTCACTAAAGATAAGTTATAAAGAGCTCCATCGTTGAAGAGGTAATCATGTTTACTGAATCTTTCAAATTTAATTATTCTTCTACCTCATATTAATAATATATACCCATAATGAAATAATAAATCCATTATCATATATATAATTATATTTTATTATGATTATGATATAACCATATTCAATCATTTATCCATCCTATGAAAAATGAACGTAGCGCACGTGCGTACATACACCATACCTTCTCTATGTAGCGATGTAATTCGTTTATCATCACATATTTTCTTTTATGGTTATAGTGATCAATATAATTGGTATATATGATATTTATGAAATTATATTGATTTTTATAAATTGATATTCCATCCATTTCTATACCTATTCACAAATAAGGAAATGAATCCGCCGCTCGTGCGCATGTCGGGCATATTGTCTCCAAAAATTGATGCGGTTCATTTTACATATACAACATTGAATAATTAAACAAATGTATTAAATAATTAAATATTATACTTATAAAATTACTAAAATATTATATATCACTAATCTATATCCCATGTTCACGAACTGAAGCATACGTGATAAAGCATGCATGGAAAAATTATGCAGCTAACACTGAAAAAAATAATAATAATGAACTATTATTAATGATCGGGTGGTAAGAAGTTATATAAGGATTATATATGATATAATAATTATGAATATAGATATTTTATAAATTAATAAAATTATTTAAACCACTATACATAATGTTCAACTAAAGGAAATCACGATGTATGGGATCTCTAAAAAACCTCCATATTTTTTTGGGTTATTCTTTATCTCTCTTTTCGGAAATTTATCTCTTAATACAACGTATAAAAATCTCCTATATTATATTTTTATGTACCAAATATATTTATGTAGCTCAATTCATAGTTATTTGATGGGTCATTACATGTTTTAAAAGGATCCCCTCTCAATTCTGCTCGAGAGGGAAATCAATTAAAGAGAACTTCTCTATTTCTTACCTATTTTATGTACACTGTATAAAATGATATAAACATAAAATATTTTTTTTAAATCAATAAAATTTTCCTGAAAAAAATTTATAGATTATTTCTTGCTTTATTCATACAATTATTCTATTATCCTCTTTAAAAAATCTTTATTAATTTTCATAAAACCAAACATAAGTGGCACATTTCTAATCTTTCATAACCACTAATTTTCATGTTTTTAATTAAGTTTGACATTATTATTCTTTGTATATTCTTTTTTTCACTTAATAAATGTATAATAATTTTTTATATTCCTTCTTGCACAGATACCATTATGATACTCTCTTTGGTTATTCCTTATGACATGATTATGAAACCCATTTAATTCCATGGGTAACCCTTATGTTTATTCCTTATGTTTTTATTATTTATGTGGAATGCATAGGAATGTGCATGATATGTTGCGTGAACCCAAATAGAGATATAAAACATTCAATAATTTTTTAGTCTCATGAGATTTTATGTATGGGATTAGGGAGTAAACCAAATCTGTTGTATGACTATGTCCACCACGTGATATAGTATTTCTAGTTATCCTTGAGTCATGATTATGTGATGGTACATGATACTACCACTTTTCGATATTTACATGATCATATGGCTTCATATTACATATTTTATACTTAAATATCTTTATTCTTGAGCTATGAATTTTATGGTGTCATGTTATGACTTCAAATTCATGTGACATGCTTTATTCCCATGTTTATTCACTTATTAGCCTTTTTTATCCCACACCTTTATATATGTATTATCAACTGATCCTATGTAGTTATATGAGAAAAAATAGTGTTATAATCACATTATGGAACTTAAAAATAATCTTATTTTATTCTAGTTTCATGTTTTATAAATTTTTACATATTCTTCCAACGATAGTAGACTTTTCGATCCATGGTTTCTATTTTATGGATAATTATGCTTAAATCATGTAATGATTTGTGTAAAAGGATAGTTTATTTATATATATATATTTTTAATCAAGGTATAAACATCATATATTCCCATTAAATAAATATTTATAATCATTAGTAAAATATAGAGATAAAAAAATAAATTAAACGTTTATGGGACGGTCGGCCATGCATACGCATGAATGTTGTTTTCACTTTCCGACACACAAAAAAAAGAAATTTAAATAAAAAATTCTCCTTTAAAAATCATTATTATATCATATATTTGATTTTTATTAATTAAATATATCCTTAATACCATCCAAGTAATATATAAATGAAAAAAAAAATACATCCCATCATGGAGGTGGTAGTACACATGTACGAACAAGTAATGTTATTTTTTCCAACAGGTTGGAATGCAAGAAGGTAGTTATGATATAATCATTATATAATAATTATCATTTCATAAATATTATAAATATAATAATAAACCATTATAATAACCATCCGTGAAATATTGTGGGTGAAAATAAATAATATCGCACATAGATATGGTAAGTCGTACATACGCTTGAGCAATACTTTCACTTCCCATTTGATAGAAAGATGGTGAATAAAAATTGTTTAATTATCATAAAAAAATTGTAATGTATTGAGTATACTTAATTTATTATTTTATTAATAATATAATAGACATATACAAGGTGAAATAATAATTAAAAAATGTGATCAGTTAAGGTGATTGCATCTTCTTTAAAACAACACCTTTAGATTTCCTATTAAGGATCATAGGGTTAGTATTTTTGAAATAACATCACCTATAGAATGTCCATAGTGCATTTGGGAAATGAGTTTTTTTGTTTTGGTTGATATATAAGGCTCAATGTGGTGTGAATAAGATAAAGGTGGGGTTCCCTTATATGTGAGTGGAGGGGAACTGTTGGAATTTTATAAAATACTAAAATATAACAAATCCATTCCCTAAAAAATACTTCCAAATAGATAGGATTATAATAGAAGGTGGAATGGGGTTGATATAAAATCATCCAATAATTTTTTTATAGGTTTATGTGGTGTTTTAAACGTTATATTTTGTTTTAACCCCTTAACTTATTTTAACAATACATATGGTATCATCCTTTTCACACTTGAAGGGATATGATTTTATATATAAGGATACAATTGGATAATAAATGTAAAAGGTATGATACTTTAGACCATATAATATCAAAATTTTACTATTTAATATTTTTTATGATATTATAATAATTTAGCTATAAATTATTTTTATAAAATATAATTTATTTCAATTTTTAACCATTTATTTAATTTGACATAAAATACATAAATACAATGTTTTAATTACATTATAATTCTTTTTTCACATCAATAGTATGTTATATGCATCTAAAAATATTTTCTCACTAAAACTCATTCAAATTTTGTCAAATTTAATATTTTTAATATCAATCATTTAATATGTTTCTATCAAGAGAGTACATATTGTCTTAGAATTTGGAAATAATTTAAGGTAATTATATAGTAACTAAAATTTATAAATAAATTATCCCTAAGAATATAACTTCATTATTACTAAAATATAAATTTTTAATAATTCATAACTTTCTTTTGTCCCTATTTGAACACAAAAAAAAGATAATTAAAATGAAGAGAGTTTCATTTTGAAGCATTCATTTATTTAAATATTATATAAGACATTTTCATAGAAAAGTGTCCATAAAAAATTAATTTTGAACCTAAGGTGATAGGGGTCTGATTACCTTCATCCAAAAATAATTAACATGAAAACTTATGTCCATATCACTTATGTTAAACCAGGATTAACAAATATTTACCGTTTACCGAGGAGATAAATTTTACCAAAGTTACTATTCATGTTGACCAAAAATATAAGGGGTATATTTAAAAGATTTATAACACCTATTTATAAATATGTAATTCAATTTATCAAATTTATTACCTCTAAGTGGTAGAATTTAATTCTAAACTATGTTTACAGAACATGATGAAAAATACTTCTTAGAAAAAATGAAATTTTTAGGAAAAAAATATTTTCAAAATGAATTCAAAAATAAAATTCCTTAAAACCACCATAATTGTAATATGTTTAATAAAAATTAAATTTTTAAATTTTGAAACTAATATAAAATATAATTTTACTATACAAATACTTTAAAAACGTCATTTTCAAAAAATTGGTATTTTGACTATTTATTGAAATATAGAACATTTCATAAAAATGAAACAAATAACAAAATCTAATTTTGATATTATGATATTTGAAATGATATCATTTTTATCAAATTAATAGTCTAAATTATTCATAAATTAATTATAATATTCTCCCACAAAGAGAAATAAATAACAATTTGGAAGAAAACATATTTTGGAATAATAAAAGTTATTTTCTAAAAATTGAGTTTTTAATTGTTAAGAATTAATAAATAAATTTTTATTGACTTTGAAATTTGAATATACTTCAATTTATTTTAATCCTACTCTTACATTAAAGTTTTAATAAATATTTTATAAAAGTCATATTTAAATAATAATATTTATAGGTTTGTTGTTCTTGATGTTTCATGTAATGAAAGTTGTCGGAGAATTTAAAAAATATATAACTTAAAATATAATGTTGTTACACATAAATAATATATTCACAGATGAGTATTTGAACATGTTTTAAAGAATATGGTTATATTTTTCATAGTGATGGTTTATCAATTAATTATCATTTAAATAAGGGAAACAACGTTGTAGATGCTCTAACTAGAAAGAATCATGCTACTATATCCTAGAAAATGATTGAATGGGAGAAAGTATTCATATATATTATATTGAACTATATATAAATCATAATGGTGTGGCTGATATCATACATTTCCAAAGTAATTTCTTAATCATCCATCAATTTAAAGAATCAGGTTGATTAGAAATATTATATTGACTAATATAAGAAGGTAGGCTGTATATGTCACTTCAAAATGAAAACTGAGGAAAGATATTCTAAATAATTTGATAAATCATTCTTCAATGTTTACTTTGGATGTGTGAATATTTATTTAGATCTTAATAAAAACTTATAGTGGGACAAAATAAGAAGGGATATTGAGGGGTATCTATCTTGATGCTTGGTATATAATTAATGTTAAGGTGGTGAAATATAAATCTATGGGAATGAAGAATCCATCACATATACCAGTATAGAAATTAGATATCACCACCATGGTTTTCATCATTAGTCTCATTTATAATTATAATTTATATAATTATATTTGGGTATTGGATGATTAAATCACAAATTCAACACAATTCATCATTACATGATAGGATTTATCACTTAGTAATCTTTCTATGTTACATATAAAAGAAGTGGAAATGCTTCAAGGAATGCCACTTTCAATTACATATATTCAAAATCCAAGGTTCACATAAAAATTATGGAGGAGTCTGTAAAATTTATTGGATATATAATGGATTATTAGCATGGATTATCATCATCAAACCTATGGTCAATCTAAAAGAATAATTCATACATTGTAGGATATCTAATGATCGTACTCAATGTATTTTATCATATTTTGGTACCAAAATTTTCATCTGGTTGAGTTATCATATTATAAATGTTTCCAATAAAATTAAAATTGACCCATATGTAACATATCACTACCCCAAACCACTAATTGGTTCCTAAATCGACACTCATGGTTGTACCTCAGAAATGCCTCCTCATATACTAGAGGCTCTTGACCATTAGTGGGGGTCTACGGTAGTACTGGGAGGATATTATACCCCCAATAACAACGTAAAAAAATAATGAATAAATAACTAACCTTTTAACAACATATAAGAGGACCATAAAAAAAATTCTAAATAAAACATCTAGAAATAATAACATGAAATGTAGAGTCATTAATATAGTCATTCAAGCTCCTTCTCCAATGGGTCCAATCACCCACAAAAATAAAAAATAAGAACAAAAATAAAATACAATGAGGCTCTACTTATACTCTAATACATCCTCATCCTAACTCATATTGTTGTCCAATTTTATCGCTTGATAATTCACAAATAGATCCTCGAACCATCTTGTGTTGAAAACATGTGTAGATCTACTTAGGTACCAAATTTCTGTGGCCTCCTGACTAGGGTGTGAGTATAAAATTTAGCAGTGACCACAAATGTCGTCCCATAAAAAACTATAAATATAGTGATATTGTGCTTGTTACATGATTTGAATAATAAATAACAAACAAGTAATTAATTAATTAAAAACTCCAACAATCCTTACATTGTACATATTTAAAATTATCTCTAAGAACATATTGTAGACTATGTAAACTCATGTATAGAAAAACATTTTTTTGTTGATCATTAGGTATGTGACCTCAATCAACCATACCTTAATTGTCTAGTATCAATGTGTTGTTGATCATGTCACAATTACCATTCCTCACCATATAATTGGCCCAAGTATCCTTGGTATTTTTAAAAAGTATCACTAACCATACCTATGAGAGATTTCTCAACCGAAGAATAGGCCTGCATGAATCAAAAACATAGGCCACACTCTTATAAAGTCCCATCCCAGTATACTAGCTTAACCCTATTCCTTAAATCCTTATCATCCCCACCAATAGTATCGCATGCCTCATCTACTAATGATTTATCATCCAGGCCACAACCCAAAAGTATCACAGACCTCCCCTGTGGAATGTTTCTAATCCAATAGTAAGCTGGACCTCCCCTTGGTTATTTTTATCTACCAAAGGTTATAAAGAATAAAACACCACCCGTTGGGAATTTCCCATGCACTAAAATAATCTTCCCCACTATTTTATTCCCCACATAAATAAATTTCACCCCTATGGTAATTTTCAATTTCAGCCAGACTTACCCAATGGGGTATAACCTTTCACTTCAATAATAAAATGAGAAACTTGGGTTGGATGATTCTTATACCCTCCATTAATACTCATAGCCCACTGTACCCACTCAGGGTTAGATTAACCCTAGGTCACAAACTTTGGTCCTAATTATCAATCTATTACTGGGATGTAACCCACCAAATTTAACCAATATCTACTCACATAGGTAGTCACATATCAAGAGAGAGGAACAATCATCCAGGGTTTCTTTTAATGAGATAAATATTTAATAGTACCACTAGCATGATGAATGAACCAGAAGGGAAAACTCTTTAAAGTCGTTGAAACTGTACCAATAAGATTTTGAATGTCTTGTGAAAGTGGACACTAAGTGATTCTCACTCCGGTCACAATCCATGTATAGAAATATGTTTTACATGGGATCAAAAAATATCCATGACCTTGGCCATCGAAAATCATGGAAAGAAAGGATTTCCTCAAGGTTCCATTATGTCCCATGTCACTTACCTCAATCTAAGGTGCTTCATAATGCTTAAAGATTTATAGTAAATTAATAATTTAAATAAATTTTAACAATTTTTCTTTAAAAAAGGTTCAATCACCCTTAGTGGCCTGACCAAAAATTACAAATTCTCCATAACAGTAATAATTTTCCACAAGGAAATTACCAAGACCCCTACAACATTTGAGGATTTGTCTCATTTTATCTCAAGCATGATAGTTTCTACCCTTGCCTTCCAAGGCCCAACCAATCATTTCCATGTGAAACCATCCTTTTCCAACATCCATTTTTTCCTTACGTGATCCCAACATATCTAAATATTAATTTAAAAAATTTGTAATAAATTAAAAAATTAAAAACAATTATTCATAATCACTTAAATCACCTCAGTCATCTAATGGTTGCAGAATCCTCGAGCAATGGGGTTTCGTTTGTCCCCATCACACCAAATAACCCATTCTTGGTCTAATTACCAACCTATTCCAACAATAAAAACATTAAATAAAATTACTTTTATTGAATCCCCAATGAAAAATATATTTCTCAATGTACATTTGATAAAGTGATGAATGTTGATAGGTAGAGGTCATCTTGAGACACTCTCCATGAAAGAAACACAAAATCTATACCGGGAGTCGGTTATTTCACCAAAAATAGTGAAATTTACTTAAAAACCTAATTGAAAACATCATTGAATCAAGGAAATGAATAAGAGTTTAGGAATAGAGGAATAAGAATATGACATACACTGAATCCATTATGAATATCCTCATGAATCCCACCCTGAACCAAGGGGAATGAAGGGAGAGAGGGGGTCCAAATCCCCTAGTCAAGAACCTACATGAGTGGTAGAAGTGGGAATTTAATTTTCCACCTTTTAAAAGCAACATTGTAGCAGGTACATTACCATCAGATAGAATGTAAAGGTTCATCGGCTAGCCAGTGGTGATAACAACCAACAAGGATATATTCTGTAGGCACTAGTTGGTTGGTGGATTCTTGTATCCAATGATTCAATGGTAACCCTGACCCCTCCCAAGGCTCCCATGAGACTCAAACACCTCTCGAATCTCAATTTTTATACAAAATATATTTTTTACATATTTTATCCTTCAAAAATACATCTTTAATCATGATTTAAAATAAGACCCATTCACCAAACTATATAATTCAAATTCCTTTGGAAAATATTATTTCCTATCAAACAAGAGGCACAAAATACTCCCATACATAAATATTTTTATCCCTACGAATATCTTGTGGTTATTAATCTAAAAATTACACCCTACCTCAAATGCCAATTATAATTCTAATGGCCATATTTTGCCTCAGAAATACAAACTCTCTCTTATAGTGTAGCTCCAACCAAGAGGAATTAAAAATGATGAAACATGAGACATCACTCAAATTCATTACTGAAACACTGACATAGTGACCATTGGTTCTATTATTCCCAATGCACTAATGGTGTCCTTATATAGTTGGTTATCTGGTCCATGGTTTTCCATACCATATGACTCAAATTATAATGTCTAATTTCAAACCATAGTGCATATCCACTATCATAATTTCATATAAAAACCTAATTCAAGATCTCTAATGATGCACTTGGTGTGGTATATGATACATGAACTTGATAACAAAGGGTAAAATAGATTCAATGATAGTACCAACATTCACTTACCAATCAAAAGAAAAAAGGGTTTTTCCTCTATTGTCTATGAATAATGAGAGCATATAGGTTTTTCATTGAAATTACCTACTAAATATCAAAACATACTAGTCACATCTAAATTGAAGTGCCTATTTGGATTTGAATATCACCTCATCTAATTTAACACTAAACCACTATCCATTACCCCTCCATATAATCTATATCAAAAGTAGTCCATTTCTTCCGACCGTCGCGTTACTAGATTACCCAATATTGATTCCCATACTCTTAGAGGAACCCCATTATTAGTTAACTGCATCCATGAAAATCCATAATTGAATGTTGGTGAAGTTCCATGGATGACGTAAAAACCATCCAAAATGACATTTCATTCATTTCCATTCAACAAGCACCGAAACAACTCAGATCAATCATATCTTAATCTTCTCAATTTTTACCAATCCCCTGACTGGTACTCAAACATCACACGATTCCATAACCAAATTCATACCTGTAATGAACTGAGGAATCTAGTTAAATTCATTTTAATTTTATCATTGTTATCAGAATGCTATAACAAACATTCCATGGCTAGTCTCATGCACCCCTAATCCCTCATGCATAAGGGTTATTTCATCGTGACCAAAATCCTACTCCCCACCATAGTAGTGTTACTAATATCACATCACCAAATCAAAATCTTAGTCACTATGGAATGCATCATTCCTATCACTAAACATAATGGTTCTCATGGACAAAAAAATGCATACATCAGTACCATAAAAAAACATCAATCCATCACTTATTCCCAGATCATAGTAACACATTTGTGTCCTCCACCTATGTTCATTCCATTACAAGGACCACCACCCCAACTAGACATTAGTAAACTTCCAACCATATGACCTCACTTAAATATATCATTGTCTAAATTTATAAATATATTTCCCTATAATTCTTCTTGTTTCACTCCACGAACCCCATTCTAACCCCCCCACTAACCCCTATAATCATCTCTTTTATAGGAGAATTCCATATTTCCATTCCATGACACAATCCACCACACCCATAAGAATATCATCTAAGAAATATCAATCCTTAGACCTACTAAATGAAAACAACTAATTTATGAACTCATAGTCACCTCACTTGACTAGAGCATGCTTTCACAATTTCACTTAAACACAACAGGTGCACGCTGCCTTACCACCCAGTCATTGATTCCTGAATCATGAACACATGAGTCTTAGCATATCAAAACTAGGCTCTCACACCAAAACACTGACCATTATCATTTACATGTATAAATCATACGACCAAACTCTTCTTTTAGGATCTCAGCCAAAAGATATTGACATATCATACATGTCAAGGATCAGCACCCAAAACCACTAACTATTCTCCTACAACATTTTAGTCCCCACAATCTAGGAGTACCCAAGGAACTTCCCTTAATAATATAAATTTCATCTATTCCAAGATAAATTACATGTTTCCCAGTATCCCACATCATTAAAAAACACATGTTTTTATGCACGCTCTCATCGTGTATAAAAATTCATCAATAAAGACATGTTTTGTTTACTAAATCGATGTACCTTTTGAAATATCCATGAAACCAAAGTGATTGAAACCAATGATATTAATATCGAGAAAGTGAAACCAAAAAAAATTACAACAATAGAACCTCCCATGCACTAATCCCATACCCCAATGTACTCCTCTATGCTTCCCATTTCTGAAAAAAATGATATAGTAACCCATTTTATGGGTTACCCTTGATCATACAAGTCATTGACTCACTAAATTATCAGACATATCTCATGCGTCCCAAGGATATCCTTGCTAGCCCCATAAATCAGGTCTAATTAAGGGTCATAACTCGTAGGACAATACTCTCTTCACCAACATTAATCATCACACGACACCTCAAATGAAAACTACCCTCTAAATAGGTCTAAAAAACAATGTTATCTAACATGACCATGATAAAAAAATATCACCTCACTGATGGGTATCATCCAACATCGATTGGAATCACATGCTAAAAATATTTAGCTATCATGAACCATTTCTCATTGAGAATCCACCTACTAGACTGCTCACTCAAGGATCAAAACTCTACTATAAACTCTTTAAATATCTAATATTATCATCCTAAATGATCTATATCAAATAAAAACAATAATTAAGTTCAATTAGATATATTTAAATACTATTGTATATGGGAAAACACTATATATGTTGTTATTGTCACTATTAATAATTTAACATTGATAATGACAACCCATAATGGTTTCAAGGCCAAGGAATCACATGTCCATACCAACCCACTTGGTCGTTGCAACACCTTTGCAAAAAGGTGTTTACTATCATCATAACCAAGAGCATCTCACCATATATACACATAATATTCCATTATATGAACAAAAATAAATATCTGTCTAACATAATATAATTCCATTATGTACACATATAGGAAAATTTTGTATGAGAATATACTAACACTTTAAAAATTTTGTCCTTTTTTCAAGGATAAAAAAACTCATACGATGGAATACCTGTAATATGAATCCTTTATTCCTTATCATGATTCCTGAGAAACCTCCTCCCTCCACAAAATAATATTATAAAATCCAATTCAAATACTATAAACCTCAAACAAATGTGAATTATTGGTGGTGAAAATAATTCAAATATAACATTATAAATCCATAATTTCATTCTCACCACTATAATCTTTTATTTTCTTCCAAAAAAGCTGCACATAACACACAAATCTTGTAACCATTAAATTATCTCAACCATTAAAATATATTGGAAACCATAACCTAAATAGTAAAAAAATAAAATGTCTCAGATACCACATTATAATGTCATGCTTCCATGGACTACTAATTGATTCTCAAATTGGAAGTATCTACTATACTTTAGGTGTGACTGCTCATACACCCGAGGTTGTATACTATTAGTGTGGGTCTAGGGTGGTACTAAAAGTATACTATACCACTTATATATTAGTACATAATAAAAAATAAATAATATGTCATCATACAAAATAAAAAAGGACCAATTTATGTTGGATTAAGAAATATGTTATAGTGATAATATGAAATAAAGACTCATACATAAAGTACTTCAAGATCAATCATCTAATAATTTACAAGAAAAAAAAAATAAAGAAGAAAAAAAATTAAAATACATTGAGGATATACTTCCACTATGAGTCATAATCATCCCATCTCTTGAAGCTATAAAATCGGTTTTACTCAATCATGCACATAATGACCCCTGACCTAGTATGTGCCTACAACATGTGGAGTGTTTCTTAGGTACTCATGTGTCATGGATACATGGGATATAGTGACACTATCATTTTATACACATCATTACATTATTTTAGGCAGAATTAAATATCAAATTAGAGGATAAAGATTGTAAATTCGTGGGTCTTGGAGATTATGCACCTAATTAATCATCATAACTATAAAATAAGAACCTATTTTATTTAATCATGGGAAATAGATCCTAACTTTATTTGATCCCTTAAATATTCATAATATAAACCATGAATAACATGAACAAAGGGATGAGATTAAAATTCCCTTAATGTAATAAAAAAATAAAATAAAGCTTAGCATATCGGTTATAAAGAATAACATAATGATATATAAAGGAATGAAACATTATTAGACAAGAGGACTCATAAAATGGGATCATAAAATCATGGATTAATAGTATTGTGGTAGCAACATAAAACATAAATTTAGCATGATTCAAGGATTTTCTCACATAGAGTATCATAATTCAAGGCTCATTGAACATAGAGGACCACGAATCAAGGCTAACCGCCAAGACCATTGCACATGGAGCTTGAGTCAAGGATAATCACCAAGACTGTTGCACATAACGTCTCATGAGAATAAACACTACCCAATGAATTTTATTGATATCTAGGTTAACCCATGATATCTTGTTCATGCATTTTTTTCCACATAAATAATCATACATAGGCAATCAAACATAAACATAAGGGTTACCCATAGAAAGAATTATGTATCATAATCGTGTCATAAAGAATAATAAATGGGAGTATTATAAAAGTTTCTATAAATTAAAATAATTAAATAATACATGGAAATTAATAATGTAAAAAGGCATATATCATGATTTTTTATGTCCAAATGAATTGATAACATATAAAAATTTTATTTAATAAACTTTATAATATAAAAATTTTTGTATGGTTTAAGTAAAATATTAAAGAGAATTTAAAGCAGTAAAGGGAATAATTTTTTATACAAAACCAGAGGTGAACCAAGAATTTTTTCATAATAAAATGAGTGAATTTAGAAAAATTATGATGGATTAAAACCGATCATATAATGCACTTCATTTTGGGTAAGAATTTTAGAAGTTAACTTAAATAGAGCATGTTTATTGGGAAAAATTGAGTGGGGTACATTTTGAAAAACATATATATCCCCTGAAAATAACGATTAATGGATATTGATACCTGATTTTGGAAAATATACATATAATTTATAATATTTACATAAAAATAAAAGACAATTTCATTTGGTTAAAAATAGAGAAAGAGTAATTTGAATGAATAATTGGGGTTCAGGTAGAATATATTACCTTGTATCTGAAATGATTATAAACATGATCTTAATGTCTTGAATAATCAAATTAGATTCATTAATTAATAGTTAAGAAACCATTTATACAATTATTTGATTTATAACAACTTTATTATGTTCATTTGAATCTTTTTTGATGGGTTAAGAGATTAAATTTCATCATTTGGGAGTATTGATTTCTTTGGTTTTCATGATCGTATTACTAGTATAAGTGTATAGAAAATAATTTATAATGAGGATAGTTTTCTAGAATAGAACTTATATGTTATTAATGAACGTATAGAATACTAAAATACAATTATTATTTTTCAGAAGTGAGGATTATTTATTAGATAAATCATTAATGATAACCATTGAGACTAATTTAGCATTTTTTGATCAAAACAAACACATTATGTTTTATAAATTATCATTAGGTGTAAAAAATTAATATATAAAATTACATAAGATGTGATACATATATAATAATCTGGTTCAACCATGAAAATGTTTTAATGACTATCCTTGAAGTCATAATTTAGAATATTAAAGCATGTTGCCCACGATGGTGGTAAATCGGAACCTCACAGGTGATGTTTTCATTTTTATAGTAAAAGAAAGAGGAGAAGAGAATTGATGAATAATTATTCCAAATAAATTATAACATTCCATTATATGTAATATACTATAGTTTTCATTACATTTGGGTAAGGGGAGGTGAGGATAGAAAAAAGTTAAAGAAAATAACTTGAAATGAAATTGACAGAAAATGGAAGAGGGCTTTAACTCTTGATTCCTTCTTCTTTAGAACCACCTTAATGAATTAAGTTTGAAATATTGTTAAAAAAATCACCTGGACATTGGGAAGATGTTTGGGAAGAGTATTTGGAAATATTTGGACATGGATCAAGGCCTGAAATGAGTGAGGAGAAGAGGAGGGGAGGGTGGTATTTATAGTGGATGAGAGGGGTGTTTTCTCATTATTTCTTTCAATATTTTATTATTTTTCTCAAGAAACAAATACTATTGATTCTTGATACTAAATATAGTAATAATATCATGTGGGTTTAAACTAATTTTACTTACATCATTAATGACTCTATAAATAGCGTATTTAACTTATAATGTATATATAATGTTAATTACAGTATTTTACTATTCACAAAAAATTAAAGTATTTCAGAAAAAAAACAAAAAAATCATCCAATCAATTTTTCTTTATTTATAATTAAAAACTGAACTCAATTTTTTGAATATAATTTTCTAAATATGAGAAATTTAATTTTTAATTAAAATAATAATTTACATGAAAAGTACAGATTTTGAAAATTAAAACTGTTGTTCTAACACACTAAAAAAATAATTAAGGTCTCATAGAATTTTATAAAAATCATAAGGCATAAAAATATTAAATTAGGAATACATTTTATAAAAATAAATTCTCTTTTAAATTATTTAATTAATAAAAAAATGAAATATTTATGACCTAAAAATTTACCAAAACTTAACTAATAATTTTTAAAACTCTTATTTAATTATAATATGATATAATTAAATCATATTACCATTTATAATATTATTAAATTTTATTTATACATTCATATGTGATTTTACAATTCAATTTTTCAATTTACCATTCATAAGGGTCACATTCCTATTCCAAAGTTTAAGTTACTATTTTATTGACAGAAGTTCCTTAACTACTTGAAACACTTCTTATTTCATTCATTAAACATTTATAAATCTTGTAATATGTTATCTTATATATTTTTACCATATGACATAAATATAATAAGGGAATTTCCATTGATAAAACTTTGGTAAATGAAATTCTTCCCCACTTATGAAATTCTACCCTCAAAATTTTCTTTTATATACTAAGATAAAAAAAGGTGTGGGTTCTTTCCCTTTATCACTTCCTCAGGTTCACATTTTTCCTTGTAAGAAATAAGGTTCTTCCATAATGCTTTGACAAAGTGATTAGTCTTTTTTCATATAACATTAATGCTACTATCAAATATCTTCCCTGGCTGCTCTTCATAAGAAAGATCATTCACCAACTGCACCCCCTATAAAGTTAGTACATGTGAAGGATCTAGTATATACTTCCTTACGAAGGATATGTGGAATATATTACATACATGAAACATGGTTGTTCTAAGTGCTAGTTGATAGAACATAACTTTGTCATGGCCACGAATCTCAAAGGGGTCAATGTACCTGGGACATAGCTTCCCTTTTTCCCAAATCTCACGATCCACTTCAATGGAGATATGAAGAGGAATACCATGCCTCCAACCTAATACTCTAGGTCCCATTGATGATTTCCTGCATATCGTTTTTTTCATCATTGGGATTCCTTAATGTGTTGATGAATTATTTTCACCTTCTCTACCATTTCTTTGACCATTTTAGGTCCTATAATCTTACGTTCACCGACGTTATCCCAAAATGTCGGGGTTCTTCACCTTTTCCCATAAAGGGATTCATATGGATCCATTTTTTTTCTCGAGTGGAAACTATTATTTTAAGAGAATTTGACCAGTGGAAGATGTTGTTACCATCCTCATTTGAAATCCATAGAAAATTCTCTCAACATTTCTTCCAGTGTCAGAATAGTCTTCTCATATTGACCATCAATTTGAGGATTATAGGTTGTAATAATGTTCAACTAAATGATTAGAGAATGTTGGATACTTTTCTAGAACTTGTAGGTGAATCTTTGATCTTAGTCAGATACAATAGATAGTTGCACTCCATGAAGTACTACCACTTCTTTGATGTACATTCATGAAATTTTATCCCCTGAGATGTTTTCTCAAATTGTTATAAAGTGAGCTATATTTGTAAGCTTATCTACAATAACCCGTATTGAATTTATTCAATTAGATATCTTTGGAAGTCGAGTGACATTGTATATGGTGATGTTTTTAAATTTCCATGTTGTTAAGGGTAATGGTTTCATATTCCCACAATAATTTTCCTTTTCATCATTCACTTTCTTACATACTAGGAACATTTATGTATATTTAACAATCTCATTTTTCAGATTTTCCAACATGAAGTTCTCCCAGAGATCTCAATACATCTTTATGATCCCTAGGTGAATATATAAGGTTGAGGAATGTGTTTCATTTAGAAGCTCTTTCTTTATCTCTGGTTTTTAATGTACACATATTTATGAACTAAATATTATGACTCCATCCTCATCGATCTTCAACTCAAAGGATTTATCATTTTAGATATCTTCTACCCTTTTCTAAATTTCCACATCATTTATTTTTTCATCTATTATTTTCTCTATAACGGGAAGTTGAGAAATCTTTTGAGAAAGGATAGATTATTTTCCTACCTTAATGATTCCCATATCCATCATTTTAAAGTCTAATAAGATTGGATCCATCTTGATTCTCATAATTGATAATGGTTCATGATCCTTTATACTTATAGCATCTACCACCATATTTTCCTTAACAGGATAGTAGTGGATTGAGAAGTCGCAACCCTTGATGATATCTAACCATATTCTCTAGTGATTATTAATCACCTCATATGTGAATATATATTTGATACTCTTGTAATCTCACACTTCTCCCTATAAAGATAATACTTCAATATTTTCAACCCAGAGATCATAGCTACCAACTCCAGATCATTCATAGGATAGTTTTGATCATGTTCAACTCCCTTGAGGTGTAGGATTTCACTTAATCATTTTTTATCAATACACAACCTAAGACTTTATTTAAATAATCACTTTACACCACAAAGAGTTCTACACTTATAGAGAATGTCAGTACTAGTGCTTTGATAATCCTCTTTTTGAGCTCCTTAAAGATATCCTCACAATCTTAAGTCCATAAAAACTTCACTCTCTTATGTTTCATCTTAATTATTAGGTTTGACAGTCATGATAATTTCTTTATAAATAATAGGTAATACTCATATATACCAAGGAATCTGCAGACCACTGTTAAATATTTTGTAATGGGCCACTCTTCGGTTTCCATTGTCTTGGAAGGGACCACATACACTCCTTTACTGGTGATAACATGCCCCATGAATTATACTTCATCCATATAGAACATACATTTATTGTACTTTTCATATAGTTTCTCCCTTCTAAAATTCATAAGAACAATATTCAAATTCTTCTCATGTTCCTCCTTTCTCATTGAGTATATAAGAATATCATCAATAAAGACTACCACAAATTTGTCAAGTTAATATCTAAAGTCTCTATTCATTAAATCCATGATAATTGATGGGTAATTAATGAGTCCCAAAGGAATCACTATGAATTCATAGTGTCCATACCATGTTCTAAATAAAGTCTTGTGAATAACTTCCTTCCTCACCTCTAATTAGTGATATGGAAACCAAAGGACCGCCTTAGAGAAATAACTAGTCCCACATAGCTAATTGAACAATTCATCATTTAGTAGAAGAGGATACTTGTTATTTAACATATTTTTTTCAGCTCTCCATAATCGATGTAGAGGCACATTGATCCATCCTTATTATTGACGAAGAGGGCTCACACACCCCATGCTGAAGCACTCCGGTGTGTAAAACCCTTTTCCAGATTCTTTTATAAATACTTCTTCTATTTTTCTGGATCAACATTGTCTATTCTATAAGGTTAATTTGATATAGGTAGAGATCTATGAATATGTTCAATTGAGAACTCAACATCTCGATCAGGGGGGAGACAAGTAAATTCTTCAGGGAATACATCAGTTTAATCCCTCATGATGGAAATTTATTGAAGCATGATCATCTCCTTTGTCTCAGTCATTTGAGTGAGATATGATTTCTTATAAGAAATTAATATCCACAATTTATATTAGGATTCTAAGTGAGATTGATATTCCTCCTTAAAATTGTAAGGAATTGTAGGATACTTTGGTATATAAAGAGTGATTTACCTTTACTGAATGTTGATTTTTTATTTGAATAAAGATAACCAATCTATTCCCAAAATAGTATCAAACTCTACTAGAGGACTTCTGATGAGATTTTCTTTGAGTTCTATTCCAAAAAAATTAACTAGGGAGGTGTTATGTAATTTGAAGACAATAATTTCCTCATTAGCTATTCTCATAGATATCTCATCCTCTAAATTTTGAGGTGGTGTTTGAATAGTTCTACTAAACTTTATTGATATGAATGAATGTGTAGAACTATAATCATATAGTATGTTCACTATTCTTTATTAAATAACAAGAACACTTTTCCCCACATCATTTTCCAGCTCAACATCAGTAGTAGTGGTAACATAATCTCTTCCTTCATTCCATAGTGGTTTTTGTGGATGTCCTCCGAAAAACCTCAACTTAGGGCATTAGTACACAAAATGCCCATATTCCATGAAGTAGAAACACTACACTACTAGATGAGCCTTAATATGAACCTTCCTTTCTTCTTCCATTTTAGTGGTATTCTTCATATCCCTTCAGCGTTTGTTATCCAGATTCCCCATTCTCCAACATTTTAATCATTTCCTAGTTCCCTTCACAAATTTACTTGGATTCTTATTCCCAAATTTTTGACATGTGGGATATTCTCTATTCTTTCAATCATGGGGTTTATTTGTAGATTCACCCATATTAGACTCTATTTTCCACTTTTTCTAACTGGGACCGCAAGACCATTGATTTCCTTCGATATCCATTTCAACCTTGAGGGAATAATGGACTATCTCCTCACAACTATTGAAGTCTCAAATCACAAATTCATTTTTAATACTCTACTTTATTCAACAAAATAAGTGACCCACCTTTCTTTCAATGTTCATGAAAAATATAAAGGCATACCTTAGAATCCTTATAAGATTTTCTTCATATGACCCGATAGACTCATCTTACATTTGATTAAGTCCGATGAACTCTCCCTCTCTATCTTCAGATGGAGGGTTTAGGAAAAATATTTATTTAAAACATTTTCTTGAATTCCTCTCAATCCATGGATTGAACTTCCACCATGTAATTCATATTTTTGATCAGTTTCCACCATTGAACATCATCCCTATCAAAACGATAGACTGCCAATAATACTTTCTCATCTTCTGAGCACTGGTGGATAAATAATTTCCTTTTAGTATAGTTAATACAAAATTCTGTGAGGAGAGGATCATGAGATCCAATAAACATTGGAGGCCTTTAACAAATGAAGTATTCGAAGGAATATTTATCTCTCTTAGGATAAATAGGTAATTCAATGTGATTCAAGTAATTATTTATAACTTGATCTAGTTTATAAAGTATTATCAACATGTTTTCAACAGCCTTTCCAATCATATTTGGAATTTGATTTGGAAAATTATCACATTTTTTGTCACATGATTTCTATCATGTGTTCTTATATTTCTCTCCACTAGCTTTGAAAAAAGTGAAATTATGGGGCTTTAATACTTAGCTAATAAGCATAAAGAGGAAACATAAAACATATAACGTTAAAATATTAAAGGAAAATTATATCATAACTTATGATTTCATAGCTTTAAATCTAGGTTATCCATGATCTACTTCCAAAAAAATATTCTTATGGGATCTTTTTTTGTTACCTTAATAATTTTTTGCAATGATATTTTAAATTTAGAAAATAATTTCCCCTAGGAGTGTCAAAATAGGTGCACAGTAAGGCTTGTTGTCGGGTACTAGGTTACCCTGAGTTAGGATTATAACACTTTGTTGGTGTTTTTACTCCTAGGTAAATCAGTTATGAAACCACTTTGACTTGTAGAAACCAAAAAATGATGTATTTTCCTGATAAACCACTTACTATATACTAACAAAAATTTAGGGATGTTTTATTAGACTTAATCATACCCCTTCATTTCTTGCTAAAGTTCTCTATTCCTAGTCTCCACACATAACTAATAATTTCATATGATACCAAATATAGTAAACCTATAATTTGGAACATACCATTACATGATTTTAAGTATAATTAAACATCAAATTAAAATAAAAGGATCGTAAATTATAGCGTCTTAGATATTAGGTACATAATTAAACATCACAATTCAAAAATAAGAACATATTTTATTTATTCTTTGTAAAGAGTTCCTAACATCCTTGGACCCCTTAAATCTGTATAGTATAACCTAGGGATAACATGAATTAAGGGATGAGCTAAAAATCCTAGTAAGGTAATAATTGATAAAATAAATCTTATCACAGGTGTTTGGAGGCATAACATAATGATATATAAAGGCATGGAACAATATTAGATGATACAAATCATAACATTGGATAATAAAATCATGGATTAAAAGTAATGTGAAAGAAACATAAAATATGAATGTATCACTATTAATGTATCATTGCATATAAAGGATCCCGATTCAAGGCTCATTGTACATAGTGGAGCATGAGTCAAGGTTAACCACCAGGACTGTTGCACATGAAGCATGAGTCAAGGCTATCCACCTAGATTGTTAAACATAACATCTCATGAGACTAAAAATTACCCAATACATTGGAAAAATATCTTGTCGCACCCATCAAAAAAAATTCATGAATATGTTTTCCACATAAATAATCATACATAAGCAATAAAACATAACCATAAGGGTTACCCATTGAAATAATTGGGTATCATAATCATGTCACAAAACATAATAACTTGGTGTATTATAATAGTGTCCTTGAAAGAAAGGAATTAAATCATACATTGACATTGATAATGGAAAAATGGAATATCTCATGAGTCATGATGTCAAACCAATGTAATATCATATAACAATAGTATTCATGAAACATTATAATTAAACAATTTTAGTGTGGTTTAAGGAAAATATTATTGAGAATTTAAAGGATAAAGGGAATATCAATTTATGTAAAACTAGAAGTGAACCAAGAATTTTTTCATTATAAAATAATTGATTTTATTAAAAAAAATTGTTCCTTGAGAAGATCATATAATGCACTTGAAGTTTGGTAAAAATTTGGGAAGTTCCCTTAATATGAGCTTGTTTATTTTGAATAATCGAGTATGGTACCTTTTAAAAAACATCTATATTCTCAAAAAAAAAGATGAATGGATATTGATATATGATATTTGAAAATATAACCAAAATTTATTATATTAAAAAAATTGAATTTCATATGGTTAAAAAGAGAAAGAGTAACCCCATGGAATAATTAAGGTTGGGTTGATCCCTTACCTTATGTATGAAATGATTCGGCACTTGATCTTAATGTATAATATAATCAAATTATATTCATTAATTAATATTTAAAGAACCATTTATAAATTTATTTTATTTATTAAAAATTTATTAATTTCATTTATGTCCTTTTTGGATAGTTTAAAAGATTTAATTTTATCATTTAGGCACGTTGATTTCCTTGGTTTTCATGATCGGTT
The DNA here is from genome assembly GCA_963277665.1 of Viscum album. Classification (NCBI taxonomy): domain Eukaryota; kingdom Viridiplantae; phylum Streptophyta; class Magnoliopsida; order Santalales; family Viscaceae; genus Viscum; species Viscum album. The sequence goes on from OY728119.1 coordinate 560,443,190, forward strand.
TACTTTTATAAGTGTATAAAAAACCATATATAATAAAGATAGATGTCTAGAAATTAAATTATATGTTATTTAAGAAATTATAGAATATTATAATACCATTTTTGTTATATAATTGAGGATGATGCAATAGATAAATAATTGATGATAATCGTTTAAATTAATTTCGTTATTTTGATCACAATTAACTAATTTTGTTTTAAAAATTAATATCTTGATAAAAAATGATTCAATAACATTATATAAGATATAATATGTATATTATAATATGGTTAAACAATAAAAAAAATTTCATGACCATCCTTGAATGTGGAATTTGAAATATGAAAGCATGTCATCCATGAAGGTTTTAAATCAGCACCTCAGAGAGGATGTTTTCATTATATAAATAAAAGAGAGAGAAGAGAAGATATTTGATGAATAATTATTCCATAAACATGATATAATTATAGTATATGTAATATAATATATTAATAATACCATTTTCATAATGGGAGATTAGGATAGAAAAATAAAATAAAGGAACTTGAAAAGAAATTGAAAGAAAATAGAAGTGGTTTTTACCATTAGACTCCTTCTTGAGATCCACCTTATAAAATTGGGTTTTGTCTTTTGGTGAGAAAAAAATTCTCTTGGGTGTGGGGGGGGGGTGGAAAAAATATTGCGCCTAATTTGGGAAAGGCTCAAGGCTTGAGATATGTGAAGAGATGAGGTGGCGAGGGGTGGTATTTATATGAGAGGAGAGGGGTGTTTTCTCATTATTTTACTCAATATTTTATTATTTTTTCATGCTAAGAAATAGTGTTCATTATTGAGACTAAATAGAGTAATAATATCACAAGGGTGTGAACCAATTTTTCTTACATTATCCATGACTCAATGAAATGTGTATTTCACTTATAATGTATATATACAGTAAATTACCATACATTACTATTCACAAAAAATTCATGTATTTCAGAAAATTTCCAAAAATTCAACATAACCATTATTCAGAATGTAGAATTAAAAAATGAAATCCATTTTATGAAAATAATTTCCTATATATGTGAAATTTAATTATTAATGAAAATTAAAATTTACTCAAAAAATACAGATTTTAAAAATTATAACTATTTTTCTAACACTTTGATAAATTAATTAAGGTCTCATAAAATAATTTCATAATCATATGAAATAAAACTATTGATTTATGAATACATATTATGAAATTAAGTTTTGTTTTATATTATTAAATTATTCAAATAAATTTTAATTTAGTAATTATGACCTAAAAATTTACCAATACATAATTAATAATTTTAAAAACACTTATTTACTTATACTGTGATATAATTATATCATATTACAATTTATAACATGAATAAATTTTATTTATACTTTCATAGGTGAGATTACTATTCCATTGACCAGTTTACCGTTAATTAGGATCACGTTACTATTCTAACGGTCATGATAATATTTTGTCGTTATTTGTTCCTTACCTTTTTGAAATGCATATTATTTCATTCATTCATCATTTATAAAGCTTTTAGTGTGTTTTATAATTTTTTTAAACCATATAACATAATTATAATAAGGTAATTTACATTGATAAATCTTTAGGTCATTACATGAGCTGGGGGTGGGTACAAAACATAGTAGGGAAATATCAATGATGTACTATACAAAACCATAATTACATTGATATGTGTATGTGACTTGATTTGAATAATAAATAATAGATGAATAGAAAAATAAATAAAACTTCCATAAATACCAACTTCATAATAATTTAATAATATCTCTAAGCACATCGCATGGACCATTATAATCCATGTACTAAAAAGAATACCTTTATAGATTATTTGGTATGTGGTCCAGATCAACCATACCTTCTTCATCCAGAGTTAGGGTGCCTCTGACCACATCGCAATGACCATGCCTACCGAAATAATAGATCTTTGTCTCCCTAGTATACATAATTTCCTCATATACCTCCTCTATGGGAGTCTATTCAGCCTGGGCATAGGGTTGTAAGTATCATGAACATAGGGAATGGTCCAATAAAGCGTCATCCGACAATATAAAATCAACCCTAGGATCAAAATACATAACAAACCCACTCACAGAGCTGCTCAGGTACCCAAGTATCACAACCTTCTTAGTAGGGTGTTAGTACTAAACATAATTCAGAACCAACAACACTATCCTTAAAACAACTATAAATATATTTATTTGTGTTTGTGGCATAACCTAAATAATAAAAAACTACTGAATAAGAAATTAAAAAACCACAATCACTACATAATTTATCCAGATTCAATAATTTATCTGATCACATCACATGTACTGTGCCAGTCCATGTACCAAAACCCATACCGTTTTTTATTCCTAGGTATGTGACCCTACTTAACTATACATTATTTGGCTAATTTTGAGGTGTATATGACCATGTCTTGAATACTATACCTTCCAAAATAATAGACTCAGAACTCTCTAGTGTACATAACAGTACCATGGACATTCCCTACCTAATTGTTTTCTATTTGATCATAAGGATGTAAGTATTACATCCCTAGGGAATTATATAATAAAGCTCCCTCAAAATATATCATATTGACCCTAGGTACTGAATCTATAACATCCCCAATAACATTATCACATAACTCCCATATTTTAATTTTGATAACAAGTAGTAGCACACACCTACACTAAAGAAGTTTTCCTAACCAATAATAATATAGAATTAAACACCACCTCTTTGGAATTTCCCATGAAAAATTAAATACCATATCATAGGCATATTATACAAATAAATAAATTCCTACACTACAGTTATTTTCCATTTCAAGAATAATTACCATAGGGTATATATAATGTCATTTTAATAAAAAAATGTGATTCCAGGGTTGGATGATTCATATACCTTTCATAACTATTCTTACCCCACCACACCTACTCAAGGTTGGGGTATCTCTAGGGAACCAACTGTAATCATTGTTATTGATCATGTCTTGTTTAATCACCCGTGAAAAAATGAAATAATGCCCCTTAGTGGTGTGGCACATAGAATGGCCTCAAAACCCATAGAGGGAAATATATATGGCAAATAGTGTCGAGAGGAGTCTCATTGCCCGAATCAATATCTAGGGTCATAAAATGTTAATCCACACACCTCATTACATAAAAAAATACTAGATTTATACTAAAAAATATATTCACATATCAAAAGAGATGAATAATTACCCTAGGATCAATTAAATGAGTCAATGCCTCCAAGGTATCACTAAGGTCATGCACAGCCCACAGGGTCAAACTATTCTTAATTCATTACACCTCTTTTAATAGGATTTAAATGTTATCCTAACAAGGTATAGTAATCCATTATAACTCCGGTCATACTCTTCAAGGAGGTATTAGTGGTTTAGGGGATCACAAAAATATCAATGACCTCATCAATCAATGGATGAGGTAGTCAATAAAGTTTTCATGGATCCAATTTTACATTTGACTCTTTAATCCGTATAAGGTGATTAATATATGTCTAAAAATTTATTATAAATTAATTATTTAATTTAAATTTATCAATTAAACTTTAAATTATGGTTAATCTCTTTAATTTAATAACTAGACATTCAATATGAACCATAAGATAAGTAATATTTCATATGAAAAGAACTAAGACCCACTACCTAGTTATAATCATTCCCCATTTAATATATATCCTAACCGTTTCTTCCCAAACCTTCTAAGGCTCAACAAATATTATATATGGATAACTATCCATCTCTAACATTCATGATATCCTAAATAAAAACGAAAAAGTCCAAAAAATAATTTCATCAAATTATAATTAATTGTATAATCCAAACCAAATAAGAAATAATCATTGAAATCTTAATGGTTGTCTGATGATCACTTAATCCTAAAGGAATGGGATGTTGGATATCCCTAGAATTCCCCTAAACTCATTCCATGTCAAATTAACACCCAAATTTTTCAATTAAATCATTAAATAAATTTAATTTTTATAAAAACTAAATAAAACCACATGGTGTGGCATTCATTTGATGAAATGATGCATGTTGATAGGACAATTTCATCTCCGGGTGCCTTCCACACATACAACATGGAATCCCTATTATTATTGGGTGATTTCACCATCCTCTAGTCAAATATCCATCAAAACCTGAATTGAAAAAATGTTGGAATCAATGAAATGAAGATGCAATTTTGAATGGATGAGGAATTAGAATATATACCATGAATCATCTATAAAACATCAAAGAATCACACCCCAAACTGGGGGTGAATAGATGAGAGGAGGTCCAGACCCCCTGGATGTGAACCTAAATGATTAGGGGTAAGTGGGGTTGTTACCAGACAAATTTAAGCAGGTTTGATATAATATTCCCCATTTAAAGACCACTGTCTAGTTAAAACATAATGATTACCTATCTAGTTTCTACCTAAAATATATAGGTTTCTCTTATTAGTCCCCTAACTAGCCAGTACAGGGTCACTAATGTGATGCTGAGTACGACAACCACCCAAGCCCCTCCTGGTCCCTATCGATCCCCCATACACCCTTCAATTACTCAATACCAATAAAAAAATTATTTTTAGGTATTACAACCTTTGAAAATACATTACGAATAATATTTCATGATCTAACCCATCCTCCAAAATCCATAATTCAAATTCCATTTAAAATTTTCATGTGTATAATAAGAAGTGGAACTAAACCATATAAGGATATATGTTGGAAGGTGTGTAGAATAAAAATATGATGGGATGAAGTCTAAGAGAGAAAGTTTTATTGACTGGAACTTTAACAATAAAATATAGAGAATTTATAAATCATTCATCATTGTAAGAAATAGAATCAATTTGTAATGAAGATATATAATGATAATTGTTTATTTTATATTGATATTGAAGTGGGTGAATTTTTTTACTTAAAATATATCCACAGAAGATGGGTTTTTGGTACCAAAATAAGGGTATGTTGATCTCTACATACAAAAATCCCTCCATGATTATTGATTATGTAGGGATGGGTTTTTATCTCTTGGTGCATCAAATAAACCTCTATTAGGTCCATGATGTATTATATGTATCAATAATCATAAATCACATACTATATTAAACATATATACTGAACTCAAGAAGTTGTGAAACTATAACATGAACTCAATTATGAGGATCAACCAATGGAGATCCTAGATCAAAGAGATAATGTGTTGTTAAAAAAACCACAAACTCTATTAGTTTTCTATGGTGAAATCAAATGTTTTAGGAATCCATGTGGTAACCTAAAAATTTGGTGGTAGAAAAGTGTACCAACTTGTTTTCATTTGACTAAAAATTGCTGATTAAATTAATTTATTGGGATGGAATGTAACATCTAATGATTTTATTTATTTAAATAATTTTTTTCTGATCCATAACATATTTCACATGAAAAATAGATCTAAAATGGAATGGGAAATATTAACAAAACAAAATAATAATTGTTAAATTAGACCATTATAACATAGTAATTTAATTGAAAGTTATAGGTGGAAGTAACTAAATTATGAAGTCTATATAGAAAGAAGAAGAAATGGAGTTAGGTAGTAAGAGTCTTCCCGACGAGGAATATTTTTTCTAACAATTGAAATGACGTAGCATCATATAGATTAGACCTAGACTATGCACAAGATAAAATTCAACAAGTAAGACTTGAGTGAAGATATCCATGAGAGAAGTTCAAGCTCCTAAAAATCACTATGTGGTTCATGTTAGTGAAATCACCACCCACCCATCCACCATTTCTAATCTTAACCTCATATTTTATATAGAGGTCTTAAGTGGTTTTGTAAGTATAATATATGATGATATATAAATGTAACTATAAATGTAATTAAAATTACAGGTATTTATACACATTAATAATTTTTATAAGAATTAATTTTTATAAAATAATTTAATTAAATAAAAATGTTTTATTTAATATTAATATATTTATAAAGTTCAATTTCTTTGTTATAAATAAATTATCAATTATGAATAAAATCATGTAATGTTAAAATTCACAATTTTATAAAAAAATCATAAGAATAGTATTTATTTTAATATAGTGATCACTTTAATAGAATTATTGTAGTTAAGATTTTCAATTTATAAAAAAAATATATTATCACTCGTTTAATTAATTTCTGATATGAAATGAGACTAAGATCATGTAATTTTTTAATTCATATTTTAAATGAAAATTATTTTTCATTAAAATTATAAATCCATTAAAATTTTAAATTCCTAAATTTAATAATTTGAATTTTCTAAAACTAACTTCATTTATGGATTCAGTATTTCAAAATTAGATTAGATTGATTTTAGGAGTTTTTTTCAAAAAAAATTTAATTTTTTTTGAATAGTAAGAACATATTTTTTTATAAATAACATAAATATTTTGAAAACATTATGATATAAGAATGAATAAAAAAATTTGATTCCTTTTCTTAACAGTAATTATTTATGTAGTAAAATGAGGTATTTAAAAATATTATATTGAATTTATCAACCCATGCTTCACATTTTGTGACCTAATTTAAAATTAATTCTAATAGAAAACTTTTTTTTCCTTTTCCACTATTTAATTATTTTTTTGATTCTTATTTGTTTTTTATTGATTTTAAATTAAAATAAATCTCTATTTTTTAATCATAAAATAAAAAATTTAACATAAATAAAAAATTATAATTTTTTTCCCAAAATTCATTTTAATTATTAATAATATTTTTTTCTTGAAAATTGTTTTTCTGATTTACGAAATTATTACTTTAGAATTATTTTTTTCACTTTTATAAATTTAATATAATAAAATATTTTTCATATTTTCAATTAGTGTTTTCAAATTATGTAATAAGTTCAATTTTAATTTTACGTATTAAAATAATTTACCAAGGAAAGAATTGAGTTATCACAATTAAAGTAAAATGGGGTAAAAAGGTTAAACTGAGTGGTAAAAGATTAAAATGTCATAAAACCCTCTATATAAATTTTTGTATAAGGTATTACTCAAAAAATATTATCACACATATATTATTTTCCACTTTGAATAATATTTCATTTTAAAAAATGACTTCCCTTATTATATAATTATTAAGAATTATGAAAATGAAACTCCCCTCACTTATAAAATGACCCCTTCAGCAACCCATATATTCAAACACAATAGCAATCTTAGTTTGACCAAACTATAAAAAACATTTCCCAAAATTATTTCACATGGCCTCAAGGTTCTAGTATTACAAAAATACTAGTCTAGGAAGACTTATGGAGAAATAAATGGGATTATATCCAAGGAAGAGGGAATTAGAGAACATCCAACTAAATATGAAACCAAGGTAGTGGTTTTCATATCAATCCCCTTCCATTTAGGCATGTTTTTATATTATACACCTAATATTATTTTAAATGGTGTATCTACTTACCCATTGAATTTTTTATCACAAATCAATGTTTTAATCATGTGATTTGTAAATCCATTTCATAATCTCACATTCATGTCACTTTGTCTCAAAAGTTACAAAAGTATTAAGGGTGTCATCAATCCAATTTCATTTTTAATTTGATCACAAGATTTCTCCCTTGACTACAAACTTATAGGATTCTTATATTCTTCCATTTCATTATTTCATATTTTATTTTAACTACCTATTTGGTAAATGAACATTTTCAAATGATAATATTCTTATTTTATGGATTCCTTCTTAATATAAATATGTCATTGTTAAGAATAATTATCACACTTTATAATGGATAATTATCATCCATGCCCATATTCATTATACCCTAATTTTTTTTCTAATATTGAAATATATATATATATATAATCCTTTTTATTTTTAATATTAAACTTTATTATTTTATAGAAGGTAATTTTTTCAACTCTTTTTATGATGTGGAATTTTCTTTGAACTAACTGAAAATCATTATAAGGTAATTTCAGTTCATGTTTGAACATATTTATCTCCCACTCCAAATTTCATTACTTAAAAAATAATTCTTTTCAATGTTTCCTTGTAGGATATTTTTTAAAAAAATTTCTGTTTTAAAATTCTTCCTTTAGTATTCTTTGAAATGATATAAAAACTATTTTCATTCCATGGTTTTTTCATGATATGATATATGATAGATTTTCAGTTGGAAAAAAAGAATAATGTTTATAATTATGTGATGATTGGGGTTTTATATATCCCATAACTACATTGGATAATTCATTATTTATCTTATTAAGGGATATAATGTGTGGGATTGATAAGTTATTGTAACATCATAATGCATGGACATGATGGAATGTGTATATTACATATTGTCTATACAAGATATAGTTTTATTAAAATGTTTTGATTTCCTGTACTTATTCTTATGCCTCATTTCCATGTTTGGACATATTACTATGCTATTTTTCCATGGTTCATAATTATCCTCACAATTTTCCAATCCATGGTATGTGTTATATTCTTACTTATTTTCCATTTATGAAACTATGATCCCATTCAATAATATAAGATTTTCTATCACTACTTGTGACTTTCTTATATGTTTATATCGTATTTTGAAACATATACTTCTCCTATGATTCATGATTTCTCATAAATTTACGATCTAACCCATTATGAATCATATCAAATTTTACATTATAGATCATTTGAGCATGGCCCATCTTTTTTTCAATTTCCTAGGCAATTATATATAAGATTATGTATAGAATATGTCATATATTGAGATGTTTATGGGGGGTGTTAAAGCAATATTGTGAAATAAGGTATTTATGTATCCTATCAGTAAAGACACTAAACCATTAGGTTCTGATATTATAACATTACTTATGATATATATTTCCTAAATTATAAAAATGATATAATATATTTATATATATATCACTTGTACATGTTTTATTTATATTATCATTTAGAATTTATAAATTTAATGATAAAAATATATTTGATGAAAATAGTTTCTTCAGAATCAATGTTATATTCCAAAGAAAATTAGCATCTTTTATTTATATTACAAAATAATTTATATTATTTTAAATAAACTATATTGGATAAAAAGTATATTTTTGAAACATCTAAATAATATATATATATATATATATATATTTACTATATACTGGTAATTCCAATATAGTAACATTTTATCTAGTATTATAACCAATGGTAATATACCCTTTAATAATGGTCAAATAATGGAAATGTTATCCCTTCACATTCTATAAATTTATTAAATTCTAACCTCAAAAATCACTCTTCTAATTCATTTAATTTTTCCATAGAGTTTTATGTAATGAAGTATCTCTTCATGGTGTTTTTTTCATTATAGCTTTAACTTTATTAATAATGACTCTAATGTTTAAGGTTGATACAATGTATATTCTACTTGTTAAATTATTTTTTTTCTATTTATAATCCCATTTTTTCAATTTTAAAGTATTTAATCATCTATTTTTTATGATAATTCATGATATGTATCATATGTTTTCATATAATTTTGTTTCAATATTTCATTATGAGTGAATAAATCAATGTTAATTTATATCATTTATTATTTTATTTATCTCTAACTAATTTTTTGATTCCTTATAACAAATACAACATGTAAAATAGGGAAATAAAATGCATACTTAAATCTAGGATGTTACTCCCCCCTTAAATAAATTTTGTCCTAGAAATTTCTATTTAGTAATAAATATGAATATATTACAGTATTATTAACAAATTCATGACCAAGTATATAATTTCTAATGTGATATCCAACTTACTATCTTGGTAAAAACTAAGAAACTCATATTTCACCCCGTAATAGGCATATGTTTAAATAATAATTTTTCACATCAATTTGTTACAAATATGACTCTATATATTTGATAAACATATTATCTCTTATAGATAAAAATATTTATACTCTTATTTTTCTTATGATCTTTTAGTTTATGTGAGGAAAAAGCTACGACGACATAAATTTACATAATGTCCCTTCTTTGATACTTCACTATATATCAAAAAATATTATATACTAGATTGTATTGTTAGTAGAGGTGAAACAACCAAACTTATCTTAAGATCCTTGAAATTTTCTACACATTCATCCTCTCAAAGGAACTTCACTCTCGTCCATATTTACATTTTTAGTGGATTGGGAATGCCTGAGAAATTTCTCATAATGCATCAATAGTAACTAACTATTCCAAGAAAACTATGGACCTCTATTATAGTGTTATGTCTTTTCTATTCATTAAATACCAATGTATTTGAAGGATCCATAAATAACCCTTTATTTTGATTATATTACAGATGAATGATTCTTTATGTATAAAAAATCACACTTTTTTAATTTATCTTATATGTTCTCCCTACCCAAAGTCTTCATCAAAATCTTTAATTGATATTCATTCTCTTAATTTCACTTAAAATATATGTGATGAACCAGACCCTCACGGTCCATCCCTTTTCCAATTTCCAGATCCTAAGGGTGGCGTCTCGGTAGAAGGATGTCATTCCGGTGTGACCGATCGGTGCGACCGATCGGTGTCACCCAGCCTTTTTAGGTTTCTCTTCTACAGTTTTCCCATAACACCTATTATGGCCTTTTAAACCATTTTCAAGTGGTTCAAAGCCATTTAAATCTGATAATTAATACCCAAAAATCATGAGGAACCTCCCCAATGGGGGATATTAAATAACAATTAATCCTGTCTTGCGCAACCACCCAACCGCGTGGGGAACCACGATCCGAATTTAAAGCCGATCAAATCCCCATATCCTGTAACAACATGATATTATCTATATATTGCACGGGAATTTCTTCTTCCTTCTTCCTCCTCTTGGCTAGCTTCCTTTTCTTCATAGTGGGTTTGGAGTTCCCGACATCCCTCCCTTGCATGCGGCGCCTTCCCCTGTTCTTGGCGCATGGAGAAGAACTTTGATCTTTTATTAATCAAGTAGTGTTTTTCTTCTTCTTTCCTTATTGTGCATCATGTGGGGTGGGTATGCTTTTGTTTCTTTGGGAATTGATAAAACCAAACTTAACGAAGATAATAAATGGACCTTAAATAATGGAGGGGGGTGTGATTGATGTTTTCATTTACACTTGTATGTTGATATGTGTTGTGAATTGTGAAAGCTCTTTCTCACTGAAAATCACGGCTTTTGGTGGTCTTTCCTTGTGCACTAATTAACCTCGTCTCTTATGATGATTAAATGTTTGTATCATGGAAATTGGTTAGCCAACTAAACTCATATGGTTTAAATGGATGTTCAGTGAAACAAGAATCCCTGTGTGACCACCCCGGTTAGCAAACAGAAAGAAGAACATAATGAATGATGTGTTTGAACCTGGAAGTTTCCCACTCTGTTTGGTGGTACTGTTTCGTTCTTCTTGGTTATTTTGGGATGATGTGGACAGGGATGGGATCCTCTGTGGTGGCACAATTGTTTGTTGTGAATCTGAAGCTGTGTGGTTGCTCTGCTCTGACACGAACTCGGGTGGGATCCTCTATTGTTGAGAAACCGTTGGTTCTGGGGACATGGGGATGTGTCTCAGGCTTTTTTGGGTTCCAGTACTTCAAGGGATCTCACTTATCCCTTTTGTGAGGATTTATTTGGTTCTAGTACTTTGAGGGATCTCACTTATCCCTTTGTTATCATGACTTCACAAGAGAACCGGGTGTGAATGCTTAAATTTCTGTCTGGCTGTTTATCTTTTCCTAGTGTGTGGTTATGCCTATTAGTTTCCCAGTAGTGTAGAATCCAGCTAAATGAGATCACTTGAACACGTAAGAAAGAATGGTTTAAAGGGGAATTGGTTTTTGGAAATGAGTTGTGACTCGGCCGTGTGTGATGTGTTGTTCTTTTTTGAATGAATAGTAACAAGGGTGCTTGTGCTTAGATATTGGAACCCTAGGTTGGAATGAGTGCTTGGTACCTATACATATATTTGTAGCTTTTATGTTTCTTATTTGCGCCCACCCAAGTTGAGTACTTAGTGTTGAACACCCATATTCCATGGGGGAGAGTGTTTTTCCCAACACTCCTCTGAGTGGTTGGTTATTGGATCCTTTTCTGCTCCCTTTCCCGAATAGCCCTAGATTCTTCGGGAAGGATGTGATGGATTGAACTCCAATATTAGCCCAATAATCTTCGGGCAGGGTAGTTGTGGTGGTTGGCCAAGGTGTTTTTGGGCAGGTTGCATCCCAAGTGTCTCCGGGATGAGGCACAGGTGTCTTCGGGCGTGAAGGTAGCTTTCTGGCCCAGGTGTCTTCGGGCGTGGTAGTAGTTTCCTAGCCCTGGTGTTTGTAGGCATGGTTATGCATGGCTATTGTGGCCCAAGTGTCTATGGGCAGGATGTACAGTTGTGGCCCAGGTGTGTATGGTCTGGTGTGGCAGTAGGACTGCTGTGAGAATGGCAGGATTGGTTCGATGCATAGGATGTCTTCAATAACCAGTGGGAAAGTGGCGTGGGGTACCCAAACATAGATGTGTTATTACTATACATTACTTGACTTGTGTTATTTGGGGGAGTGTTCCTTGGTGAGGATTGGGTATATAGTTTACCTTCCTAGATGTTTTTGTTATCTCCTTCTCACGGGGCATTAGAATGTCCCTCCACTTGTGCATGAGAGATTTTGGTTTTCCCTATTGAGTATACTTGTATGCTCACCCTACGTAAATAAAACTACTTTAAGTATTATAGGAGGAATTTAGGGATCGTGTAGGACTGTACTAGCTCGGACCTTGGGGTAGTTGCTGTTGTCATTTTCCTTTTTCTTGGTATATTACCTTTGGAGTTTTTTGGCTTCTATCATTTACTTTTGAACATGCATGTGGGAATGGTTTACTTTGGGTTTTACCTTTAGCTCCACCTTTGGTGTTGTTTGGGATTTTCTATATTATCTCCTGATCCTATTAAAATAAAAGGTTAATGCCATCATTTTGTGTGAGAATCAATACCCTTGGTGTTGGTCACCACTCTGGGACATATTGAAGGTGGGTTTCAGGGGTCATTATCTCTCCTTCAACTTAAAGAAGGAATGACATGGAAATCTGTTGTCCCATCCCTCCTTTTGGTGAAGGCGGGTTGTGACAGAATGGTATCAGAGGGAGGTTGAGAGATAGGATGGAGTCTCAAGTTAGGCACAGGGAAGATTGTATGGGTTGGTAGGTCAACAGTGTTGGGTAACCTTGGTTCGTGAATTAGGCATAGGAAGACCAGCTAGGACAAATGATATTAGCCCCCCACCCCCCGTGATCCGATGCAAGGACTCTAGACCTACCAAACGATCAAGTGAGGGTACACTGATTGCAGGGTAGAGACCCTAGGAAAGGTACATACATCATAATGACTTGTGTTCATATATATTTCATGGGTGTCTTGGGAATTTAAAAATAAATAATGATGTCTAAGAAAATTTACGAACAATATTCTACACTACTTGGGCATAGGAATTCCTTGTATATGTTGTAGCTTTGGCACCTGGGAGGCGACGACGAGTAGTACGGGCGATCAAGGCCTAGGAGGTTGACTTGGCTGATCGGCAGAGGACCAACTGAGAGGAGGAGGATGATCAGTGGTAGAAGAAGCTTCGAGCCTTTCAGCGATAGACCCTCAGGAAGTACGTGGGAAACATCTCATATATGGAGACAGAGAGCTGGCTAGAAGAGATGGTGATAGCCTTCAGCTTGATCTGGGCTCCGATGGAGTACTGGGTTCCTCTGGTTGTAATCCAGATGTGTGGATCAGCGCGTCAGTGGTGGGAGCTTTATCTTGGGGAGAAGAGGGAGACAGAGGTGATGTGGGTAGACATCAAGAAGGAGTTCCGAGCGGAATTCCTCAATTCCACAATGAAGGATGAGAAGAGGCAGGAGATACTCTCCCTCCAACATGGGAGTATGTCAGTGAGTGAGTTTGGGATCAAGGTCAAGGATCTCCTTCACTTTGCTCTAGACCTCTTTCCATATGAGGAGTCTCGGGCGAGATGTTTGGAGGAGGCACTTCGACCTTCTCTTCAGTATGTTGTTACTCCCTTTACCCTACCGACCTACTTAGACATGCAGAAGAAGGCTGAAGTGGTAGATAGGATGCACATGTTGGGAGGTGTGTCACGAGAGGGGATCTAGTTGGGCTCATCATAGGGAAAGGCCGTCAGCAGCAAGCCTCCAGCATTAGGACCCTCTAGGTTTCAACCAGCAGGGAGTAGGCCTCAGCAGTTCCAGTTCCAACCTTCCAGCCCTTGCCGTTTTCTTTCAGGCCCAAGGACAAGGTGCTTCATCTATAGAAGCCATGGGCACCATCAGAATCGGTGCCTGGGCAGAGTAATGTACGAAGGAGGTGGGCAGGTCCAACGCCCACCTCAACAGCAGTAGTTCCCGGCTAGCCCCTTTCAGCAGTACTAGTAGGGGCAGCAGGCTCCCGCTCCACCGAGGGCAGCTTTTGTAGGAGGAGGCCGACCTCAGGGCGCTCCTCAAGAACCTCGACCCAAGCATAGTCGGGGAGGTGGCCGACAACCGAGGAGAAGAGGAGCTGGGCGTGGGCAGTTTCCTACCATGAAGGCAGCATTTCTAGCAGGTCCATAGGTCGTTCGAGGTACAATCAGCTTTTTTAGTACCCTTACATATTCCTTGTTTGATACAGGAGCTTCAAAATCCTTTGTTACACCCATTCTGGCCCATGCTCTGGGTTTGGACACTGAGTGACTTCCAGTGCCCCTGGTGCTGAGCACACTAGTCGGAGGTCAGACCGACTTATTGTACATTTTTCGAGGATGCAGACTGATGATAGGGCCACATCAGTTAGATGGGTATCTTCTTCTGTTGAAGATACAGCCATACGATGTCATCCTAGGCATTGACTGGCTGTTCTATGTATGTTACATCATTGACTGCTTCCGAGGAAGGGTTGTGTTTTCAGACTTGGGTAGCCGACTGGTGACTTTCATCGGCGAGAAGAGTTCCCAGGGGAGCAGAAAGTGAGGAGAACCCCTCATCTCCTTGCTAGCTGACATATCAGTGGAGTTGGGGGATGCAGAGATGGTGGACTTCCCAGGGATCGTCAGTGATTTTATGGAAGTCTTCCCTGAAGAAGTAGTGACTCTACCCCATCGACGTGATAACGAGTTTGGGATAGACCTGCAACCTGGTGCTCGTTCGATTTCGATGGCCCCCTACAGGATGTCACCTCCTGAGCTCTAGGAGTTCCGAATTCAGATTGATGATCTGATGAAGAAGGGTTTTGTTCGACCAAGTGCGCCACCATGAGGTGCTACAGTCTTGTTCGCGAAGAAGGAAAATGATGGTATCAGGCTATGCATAGACTATAGGAGGATGAATCCGCTAGCTGTCAAGAATCGCTACCCTCTTCCAAGGATAGACGATCTCTTTGACCAGATGAAGGGAGAAGGTTGGTTCTATAAGATTGACTTGCGGTCAGGATACCACCAGTTGAGGGTGAGGGAGGGTGACATCTCGAAGACTGCGTATAGGTGCAGATATGGGCACTTAGAGTTTGTAGTCATGCCGTTCAGTGTTACTAACTCTCTAGCTGTGTTCATGGGGATCATTAACTCTGTCTTTCAGGATTACCTGGATCGGTTTGTAGTTGTATTTATTGACAGCATCTTGATCTACTCAAGATCAGAGGAGGATCACGCTATGCACTTGAGAACGGTTTTAGAGGTCCTTCGACAACACTAACTCTATGGGAAGTTGTACAAGTGAATGTTATGGATTCAAGAGGTGCACTTCCTTGGGAATGTGGTGTCCGAGCATGGGATATTAGTTGAACCAACAAAGGTCGAGGCGGTTGTTTCTTGGGAATCACCCAAGAACGTGGCGGAGGTTCATAGTTTCCTCGGGCTGGCAGGTTACTACCAGAGGTTCATGCCCAAATTCAACCGACTTGCAGCACCCTAGATAGATTTAACCAAGAAGGACCAGGCTTTTGTGTGGGATGATTAGTGTAAGGTGGCCTTCAGTTATCTGAAGGAGAAGTTGGTTATTTCCACAGTGCTGAGGTTTCCAGAAGAAGGGGCAGCATATGAGGTGTTCTGTGATGCTTCAGGGAAAGGCCTCAGATGTGTTTTGATTCAGTGGAAAGGGGTGATCTCTTATGGGTCTAGGAATTTACTTCCCCATGAGAGTAACTATTCCACCCATGATCTGGAGATTTTAGCGGTCGTGTTCACACTAAAATTGTGTTGGCACTACCTTGTCGGGGAGCGATTCGTGGTCTTCACTGATCCTAAGAGATTGAAGTATGTCTTCACCCAGTGGGACCTAAACTTACGGCAGCGAAGGTGGATGGAATTACTTCAAGGCTAAAACTTCATGATTTCTTATACCTAGAGAAAGGGGAATGTGGTGGCCGATGCCTTGAGCAGGAAGTCGCAGAAGGATGTGGTCTGCGAGTCGGCCGATGCTTGGAAGGCGATGGAAGAGTTGGATGCCCTACACCTAGATTCAAGAATGGAAGGTGGAAGAGGTTGATTGCATCTGATGAAAGTGAAATTTTCTCTACTACGGCTGGTGGAGGAGTGTCAGTGGGGAGACTCATAAGGAGAAGTGGTATGTGACCAGGTTAACCAATGTGATGCTCTAGAAGGGTGGATGAAGGATGGTTAGAATCAGGTGATATTCCAAGGAAAGCTATTTTTTCTGGAGGTGATGCTTGAGAGAGTTCTTATTTTGTTCCCAAACTCACCCCTAGCATTGCACCAAGGAGTTTCCAAGATGTACCAGGGTCTGAGGAGACATTTGTGGTTGCCCGTGGTGAAACGGGAAGTAGTAGAGTTCATAGAAAAGTTCTTTGTGTGTCAGCATATGAAGGCTGAACACCATGTTCCAGGAATATTGTTGTAACCTTTAGACATTCCTGAGTGGAAGTGGGATAACATCCCGATGGATTTCATCACTAGACTACCCAAGTTTCAAGGAGACTGCAACACTATCTGGGTAGTGGTGGATTTGTTGACGAAATCGGCCCTCTTTCTGGTGATCAAGGTGTCAAGTGTAGTGGATTCCTTAGCACGGAGGTATGTGGATGAGGTGGTGTGGTTTAAGAAAGTTCTGAGGTCCATAGTCTTGGATAGGGATGCACGGTTTACCTCATGAGTCTGGAGGGGATTGCAGCATGCTTTTGGCACCCAGCTACATCTTAGAACTGATTTCCACCCCAGACAGATGGACATACCTAACTCACCATCCAGACCTTGGAAGATATGTTGCAATCATGTGTTCTAGATTTTGGGGGATCATGGGTGTGACACTTGACTTGGTAGAGTTTGCCTAAAAGAATAGATATCACTCTACCATTGGCATGGATCCATGTGAATCTTTGTACGGAAGTCCATGTCGCTCACCCGTGTGTTAGACAAAAGATGGAGAGGCAGGCGTCCTTGGCACAGAGGTAGTACAGAGCACGACAGAGAAGGTGCAGCTAATATGAGAAAGAATTAAGGTGGCTCAGGGACGGCAGAAGTCGTATGCCAACGATAGGAGGAGACCCTTGGCGTTCGAGGTCAGAGACCACGTGTTCTTGGAGGTCTCCCCTCGACGTGGGCAGTGAAGGTTTGGAAGAGGGAGTAAGCTTTCTCCCAGGTTCGTCGGACCCTTCCAGGTGTTACAGCGGGTCAGTAAGGTGGCTTACCATCTTGTGTTGCCACCACAACTACAAAGGGTGCATGATGTCTTCCATGTGTCCCAAATTCGTCAGTATCTACACGACGACTCACACGTCCATGACTGGGGAGAGCCAGATATCGAATAAAATGCAATGTTCGTGGAGTAGACAGTGATGATCGAGGATTGAGAGGAGAAGGTGCTTCATGCATGAACCATTCCTCTGGTTCGTGTGTTGTGGAGGCATGGTGGGCTCGAGTAAAGTATCTGGGAATGGGAGACGCAGATGCGTGCCCAGTACCCAAAGCTGTTTTGAGTTTTGTCCCGATTTGTTTGTACTTGGTTGTGATGGAACACTTTACCTTATTAACCATGGAATGTGTGGTTTTCTGTGTTCTCTAAGATGCATGTGAAAATTCCCGACTGCGAGGAGGGGAGGACTCGATCCCTAATCAAGACACATTAAGGTGTATGCGATTAAACCAATGCGGGCAAGTCAGTACCTCCCAAAGCAGATAGTATCTTGACATGGAGAAAGAAACTCCCTAACCCATATGACTGGATAGCTTGACCCTTTAATCTTTCATGGTTTCTTGAGGGGGAGGTGTTTCTAGATGTTGGAGAGGTTCATTCGGGAGAGGTATCTTTGGATGTGGTTGTTCGGACCCCCCTTTATCTTCTGGTTTTAAATTCTCGAGGGAGAGAATGCTTGAGAGGTATCTGATGTGATGACCCAGACCCTCATGGTCCATCCCTTTTCCAATTTCTGGATCCTAAGGGTGGAATCTTGATAGAAGGATGTCATTCCGGCATGACCGATCGGCATGACCGATCGGCGCGACCGACCAGTGTCACCCAGCCTTGTTGGGTTTCTCTTCTACAGTTTTCCCATAATGCCTCTTTTGGGATTTTAACCCTTTTGAAGTGGTTCTAAGCCATTTAAATCCCATAATTAATACCCAAAAATTTCAAGGAACCTTCCCAATGGGGGATGTTAAATAACAATTAATCCCTTCATGCATAACCACCCAACCGCGTGAGGAACCATGATCTGAATTCAATGCCGATCAAATCCCCATTTCCCATAACAATGGAATATTGTCTATATATCGCACGTGAATTTGTTCTTCCTTCTTCTTCCTCTTGGATAGATTCCTTCTCTTCTTAGTGCGTTTGGAGTTCCCGACATCACTCCCCGACAAGCGGCGCCTTCCCCTGTTCAGGGTGCATGGAGAAGAACATGGATCTTTGATCAATCAAGTAGGGTTTTCTATCTTCTTTCCTTACTGTGCATCATGCTGGGCGGGTATGCTTTTGTTTCTATGGGGATTGATAAAAAAACATAGGGAAGATTATAATTAGACCATAAAGAATGGAGCGGGGTCTGATCGATGTTTTTATATACTCTTGTATATTTATATGTGTTGTGAATTGTGTGGGCTTCTGCTCACTGAAAATCACGGTCGTTGGTGGTATTTCCTTGTGCACTAATGAACCATGTCTTACGTGATGATTAAATGTTTTGAACAATGAAATTGGTTATCCACATAAACTAAGATGGTTTAAATGGATGTTCAGTAAAACAAGAATCCCTGTGTGACCACCCCGGTTAGAAAACACAAAGAAGAACCTAATTAATGATGTGCTTGAACCTGAAAGTTTCCCACTCTGTTTAGTGGTAGTGTGTTTTTCTTCTTGGTTCTTATGGGATGATTCAGACTGGGATGGGATCCTCTATGGTGGCATGGTTTTTGGTTGCGAATCTGAAGCTGTGTGGTTGCTCTACTATGACACGAACTTGGGTGGGATCCTCTATTGATGTGAAACCGTTGGTTCTGAGGACATGGGGCTGTGTCTTGGGATTTTTTTGTTTCAAATACTTTGAGGGATCTCACATATACATTTTCTGAGGCTTTATTTGGTTCTAGTACATTGAGGGATCTCACGTATCCCTTTGTTGTCGTGACTTCACAAGAGAACCAAGTGTGAATGCTTAAATTGCTGTTTGGTTGTTTCTCTTTTCCGAGCTTGTGGTTATGCCTGTTAGTTTCCCAGTAGTGTAGAATCCACCTAAATGAGATCACTTCAACATGTAATCAAGAATGGTTTAAAGGGGGTATTGGTTTTGGGAAATGATTTGTGACTTGGTCGTGTGTGTTGTGCTGTTCTTTTATAAATGAATAGTAACAGGGGTGTTTGTTCTTAGATATTGGAACCCTAGGTTGGGATGAGTGATTCTTACCTATAAATATATCTGTAGATTTTATGTTTCTTATTCACGCCCCACCCATGTTTAGCACTTAGTGCCGAACAGCCCCATTTCATGGGGGGTGTTTTTTCCAACACTCCTCTGAGTGGCTGGTTATTGGCTTCTTTTCTACTCCCTTTACCAAATAGCCCACGACTCCTTGGGCAAGCTGTGATGGCTTGAGGTCCATTATTAACCCAAGAATCTTTGGGCAGGGTAGTTTTAGTGGTTGGCCCAGGTGTTTGCGGGCAGGTTGCTTCCCAAATGTCTTCGGGATGAGGCCCAGGTGTCTTTGGGCGTGACAGTAGCTTTTTGGCCCAGGTGTCTTCGGGCGTGGTAGTAGTTTCCTGGCCCCAGTGTTTGTGGGCATGGTTATGCATGGCAGTTGTGGCCCAGGTGTGTGTGGGCAGGATGTGCTGTTGTGGCCCAGGTGTGTGTAGGAGGGTGTGGCAGTGGGATTGTGGTGAGAATGGCGGGATTGGTTCGATGCATAGGATGTCTTAAATAACAAGTGGGAAAGTGGCGCGGGGTACCCAAACATCGATGTGTTATTACTATACTTTACTTGACTTGTGTTATTTGGAGAGTGTGCCTTGGTGAGGCTTGGGTGGATAGTTTACCTTGATAGATGTTTTGGTTATCTCCTTTATCACTTGGCATTAGAATGTCCATCCACTTGTGCATGAGATATTCTGTTTTTCCCTAATGAGTATACTTGTATGCTCACCCTACGTATATAAGTCTGCTTTCAGGATTCTAGGAGGACTTCAGGGATCGTGCGGGACCGTAGTAGCTCAGACCTTGGGGCAGTTTCTGTTGTCGTTTTCGTTTATCTTGGTACATTACCTTTGGATTTTTTGTGTCTTGTATCATTTACTTTTGAACATGCGTGTGGGAATGGTTTACATCGGGGTTTACCTTTACCTCCATCATTGGTGTTGTTTGGGATTTGCTATCTTATCTCCCGATCCTATTAAAATAAAAGGGTAATGCCTTCGTTTTGTGTGAGAATCTATAAACTTGGTGATGGTCGCCACTCCGGGACCTATTGAAGGCGGGTTTCGGGGGTCATTATCTCTCCTTAAACTTAAAGAAGAAAGGGCTTGGCAATCATCTATCCCTTCCCTCATTTATGTGAAGGCGGGTCATGACAATATGTCACACTACTATCTATAAATACTACCAAAAATTGATTTAGGTAATCTATTGGCCTATATTTTCAATATCCATGATAACAATAAGGGTAT
Organism: Viscum album; assembly: GCA_963277665.1. Lineage (NCBI taxonomy): Eukaryota > Viridiplantae > Streptophyta > Magnoliopsida > Santalales > Viscaceae > Viscum > Viscum album. The sequence goes on from OY728119.1 coordinate 560,464,327, forward strand.
TCATAGGTCTGAATATAATCAAAATAAGTACATACTTTCCATATCTTATACAGAAGGTTGTGGTGTGTATACCTTATCTCTTCACCCTTAATTGATGAAAACACATTATAAGGTCAATCTATAGAATAATTTATCCCCTCTTAGTTGATTGAACACGTCATCAATATAGATTATAGGATAATTCTTCTGGATATGATAATCAATAAAAAGATGCATTGATCCATCCATTTTTTGATAGAGGATCCATGAAACCTATTGTAATGTGATATTGTGTATAATTACCTTACCCATATTTTTTGAGAGTGACTTCTTCAATTCATACATCTCAATCTATGAAATTCTATAAAAGTGTTTAAAATTGGAATAAAATCATGTATGTGTTATATTAAAAGCACAGCCTTGTGATATAGGGGAAGAACAAGAAGCACTTCTCGAAATATATGTTTATATTCATAAAAAGTAGATATGTATTCATTATTGAATTTATACCTAACCATTAAGGTTAAATACCAATCATAATTTAGTATTGAGGTCAATATAATGGAAGTAATTTCAATAGAGAGTTCTTAGTCATCCTTGAGCTGATAAAAGATCATAGGTCAATTTGGGAATTGAAATGTGACTTCCCTATCAGAACAATTAATATATGATCTATATAGAGAGTGATAATCCATCTCCCAAATCACATCAAATTTGATTAAAGGGAAATTAATCAGATTTATAGGAAAGAAATTTACCTAATGTTATATTCAAGTGGACTTGTATACATGGGATTAAATCACCATACTACTATTATTTTCACTAATAATTAAATATTTAATCATTATGGGGGTGGTTTTATGCACTTTGAATAAATTATTGATGTAATGGAGTGATCAGAATCAGAAACAAATGTATTTGTTTTGTTTTTAAGTGAATGATGAGTGCACCTTTACCCACTTAATTTTCATGCCTCCATTCTGAAAATAATTATCTTTATCCCTTAACATTAGAGTTTGGTGACAATGATTCTCCTAATTAACACTTGGTTTAGTTCACTTTTTTTAAAAGTGCCCATATTCTAAAATTTTAAAATATTGATTTGTTGTGGTTATTTATGGTAAAAAATTATTTTCCTTCATTGTATCAACCAAACAATTTATATTTCCTCATAAATTTGATGCCCAATTCCATCCTCTAGAACAAATAAAATATCTTCTATCTTCTTTATGACATTTCTCTAGTGTATTATTCCAAAAATTTTACAAAAGAAAGTTAAATTTTATTGCTTCTTTGTTCTTTGTCATCAAACATCCGTAAAAATACAATTTTCTATTATCTGGTGTGTTTGGGAGTTTAATATAGTTCATGTTTTGAATAATAACTTCATATAGATAAGTAACAATTACTATAATATTTTCCATAAAAAATTATTTTTTTAGTTTCGTATATGGAAAATTATTTCATTTTACTCCACACACATTTTATACTCAATTACTATTGGTTTTAGCCATTGAGTAAAACCAAAATGATAATTAGAGTATCAGGTAATAATAATAATATCACGAAATCATATGGTTAGTAAAATAAATCATATCATATATTATATTATAAAACATTGATTTCATCCCATGACATATGGATCAATATAGACTATTTAAAATGGTATCACCTTTAATTTTTATTATAATCCCAAAAATAATCTCCACACCACTCTAATACCAAGTGAGATGATAGGAGAATTACAATATTATGTTTTACATTATTTATATAAGTTAAAAATTACATAAAATTAATGGAAACAAAATCATAAAACTCAAAGGTGTAGTATAATTTTAGATTAGTTATATAATTTTTTCCTCATATTATTTCAACAACATATCCAACAAATTTCCCCACACATTAATTCTTCAAAAATATATTTCTAAATTCAATTCCCTTAGGAAATAGGAAATACTATAAGGGGTGATTTAAAATATGGATTAATGGAAAAAAATTCAGTAATTAATAAAGGGATTAATCCTAATAATGTGAGAAAATAAATTAATGGGTGAGTTCAAATGTGAAGTAATCGAAAAACATCTTGATAAAGGGAATTTGAGATGAAATAACCCTTTTTAAGAGTTATTATTAGTCAAATATGTTCTAAATACCTATATAATAAATTAATTTTTATTATTAATATTTATTTCACATCATACCGTATATTTATAATTATATGTTAACCACGTATTAATTTTTAGTATTACAAATAATATTAATGGGTTAGTTATTCTATTTCCCTTGCTTGCTTTAATTTTGAGATTCTGTTCCTTTATCCTAGGGTATGGCTCTATCACCTACAGAATGTTTTTAAGGTGGTAATATATGTTTTTTATATTTTAGAGTCCCATGGTAATTTTGTTTAACTTATGTTGATTCCTTGTAAATAATTATTTAAAATTAACCATTATGATTATTAATGAATTATAAAATGAAATATATTTATCAATGATTATACATTAGAATATTACCACTCCCAAATTTCAAAAACATATTAAATTAAAAGATATTACATCATATTACTTGTATTTATGTTTTTTATTCATTCATGTGGTAAACATTATAACATCCTTCATATATCTGTTAAAACCAACTCAAACAAGAAGGTGTTATAACAACTAAAGGAGTAAGACCATATTGTTGTTTGGTAATGATATAAATTTTAAAAAAGTACAATGATTAAAAAAAATTACAATGTTAAATTGTATTTAAGATAATTTATACAAATAGTGTAAAAAATAATTATTAATAATAGGATAACACTTACATTGAAGACATAAATCTTTTCTCAGAGAGCCACTTAGAAATAAGGGGTTTGTGTTCTTCTTGGGACCAAAGGATCCCAATAACGAGAAATGATTTTTTGGGAGAAAACTTGGGACAAGATTAAAGTGAACACTTATGTATAAGATGTGGTTTAAAATCGTTATAGGTGGGGACTATTTATAAATAATATGGGGTGATATTTTTGTAAAAAATAATTCTTTAATATAAAAAGTAATGTTATTTTCAGGTAAATTTAATACAATATAAAAAAAATGGAAAAATAATAAGGGTATATTTATAATTCCATCATGAAAATATTTATATATGATATTTTTATATATATTATTACATTATCCCATAATTTATCACTTTTACCTTATTTTTTCATTTGCTGTGATTAATAACTTTTTCCTTGGAAACTTATTTTTATATAAAAAATGAAATTGAGCTTACTACTTAATTTTAAAATGGTGTTTAAAATATTAAAAATATTTAATTAGGTAAATTTTTTAAATATTATCAAAATTAGTATTAATATAAGTACACTTCGTGCATAAAAAAAATTCATATAAAATTTACATTTTATCATAAAATTGAATTTATTCACATTTTAAAAAATTTAATAATCATAGTATGATTTGAATTTTTTTAATATATATATATATATATTTATTTATTATCGTTTCTTTAAAATAATTCAATAATACTTATCATTTAAATTTATTAAAATTAAAATACAAAAAATATAGAAAATAACTTTTTTTGAAAAATTGATCTTTTAACATCAAATGATTTTATCCTTATAGGTAAGTAATTAATAACCATTGAATGAGGTTTTATACATTTTTTTATAAAAATAAAATTAAATACATTATAAATAAAATGTCAAATAGTAAAACTTTTATCTAAAAAATATATAATATATATTAAGAACATTGTTATTAAAAAACATTTTGGTTTAAACATGAAGTATTAAGTCATAATTATATATAATTATTTAATCATTTTGTGGTTGTTATTAATTACTATACTAATCATTCCTTTAATTAAATTGATAATGTTTATTTACAACATTATCTAGAATAAATATTTTTTAATCAAAATACATATTTCATATAAATAGCTTCTTAAGAATCAATGGTATTTTACCATCTAAATTTGTATTTAAAAAATATATCAACAATTCCTGACAAGAAACATGTGTATGGGTATTTTATCTAATTACTATATAAACTTTCATAATTTATAAATAATGGTTATATTATCCCTTTAAATTGCATAAATTCATTCCATTATATATTTGAAAATCATACTTCTCATTCCATTAGTTTTCTTTTCAAGGTTTTATAAACTGTTTTCTCTATTCAAGATATTCTCCCTCATTATAGTTTTAATTTAACTAATAGTGATTCTAATAGGTGAATATGATTTGGGTTATTTCTTTATTGTGAAAATATTATTATTTTCTATTTCTTATCCATTTTTTTATAGAAAATTTAAGGGATTTTATTACCCATGCTAAATTATAATCCATGGTTTGTAATATATGGTTATATGTACAATTTTTATAATATTCCATTATGTGTTCATACATTGTTATTTTTTTCATTACATATATTATTTATTTCCAACTTATTCTTTGATTAATTATGAATAATGAAACATGTAACATAGGTAAATAAAATTTATACATAAATCTAGTTTGTTACATTACCGCTTGATTAACATAGATCTAAACAAGTTTGCATACTCAAACCACTATCTCAATCTATTTCCTAGTACCTTGAGGATCATTCTCAACATGAAACCTAGATATGATTTATCACTATAACTCATGTACTACACTTAACCTATGTAAATATTTATCCAATATTGAAGTAATAATCAGATACACAATAGGTGGAAAAAATAGCTTCCTACACTATAGAAGGTGGGCCTACACACTACAAAACGAGCACATGTACTTCTCCTTACACACTTGGTGTAATTACCATAAGATTTCTTTCCCTGATAGAAGCATCATATCTAAACTATTCACTAATATAAAGACCAATCATTAGAGCAGTAACATCACAACCATTCCTTTGAATCCTAGTTAACTTGCTATGAAAAATCTTTATACAATTTAACAAGATAGACCAAATTCATAAATTAAAATAATAAAAGAAAACATAATAAGGATATGAAAATCAATTTCCTATAACAATATGATGCATGTACCATTTATTCTATCCATTCAATATTTTACTTGATTTTTCATATTGAAATGATATGTTAGCCTCCAAACTAACACTGGGTCCAATGATTGAAAAGTAGAACTAGATATCCCTTAACACCATCACCCAAAATTCATAAACCAATACCAAATATATATATAACTCCAAACACTTTTCCTATGAAAAACATTACTTTGATACAACTCATACGAGATTTGACCAATCGAGACCCATCCATAGTGGTGGTAAGCATAGTGTTCCACCCTAATCCTTCCTACAATAGTACAGGGCATGGTTACCATAATTCATACGGTATATCACACATGGTGGGAGGGATATTCCTAATGAACCTCTACAAAAATCATGTCTCTATTTTCGAAATAATAATACCTGATAAACAAAAGAATCTTACTATAATATATAATGCATAAAAAACACACTATGATCCTAAGGGAATAACTAGGGGATAAACCATACTGGTAAAGGGAAATATACCCAACCAAAAAACCTAAGAGGAAAAACAAAAAAATGAGGTGAAAATATCCCTATAATGAACAAGATACAAATAAAAATTTTTTCCACCACAAAATCTTCCAGGCACTGTAAAGATCCACCATCATTGATGTTATTTAGGTTGCCACAAAATTGTTCATCATTGGTATAAAACACAAAAAATAATGGGAAAAAAATTCTTACTGGGGTGAGTATATAACTTTCTAGTAGAATGCCCTGAAAACAAAAAATACATAATAAAAAACCCAGTCAGATCAAAACCACAAAACCTAATGGAATGGATGGAACCATAAATAATATATCCTAGATATACTTAATGAAGAAAACCCAAAACACAAGGTATTTTATATTTTTAAAATAGTCTAAATATATGATTAATAAAAGAAATCCAAATAATATAATGTAACAAAATCAAGTAACCCATGTCACCTCTCTATAACTATATTGAAGTATCTCACCTCACTGAAGGATAAGTATCATATACATGGGTAACTAACTCCAACAAAGGACTATCATCCCGTCTAATCTCTTAAAAGGGTGGGTAACATACTCTATAGATAGAGGAACCTTGAATGATGTCTTTGTGGGGTAACTAAGAAAATCTGTGTTATGGGGAAACCATGCCCTAACACAAAATTATCTCAAGGGGGTACCTACCACAAATTATTTCTTATTTGTAGGCATGAACCCTTTCATCAGTGTCATATATCTGGAGACTAAATAGATGTATCATCATGTGTCTCACCTCTGATATTTTATAGAAGTGAACCACCATGAAATTTATAGAAAAATTATGAAGAAAGACTATGCATGAGTTCAAATCTGAGTCCTGAGAATGGAGATATAAAAATTCAGAATGGTTAGAAATTGTACGTGGCATGTACTATAGGGGTACATGGTGTGTAAACCATCAACAATAGTTTGATCATACACTACCCAAACACATGGCGTGTAAAGGTTTATATACACAACATGTAAAAAAAATTTCATGGTATGTGGAAGAGGCAGGTTATTAGGTGTATACTAATGCATCCCATTCCATGTATAAGAAAAATACATGAATTTTTATAAAGGGCATATAGAATGTGTATTCAACATATTAAAAAAGTTTTTACTACCGAGGATGATGATCCATGTGAAGCCAAGTTAATATCCTATGATGTTCTAGTCTACATGGTGTGTTTGGACAAAGGGCCACCTAGGTGTGTACTCCTAATACATGCCACAATTGTCAACTTAAGGTAACATAGAATGTGTAAAGAAGTAACATGTCATCTAATACATAACATCATAAATACCCTGGATACCTTATAAATAGAGGTGCTTGAAATGATTTCTATTGAACTACACACATTGTAGTCTAGTAATCGAGCCCAAATTATGTGTTTCATTAGAAATTGCATCATTGTTCTCATCCATGAATTTGATCAAACTAAGAACACCATAAATTTTCTTTTAATAATATAATACATTTCCATAGTATAATTTATAGACACCATCATAAGAAATGGGGTATTTTATCACCTAAAACACATCCACAATTCTCATCCCATCATTGTCCTTTAGATATCCACATTATTATACCACTAATGATATTTCTTCACCCGATGATCCTCCCAGATGCTATGTTATTCATAATTAAACCAAAATACATCAATCATGGAATCATATTTCTATATAAAAAAAATCATAACAATACATTTTAAGGCATTAGATATTTTAATAGAAAAGGATGAAAACACAATGATCAGGGATGAGAACTCAAAGGAAATCATATAATAGAGTCGATGGTGGCTATTGAGAGGCCTGACAACAAATCATTAGGAATGAAATTCACAAAACAGGTACACTAGTGTGATTCGATGTTTTTCCTCCCAGAGGGTAAACACAAAATTTAATATACAACCACAAAACCAGTTTCCATATTTGGCACACCACTTAGGATGAAATTAATTTTTTTGGTGAATACGCATACACAGACTAAAATATTTTATATTATTTTTAATATATTATTTTTACAACTCAGAAATAGTAAAATATATTATATGGATTAGTGAATAACCTAAATAATATTAATTAAAATGTTCAAAATATTCAAACTAAAAAATCAAGGTCACTATAAAATTACTTTTAGACATCGAAATCCATCGAATGCCTCATACTGAAATTTTGGGAAAACCGAAAGAATACTTTGACTGAACGAAATGGTTCGGGACTAGCCAAAGGGTGGCATTAAAAATCAGTGGCAAACATGTAAAGACACTAAATTACATGGAAAATTACGCACATAAGATTTTCGGTTCACGTCACGCAGAAAGTTCCACGCAATCGATAGAGGGATCGAGTTTTCCATGTAGGACGAATTCTGCACACCCCGCACGGCTACCAATTGCCTATAAATATAAGGTCACCCCATCGATTTTGAGAATATGAATTCAAACTGTCTACCTTGTACGGAATCCACCTCTTTAGTTCTCAAAATATGGATTTTAGGTACAAAAGTTTCTATAACAGGTCTCCTAGGGGTTCACCTTCGTGTGAAACCCCTAGGGTTTGACCCTCGCCCGGGTCCTTTGTTGTTTGGATAATTGCATGAAAGTTTGATTACTTTCATGCAAACCTCATATGTTTTCACACAAACCCTCATCAAATAGCATGCAAATCTTCTTTATCCATGCAAGACATCTTTTTGCATGCACTGGCTCCCAATCACATGCCTATTGTACGTAAACCCCCTATTTTTCTTTCAATATTCCTTGTGCACTCCAGGTTTCCTCCTTACCCTAAGGCACCATGTCTGAGACCCTGTTATGTGAAACAGACCTATGTCATGCACCTTTCTCCCATATGACCTCCAGGTCTGTATGATGTGATTTCGTGGCCCCTTGGGCAGTGCTTTATGTTGCATTTCTTAGCTTTATGCTTCTTCTCATAGGCACACTGAAGTCTTTTGATTCTTTTCATATCCACAGTAATGTTGGCCCCTCAGTAGATTAATCCACAACACCCCATCACCAAGGCACCGCTGGTGCCTTCCCTTTACCAAGGGTTAAAGCATGGCAGTTATGTAATTCATAAGGTTGTGGAGTGAAGTCGCCTCATTCGAGCTGCAGGATGTTAAACTACCAACAACCTTCATCCCAGCACATGACGTTAAACTGTGGCCTCTCTCCATGCATCATACACAGGGTACCCCATCTCAGACATTCTCTACACCTGCTCGTCTCCATGGGTGTGAGGTCTTCCCCATGTGGAATGAGATCCTCTCTGCTGGAGCGGTGCCTATCCGTAGAGAAGGGAAACCAACTTTGTGTGAGCCCCTAGACATTCTTATAGAAGGATGTATTCCTACCACTCCTCTCTTCTTCGGTGCCAAATAATATGAGGTTAGAGGGGAACTTTGATCCTCGATACCTCGTCCATCTCCCTCTAGGATTTTTCTCCACTGGGCCTCTATCCTAGAGTAAGTCCCAATATCCATCTCCCTAGGCTTCTAACAAAGCATAAGGCTCTGTTTCCTCTTTGGGCCACTAACAACACATAATCCCCACTCTAATTCCCACAGATTAACCTTTCACAATGTGATCATTAGGTCATTGCTACCTCTTGTTTCTCACACCAAGCATGACTCACGTGGTCTTATAGTAAGCATCAACCATGACATCCTCTCTGAGTCATCTTAAATTGAAATCCCCACTCCATTATGAACTACATTCACTTTTATCCTTGCCATGTCAAGGTATGTAGGAAGCCTACCTGAGGTTCAAGCCCAACACTTACTCGTGTTGACCCCTTCATGTTAGTTCACCTTCATCCCGCATGATGTTAAAATGTTTCCACCATTCCGACTATGAGGACTTTGATCCCTGCCTCCTAGGCAGTGCACGTAGGAAGCCTCCCTGAGGTTCAAGCCCAACCCTTACTCATCCTGACCCCTTCACATCAGTTCACCTTTGTCCCACAAGACATTAAACATTATCCACCATTCTGAGCTCTGTGGACTTTGATCCATGAAAAGGCAAAGTACGTAGGAAGCCTCCCTGAGGTTCAAGCCCAACACTTACACATCCAACCCCTTCCCGACGGTTCACCTTCATCCCGCATGAAATTAAATTGTATCCCCCATTCTGAACTACATGTACTTTGTTCCTTGCCTCCTTGGAAGGGTATGTAGGAATCCTCATTAAGGTTCAATCCCAACACTTACTTGTCTCTAACCCTTCATGTCGGTCCTCCCTCATCCCACAAGACATTAAACTATACCCATTCAAACTACGTGTGCTTTGATCCTTATCTCCCACACAAGGTATGTAGGAAACCTCCATGAGGGATAACCCCAATCGACGGTAATTTTTTGTGTTTCCAAATCAACGTTAAGACTTTTTGTTATCTAATCAATGGTAATCTATTGTGTTCCCCAATCGGCGGTAAGTCGTTGCGTTCCCCAATCGACAATAATCCATTGTGTTCCACAATTGACGGTAAGCTTTTGTGATACCCCATTTAGTGGAAAGCTGTTGTATTCCCAAATAAGGAGTAAATTATTGTACTCCATCCAATAGTAAGTCGTTGTTAGCCTCACACGACTATAAACTATTGTAAGATGTACTATGTGGGTTTGATCCCTATCTCCTATACATGGTATGTAGGAACCCCCCCTGAGGTTCAGCCCCAAACACTAGTAAACTTTGGTGTCCTCCATGTTCAGACCCACATCTCTGGTCCACCCATTTAGCGTCAGAAAAAACCCCAGGCTGCTAGCCACACATAATCCCCGGCATGAATTTGGGTCACTGTCCTCTGCGCACACCCTAATTCCATGCCCCATCCTAAACCACATGGACTTTGACTCCCTAACATGAGGATATGTAGGAAGTCTCTTCGAGGCTCAAACCCAATATCACCACCGCCCTTGTGTGAGGTCCATCTCACTCTCCTTCCACTCTCAACCTTCCATATCCATCCTGATTCTCACCCAGGCCGCCACATCCTGGTGAGATCATGCCACCTACCTTCTCGCTTCCCCTAGAAGCAACCAAGTAACTAACCACACGTTAGCCCCCAACATCAGTGATCCCTCTAGGGGTATCACCCATATGGTCCATTGTTTTCAGTTATCTGATCAGTCCGATCCATATCTGCTAGATGTTAAACTCGCATCATACCATGTGTTAAACACGGTATGGTGAGGAAAACCTCAGAGACATGCCAGTGGAGACCTCATACCCTTGGAATGTCTTGACAGAAGTAGCGTAATTAACTGGCATCCGTGAAGACATGGAACTAAGAAGAGTTTCATGAACAATGTCTTAAGACTATAAGGGATTCCTAAACTAGGAAATGAGTATCGAGGATTAATCCACCAAAGGAGGAACCGACATCCCATCATCCCATTTCAATCAAGGAGAAAACATCCTTGAATAAGTGATGTATTCCACCAGCCTTCGGAAAGTGGGCATATGAGGCAACAACTTTACATCCTCCGAAATAGACAAATGAGCACCCCGACGAAAGCATCTGAAATAGAAATAGTGAAACCGGCGTGAATTTAGTCTCCTCAATGTGAAGATTATTAGCAATCAAGACATCAGTGGATTGATGTGTCACCAGATCCATGTATCAGGTGCAGGGTCATGCCAAGAAAATATTCGGTGTGGTGTGAAACTCACCATAAATTAGGGTAGTTGAATGTTGGACATCCCGGTATATGACGTTGTTAGCATGGATTCTTCTTACCAACCATGGAAGATGGAATGGAAATGGGGCACTAGACGTCGATTTCCTTCTACCAGCACTAATGGTAATATCTCCCTGATTTTAAGGACCCAATCTTCTTTGACGAGGAACTGATCACCGCCCACCCACCAACGCAGGGGAGGGGGAAACATTAATGCAACAATACCTCATGACCTCATGTCCCCCATGGAGGCCTCCATGTCCACGGCTTTCAGGATCCTATGCCCCATATCCTCATCTCAAATCATTCAGATAAGGTTGACAAATGAACTCATGTAATGATACGAGGAAGAGGGGATTATCCCAACCTGAGATATGGCCCAACAAGAATTAGAGGCTTCTGTCCCTCTCCACCACCACCACCCCTAAGGGCCACATAGATATCCCCCGCTCCCCACCCTGACACACAACTATTTTGGGAGCCTCTCCCTAGAATGTTTCGATGACTCCCTCCCCTATGACAATGAGGGGAGGGATGTCTGGGCTTTCCCAACTAGAATCCCATCCGAGGGGTAAATAAAGAGGGATCCCACTAGGTAGAATCAGTGCCGCCACCTAGTCCCATGAGCTGAGGAGCAGGTAATCTATTCACCTGCCCCACCAGACCTAGCCCGGTTAACCAGATGCCAGAATTGGGCACAGGCTGAGGAGGACACCGACCAAGGGGAATCAATGTCAATAACTACCATGGACCGTGCCACCACCGATGCATACCATCAAACCCTATTTATGCTGAGCAGGGGAACTCATACGCTCGACCTGGGATTGAGACCCCAACCACCACATGGGCAGGCTGGGTCGACTCTCCTGGTTTCCGACGTAGGTGGCGATCATCACGGGCCGACCAACGGCTATGACACCCAGTTCAGAGGTCCTCCCTATACCATCTCTAATGAGAGAGTAGGTTCGTCCCTGTCCCAAGATCAGTGTAGAGGTCCTCCCCATGCCAACATCAATCTGAATTGGGGTCCTCCCAATTGTAGTGACACTCAGTATAGAAGTATCCTCCGCACCCATGACCTTAGTTATGGAGTCGTTCCTCCTGTCATGGGTTGCCGATGTGAAGATGTTACTCATTCAACCAACTGTCAGAATAGGGGTCTACACCATGTCCTTACAGCGGCCGACGAAGGTCCACCTCATCCCTGTAATTGGAGAAGCGTAGGTTTTTCTTACTTCATAGGCACCCAACATAGAGGTCATACTCGTGTTCTACCCAACTAGTATAAGGACCCTCATATCATCAACGTTTCCTGATGAAATTAGCATGGAGGCACTACCTATGCTCCAGTCATCTCCAAAGGGGGTCCTACCCACTCTAACACTACCCATGGAGATTCCCTCCGTACATCAGCCAGGGGACATAGATGTCCTCCCATTGTTCCCTTTGACATCTATCTAGGTGATTCTCACACCCAAGATCACCAAGGAGGAATTCCTCTCAGCCCCAACACAAGTTTTTCCGAAGGTCCTTCTTGAGCCTAAAAATTACCCTATCCTGAAGAGCCATCCTAGGGAAGGAGCGCAGGTCGTTGCCACCATAAAAAGAATGCAGGAAATATATAGACTGTGATTAAACCTGTATTCTACTCAGATTCTGAGGAAGAATTCGATTCATCAATGAAACCCTCAACTCGATCCTCCTTGTCAGGGACTGGGGTAGGGACGGTTCATATCATCCTCATACTCAAGGAATGCGTGGTGCACTGAATCCCTTCTCCCCTCCACATATACATCCAAGAGGAAGAAGATTTGGCACCTGCACAAGGTCTGGCTATGAATTCACCACCATTATCACCACGAGTAGTATCTACCTCAACCAGAGATCATTGAGAGTTATTCTGGGGACTAATGGCAGATGAGCAATTGCATGGTCCACTACCAGCAACCATATTCCCTGCACCGAAAACTATGGTCACCAGTCCATCTTATCATGATGTTGTGGCTAGGTCACTAAAATTGTTGGAGGATATCTTGAGACACAGCGGCTTGTAAGACTACTCGCTCTATTCTCCACCATCCGGCCCACTTCCTCAGCGGTCTTCTTTAGTGTTGTTTTCGGGGCCACAACTGCCTCCAGTTTGCGGGTGGGGAAACCAAGGGCCAGACCCTGAGTCTGAGATGAGGTTCTTATGGGACATTCTTTTAGAAGACTATTTCCTAGAGATGTTTTGGCCAGTCGTAGCACCAAATTTTAATATACTAGAATCACTCACCCAAGAGGATTATCCAAACCCTCTAGGAAATTCACTTTCATCTTCATCATCAGCGAGTTTCTTACCCCAAGAGTTAGGAACACTTTGAATACATTGGTCAGCAATGTTGTTTGGTTGATTTGGCCTCACACCCTGTGGCCCAATGCCCTGAGTCACCAGGTCACCATAGGACCATCCAACAACAATGCGTCTAGAGATTTAAAGTGCTTTGTAGATTTATCAAGGAGGCTTCCCCCAATTTTTATGTCTGTGGTTGGGAAATTATGTTGCCCTCCATTTCAGTTCTATCTGGTGCTAGCCCGATTTTCTAGGTGATATTGAGGATATTCTTCCAGATAGAGTCACAGTTAATGTGGACGACCTACCAGGGGGAGAGAATGATCTAGAGATACTCGGGGAGAAAATACACCCCGAGGGGGTATGTCATCTATTGGATCCATTAGGAAGGATCACTCACAAAAAATGAAATTTATTGGGTCTTTCTGTACCTACCGAGTCATTAGATCTTGGCCAAAATACCAATAAGGGAAAAGAATATCTCAGAGTCTTCAAAGCCTTTGACCTCTCTGGCTCAGTGCAGGAGACATAGGATGATCCCAAAAAAGTCTTGTTGTGTCAATAGCTCATAGATCACATGAAAATGGTCAATGACCTCCTTTCTGAATGTGTTGTGGTGCGATGAATGGACTACAATGATCCTCGTCCGGGGCAGCAGGGGAAGGTACAACAGTCCCACAGAGAAATGCCTTTGGCTGACCTTGAACATCCGGCCCATTTAGATAGGATAAATGATGGAACTTATGTAAAGAGGGTGCAATTTGAGTTGCCAAAACCACCTGGAAGACATGACAATCATCAGGACCCAACTCAGGTTCCCGTGGACACTCCATAGGTCATCCCACAAGCCTCCCCATGAGCCATTGGGCCTGCTTATCACATTTAAGAACCCACCATTGCACTGGTGATTAGGGATCCTCGTTAAGATAGAAACCCCCACCCTTATTATCCAATATCGGAACACATTACACTATTTGAGGCATTGGAAACTCGACAGGTGGAAATCAAACCTGATGGAGAGCCTTATCCAGTACGGGTCGATGAAATGTCGTCACCCCCAGGATTCAAAAATTCCACCATATCTCCCATTAATGGGACGGGTGATATGCTGCAACATCTTGACCACTTTATCTCAAGGTGAAAACATATGCTAGGAATGCCAACACATCAAGAAGCCACCAAACAGTAATGTTTCATACAGAGATTGGAAGGGATTACGTTTTTCAGTTACAACCATCTACCCATTAGGTCAGTCAACAGCTAGGAAGATCTCCATAGGAAGTTTCTCTACTAGTTCAGTTCTACAGCCTAGAAGATGATTATTGTAAACCTTTCCATGAGTAAGAAAAGGCCTAGTGAGTGCATCACGAACTTTGTCACCCAGTGGAAAGGTCTTACCTACTCCTTGGATATGCCACTGACTCAAGAACAGCTGCTGATAATGTGAGTGAGGAATGTCAAGATTGAATTGTTCCCATCTCTCATTACATAAATTACCTTGGGGAATTCCAAGATTTCTCTAATAAGTCCCAACATCTAGAAGAAGCCTTATAGCTAGTCAAGAAAGAATTTTTGTTGCCTCCTGCAATTCCTGCAAGAAGAGCCGTTAAGGTTGAGCCTATTGTGGTAGCCCAAATAGACCCCCCTTGGAAACTAGAGTTATTACCAGTGGAACCACCTCCACTAAACCACAAGGGACCTCCACCTTAGTCGGAGCCTCCGGCCCAGTAGTGCACGCCTCAGAATTGGAAGGTTCCCCCACATAATGTTTCACCACCACCTAGGCAAGATAACCAGGTCCCACCTCCTCGACAGGCTCCTCCAGCCCCACTTCAGGTTCAAGCTCTTATATCCCCATTCCCAGACATAATAAACAGGATATACTGATTCAGTGAAGCTCAGGTCCCCGGTTATTTCCAAAGTTCCTTGGAATAGGTAATTGTGCATTTTCTTGAATGTAGGAGGCCAAAAGAGGCGGATCTCATGGATTTCCCCAACTACTACCCCTATCAACATATCTTGGCGAACAAACTCAAACAATACTATGTTTTTAATGATGATATTTAAGACTTGGTTGATAAAAACATTGTTAGGTTAGTCTCAGCTCTGGCATGTGTGGCATATGTATTCATGAAGCCAGACAGCAGTGGTGACATCAAAGGTGAGTGGCATCAGGTTTCTAAAAGTGGATCCCAGAATTATAATGACTGGATGGCTCGTAAGGTAGTCACCCATGCCCATGGTATTATCCATGCGTTTTTGAATCTACCTGAGCCTTTATAAGACATCGTGTCACCCACATCTAGTACTTCTAGGTTAACGACACAACCTTCCTCTTCCCAGAAGGGCAAGCATCAGTGATGTAAGGGAAAACAATGCCAGCCACCGATGTCATTGTCATCTTGTACTCTCCACGACTTCATTCCCTTAGGGATGGTGATTCGACAATAATTAATCTAGTAGAGGGAGATTATTTAGGTGACGATCATGGGTATGCCTTAGTTAACACCATGGATCTGGTAAACCCCTACATGATTTCTGATGGCAAGAAATGCCGGACTGATCCTTCCTATGTCCCCACCCATCGCCAGCATCGATGGGCCCATGGCTATATGGGTCATCAGCATGCCTCGGTTAGTACCTTCAGCCAGGCTATGAAGGCCATTGAAACTAGATAGTAGGCCTGGCGTAGAGCATAGAAAGCATAACCTTCTTATATGGTGTCATCATGTCTACTTTCACCGCTGTTTGTGTTACTTGATCAGGAGGAGCCACCTCAACCCTGCCGTGACCATCCAAGCTATTTACAGACCGACCGTACTCATATAAGCCTCAACCAGTAGTCACTCCTTGAGTTTCGACTAGTCGGTAGTGGGACATTCCCAACACTATTCAGTCACTGGTTCACATAGAAAGTCTAGTCATCCCCCCTGCTGCAGAATGACCTCCCGTAAGCAGAATTTTGCACCTGGTGCAGAAGTATGATGTTATTAAGCATCTTGATAGAGTTTCGACAACGATATCTATACTTGAGGCTATTATCTTTTCTTCAGATATGCAAAAGTTCCTTACTGAGGCTTTATGAAAATACCCCTCTAGTTCGATACCGAGGAAGCGGCAGGAGAAGCCTTCCATGCTAGGGTAGCTGAGCATGTAGAATGCCAGGTCATTATTTATTTCTCTAGATAAGATGAAATCTCTCCCATACTGGGGCACATTTTCCCACTGTATATCACTGGCCACTTCAATGGTTTGGAGAATCGTCACTGCCTTGTCGACAAAAGCTCTATGATCTACCTAATCCCAACTCAGACACATCAAAAAATGGGGTTGTCCGAGGATGACCTGAGTCCCTCTGACCTAAAAATCAAATGTCATGATAGGATAAAACATAAACTAGTTAGAAATATCTTCTTGAAAACCCATTTTGGTGGCCTAGTAGCCAACACCAAGTTCATGGTTGTTTCGCAAGTCACTTCTTACAATGTGTTGATGGGAAGACCATGGCTACACCTGCATGCAGCGGTCCACTCATCATATCACTAATTCCTTAAGTTCTACCTTAATGGTCGAGTAGGCATACTCCAAGGTGACACATCTCCCTTTGCCTCTTTTAAATATTTCTACCTAGATTCCTATTATTATAAGATAAAGTAAAAGTGTATTTAGGATAATGAGGATGAGAATGGCACAGCTGCGATCGACCAGTGGACAGATCTGGATGATGCCTACATTTTCCCAATCCATGAATTGGAGGCTACAACCCTGGATATGGGGAAATGATTTTTTTTTGTTTCTGGAATGAGGGGGAAGAACATCCCAAAGTCTATGAGACACCTAAACATCAGCTGGTATTCCAACAAAAATCATTCTCCAGTGATCCAAATCTCCCTACGCACATAAGGTATCAGGATGTCCACCCCATGGCAACAAGAATACATCATACTTTCTTGTTTCTTCAGGCTGGGATAAAGCAGCTCAAGACAATGCACCACTAATACATCGATATAATCAAGCATGGACCTTTGGGACAAAGTCCATATGGGATCATATTGATAGCTCTCATCGTAATGGTTTCGACAGCATAAGAGTCCCCCGATACAGAGCCAATCACCACTCAAGCAGGAACCAGATTCCCATTAGGATATGTTGACTCAGAGGAAACTCCTCCAACTAAGGAAACCTCCTCTATTACTAAAGAAGAGTATTTAAAGGACGATACTCCTACTTTCGGAGAGGGTGTCTCCACCATGGTCGATGAATTGGTATAGTTAATCCTCGATAGCGAGACAGATTCGAAACCCACATCGATTAGTGCTGTTTTTCCTAAAGAAGAGAAACAATAGTACGTGGAATTATAGAACAAACAACATGATGTATTTTCTTAGAGTTATCATGAAATTCTAGGACTAGATCCCTAGTTAGTTGTCCACTTTTGTGGTCTCCCAGAAAATCACCGAGGGTTTAAGCAGCCTCCCAGAAAGATGCACCCTTCTCATGGTGACATGGGCGAGGCTGAAGTTGATAAGCTCATTAGATCTAATTTCCTCAATGAGGTCTAGTACCCTAGATCCATTGCCAACATTAATCCCATTAGGAAGAAGAACAAACATATCATAGTCTATATCGACTTCTGTGATCTCAACCGTCACTGTTCGAAGGATGATTTCCCCCTTCCTATGACATAAATTTTGATCGACGCCATAACTGGGTTCTAGTCTCTATCCATCTTGGATGGGAATTCTTGGTATAATAAGATCTGAATGGACCCTATGGATAAAGAGTCTACAACCTTCAGAGCATCACAAGGTACTTTCTTCTACCAAGTAATGCCCTTCAGTCTAAAGAATGCATATGCCACTTATCATTCTGTCATGAACCACATATTTAAGACAATCCTCAGGACATTAGTGGAATTCTACGTAGGCGATCTGGTGTTAATTCTCACCATATCCCAATCGGTAGAAGGATGAATAACCCCAGACACAATAGAGTGGGCCAGGGTATCGTCTTCATCACTCCATCACATGCTGTTTTGTCGTATTCATCCCTGTTATTAGAAGTCTATACCAACAAAGTGGCTGAGTACTAGACTCTCATCACTGGCCTCGAGCTAGCCCTTGAGATTGATGTTCCCCACTTGCACATTAAAGGGGACATCGAACTAGTCATCAAGTAGATCAATGTGGACTATGTCACCAGGAATCTAGAACTCGTACCACAGTTGGAACATACCTACCATTTGATGGCTCAGTTCCCATCTTAGATAGAGTTTACTCATTCCCTCACTCACAGAATGGTCTAGCTGATGCCATGGACAACCTAGTTTCATCTCTTCAGAGCCTAATTAGGATGGTTTTATTATCCACGTAGCACACCAAATATTCATTACCCCCGTCACTCCAAACGACAATGATATCCTATAAGAAATCCACCTTACTGTCAGCACCTCCACTTCAAGACCCCAAGGCCCCAAGGTGTAGTGCTAGAAGTGACTCCCGACTAAAGAACCCCCTTTGTTCAGTACCTCCAGCACGATAGCCTCCCAGCAAATAGAGCCGAGCACAAACTAATCTGATGTCGTGCGTTGCATTTTACCCTCCAGAGATGTCCTTATCTTGATCAGATCCTCTAAAATCACGATTTTGATGGATCTCTCCTCCATTTCATTCAAGGAGGTGATATTTCTAAAGTCCTATTGGAGTTTCATGCTGGTTCCTATAAAGCTCATCATACTGGGCTGAAATGTTTCTCACCAGATCTGGAGGATGGGATATTTATGGCTCTCCATGATCTGTGACTGCATCGAGTTTTCCAAGAGATGTCATGCATTCTAGATCCATGCCAACTTTATGGATCGACTGCTAGAGACTCTACACACTACCAAGAACTCTTGTCCCTTTTCAGTGTGGGTACTAGATATTGTAGGGACATATTTGTAAGAACCTGGTTCTTATCTTTGATGTACATGCTTCTTATTCTCTCGTTTCCTCAAGTGTTTTTAATAAAATATGGAAAATAGGGAAGATCCTAAATTTTGGAAGTATACGCCGTGTACTTTCTCCACATTCCGTGTACTTCTGGACGTGTAGGAATGAGTACACGGGGCATGTAGCCATGTCGGCGATGAAGGTGTAGGAACCGACCACATGCCATGTAGTGGTCCTTTACACGCCGTGTAGTCAGTCAGCAGGCCAAACAGTAAGGCGATGGAGCAGCTGCCAGTTGGGCAACAGTACATGCCGTGTACTCAGAAGTACATGTCGTGTACTCATGTTGACGGGTGAACAGTATGGTTGTGCCGCCAGAGGAATAGTTAAATGAAGGGAGTACACGTCGTGTACTTCGAATTACATGCAGTGTACTTTGTTTTTTCTTAAATCGGGCAGTAGCCTCCCCTGTTCACAGGGAAGGATTAGAACCAGAGGAAGGAGCGGGAGTGGATGGCTGGACCTTTGGAGATCCACCAATCGAGCGTCTGGAATCTGATTCTGCCTCAGACGATCTCGTTGGAACCGCGCAGGTAATCCCTCTCTTCTCCTAGAGTGTTTCTTACCAATTATTCTACAAACGAGAGTTATTTGTGGTTAAGTGAATTTTGTTGTTTGTCAGATCTACACCGTTATTTGGCATTTCTGGAGTCGATGTTCAGGTATGCCGCTCGTTGGCGTACAAGGTAGGTGGCTTAGTGTTAATTCTTCCAACTGCCATGTGTTTTATGCATTTTTCTGCCACGAACCATGTTGGGGTGTCATGAGGCTGAGGTCGTTGCTATAATAAACACCTAGAATAGATTAAGTATTTAATTTTGTTATTAAAATGATGGTTGGGATTGTTGCTTGGATCTGGAACCATCCTATGGACGTGTTCCACTGTTTAGCCGTTGGGCCAGGATACCAGAGGGTATGCCTTAAAATTAGTAATTGTAGAATTTCCTCGAGAGGAATTGCTTGTTTACTGCATATTTACATGTTGGGCATGGCCCCGTTACCAGTTAGCCTGAGGGTAGTGTTGTTATTAGCCTGTGGGCAGTATTCTACTTAGCCTGAGGGAAACTACTTCCATGCCTGTGGGCAGATGATTCTGTGCTTGTGGGCGACACTAATTACACTTGTGGGAAATATCCATGTGCCTGTGGGAATATTTCTGTGTTGGTTTCTCTTTACCCGAGGGTGGGAGTTTACGTGTCTGTGGAAATTTGGCTATTTACTTAGAATATTCACTGAGGTGGTATTTTAAATTAAATGATTAAACAAATATTAAAGTGGAAACATAACTGGATGAGTTAGTTACATTTCAGTACTGCTTACTTTATTGCACATTACCATTGCACACTGTCATTGCATGCTTACACACAGTTAGGAACGGGCCTTTGGTGGGTGCCTACTAGGAATTTATTTCTCACAGCCTGTTTGGGTCTTGCTTTTCAGCCCAAATAGATTACGTTTCTGCAGGTGTGGATATGGGCAAGAGTCCATATACAGGTACATGATTGCTTCTGAGGAGAAGGAGGGCATGGGACCGAGCCTAGGCTCGCGATTCCACTACCAGCTATTTTTCTTTGTTTTGTTGTACTTTGATTTTGTTGTACTGTATTCATGTATAACATTTTCTAGATGTTTCCTTAGAGCTTGAGACATGTAGAATCATTATTTATATATTGTTGGTTATATCCACTTCTGTTGTGTATTTCAGTTGTGTATGGTTTACCGCTTCCGTTGTTCGTTGTATGTTTTATTTTGTATTCCGATGTTCTACACTAAGACAAATGAGGGCATAGTTTACCCACTATCAGACATGGTCCCTCGCTTCTAGTCGGTAGACTCTGGCGTTTGGGGAAATGCGCTTGAGGTCACGTGGTGAACCGGGTTCGGGGCACCCGTTGCGTGGCACCCGGGTCCGAGACGATACAAAGTGGTATCAAAGTGGAGTTCTTTTCATTGACTTACTATTTTGAGCCGTAGTTAGGGATAGGATGAACAGTAGTTGGTAATAAGTTGTTCCCAGGCATAGCTAACCTGTGTATAGGGAAAATCTAGTCTACATCGTATTTTGCAATTTTTCTGATTTTGCAAATTTTACAGTTGATATGTTTTCACCGTTGGGTGACGCACTTGAGATTGTGCTGTTATAATTTATTTGTGGGTTCTATTTAGTTGTAACCCGACAATATGAGGGTATTCCATCTCATGCATCTTTTAGGCACATGCTATAAATCGCATTCCATGCACAGTTCCATGCCATGTAGGTGTATTAGAAATTGCATGTTGTTGTGATAGTAGTTGTGCTAGAAAATCATGTTGTTGTGATAGCTTCTTGATAAATACCTGTTGTTTGATAGGGAATTTTGTGTAAGCCTATTTATAGAATGGACACCTAACTATGTTTTTTGGGGAGTATGGGCCCCAATTAACCAGAATTCAGTGGATCATTGACTATTATTTTGTTGTAACACATATAAGATGTCAATCTTTGATTCTTGGGGAGTATGGGCCCTCATGGGTTAGAATTCGACACTTAGGTGTTGTTTTTCCATATTTTCTGGGTTCCGAAGAAGTTTCTAAGCATACTGTCTGGAAACCCAGTGTACACGCCGCATAGTATTTTTAAACACACCGTGTATGGCCTTCTGTTCTGGAAGAAAAAAATGATCTTTTTAAGTACACACCGTGTAGTATCTTCCCGTGTCACAAACTGTGTGGGAAGTGACATGGGGTAGGGAAGATATTTGGTAAAACACGCTGTGTACCAGCTATACACGCCGTGTAGTAAATACCTGGAGTCCGGCCGTGTGACTAACAATACGAGTCGGTCAACTCCTTCACAGAACACGCCATGTCCATAATGTACATTCCGTGTAGTGTGACCTGGGGACTCGACCGTGTAACTAACAACACAGGCCGATGTCACCTCTCATTAATCATGCCGTGTACCTTTGGGACACATCGTGTAGTCTTGTCCGAGGACAGACCGTGTGGCGTTAGCCGTCTGACTGCGAAACGGTGTCATGTACATGCCGTGTACGGGTGTAACACATCGTGTAGTGTCAAGACGAGTAGTCAGCTGTGTCACAAATGACATAGGTAGTCGGAAATAACACCATACATGTCGTGTAGATAATATACATGCCATGTAGTTTTGTTAAAATGGGAGCCGTGTGGATTAGCCATGTCGAAGGACCCGTGCAGGGGAAAGGAAGTCAAGTACACGCCGTGTAGTCAGAATACACGCCATGTAGTCTTTTTTTTTTGAAAATATTGAAATGCCATCTTCCTCTTGTTCCTTTTTGGGTTTCTTCATTTTAGGTCTTTGATAATCTTGAATCTAAGACATGCATTTTACCTTGTAGTGTCATGCCGCCTAGACGACTGCGCGATGTTCACAAGAAGAGCGGCAACGAGAATAATCCAGAGATGGTGGGTCATGGGCTACCAGTGGATCCTCCAGCAGATCCATATGTGGCGCCAGATATTATACCAGACACAGGTGTGGAGGCATAGTTCCATGAAGGATTTATGAGGATCTTACAGACCATTCAGGGAACACCGTCAGCTTCCACATCTATGGCTGAGCTTACACGTATCTTCCAGCAGCAGCATCCGCCTATGATTTCAGGGGATGGAAGACCACAGGCTACGGAGTCTTGGATGGGGTTGATGCAGACTATTTTCGAGCATCTTGAGGCGCCTCTAGGGTAGAGGGTCAAGCTCGCGACATATATGCTGCGTGATTCCACCAAGAGGTGGTGGGATGTTACCACCCAGTCAGATCATCATAGGGACATGGCGCGGGAAGACTTTCAGGAAGTCGTCTATGACTTTTTCTTCCCGGAGATGCTGAGTGTAGATAGAGCTCGAGAGTTCATGAATCTGTTATAGGGAGCTATGTCAGTGATGGACTATTCTGTTCGTTTTATGGATCTTTAGTGCTTTTCACCCGTACTGGTAGGTGATGAGACTTTGAGAGCTAGACGTTTTGAGGATGGTCTTTAGTATGAAATCCAAGCACTGGTGAATGTCTTCAGGTTTCCTACTGTACACGCTATTGTGAACTAGGCTCTGATCACAGAGAGGAACCTTCGAGAATCTAGTGGTGTGGGGAAGGGCGGTTCAGCACCAGTTACTCTTACTTTTTCTGTTGGCAAGAGGAAGAGACAGGCGGACTTCTCTCAGGGCAGCATTACCAGTCAGAAGAATGCTTCAGGTGGACAGGTTATCTACTACCAATGTGGTAGAGAGGGGCACAAGAGGCCTCAGTGTCCACGAGACCCAGTGGAGTACTAAGCATGTGGCAGGATGGGTCATCTGCATCGCTTTTGCAGTGCGTTTCCACCGATGGCTAGTGAGAGGAGTTTTCTGCAGACTCCGCGAGTAGGAGAAGAACCAGCAGCTTCTTACCAGTCCAGGAATTGGAATACGTCAGGGCGTACAGGCAGGGATGGTGGTCGTGGCCGTAGTAGCCAGACACACGTATCTCAGAGACAACAGGGCGGGACAGCTCAGGGTAGCCAGGTTGTGTCGCAGGGCCGCGGCACTGGGCAGGCATATGCAGTGCCATAGACCCAGCAGGAGTAGGATCCCGGACCTTCTACAGTCAGAGGTACTATTTTATTAGCTTCTGTCTTATCTTCAGTACTTTTTGATATGGCTGCTACGCATAGTTTTATATATGTACCCATTGTAGAGAGCCTTGGGCTCTGGGTTTCTTAATATTCTGATATTATGACGCTAGACACACCGTTGGGGACTAGAACGGCCGGTGTGCGTCAGTGCAAGGAGTGCCCCTTGAGGTTGGTGGGTGTCACTTCCTTTGGGACCTCTATGTCCTGGAGATAACGAGCTATGACGTCATTCTCGGGATGGACTAGTTGGTTCCCTTGTGAGCCTTTGTAGACTGCTATCGTCGCAGGGTGTGTTTCACGTCACCAGAGGGCAGAGAGTTTCTAAACAAGGGTGAGTGGGATGTTCAGGCAAGTCGAGCTGGACCAGAGCATCAAGGGCAAGGTGGAGTCACAGCCTAGATTGCGAGATTGTATCTGGATGATCAAGGGACTTGTCAGACGGATTTCCCTCCAGTTGTTGATTGTTTCACAGATGTCTTCTCGGACGACTTTTTAGGTCTACCTCCGGAGCGAGAGGTGGATTTCTCCATTGACCTTGTGCTAGGAGCAGCACCAGTGCCCATTCCTCCATATAGGATGGCTACACTTGAGTTGCAGGAGCTAAAGAGGCAGTTGGTGTAACACCCCAGGTAAATAAAGAATATTAAATTTTTATAATTATCCCTATTTGTGAGTAAAATGTTAATATTAATTTAAAGGGAACGCTGTGCTCGATGACTTACCCAATACGCAACAACAAGTTCCTTTGAAATCTTACGTTGCACTCCAATAATAAAATAATATTCTGTTAACACCTAGCTGTTTTAATGATGGGAACTAACTACAAAATTATGATATATGTTTGTCAAATATTTTTACTTTTTACGATAAATGTTAGAGGATTAAAAAAGCGAATGAATCCCATTTTAAGTGTAAACATTCTAATATTCTTTAAAAGGTCGATTAACCGCCTTTTGATGGCGAACCTCTTTTAAATCCACTTTTTGACAATTTTATGTGTTATATTTGACAATATAAAATTCTTCTTTAGGATCGAGAACTTAAAATTTACTTTGTGTAAATTTTTGGTATTTTTCCGATAAAGATCATTTTTTAATGAATAGTAAAAAATGATGTATTTTAATTCAAAACCTCTATTTAATCTAATTTATTTATATGATTAGATTATCTTTTGAATTGGTTTCAAAGTGAAATTAGAATATATTTTTACCATTTAATCCAATAGTGGTCGTTGGAATTAATTTCATCTTGAAATTGGACTTAAACTAGTGTCAATCTTTTGATACTTATTGTTTCATAAAAACACGCTATTTGCTCTGACAACGGGAATTAATTAATGTAAATTATATGTTTTTAATTTTGTAAAATAGACATATTTTTTAATTCGGAATATCAAATATAGCTTAGGGTAATTTTTTGGTAATTTTCTGAAAAACATCAATTTTTGATGAATAGTGAAACCACTAAGTGGTAGTTAAAGAAATTGATTTTTCGTTTAAATGAAATTTTACATCTTCTATGATTTGAATTTCAAAAATCCGACATACATGGTTTTCATTAAGAATTTAAATGTGGTTCAATGGGATTAAAATAATTTTTTGGTGAATAGTAACTTTTAAGTTTATTAATCGCGATTAGAGGTAATTAGTGTAATTTAAGGTAAAAATAATGTTTTAATAATATGAAATGACCTAGAAACATGTCCTACCATCATTGGATATGTCATGGACGACCAATAAAATCCATGGGTCAACTTGGGGACCCCATGGAGTCACATTTTTAGGAAAATGACATTAATACCTTTTTATTTAATGTTAAAATTAAAATGTCACAAACATGTGTTGTTTTACTAAAACAATTTTTATATGGGGTTATACAAGTCAGATTTTTGACTATAAATATTCATTGGAAAGATAAAAGGATTTCCTACATCATAGTTGTTTTTTTATAATTTTGAGACATTAACTAAATTAAATAATTTATGACACCATGATGATGCATCGATTACCTCATTATTTAACAATTTAAATAAAATGGAAAGATAATGTAAACTCTAAGAACTACACATTCCCAAAACCTATTGTATGAGTGTATTTATAACCCTTATCACCTTATCCTAAAAAAAATCAATGTGGGACCTTTAAAATCCGAAACCCATTCTAAAATAATGTAACATTTCCTTACTTTCCAAGAGTGACCCTCCTCTTCTCTTATAAAAGACCCCCACCTCTACCACCTTACCCACACCTCTCAAGCCATTGGCTCGGCCAAAACCTGCCCATTTCATCTCTCCACATCCCTCGCTTCATCATTGAAGCCTCACTTTGGGCAGAATCCTTTCCAAGGAAGCCTTTGAGCTCAAATCAAAGAGAGTTACCCGATTTAAAGGTAGTGTCCTCTCTTGTGTTCTTTTGTTTTATTTTGCTTCTCCAACCCCCTAAACTAATTTTATTCTTTTCTTTTGTAACAACTACAGTATCTTAAATATACTAGGATGTTGTTATAAGATGAATTCGAGCTGCAATTACACACACCTACGTCTAATTGTTAAAGAACATACTGTTTCTGTGGATGGCGAATATATGCCTCATGAAACGATGATTGTTCAACACTCATATAACACCTTCAAAGGTGGCCATTAAGATGTCACTATATTTATATATGATATATAATATGTATATGTTTTACTTAATATTCTTTATTTTTCTTTTCTGGCATACCTTTATGGTTTCCATTGTGGGTAAACACGATAATTTCATTTTTGGAAGTGCGGACTACCGCCCCCTCAAAGTGATTTGATTCGTTAATGCCATACGTGGGATGTATAAAGGAAGGATTTCAAGTTATTATATATTATGTATGATACATATAAATTATGAATATAATTCTGGAATTAAAATATACATACCACTCATTTGGTTTTAATTCTATTAATATGACATAGAAATGAAAGTAGCGTTCATGCGTACGTACGGCTTACCGTATCCATGTACGGTGCATTTCATTTCTTACTTCTAAATGATTATGTAATATTATAAATACTTGTATATTATGGATATATATGATTTATATGATATCCAAATCCTGAATATCATTCTGGAGATAATGAACCTTTGACCACACGAACAACATGTATTTGTAAGAAGTCCACTTTCGACTTAAGAATCAAATATTGACAAAACAAACATTATTAACTTAAATAATTACATAATGATTATAACATGGAAATAAGTGATATAAAGGAATAATTAACATGAAAGATGTTCTTAATAAAGTGGAAATTAACTCACGTTTATTATTCAAGACGTTAAAGAACGATCGAGTCAAGTCGGGCCTGAGGTAAGGGATCCAACCTCTCTCTTTCTTTCTAAGCACTCTCTTTTATGTAATCTCATTTAAGCTCATCATTATTCTGTTTGGGGATGTTATTTTATATTCCTCTTACTGTAAATTTTATGTTCATATGATGAGAGACCCTTTTTGATCTCATCAAACCATTTTTGGAAGTTTTAAGTGGTGCCGTTAGGCTGCCGAGTTTTCGTAAGGGATTTTTCATCTCACTTTTATTCTCGTGACATTTATGCTACGTTTGCCACTATTTCCTTTGAGTGGTGTATGTACTACCCATTATTATACACTTTGTGTAGTATATTTTCATTTATGGGTATTTACATCTTCATTGTATGACCCTTCTTCCCTGGGGTGTACGTTTCGAAAGTTACCCAACTCGGTAAGGGAACCTTTCACCCTCCTCTTTTTAAAAGACTTATTTTGTTATGTATTTTAATTTACATCTTATTATATTGGGATATGTTATTCTATATCCTTATCGATGTAAATTTTATTTCCAAGTGATGAGATACATTCTCTCTCTCATCGAATAATTTTCTGAATTTTGAAGTGATGTCCTTAGGCTGTCGAATTTTTACAAGGGATCGTCTTAACCCAATTTCGATTTCTTTGGAATCAACCAGTACTTCTTGAACATGTCATCCTATGAATATTTTTGAATGACCTCTGATTGTTTCACACTTAATATCCACTTATATTGGGTGTATTTATATTTATCACAAATAATTATGTGATAGATTTATTCTTAATTTAAGGATACCATCTTTATAATGGATTTCATCTCAATTTACATTTCCATTGAGACTTCATTGTTGTTATGCACCAATTCACTCTTATATGGTGTCTATATTGTCCATTTACATATTATATCATGAATCCCTTTATTCTCATGATATTATAAAGTTATGATTAATTTTTATTCCGCAATTATTTGGATTCAGGAGTCTCTCATTTTGTTAAAAACTCTTTAACACAAATATCATCTTAAATGTTTTAATGATTTATTATTCTAAATATTTATCTATAATGTCCATGTTTTAAAAATGGTTTTCAGTTTGTATTTATATGGAAATTAATGTTTTAAAATTATAATTCCATTAAAAGCTTCAAAGTGGTCTGGGACACTTTGATTCAAATATATATATTATATGGTTTTTGAAAATGGATTGATTTATTAAATATCATGGAATTACCTATTGTGATTGCAAATGAAATGTTGTTATTGAAATGTTTATATTTTCAATATTTTAAGTGTAATGACGGTAGTTGGACATTTTACGGGTGGTTACGTGATAAACCATATGAAGGGTGGTTCCGTGAATACCAGGATGGGTGGTTACATTATAACCTCCAATGCAGTGGGTATGGAAGTCGGCCGTATGGCTATTCCATTAAGTGATATGTGTGGAAGTCAACCGTATGGTTATTCCAAATAAGTATGTTTATGTCCCAAGTTACCTTTATATGTTATGTGATCTTTATATGGGTTTTATGGTAATATTTTGGTTAAAAAAAGGTAAGTAATGAACTTTTATTCAGTGAAGATTTTTTACTACTCCATAATGGTGAAAAGTATTACTTTTATAAAGTATACATGGTTTACTTGTTGTTTTGAAAAACTAACAGTTTTCATTCATTTTGTATCCCTTAATGAGATTTTTATTCTCACCCCAAGTTTTTGAAATGTTATTCACATGAAATAACGTGGAATAGGGTCAAGGATGGGATCAAGGGAAAGTCATGCTACATAAAACATGGAACTAGACATGTTTCTTTTAAAGAGTTTTTATTTTATGGAAACTTAGTAGAAGTTTATACTTTTTAATCTTTTGACATGTAATAGTTATGTCTTAATTCTCTAAAAATCTAAACCTGAAAAGATCCTAAATGTGAATTATTAATTTAATTCAATATTAAGTAATGTTTAAGGTCGGGGCCTCATAGTTGGTATCAGAGGTCAGTTTAGATAACTTTAGAGGTTAGGGTATTCTCTAAGCATATGTGACATTACCATAATGGTTAGGATTTTATAAAGAGTCCTAGTTTTAGATAAAGTGAATGAATAATTATATCTTAGTGTTTATCTTCCTCATTAGTACATGATGGTTTTGCTGATATACTAACACTGAAATTTCTGTTTTTAGTGAATGGATGCATCTAGCAGGCACCAAAGTGACAATGGGTTTGAAGGAAACTATGGTGGTTCTCTGATTAAGAGATTAGACGAAATGGGGGATTCAATGAGGAATCTCATGGTTTTTCTAAACCAACTATCAAGGAGTCATGATCAATCACTTGAACCTTGGTGAGTTCTCTAATGCATCATGTACGAGATGACCAACTCAATGTGGAAGTTCAGGTAATAATTATAAAGTTAACCATTAGGGTTTATATGATCCTTAATTTTTACGTAATTATGGGTTACTCTATGATATGATGGAATATGAAAGGAATGAGAGAAAATTGAAGTTAAAATATTTTATGGTTATTTTTGAAGATTTTATTTTGTTTTGGGGATTGTTTTAAGAATTATATAGTTTTGGAAAAAGGACAACACGTAGACCGCGTGACAACTCGTCGCGTCGGACAAAGCTACGGGAATCGAACCCCCAACCAAAGTGCGACTGGTATTTATCGCCTACCACTGGACTACGTGAATTCCCTGGTTATTTTGACAACTTCTTTTTAGTTATATGATTTTATGAATTAAGAGTAATTTGATTTTTGGTTACCTTTGGAAATTATTAACCTATCATGGAGGATATGTGATTAGGTTAATTACTTTTCAATATGAGACTTTAAGAGAAACTGATGTTGTTTGGAGATAAATGATTCAATTTAACTTGGATGACTATGTGATTAAATCCTTCAAATATTTGGGTTTCAATCTTATTTAGGTTTACTTATGGTCTTCATTGAACTTTGGGTTTTTTGAACAAATTTTGGAGATTAAGAATAGATTTTCTTTTTATAAAGGGTTATCCTTTTCTGGATTATCTGATATTTTACTAAACTTTTTGGTTTTGTTTTTGGTTAAAGTCTAAATACATGGAAATTATATAGTTCTCTTTTGAGGAATAGGTGATTCTCTAGAAGTTGATTATAGTACTCTTAATGTGAACAAGTCTTCCTAAATACTCGTCTTTTGGAGAAAATATGAGTGTGTGTAAGAAATGTAATAAAAGTTGAAAGTCAACATGATAAGTAATTATGTTTCCTTATGAATAAATTCCTCAATAAAAAGTAACTTAAAACAAAAATGTTGTCTATTAACTTTTCCTACTGGGGAATCGAATACCGTTTTACCCATCACAAGTTTGTGATTTTCTTGTGGTTAACTTTCTCCTAAACATGTTTTCTATCACTCTCCATAAGAACATGCCCTTATGTTTTCTCCTTAATTCCCGTGTTTTCCTACATGGAATCTTAGTGTGGGTTAACTCAGGTGACCTCTGTACTTCTCTTTCTTTATTTTAATGTGATTGTTTTACCAACTCTTGTTCCGACGTGGGACTTTCAATGATGTTTCTGAGCCCAATTTTAAAATTGTGAGGACGCAATTTCCAAAAGGGGGAAGGATGTAACACCCCAGGTAAATAAAGAATATGAAATTTTTATAATTATCCCTATTTTTGAATAAAATGTTAATATTAATTTAAAGGGAACGCTATGCTCAATGGCTTACCCAATACGCAACAACAAGTTCCTTTGAAATCTTACGTTGCACTCCAATAATAAAATAATTTTATGTTAACACCTAGCCGTTGTAATGACGGGAACTAACTACAAAATGATTATATATGTTTGTCAAATATTTTTAGTTTTTACGATAAATGTTAGAGGATTAAAAATGCGAATGAATCCAATTTTAAGCGTAAACATTGTAATATTCTTTAAAAGGTCGATTAACAACCTTTTGATGGCGAAACTCTTTTAAATCCAATTTTTGACAATTTTATGTGTTATATTTGACAAAATAAAATTTTTCTTTAGGATCGGGACATAAAAATTTACTTTGTGTAAATTTTTGGTATTTTTCCGATAAAGATCATTTTTTAATGAATAGTGAAAAATGTTGTATTTTAATTCAAAACCTCTTTTTAATCTAATTCATTTATATGATTAGATTATCTTTTGAATTGGTTTCAAAGTGAAATTAGAATATATTTTTACCATTTAATCCAATATTGGTGGTTGGAATTAATTTCATCTCCAAATTGGACTTAAATTAGTGTCAATCTTTTGATACTTATTGTTTCATAAAAACACGCTATTTGCTCTGACAGTGGGAATTAATTATTAAATTAATTAATGTAAATTATATTTTTTTAATTTTGTAAAATATACATCTTTTTTGAATTCGGAATATCAAATATAGACTAGGGTAAATTTTTGGTAATTTTTTGAAAAACATCAATTTTTGATGAATAGTGAAACCACTAAGTGGTAGTTAAAGAAACTGATTTTTCATTTAAATGAAACTTTACCACTTCTATGATTTGAATTTCATAAATCTAACATACATGGTTGTCATTAAGAAGTAAAATGTGGTTCAATGGGATTAAAATTATTTTTTGGTGATTAGTAACTTTTAAGTTTATTAATCGCGATTAGAGGTAATTAGTGTAATTTAATGTAAAAATAATGTTTTAATAATATTAAATGACCTAGACACAGGTCCTACCATCATTTTATGTGTCATGACTGACCAAGACAAACCATGGGTCAACTTGGGGACCCCATGGAGCCACATTGGTAGGAAAATGACATTAATACCTTTTTATTTAATGTTAAAATTAAAATGTCACAAACATGTGTTGTTTTACTAAAACAATTTTTATATGGGGTTATACAAGTCATAGTTTTTACTATAAATATTAATTGTAAATATAAAAACATTTCCTACATCATAGTATTTTTTTATTAATTTTTAGTCATTAACAAAATTAAATTATTTATGACACCATGATGATGCAGCGATTACCTCATTATTTAACGATTTAAATAAAATGGAAAGATAATGTAAAATATAAGACCTACACATGCCCAAAACCTATTGGACGAGTTTCTTTCGTACCATTATCACCTTATCCTCGAAGTACATCAATATGGGACCTTTAAAATCTGAAACGCATTGTAAAATAAAGTTGTATTTCCTTACTTTTCAAGAGTGCCCCTCCTCTCCTCTTATAAAAGGCCCCCACTTCTACCACCTTACCCACACCTCTCAAGCCTTTGGCACGGCCAAACCCTTCCCATTTCATCTCTCCACATCCCTATCTTCATCTTTGAAGCCTCACTTTGGGCAGAATCCTTTTCAAGGAAGCCTTTGAACTCAAATCAACGAGAGTTACCCGATTTAAAGGTAGTGTCCTCTCTTGTGTTCTTTTGTTTTATTTTGCTTCTCCAACCACCTAAACTCATTTTATTCTTTTCTTTTGAAAAAAATCCAGTATCATAAATATACTAGGATGTTTTTATAAGAATAATTCGAGCAACACTTATACACACCTACGTCTAATGGTTAAAGAACATACTGTTTCTATGGATGGTGAATTTCTCTCTCACGAAACGATGATTGTTCAACACTCATATAACACCTTCAAAGGTGGACATTAAGATGTCAATATATTTATATATGATATATAATATGTTTATTTTTTACTTAATATTCTTTATTTTTCTTTTGTGTCATACCTTTATGGTTTCCATTGTGGGTAAACACGATAATTTCATTTTAGGAAGTGCGGACAACCACCCCCTAAAAGTGATTTGATTCGTTAATGCCATATGTAGGATGTATAAAGGATGGATTTAAAGTTATTATATATTATGTATGTTACATATAAATGATTAATATAATTCTGGATTAAAATATACATACCTCTCATTTGGTTTTAATTCCATTAATATGACATAGAAATGAAAGTAGCGTTCATGCGTACGTACGGCTTACCGTCTCCATGTACGGTGCATTTCATTTCTTACCTCTAAATGATAATGTAATATTATAAATAATTGTATATTCTGGATACATATGATATATATGATATCCAAATCCTGAATATCATTCTGGAGATAATAAACCTTTGACCACACGAACAACATGTAATTATAAGAAGTCCACTTTCGACTGAAGAACCAAATATCGACAAAACAAACATTATTAACTTAAATTATTAAATAATGCTTATAACATTGAAATAAGTGATATAAAGGAATAATGAACTTGAAAAAGGTTCTTAATCAACTGTAAATTAACTCACGTTTAATATTCAGGAGGTTAAAAAATGATCGAGTCAAGTCGGACCCGAGGTAAGGGATTCTACCTCTCTCTTTCTTTTTAAGCACTCTCTTTTTTGTCATTTCCTTTAATCTCTTCTTTATTATGTTTGGGGATGTTATTTTATATTCCTCTTACAGTAATTTTTATGTTCATATGATGAGATACCCTTTTTTATCTCATCAAACCATTTTTGGAAGCATTAAGTGGCGCTGTTAGGCTGCCGAGTTTTGTTAAGGGATTTTTCATCTCACTTTTATTCCTGTGACATTTATGCTACGTTTGACACTATTTCCTTTGAGTGGTGTATGTAATTCCCATTATTATAAACTTTTTGTAGTATTATTTCATTTATGGGTATTTACATCTTCATTGTATGACCCTTCTTCCATGGGGTGTACGCCTCAAAAGTTACCCAACTCGGTAAGGGGACCTTTCACCCTCCTCTTTTTAAAAGACTTCTTTTGTTATGTCTCTTAATTTACATCTTATTATGTTGGGATATGTTCTTCTATATCCTTATCGATGTAAATTTTATTTCCAAGTGATGAGATACCATTCTCTCTCTCATCTACTAATTTTCTGAATTTTGAAGTGACACCCTTAGGCTATCGAATTTTTACAAGGGAACGTCTTAACCCAATTTCGATTTCTTTGGGTTCAACAAATACTTCTTGAACATGTCGTACTATGAATATGTGTGAATGACCTCTGATTTTCTCACACTTAATATACACTTATATTGGGTGTATTTATATTTTCTCACACATAATTATGTGATAGATTTATTCATAATTTAAGGATATCGTCTTTATAATGGATTTCATCTCAATTTACATTGCCATTGAGACTTCATTGTTGTTATGAACCAATTCACTCTAATTTGGTGTGTATATTGTCCTTTGACATATTATATCATGAATTCCTTTATTCTCATGACATTATAATGTTATGATTAATTGTTATTCCACAATTATTTTCATTCAAGAGTCTCTCATTTTGTTAAAAACTCTTTAACAAAAATATCGTCTTAAATGTTTTAAAGATTTATTACTCTAAATATTTATCTTTAATGTCCATGTTTTCAAAATGGTTTTCATTATGTATTTATATGGAAATTAATGTTTTAAAATTAAAATTCCATTAAAATCTTCAATGTGGTATGGGACAATTTGATTCAAAAATCTCTTTTAAATGGTTTTTGAAAATGGATTGATTTATTCAATATCATGGAATTACCTATTGTGATTGCAAATGAAATGTTGTTATTGAAATGTTTATATTTTCAATATTTTAAGTGTAATGATGGTTCTTGGAAATTTTACCGGTGGTTACGTGATAAACCATATGACCGGTGGTACCGTGAATACCAGGACGGGTGGTTACGTTATAACCTCCAATGCATTGGGAATGGAAGTCAGCCGTATGGCTATTCCATTAAGTGATATGTGTGTAATTAGACTGTATGATTATTCCATTTAAGTATGTTTATGTCTTAAGTTACCTTTATATGTTATGTGATCTTTATATGGGTTTTATGGTAACTTTTGGTTACAAAAGGGTAAGTAATGGATGTTTATTCAGTGTAGAGTTTTTACTACTCCATAAAGGTGAAAAGTATTACTTTTATAAGGTATACATGGTTTACTTGTTGTTTTGAAAAACTAACGGTTTTCATTCATTGTGTATCCCTTACTGTGCTTTTTATGCTCACCCCAAGTTTTTGAAATGTTTTTCACAGGACTTAATGTGGAATAGGGTCAAGGATAGGATCAAGGGAATGTTATGCTACCTAAATCATAGAACTAGACATGTTTCTTTTTAAGAGTTTTTATTTTATGGAAACTTAGTAGAAGTTTCTACTTTGTAATCATTTGAGATGCAATAGTTATGGCCTAATTCTCTAAAACTCTAAACCTAAAAAGATTCTCAGTGTGAATTATTAATTTAATTAAATATTAACTAAGGTTTAATACAAGGGCCTTATAGTTGGAGGAGTTGTAAGAAAAAGGCTTTATTCGACCCAATACTTCTCCTTAGGGTTCTCTGGTCCTCTTGCGAAGAAGGAGGACGGTACCCTCAGACTTTGCGTAGATAATCGGAAGCTAAACCAGTTGACGGTTAAGAACCGATATCCCTTATCAAGGATTGATGATCTTTTTGATCATCTTCATGGAGCACGAGTGTTCTCGAACATTGACCTGAGATTAGGATATCATCAGCTACGCATGAGACCATCTGATATACCTCTCACGGCTTTCAGGAGTAGGTATGATCTAAATGAGTATACGTTTATGCCATTCAGACTCAAGAAAACACAAGCAGTCTTCATGGCTCTGATGAATCATGTGTTCCATTTGTATCTTGATTCTTTTGTGGTAGTATTCGTGGACAACATTTTGGTGTAATCTCACACTTGACACGACCATGCCACCCATATTGAGATCGTATTGAGTACACTAAGGGAGCATCATCTATAAGCTAAGCTCTCAAAGTGACACTTTTGTATGGTCCATATTCACTTCTTGGGTCATATAATCTCTGAGGCAGGAGTTACAGTAGACCCAGAGAATGTGAGAGTAGTGGTTTCCTGGGAGAATCCTAAGAACTTGTTCGAGATATGAAGTTTCTTAGGGTTGTCTGGTTACTACAGATGTTTCATACAGGACTTGTCCCGCTTAGCAGCACCGTTGACAGGTTTGACTAAGAAGGGTGTGATGTTCGTCTGGTTGAAATCTTGCAAGACAACTTTTTATGACCTGGAGGGAAGGTTGACATCTGCACTGATCCTGATACTCCCAGAGCTAGGGAAGAGCTATAAAGTTTACTATGATGCATTAGGTATTGGGATGGGAGTAGTGTTGATGCAGGGAAACCGAGTTATTGCATACGGGTCTCGGCAGTTGAGGCCACATGAGAGGAATTACCCGACGCATGATCTTGAATTAGCTGCAGTTGTAATGCGTTGCGCTGTTGGAGACATTATCTATTGGGGGATCATTTTGTGGTTTTCACCAACCACAAAAGCCTCAAGTATATCTTTACTCAGCGTGACTTGAATCTGAGGCAGAGGAGGAGGGTCGAATACCTATAGTCCTTCGATTTTGAGCTTTCCTATACACCTTGTAATGGTAATGTAGTAGCTGATGCACTGAGCAGGAAGACTCAGATACAGGCAGTGTAGGAGGCCAATAGTGAGTGGAAGCTCATGGCCTTGTTCTCTGAGATGCATCTGGAGGTGCATGACAGTTAGTGGCAAACTTATCTTTCGTTTTTAGCTGTGACTTCTACCCTCCTTGATAGAGTAAGGATGAGACAACTATTTGATCTAGAAGGCCTAGTTCTATGGGATTCGGCGGTAGGTGAGGACCCTTATCCTGGTTGGATGATAGGTGATGATGAGGTTTTTCATTTCCATGGACGAGTATGGGTTCCAGGGGATATACACGAGGAGCTGATGCGAGGGTTTAATGCTTCAGCTTGGGCAGTTCATCCTGGGGTTACCAAGATGTACCGCAACTTGGGACATAGTACTGGTGGCCGGGTATGAAGAGAGATATAGCTGGTTTTGTTACGAGATTTTCCACCGTTCAGCAGGTGAAGGCGGAGAATTAGAGACAAGCTGGTCTGTTACAGCAGTTACCCATTCCGGAGTGGAAATGGGATGATGTCGCGATGGATTTTGTGACTAGATTGTTGAGGTCACCTCGTGGCAATGTTTCCATGTGGGTTATTGTGGACAGACTCACGAATGTAGCTCACTTCTTGCCGATCAAGGATACCTTCGGTGTTGACGAACTCAGAAGGCTGTATATCTGAGAGATTGTACGTCTTCAAGGGGTCCCTTATTCTATCATTTCAGAGAGGGACGCCCATTTTATGTCTTGTTTCTGGCAGAGTTTTCAGAGGGCACTGGGTACACAGGTGCTTCTGAGCACAAAATACCACCCTCAGACCGATGGCCAGTTAGAGCGTACTATACAGGTGCTAGAGGACATGCTTCATGCATGCATCCTAGACTTTGGGGGCTCTTGGGAGAAGCATATACCCTTAGTCATGTTTTCCTATAATAATAGATTCTATGAGACTATTGAGATGACACCATACGAGGCTTTATATGGTAGGCCATGTCGTTCACCCTTGTGCTGGATAGAGGTAGGTGATGCAGCTTTACTGGGGCCACAGCTCATATAGGAGACTTCTGCGCAGGTCCAGTTGATTCAGAAGCGGATGGCTACTGCACAGTCTCATCAGATTTCTTATGATGATCACCACAGACAACCATTGGAGTTTGTGGTCGGGGATTAGGTTTTTCTACGTGTTTCACCGAGGCTGGGACACAAGCGGATTAGGAGACAAGGTAAACATTCACCGTGGTATGTGGGACCATTTGAGATTCTAGAGAGATTCGGGTTGGTTTCTTATTGGTTGCAGTTACCGCAGTGGTACCGATCCATGCATGAAATCTTCTATGTATCTCAGTTATGTCGCTATCATTCAGAACCATCTCACATCTTTCAGCCCGAGGAGGTTGAACTCGAGGTAGATGCGTCCTTCGAGGAGCATCTGATTCGTATCGTTGACAGGAGCACGATGGTTCTCCGAGTCTGGTCAGTTCCTCTCGTACGGGTGCTATGGCATCATGGCTGAGTGCAGGAAGAAACCTGGGAGCGAGAAACCGATGTACGTGATAAGTGGCTGGAGTTGTTCACAGCTTCATCTTCGCCAACCTTAGAAGGGAAATTCGGGGACGAAATGCTTTAATGGGAGAATTTTGTAAGAACCCGGTTCTTATCGTTGAGGTACGTGCTTCTTATTTTCTCTATTCATCAATGGTTTTTAATAAAATATGGAAAATGGGGAAAAGCCTAAATTTTGGAAGTACACGCTGTGTACTTTCTCCACACGCCGTGTACTTCTGGTCATGTAGGGATGAGTACACAGGGCGTGTAGCCATGTCAGTGACGAAGGGTGTAGGAACTGACTACACGCTGTGTAGTGGTCCTTTACCAGCCATGTAGTCAGTCGGCAGGAAAAACAATAAGGTGGTGGAGTAGCCGCTAGCTGTGCGACAGTACACACCGTGTACTCAGAAGTACATACCGCGTACTCATATCGATGGTTGAACAGTATGGTGGTGCCTCCAGAGAAACAGTTAAATGAAGGGAGTACATTCCATTTACGTGGAAGTACACACCTTTTACTTTGTTTTTTGTTTTTTCTTAAATTGGGCAGTAGCCTCCCCTGTTCACAGGGAAGGCTTAGAACCAGAGGAAGAAGCATGAGTGTATGGCCTGACCTTTGGAGATCCACCGATCGAGTTTCGGGAATCCGATTCCTCCTCGGACGATCTTGGTGGAACTGTGCGAGTATGCCCTCTCTTCTCCAAGTGTGTTGCTTACCAATTCTTCTCCTAACGAGATTTATTTGAGGATAAGAGGGTTTTTTTATTCTTTATATCTACGCTGTTCTTAGGCGTTTCGGGAGTCGACGTTCGGGTATACCACTCGTTGGCGTATAAGGTAGGTGGCTTAGTGCTAATTCTTCCAACTGTCATGTGTTTTGTGCATTTTTCTACCACAAACCATTTTGGGGTGTCATGAGGCTGAGGCCATTCCTATAATAAACACCTAGAATTTATTAGGTATTTAATTTTGTTATTAAAATGATGGTTGGGATCATTTGGATCTGAAACCACCCCGTGGGTGTGTTCCACTATTTAGCTGTTTGGCCAGGATACCCGAGGGTATGCCTTAAAAGTAGTAATTATAGAATTTCCTCTAGAGGAATTTCTTGTTTATTGTATATTTACATGTTGGGCATGGCCCAATTACCTGTTAGCCTCAGGGCAGTGTTGTGATTATCCTGTGGGCAGTATTCTACTTAGCCTGAGAAAAACTTCTTCTGTGCCTGTGGGAAGATGATTTTGTGCCTGTGGGCGACACTAATTAGGCCTGTGGGCAATATCCATGTGCCGGTGGGGAAATTCCTCTATTGGTTTCTCGTTACCCGAGTGTGGGAGTTTACGTGTCTATGGACATTTGGCTATTTACATAGAATATTCATTGAGGTGGTATTTTAAATTAAATGATTAAAAAAAATACAAAAGTGGCAATATAACTGGTTGAGATAGTTACTTTTCAGTTCTGCTTACTTTATTTCACTTTACTATTGCACATTGTTGTTGAATTCTTACACGCAGTTCGGTACAGGCCATTGGTGGGTGCCTACTGGGAATTTATTTATCACACCCTATTTGGGTCACGCTTTTCGGCCCAAATAGATTGTGTTTCTGTAGGTGTGCATAGGGGAAAGAGTCCCTATACAGGTACATGATTGCTGCTGAGAAGTAGGAGGGCATGGGACCGAGCCTAGGCTCATGATGTCGCTGCCAGCTATTTTGCTTTGTTTCGCTGTACTCTACTTTTGTTGTACTATATTCATGTATAACATGTTATGTCTATTTTCTTAGTACTTGAGACATGTAGCATCATTATTTATATACTGTTGGTTATATCCACTATTGTTGTTTATTTCAGTTGTGTATGGTTTACTGCTTCCGCTGTTCATTGTATGTTTTATTTCATATTCCGCTGCACTACACTTTAAAAAATGTGGGCCTAGTTTCCCCACTATCAAACTTGGGCCCTCCCTGCTAGTCGGCAACCTCTAGAATTTGGGGAAATGCGCTTGAGGTCACGTGGAGAATCGGGTTTGGGGCACCTTTTGCGTGGCACCCGGGTCCGAGATGTTACAATATCCACCATCACCAACTCACCAATGCAGATTCATCCCGATGGCTACATATTTCTTTTCCAAGTGGGAAGAGGAAATTACTCTCAAGGTGGTCAAGGGCCGTTATATCATTGAATTTATGATCTCTAACATCGTCTATCGATTTGGAATTCCCCATGCCATCCTCACCGATAACGATACCATCTTCCAGGCAGCCGATTTGAATAAATTTTACGCCTTGTATGACCTCTTTTCTAACCATACCTCACACTATCATGCACAAGTAAATGAGAAGATCGTGGCGTTCAAAAAAATCCACTATAAAATCTTGTAGAAAATGGTTGGTTTGAATAAGAAGAGTTGGCTGAACAAACTCCCCAACTCCCTTTGGTCCTTTCAGACAATGACTTGAAATCCCACACAGGTGACCCCACATTCCTTGGTGTATATAATGAAGGTCATCCTTCCTATCAAGATTCAATTTCGTTAATTACACATAGTTGTATTTGATCAGCAATCACCAGATAAGGTAACTGAAATCCATTTGGCCGAATTGGAAGCGCTCGACGAGAATAGGCTTCATGCCCTGCACATTTTGGAAAGGCATCATAATAAGATAGCCAGAGCTTTCAACAAGAAGGTTTTCCTCTACTCTTTCTTTCAATGTGAACTGGTGTTGGCCCTGAGGACATCAATGATTCCTGGATGGAAACCACCAATATTGGAGCTCAAATTGGAATGACCTTACATCATTCACAAGATTTACCTCAATGGTGTGTAATCCCTGGTTACCATGGATGGAGACTGTATAAATCCGCCCACTAATGCTAAATTCCTAAAGAAATGCTTTTCCTGAGTAGCATGGTCTTGAATGACCTTAAACTATTGTGTCCTGCATGATATTAAACTGCTTTGCCGTCCCACATGATGATAAACTGCACAATGGTATGAGATCTATGACAGAAAAATAAGATCTGTATAGTCCCACATGACCTTAAAATGTTCTGTCTATTCCACATGATGCTAAATTCTGTGGTTCATCCAAACTGAATGACGTAAAACTACTCATCAGTTATCCTACATGATGTTAAACTACAAGTATCAGATATACTGAGATGGTCCAAGCTCTAGGACATTAAAATAAGATATATCCGTATACATTGTCCTACAAGACATTAAACTACAACCATAACAACTACATATGGCTTGATTAAAATTCTCATAGGATATGTAGGAACTCTTGGACACATCATCTTGAGTCCATCCCCAAGACTTTTCTCTTTTAATACCCCCTAGGTACAGTTTTATTGGAGGACCCCACATAGTGTAGTGTAAGCTTCTTTGTCCCTCGCTCAGGTTAGGATTACAGTGATCACACCATGTGACCCTCCTCATTATTCTATCCTCCCATGTCCACCCACATGATGTTAAACTACATGGTCCTTTCAGAACTACGTGTGGCCAGATTCCCATCCTCATGGGATACGTATGAACGCTCAAAAATTTCTTCCATAGGCCCAACCCCTAACTTCAAGATCTTCCATTGGGTCGAAACACGTGGTGTGGTGAATTCTTTTCACTTATTCACATCAATTTCATCACAATCGCACTATGTATCCCTCTCCTTCATGATCTCTACCTTATTCCCCATCCTGCATGACGTTAAACTACACAAGCACATTCATGCTTGACACACCATCTTCATTTGGGTTCCCATCATCTTCCACATCCAAAAGGACCCTTGAACATCATGGATGCTAGGACCTAGGGATATCCTACAATCTCAGTCTAATGCCCATGAGCATTCCAGATGACAATTTGATACAAGCCCCGCATTGTGAGTACGGTTTGCAGTCGACACACATTTTTTGTTCCAATTCTAGGTAACACGATGTGGATGTTGTGTTTCGAACACGGTCAACAGTCATACTTAATTGTTTCCAATACCCCCATATGTGCCAAATATTGGTTGTAGTGATTCATTTTGTCATGTTATCCCATCAAACATCTGTTTTCCTTAGGAAGAAGTTTTAGTCAAGATACCGTACCCTTATATGTTGGGATGAGCCAGATCTCATTCCCTGTTTCCCATAATGAGAATTTATCATGTATGACTGGGAATTTTGGGAAGGAAATACCCACATGAAGGTTCAGGTGTCCATGATCTAAGATATATAACCTTAAACTAAGGTCACCATTGTCCTTAATATAAGACATTAAACTGCAAGCTATCCAGGACTTCCTGTCTCAGGTCCCTCAACCTTTTTGGTCCCTTGGCCCAGTTTCTCACTCAGTATTGTATGGTATGGCCCAAAATCTATTCCCTCATTCATGTCGGGTTATTTCTTCCATCCCTCATACATCTCCTTGGGACACCCCTCCATTATCATCATCACCACAATATGTTAAACTACGAGCTGACTGTGACTTCCTGTCTTAGATCCCTCATCTTTTTTGGCCCCCCCTGGACCAAGTCCTTATTTTTGGATCATACGGTGTGACATGGGATTATGTTCCCATTCATGTCAGGTTTCCCTCCGTGCTGTACAAATCGCTTGTTGATATGCATTTCCCCTATTTCTGTCCTTTCCACATGATGTAAAACTGCGCAGCAACATCCAGGACTACGTATGGCTTTATTCCCATCCTTATGGGATATATAGGATCGCCCGAACATTTAGACTTCAGTTCTAGCCTCATTTTTTATAAACTTCCTTATAATTTTGTCCCCTTGGTCTAAGATATCCAAGGATGGGGGTATGCGGCGTGGTATGGGCTTATGTCCTCATTCACGTCAGGTTTGTAACAACCACGCGATGTACCTCTCCCCCCCCTGAGAGCTCTTCGAACCCATGTTCCACACACATCTTTTCATGTTGGATGCTCTTAAGTTGGGCCCCTCGACCCTCCTTGGATGTTCTCTAATGTTCCCAAGAGCACTCGGGTTCCACACCTAGAGTGTTGAATCCTACATGGACATGTTATTACCTTTACTCAGGCTTAATGCCCCCCTTCATTTGCGCTTACATCATCTTTCACATCCAAAAGGCCCCCCAAAAGGTACAGAAACTTATCCCAAGGGATCTCTTTTTGTTTGGGGATAATTCCTTTGAAGATATCGAGTGAAACATTGATATGAGTCCCTTATTATGAATATGGTCAGCAGTCGACACTCATTTTTTATTACTATTTCAGGTCACATGATATGGATTTTGTGTTTTGAACATAGTCAACAGTTATACTCCATCATCACACCACCACCATCAAGTCCAAAATATCAGTTGCATGATTCACATCATTTCCCACCCCATGATGTCTATGTAGAATTTCAGCACTCTTGGTGCTATCCCACAATTCGTGTTTTCACAATAGGAGGACAAATCCACACCGATAAGTTGTTTGGGGCCTCACACTAATTTCTCCCTTTTCATGGATTCCACGGGTTGAAAATAACTTCTCCCCCTTTTTTCCCACACCGAGCATAGTTCACATGGGCATTGGGATTTCATCAATGTTTGAGTCAGTTTGGAAGATTCTTATTTATCTATGGTCTGAGCTCTAAGGCTTTAAACTAAGATCTCTCTTCATCCATACTACATGACGTAAAATTTCACTTCCATAACTACGTGTGGCTTGATTACCATCATCCTGGGATATGTAGGAACACTTAGAAATTTTTTCATAGGGTATATCTCCATATTCATTGACCTTATCTGTCCCCTCATCCCAAGGTTCCTTCCTTATAATGACACATGGTGTGGTGTGGACCTCGTCCTCATTCACATCGTGTATGCTTCATCACGCCATGCCCATTCCCCCATAAAACCTCATTTCTTCTGTATGTGTCCAATCCATATGACCCTAAACTGTGCTTCCTGGTCCCACAACTATTGTGTCATTATTTATGACATTAAAATTAATTGGTTGTTCCTATCGTACAACCCTAAAATATGATATTATCTTCCTAGTAGCATGACAAAAAATGTCAGTACATTTTGATGTCCTCACTCAAAGGGACATCATGTTTGGTAATGGTTACTAACCATACCATTTTTCAATTCCCATATCTGGCTTGATTTCTATAGCGGCACCTGGATTCTCCTTCCTAGGTTTATCTCTTCCCAAAAAAACACACACACATATCCATCCTAAAGAAAAACATGATCTATCAAATGTCGCAACTTTTAGTGTATGGGCTAGACCTGCATGATAACATTGTCCATAGAATTGGTACACTACCACACCACTTATAAAACTACATATGGCTTGATCCCCATCATAATGGGGGTATGTAAGAATTCTTGAGAACTTTCCCTCAGGCCCAACCCAACTTTCACTTTCGTTCCCTGGACCTAAAACCTCTTTGTGGAGCACATGGTGCAGTA
The DNA here is from genome assembly GCA_963277665.1 of Viscum album. NCBI lineage: Eukaryota > Viridiplantae > Streptophyta > Magnoliopsida > Santalales > Viscaceae > Viscum > Viscum album. Next base: position 560,509,227 of record OY728119.1, read on the forward strand.
CAATCTTATGTCCTCATTCACATCATATTTTTCAATAACCACACCACATGTCTCCCTCATCCATTCAATCTATTGTATGAGCTCTAATACATTTAAACAAAGATCCAACCTCCCTTGTTGTAGGATGCCAAACTACATTTCCCCCTTCAAGAACTACATGTGGCTAGATTACCATCTTTATGGGATACATAGGAACACCTAGAAATTCCATCTATTGGACCATCCCCATGAATCTTAAATCATGCCCCCTATTTTTGTCCCCTTGGTCCGAACTCCTTTAAACGTATATGGTGTAAAGAGTACCTATTGGGATCACATTTTCATCATGTTTTGCAACAACCACACCATGTGCCTCCCTTGTATCTTCCTATCCTGGTCCGAGTTCTATGAACCTAAACTAAGATCTACCAATGGGAACTACACATTGGGTTCGACTACTTCTCCTCTCTGTGGTCATTTCATTAAACCATGGTCCCTATTAATGGTCCAATATAAGACCTTATGCTAGGAGAATGCGACCCCACGAACCTTCTCCTTGAAAAAGGATTCAAATCCCCCTACCCAATTCTTCTTATTGTTTCATTCAAATGTGTCATGACAAAGAGACCAAAGTGTGGAATTTTCACATGGACATTACCTCGTTCCATGTACAAGCTTCATGATCCCTTTATTTGGATCCTCATTCTCTTACATGTCGGAAGGGACCCCCATTATGGCCTAGTCTCTTAGCAAATTGGCTCACCTACCATCTTGGGCCAATACCCCTAAAGACCTCAGACAACATTTTCAACAAGTCCCATGTTTCAAACATGGTCAGTGGTCAACCCTCATTTGTATGTCTCCATTCCAGGCTAACGCGAAGCATATACTGTGTTTCAAACATGGTAAGAAGTTATCCTCTATTGTCACACCACCCTCATTGTCATCTAGATATCAGGCGCCAGGATTCGCATCTTTCCACTCTCCAATATTCAAGTGGAATTCCAACACCATCGGTTTTACACCACCGTGCTTCTATGTTCATTAAGTAAGAGGGTCAATAATTTTGGGATGTCACTCACCTAGAATTACACTTCCCCTAATGTGTGCCTTCATGTACCAAGAAAATGTAACCACTACTAATGTTTCCCCACATTGAGAACAACTCATGTGGGCTTAGTTGTTTTGGTGGGGCGTGCACTAGTGTAGCTATGCCACGCGGCCCTTTCATCCCGCATAACATTAAATTGTAATCTCATAACTACGTATGGCTTTATTACCATCCTAATGTGGTACATAAGAATTCCCAACCACGTTTCCTTGGGCCCAGCCTAACATTCACTTATGGTCCCTTGACCAAAAAACTTCTTCTGAGGATACGTGGTGTGGTGCGGACTCCTTATGTTATCATTCACATTGGGTTTAAAGCTACTGCATCACGTAATCTCTTTTGGAATCTCCCCCTTCACTGCTCTTCCTATTGTATGACGTTAAACTGCACAAGTCCATATGTCCTCGACACATGGCATTAAACTGCAGTTCTACATTGAAAAAGTTCAGGATGCCCCATGATAACTATGGGATGTGTCAAATTACTTGCAAGAGAGGAGTTTTTATTCCAGAATTGGTCTCATACCATTATATGTTCATGAACTACATTTTACTTTATTCTTACCCTTATGGGATACATACCGATGCTCAGGAATTTAACCTTAAGCCTAGCCCCTGAGGTCATTATCCCTTCTAACCCCTCAGCCCCAATCATGGTCCAGTATCTATGACCTTAAACATGGAGCCTAAAGTCTATAGAATATGACTTTAAACAATTTTCCTTGGTCCGAGAAGTATGACCTTAACACTATGTGCACCTCCATCATCATATGACATTAAACTACATGTCTATAGACCTCATCGGTATGATGTAAAACTACAAGGCATTATAGGTCCTTACCAGAGAGGTTCTGTTGAAAAGTAGGTATGATCCTTTATCAAACCGATGATCTCACCTAATGTGTTTCCACCATGGTGGTGTAATTTCAAGAGTGTTAGAATCCATTCGAAGAATCCATCACTCCACCCCTCACACTTTGCATATCTTTTATTCCGACCCTTGTCCTATTTAATGTCTAAAAGAACCCCTTAATAGTATGGAATCACAACCTATGGCTCACTTACTATTTTTGGATAATGTTATGGAAGGATAATGGATGGTATTTTGAGTTAGGCCATGTGTTTTGATCATGTTCAGCAGCTGGACCTCATTTGTTATCCCCATTCGAGGATAGTTTAATAGGGATGTTGTGTTTTGAACACGGTCTGCAATTATCCTTCCTTGTCCAGAAACCCCCACAATGTTCTGAATTTGTGTATCATGATTCACACTTTCTATTCCACTATGTTTGTATTGATTCAAACACCCCTGGAATTACTTCGCTTGTGCACTAGAGCAAATTGGAAAAAGGGCATCTCGACTCTTCTGAGAACATCATTCTCTAGTCAGGCCTCCCTTGTTCTTCCTAGAATCCCGAAATGGTCATTTATGACGTGTATTCCTAAATATTGGTTGGCACTCTTGTGATCAGATGAATTAATGGTGCATCCATCCCTTGTCTCTCACATCAGGAATGTCCCACGTGAGTTTAGAGATTGATTGTTGATTACCCCACAGTTATGGTTGAGATGCGACAATAGAAATTAACAAGAAAGTGGATGATAAGTCTATGCACGCAATTTAGGATAAGAAAACAAAGGAAGAAATGTTTACAAGTTTTTCCAAAACAATACCCTTATGGATCATCCCCTTTGATAGTCTTCTCTAGTCCCTCCACCCTCAGTCTTATAGCTCCCAAGACTACTTCCCGCTCCTTGATCTCCCTTACCTCATTAGCAGCCATGGAGCGGATATCATTATATCTGATCTACATTTTCTCTTGCTCAACTAGAAACCCAGCCATTTGAAGGGTTGCTTGTGCTACTTTCTCCCGATCATTAACCAACCGGGCCTCCAACTGTTTGATAATTTTGGATTGGCCTACAGTGAATATGAATCGCTCATTTTCCTGTTCTTCAAGGTGCCTAACTTCTTGCTTACCCTCATGGAACTTGGGTATGCTCACAGGTATACTCCATCATTGGTCGATGACGAGACATCGACTGCTCCCCCGCACCTTCTTAGCCATGTAATCCTGGATCATTGCGTGAAGGTGATGAGAATCCACCCATTCAACATAGGGAAGGCACAACCAGTTGCATGGTGATCCTATTCGGGGAACCCATTCGGCTATTGGATTCTTCAAGAAGTAGCCAATACACTTTCAGCCATTATACAGCATCATACAGCTTTCCTCAGCTACCTCAGGATCAGAGTCATCCATCTCCCTAGGGATTTCAGGACAATATGAAGGGAAAGCATCTAGAAGATCAGCGGAAGGATCTCCCTCTGGAATATCTCCCAAGGGGTTAGGCTCTTCCATAGGTCGATGAACTTCCTTGCTCATATCCGTTGTCGAAATTTATCCCCTTCTAGCTTTATACCCACCCCAACTGTGATATCAATAGTACCCACAAATCTTTGTTCAACATGTGTCGGGGCCAGCATGGTTTGAGAAACGGGTTCTGATTGGGTGGGTCCAATCACCATCATATTCTCTGTGGACGATTTAGATTCAGTGGCCTGTCAAGCCTCCAATATCATGATTATTGAACAAAAAATGAACACCCTAATTAGATAATCTCTCTCTGGTGAAAAATACAAGTGTCTGACTAATGAAACTTACAAGAGCTCAATGCGTTAGTTTCAGGCATTTCAGTCACTATAGGAACTGTTACTGCGGGAGATCCTTCAGCACTTGTTAGTTTGATAATGGGAGATAGCTCCCCACATTTTTATGTCGGTGCATCCTCACCCCCTCAGGTGGAGCTTCCTGGCCAGTTCCAACATGCATCTGAACAAGATGAAAAATTCAATTGATGATTGAGAATGATGAAAAGTGAAAAATCTAGGATAATAATTGAGGCATACCTTGAGTAGCACTGGTATTTCCATGTCAGAGTCAGAAATATCCCCACTCTCCCGAGGACTCCCTTGGTGGGATGTCCCCTGAGACCATCCACCTCCAAGATTTTCTATAGTTTCACCTATTTCTTCTTCCTCTTCTTCTCTGTCTTCATCTTTTGACTCACTACCCTCGGACTCATCATTTTCCTCATCTTTAGACGACATTCTTTCTGGATCATTCTGTTGGCTGAGCATTACCTTCACAAGGATAGGTGGTTCCTCACGTCGACCCTAATGTCATTTATATTCATCCATGTCCATCAAATATGTTTGTCAATGGTGGACGTTCACCCTTTCATCAATCCGAATGAGACCAACTTCTGGCAACTGGATTCTATCTTATACCATCTTTTTCCAAAGGGCTTCGGTGCTCATTGACTACTACATGGTCAACCACGTTGACCACAGTGTAGAGAATATTTCAGCCTCAGAAGGTTGCAATATATACCTTATCTACTATTTAGGAATCTCCCTGGCCACTCCATGAGTTTTTTCATGAGCCCCTCTCCCTCCAGATGATGGGGGTATGGCCGCACCATGTGACGTCCCATCTATTGAAGCTTCGTCCTGTACCGATTCTTTTACCCAAACTATTCTCGACCTATCATCCCCAGCAGTACCTTGTCTGATATCTCATCACCTAGGTTCTACACTATCCACCTTGATCTTTCAAACTCACTTTCGTAGGACACCTTCAACATATCCTACCACCCAATGCTCAACATATTTGTTTTGAGATGTCGGCATTAAATCCAATGGGGGAAAGGTAATTACCTCACTAGATCCGTAAGTTGTGAACATTATCCACATTTGAAAAAGAACACAAGGATGTTTCTCCTATCGAAAATATATATACAAACTATTTTTCAACTGCTGGAAGAGCCCAAATGGTCTAAAAAATCATGACAGGCATAAGGATCGCAAGGAATCTTTCCATTGACCCAGGACACAAGCACCCCACGTTTGATTCTTTGCAAGTATTCTCTTTGATCATGTGAGCATTTCTCTTCATCTATAATCTGACCAGATGTTATGGGGAACACACTAAAGCTAAAATTGGTGTGATTTCCGATTCGGATCGTTATACCCTCTTCGTTGAGCATCAACGACAAGAACCCGACAATGTCCAACAATGAGGGTTTCAAGTCGTTACCTAGGGGAAAATAGAATTTGGGAAGGTGTACCCACCATATTGAGCCGTGATCCAACCATGAAATATTTGGAATGGGCAATAGATCCTCTTTGGTGAAACTCCCCTTGAAACATTCTCCAAAATGGCATACAGTCAGGCCATCACAGGGACTCCTATGTTAATCCTATGAGTGCATTCCATAATTCTAGCCATCACCAATGACACTAAGAGGACTCCAATACTTGTGTCCCTTACTAGTAGAAGCCACCCACTCAAGAAAGTTTCAAGAAATTCGGAAAACTGGATGTTCGGGTATCAACATTAATCTTCACTAAAGCCCCATGATTGATATTCCCCCACCTCCAGGATCCTCCAATATGATCCGCTATTTCCCCTCTACGCAGCAGTCAGACATCACTTCCCATGCCCCAACATCTTTATATCGGGGTCTTTCCATAGAAATAGGCTGAACCACAGAGAATAGGTGATGTCTTTCAAGAAGTCCTTGACCGCCAGCCGCTCCTTGGCCAACTCCAACAGATGCCATGTTAGGACAGGGGTCTGTAACCTATCCCCCTAGATGTTCCCTTTTAGAAGAAACTCATTGTACTAGTGCCCATTCAAAGGGATACCCCTAATGTACTGATTGTCCCTAATACTAATGCCAACCTCCCCATGATGGAGATAGAAGGTGTTGTTATCATTGGAACACCATCTAAACAGCTCCGTTCTAAGTTCATGCAGGCATTAGAAATGGATATGTGACATCCACACCACCTCAAATAGCCCAATATGTCATAGTTCTGCCCCAAACTAGTCGTATGATTTGTGTACCCAATACTCCCAATCCCACTCACTTATGAAATTGACTCCAGAATTGAGGTCCCAATCTTGTAGCCATCCCTTGGTCTCATCGGTGATGCTCTATCTAAAGCTACTTGCATAATGGGTCAGAGAATCCTCAGTGATCGGCTTACTCCCAAAGATGGTTTTAGTCCTCAGATTTAGGACATTGACAGACATATGCCTGGTTTCTCTAGCAGGATGACCATTGTTTTGGATTTTGTATTGGGTAATATCATCCTTGTGGGTCACCCATGACCGCGGTGTGTCGACTTCAAATCTCAGCACCAATACCTCCTCTAAAATACTGAATTATCATATCGGTAAGTTCTCAGATAGCATATAATACTTTTGGTCTTGGGCCAGCTTGTTAAATAGATTTTTGCTGTTAGATACAAATTTCATAGCACCATTGACCTTAGGGTTTGAAACCATATTGACCCTCCGAGTGGCATACAAAGCTTCTCTCCTAATGTATCCCGGATCAGAAACCATCTATTTTTTGATAAATTATAAAACAAAACCAGATGTTTGTACGAAACGACCAGTATGACGCACGAAAAAACAGAAGTTGGTGTGAAAAACTAGCAAGTGGTGTGGAAAATTGATGTTGTATGTAAAATTGCTACCAAATTAAAGGAATTATGCACAAAAAAGTATATATTCCATGCAAAGGAAGGTGAGTTTTTTTGTGCATGAGAGCACTAGATCTTATCACACGAGAAAATGCGTATGGACCATGGGAATCCCCACGGTTTTTATAGGACTAATGGGATTTTCCATGCATGAGAGAAAATGATTTCGCACCACATGTTTTGTTTTCCCTTGACCACCCCATCGAGGCCGGGCATCTCGGCATTTCCCTTAGAATCAAACCTTTGTGCCGCCTCGTAGGTCCGATTCTGAGGGGGGGGGGATTTGTAGACGCCAAATTCCATCGAAGGCCTCAGACCGAAATTTGGGTGAAACTGAAAGCATATTTCGACAGAATGAAATGGTTCAGGACTGGAAAAAGGGTGGGGAAAAAATTGGAGGTCTTTGCATAAAAACACCCCAGGACACGAAAAATTCTGTGCATAAGAGGTTTGGAGCATGTCATGTAGAAAGTTCCAAGTAGCTGACAGAGGGCTCGGGTTTTCCACGTAGGATGAATTCCACGCACCCCCTATAGCTCCCGATCACCTATAAATATAAGGTCACCCCCTCTCATCTAGTAATAAGAATTATAACTATCTCCCTTGTTTTTAATCGACCTCATCGGCACACAAAATATGGCTTTCAGGTACATAATTTTCCGCAAAATGTCTCCCAGGGGTTTGCCTTTGCGTGAAACCCCTAGGGTTTCACCCTCACCCAGGTCCTTTGTTGTTATCCAGTTGTGAGAAAGTCCATTTACTTGTGTGAAAATATCAGCCATTTGTGTGCAAACCCTCCTCATTAGGGGGGCTCTCGGCTTCGGCTGAGAGCTCCCTTGCCCGTTTAGGGTTTTTCCATCCCGACGGCACTGGTGGATCTGACCGACGATGGAAGATTTCAGGGTGTTCTCCTCTGGATCTCATCATTCTGGATTTGGCGGTCAATGGGGGTTTGGCCGAGTGCTCCCTTGCTCGTTTAGGGTTTCTCCATCCCGGCGGCACTATGAAAATGGAGGTTTTCTTGGCGTTCTCCTCAGGCTCTCATCGCGCTGGATTCGGCGGTCAATGGGTTCAGCTTGGATCTGGTTCTTTAGAGGTTCGGCTCGGTGCGACTTTCCTCCAGTGCGGCGATGGGTTTTGGGTACCATTTCTCGAAAATTGTGCCCATGGCTGGTTTTGGTGTGTTCCTTGGCGTCGATCGGTGATGATCGGTGGTCTTTGTTTCAAATCTGGTTTAGATATGCTCTTCAGAGCAAATCTGTCCAGATCCAGTCCTTCGCCCCATGTTCACCATGGTGCAGTTGAGGATGGTTGCAGTGTTTCTTGTTGGTGAGGGGGACAGCTTGGGTCATTCCTCTTGGGTTGGTCATGGACATTTGGCCATCTTTTGTGTGCCATTGGAATGTTATCACTTATATCTAATGATATTTTCCTCTGGCCTTCGGGCATGTAATGGGTTTCCCCTTCCCAGTTCAAAAGGGTTCCTTGTTTTCCTTTTTTAATAAATAAGGGGTGTGCAAACCCTCCTCAAATTTCCTTCACACGTCCTTTATCCACACAAGATGATTTTTTGCACGCAACAGATCCCATTCACACGCCTATATTGTGAAAACCCCCTCTTTTGCATGTAATCCTTATTGTCTGCTCCATGTGTCGTACATACCCTAAGGAATCATGTCTGAGCCCATATTATTAAAAACACGCCTATGTCGTGCACCTTTCTCCCATACGACTCTCCAGGTCCTGAAGAAGTGATTTTATGGTCCCTTGGGCGGTGCTTTACGTTTCATTTCTTACCTTATTCTTCTTCACATAGGCACACTAATGATTATTTCTTCTTTGTATAGCCACACTAATGTGGTCCCTCAGTGGATCAATCCACAACACCCCCTCTCCATGACATTGCCAGTGCCTTCCCTTCACCAAGGGTTAAATAATGTCGGTTATGTAAGTCCTAAGAGTGCAGAGTGAACTCACCTCATCTGAGCTACATGACATTAAACTAAAAAGGACCTTCTTCCCCAGCACACGATATTAAACATTGGGCTTTCCCCGTGCATCATATGTGGGGTGCCCTATCTCGGGAATTCTCTATGCCCGTTCATCACAATGAGAGTGAGATCTTCCCCATGCGGGGTGATATCCTATATACTACAGCAACATCTATCCGTAGGGAAGTGAAACCATCTTGTTTTAAGCCCCTAGCCTCTATTAGAGGAGGCAGCATACCAGATCCTCCTCTCTTTTTCAGTGCCAAAGACTGGGAGGTGAGAGGGGAAAAGGGATCCTCGATACCCATCCCCCTCCCTCTGGGCTTTGTCATCACCAGACCTCTATCCCAGAGTAAGTCCCAATCTCCATATCCCTGGGATGCTAACCACGCAAAAGCCCCTGTTTTCTCTTTGGGCTGCTCACCACATATAATCCCCACTCCACGTCCCACAGATGCACCTTTTTCAACGTGATGGTCATGTATTTGATACCTCATGGTTTATCACACATATCATGACTCAAATGGTCTTAGAGTAAGAATCATCCATGACATCCTCTCTGGTCCGCCTTAGCATGTAAGCCCCAGACCATTCTGAACTATGTGGACTTTGTTCCTTGCCATGGCAAGGTACATAGAAAGCCTCCCTAGGGTTCAAGCCCAACACTTACTCATCCTGAACACTCCACATTAGTTCACCTTTTTCCCGCATGATGGTAAACTGTATCCACCATTCCAAACTATGTGGACATTGATCCTTACCTCCTAGGCAAGGTACGTAGAAAGCATCCCTCAGGTTCAAGCCCAACACTTACTCATCCCAACACCTTCACGTCAGTTCACCTTCATCCCTAATGTCATTAAACTGTATCCACCATTCCGAACTACATAGACTTTTATCCTTGCTAAGGAAAGGTACATAGTAAGCCTCCTTGAAGACAAAATCCCAACATTTACTCATCCTGACACCATCACATCAGTTCACCTTCATCCCGCATGACGTTAAACTGTATCCACAAATCCAAACTACGTGGACTTTGATCCTTTCCTCCTAGGAAAGTAATGCAGGAAGCCTCCCTGAAGTTTAAGCCCAAAAATTACTCATAACGAACCCTTCACATCGGTCCAACCTCATCCCAAAATACATTAAATTGTACCCATTCTAACTATGTGGGATTGATCCTTTTCTCCCAGACAAGAATGTAGGAAGCCTCCCTGATGTCCAGCCCCAATCGACGGTAAGACATTTTGTTACCCAATCGACAGTAAGCCATTTTATTCCCTAATCAACAGTAAGCCATTGTGTTCCCCAATTGATGGTAGTCCATTATTTTCCCCAATCAATGGTAAGCTGTTGTTTTCCCCAATTGTCAGTAAGCATTTTTGTTCCCCAATTGACAGAAATATATTGTGATACACCATTCAGTGGAAAGCCATTCTATTCCCAAATTAGTGCTAAACCATTGTACTCCACCCAGTGGTAAGACATTGTCATCCCCTCACGACGATAAGACATTGTATGATGAACAACGTGGGTTTGATCCTTGTCTCCTAGAAATTGTACGTAGGAAGCCTCCATGAGGTTCAACCCCAAAAACTGGTAAAATTTGGTGTCCCCCATGTTGGGACCCACATCTATGGTCCACCCCTCGAGGGTCAGACCTGCCCCAAGCTACTAACAACGCATAAGCCCTAGAATGCCTTTGGGTCACTGTCCTCTGTGCACTCCCTGATTCTATGTCCCATCTTAAACTATGTGAATTTTGATTCCCTGCCATGGGGATACGTAGGAAGTCACTTCGAGGCTCAAGTCCAACATCATTATCACCCTCGTGTTGGATCCATCTCATTCTCCATCCACTCTTGACCATCCATATACATCCTAATTCTCACATGGGCCTCCACATCCTAGTGAAATCATTCCACCCACCTTCTCGTTGCTCCTAGCAGCAATCGGGTAACTAACCACGCATTAGCACCCAACATCAGCAATCCTTCCTGGTTTCACACCCATCTGGTCCACTCTCGTTGTTGTTCTTACCAGTATGATCCATCTTCACTATATGTTAAACCCATGGCATACCCTATGTTAAAAATAGTAAGCTAAGGATAACCTCAGAGACATGCTGATGGCATATAATTCCGCACATTCGACATGGGATTCATTGGGCTTTCACGCCCTCATGAAGCCCTATAATAAGGGGAATAAACCCAAATGCATCAATGTTATAGAATCCAGAGACACCAATGATGTCCAACGTGAATACTCCCCTAATCGAAGGTTACTTCCCTAACTAGACCCCTTGGAATGTCCTGACAGAAGAAACATAATTAACCGGCGTCCACGAAGACATGACACTTGGAAGAAATTCACAAACAGCGTCTTAAGTCTATAAGGTAGAGCCGGACTAGGCAAAGAGTTCCAAGGAGGAATCCATGAAAGGAGGAAACGACGTACCATAATCTCATTTTGATCAAGGAGAAAACATCCCCGAATATGTGACTAATACCACCCGCCTTTGGAAACCGGAAATGCGGGGCAGCAACTACATGTCCTCCGAAACATACAGATGCACACCCCAATGAAAGCATCAGAAACAGTACTGTTTTATATATGGTTCATGTATAGATTTCAATGTTACTTTTTATTACCCTCTGAATAGTGATCATACATAGGATCTTCTCCCTTAAATTGTAATGATTTATATGAATTTTATACATTTCTTATTTTTTACTATATAAAATATTTTAATTTATTTTTTTATGATATTTAATAATTTATACTTTCATTTTCATTTTTAAAATTTATTGTAATAAAAAATTAAAATTTCATGTTCGTAATTAATTTTTATATTCTCATTCTTATTCTTGGTGATATTTTAGTGATTATAATATCTTTTATAAAAAGATTATTCATATAATATGACATATTTGTGATGGACTATCATAAAAGGTCCCCCCTATAATGGTAGTTTTATTGACCCATCACAAATAATAGTCAACTTTTATAGGATATTTGGTGATTAAATTATTTTTATAGTATCTCATTGTAAATGAATTTGTGATATAAAAAATTATATTTTAGTAATGAATGACCTATGTCTTGTAAATCTAAAATTTCTATTATGGGTGTATATGAAAGATACTACCATTTCTGATATTTGGATAGTGTTTTATTTTTTATGAGTAGAAAAGAAATATTATATTAGTTGGACAACCTCACATAGTTTTATTGAGGAGATATTAGATATAAATTGAACATGATATTTAGTTAGAAATTTTTCTACTCCTTGGAATATTCAATTTGAGTATTTGTACTCACCCATAAAAATTTTATTATAGGCAAAGGTTAGTGTGCTAGGACAAGAGGTTTCATCAATGACCCTTATTAGTGAAACATTAAGAGATAGACATATGATTTTCACCCTCATTACAAAATTATGGGTAATACAATATTTTAAGTATAATACAATATATTTTCCTATTAACAGAATTTTTATTACATGCATTTATGGTTTTCCAATCTAATATATTACATAACAATCAAGAAATGTTATATTATTGGTGAATTTTGTTACACTTTAATATTTTCACATCATATAGTTAGTGTGATGAATTTGTATTTTAGATGAAATCTCTCCAATTATATTTGATTATACTCTCAAGAAATTTCAAAAAATCTTTAGCCTATTTAAGGTAGACATGTGGAGGCCTGCAAAATCTCTTCACTGACCGGAGTGATGTCGCATTGGGATTGTACTAAGTTATGTTGAAACCAATGAAATTTCATAATTAAATATAGTTAATAATTATAACTAATTCAATTAAATATATTTACAATCACCATGGAAATATCAACCACCTAAAAGACTATATTTGATTATGTTGGGTTTCAATTTTAGCTTAAGAATATATTAATTTATTTTCCCTATCAATAATATGGGAACATTTAAAAAATATTCATAAATAAAAAACTAAATTAAAATAGCATGTAGAGAGTCCCTAAATTGTGTTGGATATAATAGACACTATTGTGGGAAACTTATTTATTTCAAAAAATAAAGCATAATATATTATTTTTTAGCTTTATTGTTGTTATTGTGGTAATTTTTATGCTATAAAAATTTACAGTATAATAAATTAGGGGGTTTATATACTTATCTCACCCATAAATTTTTTATATGAATTAGGAAAACATATGAAATGCAAAAAGTTACTATTATCATATTTACATCATATATTTTTAATATGAATTTAAGGTTGTTAACATATTTTTATTGTGTTATTACTTAATCTCGGAATTTAATCCAATATCTAGATTAATTAAGTTTAAATGAAATTAAAAACGTTTTTAAAATTAATGATTAATAATATTCTCATGGATTAAAAAGTTAATTTCTATTAGTGAAATTGAAAGAAAACCACATTATTCCACAAGAATATATATTAATCACCTGAAATTAAATTTAAATATTTATATGTATAAAAATATACTTTTGATCAATTAATTTTAATATATCACACACTAAAACAAATAAAAATTTCAAACCAAATTTTAAGATATGCATTTTTATTATCCATTTTACAAAATCAAAACCCTTATATCGATTTGAAATTTCCAATCCAATGATCCGGGGCTTACCATCTTTTTTTTGGAATATAAATTTCTTTATGAAATTATATAAAAATATTTAACACATATTGAAATTTTCGAATAGAAACCCTTTTAAAGTTCATCACCAATTGACATCTTTACCTTATTATTTATTTTATAAAATAATTCCTTTCACAATTCTATGATATCCCATTTCTAAAGTCTAATTTGTTTCTATTTTAAAATAAAACATCATTAATCTAAAATGAAAATTGATATAGATTTTAGTATTATATTTTTTAAAATGGATTAAATTAAGTCCTTGGGTCATTTAAGGCATTACATTTACACGAATTTATATCATTTAAGGAAATTTTTTTCCATATTATTTCCCAAAAAACATTTTTTCCCTTGGAAAAAATCAATAAAAATAAAGCAGACCCATGTATTCAATCCCTTCATGATACTATATGATTCCTAAAAGGTCTACATGAATTTTATTAGTCAAAATATTTATATTATATCCTCAAATTCATCTATTCCACATACATGATTTTTAAGGAAATATATAAAACTTACATTGAGCACCACACCTGACATCGGGACTACACTATAACTTATATTTAAACTATAGTCATATTTTACAAGCATACAATTGTTAAAAATTCTAGGTTATGAAGGACATAAAATATAGCATAATTAAACCGAACAAAAAAATGAAATTATTTCCATAAGATCATGTATGAGAGTTTAAAATGAATTTTATATATGAATGAAGAACATACCATTATAAGATCAGACCCCCCTCAAAAAATAATTGACAAATATCTCTAAACCCTATAAAAATTCCACTATATCTATAGGTATCAATCAGATGTGTGGATCTCAAAATTCCTTTGCTGTTATCTCTAAATTTTCTAGGACATTCTAATATATTAGTAAATACATAATGAGATAATGAATGATTTTACCATTGAATTTAATATAAAAGTAATAGATATCCTTTAACAGTGGTTTTCTCCTCTTTATATCAAAATCCTTTCATGCTCCATGGTCAAGTAAAACTCATGTCTTTCACAAACTCCCTATATATCGTAATTACTATATTCTATCTTTCATTATTAAAATGAAATTGATCATTAATTTTTAAATATTAAACATTCATTATGATTTAGTATATCATCATTAAACATCATCTAATAGTATTAAAAAAAGGGAAAGACTATACAGAGTAAATATTGTAAAATTGTGTGATATCATGTATCACATGTACATCATTCTAAGAAATATTCCTATATTATACATCAAAACCTCTATATCTAAAATAATAGTGTATCTGTATCATATATCATGACATGGTTTTAGTGCACATATATCGTTTAGTATATAACTTAACTAAATACTCTAAGGGTTTTTAAAACATTATAAAATATCATGTCATATGTAATAACTTGTGGTACCGTAACATAAAATCTTTTCTTTAAGATATAAAATAACACTATTATTTACTTCATAAATGATTTAAAAAAGGAATTTATCTAAAAAAACATTTTCAAAACCTCATGGAACATTATAGATTTGACAATGATTATGAATTATTAATTCATAACCAAAATAAAAGAATATCCACTATCAAAGTATCATTTCACCTCCAGAAAAACATAGATCTTTGTTGATCTTCATAAAACACATGTTTCTATGTAAAAAATTCCCTTAGATTTATCAAAAACATAATGAATAATCATAGAATAATTTTTCCCAATACATATAGAAAAAAAGTAATTTAACATGTCAACCACAAGTAAATAACACATTAATTCATGATTATTCAAGTAAAGAATGATCAAGAATGAGGACGGAATCAAATTTAATTCATGAAAATAATTATATTTAATCTTATTAATATAAGTATATGAGTATATACCATGTAAATATATAGGATATAGTTATAAACTTCCTTAGTATGTTGGGTATTGATCCAAATATCATAGATGTAATATAGGTGGAGACATCATATCTTTGTTTGGAAATACCCACAACATTATATGGAAAATACCCAATAATCATTTTTTAGCTAATCCAAAAGATTATAATATGAATGGTATCACTTTATGTAGGTTTTAATGACGCCTCTGTCTAAATATTTTTCAATGAGGGGAGGGAGATAATGACCCGCTGAGTCCCACCACTAGTAGGACACAGGTTAGAGACTTGCACCAAAGGTATACAAATCTCATGTTTTGGGGGGAATTACCCTATTTAATATAAATATGATCAAGATATATGATAAATCATTGTAGAAAAACATAAATTCACAATATAAAAGAAATCCAAAACCATCCCACATGCATGTATATATAAAACTGATACAGATAAAAGTTTCCAAAGAAAATACCATAATAAAGTTAATGTAGTGAAAGAAGTGGTATCCAAGATCTGAGATAGAAGTGTCCAACATAGTCCATTTAATACCCCTAGAAACCTGAAAAAAATTATATACATTTTGTGATCATACAAGTATACTCAGTAGGAAAACCAAAGGATATCATGAATATGTTAAAGAAGCATACTAATACACCCGTAGGAAAACAAAAGCGCCAAAAAAAACCTATCAAGGCATACTAACAGTACCAAACACACTAAGTAATGATCACAAAATAATGAAAACAAGTAATATAATATAATATGAATCGAATTGATAAGGTTACCCCACACCACTTTCCCAATGGTATGAAACTCCCACACCCAACGGTGTACGTCCTGGTGCTCCCATATCCTCCGTATACCACACCGCCCACAAGAATGGTTACAAAAAACAATTCCCAAAGACATATAGGATCACCACCCCACATGAAAGGTCATATCACATCCGTCCCCTGAAAAACCTACTATATATTCCCACAAGCATGGTCACATCTCACCTGAAAACACTAGGGCCACATCACCATATGTATGATCACATCACCCCCAAAAACAACGAGGCTATCAAAACCACCATATGATGAAATAAAATACCTCCATCCAAATTATCATGATAAATACCTACCTCTCCAAGAAGATAGAGTGGGAAAGTGAGGATGATCAGCCATCCATACTCCTCAACAGATGTCGAGAAAACACCCCCACGTGACTATGCGGGTGCCGACACATAGTGCTCGACGTGGGTGGGGTGCGTATAGAAATATAAATAATATAAAAGTATATATATATATATAATATCAAACACTCAATCAAAACCTATGGGTTTACAAATAAACCAACCAACTCACAAAAATGTCACCTTCTCCACCACCTCTAAATGCATAACACCACACATCATGCCACAAAATCCATTTCATATTTCCAACCAATTTTGTTTAATCATTCCATTATTTTATTTATTTATAATCAACCATGTCTTACCAAAAACCCATAATTTATTTATCCATTAACCATTTCCATTCCATTAACCAAGCCATCCCAACCCACACTACAACAAAACAAGGTTTGCACAGCGCCACCCTTTATTAGTACTAAAAAAAGATCTGATAAAGGGAAGTTTTAATAGTGCTAAAAAAACACTGTTAAAAGTAACCCTTAATCAGCACTTTGTTTAGCACTGATAAGCCCCCCCCCTTTATCAGTGCTTTTTTAGCACTGTTAAAGGGGACCCCATTATCAGTGTTTTTTTAGTAGCGCTGATAAAGGGGTGGATTTATCAGTGATTTTTCCTAGAATTGATAAACTTAAAAAAATCATGAAAAGTAATATATTGTAATATAAGTATATTTATATTGATATGAATAAAATATTTATTTTTTAAATATGTTTTAGATAAGTATAAATAGACTATTACATCTAAAATATTAGAAGTTTAGTGAAAATGACTTTAACATATTTTAAAAAATATTATTAGTTAATAATTCTTTAATTATAATTATTTAATAATCATTTAACAATAATTTGAAGACACAAAAATTTAAAAAAATAATGATAAAAGATCTAAAATAAGATGAAAATATAAATCAAACTTCAGAAAACCATAACATTTGATCCGGGTGTCCATTTTATCTCTACAACATATCAAATAGAAGTATGTGATGAGATCTATGCTCTATTGACCCAAGGGAACCTTCATTAACATTTTTCAAGGCCCAAAAGGCCTCAAAAAAATGAGTTTGTAGTCTGGATACCCTGATTTTTTAACATTCAAACATCTATAACTTCTGATATAGATGTCATCTAGGCCTATACGACATGTCATATCGAAGATTGTTTCATTTTATTCTATTTTACTAGTTTTGGAGTTGATCCAGACTTCTGGATTAGATGTTATGGCCATTTTAACATTCTATGGATTTTTAGATTCACATATATGTGTATTTATTCGTAAATATTATATGTGTGTGTGTGTGTTGTATATATGTATATATGTATTTATTTATAAACAAAAATAAAAAACATATTTCATAAAATTATTTAAAACTAATATTATAAATATATATTAATATACAAATAAATACACAGATAAAAAATTATAACTATAAATATATTTATAAATATATTTAAATATGTATTAATATAACTAAATATATTTATATAATTATTAATCTATATTAATATAAGAATAAATAAAACTATATATATATATATATATATATATTTGTATACAAATAAATAAATATATATATATTAATATAAAAATAAATATATATGTATAAAGATAACTAAATAAATTTATATTAATATGAATCTATATTAATATACGAATAAATATAACTATATATATTAACATAAATAAATATAAATATATATTAATATACGTATAAATATATATATATATATATTAATATATGAATAAATATATATGTATTAATATAACTAAATATATTTATATAAATAGGAATCTATATTAATATACGAATAAATATAACTAGACACACACACACAGATATATATATATTTATTTATCATTAACTAGAGAAAATACTAAATAGCTTTGTGGTAACGGTGCCAGAGTACGTGGGGGGAGGTCTCGGGTTCGAGTTTGGAGGAAGCAGGGGTGGGCATGGGAAAGTGGGGGATGTGAGGGCAAGTGAAGCGCATAGAGAGTGGGAAAGGGTCCGCCTAGCGCTGATAAAGGGGGGTCAAGCACTGTTAAAAGATCCCCTAAGAATTGTATTTTATTTTTTACTTTTTTTATTTATTTTGACTTTTACCAATGCTAAAAAAAGAGATGATAAAAGGGGTCTTTTATCAGCGCTAAAAAAGGGCTAATAAAAGACCTTTTTATGAGCGCTTTTTTTAGCACTGAAAAAAGACCCATTTTATCAGCACTTTTTTGGTGTTGATAAAAGGGGCCTTTATCATCGCTTTTTTGAGAACTAATAAAACATACCCTCTTTATCTTCACCTTGATAAAAAGTGCCTTTTTAGTGCTGTTAATGCCCTTTTCTAGTGCTGATAAAGGCCATATTTTCATTTGTTCCATTACAAACATTGTTAAACAATCAATTATTTATTCCATCACTACCCGAGCATCTAGAACAATGGAACCACAACCACACCACTCGAAAAGCATGTCTAAAAAAACAACCTCATCACCCAAAAATAATATAAATAAAACGACCTCTCCACCCCAAAACCGTAGACAAAAAATCCACCTTGTGTCCACAAAATCATGGACCAAAAACCAACTTTCTGCCTTAAAAATCAGATCCAAACAAACTACCTCAATGAACCAAAAGCATGACCCAAAAACCACATCATCATATCAAAAGTATGGCCCACAAACCACATCATCCCCCGAAAATACTATCCCATAAACCATCATCCCCATAAGTCCCAACTGCACATCATTGTTCCACAAGAACAACCACACATCAAAACAAAACAAGATTATTTTATAGATTTTCAAAGGGGAATTTATCAAAGTATATTTAATTTTAGGGGAATTATCACACAATCCATAATATAGGGGGAACCATTTCATTTCAGAAATATAAGGGGTTAATAAATTTCCAATTTTTAGGGTGATATCATAATAATCAAAATAGGTGAAATAGTCACAACACATATCATCCACCATAAACAAGTCCCCCGATGACCATAATTTTCCACGGGGCATAAAGCCCGTAAATTCTACAATATCACAAACAATATCCAATCTTTAACAGACAAGAATAAATCCCCATTTACCCCCATCAATTCAATTTACCAATTTTTATATCTCATTATTCCATCATAACCATAATCTATAGATAAAAAACTAATCCCCTCATACATGATAAACAATAAGGAGAAATGAGGGAATCCCAACCTCAAAGAAGCTTTTAAGACTCATTGCGCACTACAGGGTGAAGAAGAGCATCCGCAAACCACAACTGCACCATGGGATCATAGATAAACCTACACCACAACCAAATAACATTAAAACGTAACCCAAAACACACCCCAAACCATAAAAACATCACCACATCAAATACGTATGAGAAGAATGGAAGTAAACACACAATGAAGAAGGAAGGGATTACCACATATTGCAAAAAATAACCACTGAGACCAACACATGAAAGAGGGAGGAAGAGGGATTGAATTGCTAATTGGGGTAACTAGGGTTCACTCAAAAATATAGGAAGAAGAATTTATGGTAAAATTAATGAAAATTAGACCAGAAAATAACTTTTAAAACTACACTACATCGGGGATTTACACGTTTTTTAATTCTCTTTCACATCATGTAATCCTCAGGATTCGGTTTAAATAAGGACAAGTCACTTTTTATTATTTAATCCTGAAAATATACATGTCATGAACTAGCATTGCACAATAAATGAACCACCATTAAATTTAATTTAATACACTTATACGGCTTCCATTTTCTCCAAAAACTATGATACAACACTAGCTTCTAATGAAATCATCCAGAACCTCCCCTGAACACCTCCAACAACCAAAACTAGAAAAGCAACGGACCAGGAGGGAATAGACCATTTCATCAGATAACACTCAAATGATTATATCCCTTGAGAATACAAAAGAAATCCTAGAATAAAAGGGGTTCAAACAACCACCACATGAGATACCACTCAAAGGTCTCTTCATAGCTCAAATGCTACCAAAAACCAAAAACACCAACCCAAACGACCACAAAACACACAAACAACCATATCACCACAACCACAAGTCACATATTCTCACTCAACCATACATCCACACAAACACTAGACAACCATATCAACCTCTACGCAATCCAAACCAATAACCACTACCACCAATTAACTACATTGTTTTGAAGACATGAATCAGGGAATTCTATATTCCATGTTAAGATAATATCCTCTCTTGGGGGCCCTGACTCACCCGAACAGGTTTAATCACATCACAATTAATGTTTATTGATTAGGAATCAGGTCCTCCCATTTTAATATTTAAGGACATTATCACGCATCACACCACACACATCAGAAATCAAGGAAAATGACTAGTCTCATAAGACAAAAGGATCCAAACATCACATCATAAAGAAAAACAGAGAAATGAACAAATCAAAACAAATTTGAGTACTAGTCCTGAATATGCGTCTCTAGATCCCAAGTACTCTCCTCCATGATTCCATCCCTCCACAATACATGAACCATAGAAATAAACCTTTCATCTGTAAGAGGGTGGAAAGTAGTGTTGAGGCATAACAGAGTGTCAAAATAACATTGTAATCCACTCCAGTATCATGAGGAAAAACATACTTCCAAATATGAGAAAATGGACATTGTAACTCCATAAAACCACACCACATCATCCAAATATCTCTAAGACAAAGCATCAACTATGCTCAACTCATCAATCTCTAGGAAGTGGTCCGATTTTTTCAATTGATAAATGACCACCAAGATAGAATAACAAATTCCCAAAGTTCTGGGTTACCCTATGAAGAAATACATCAAGATTGCATCCCATTTATACTCAGGAACATACAAAGGTTGCAAAAAAAACCAGGAACCATGATTCTAGGACTTTAATTGATGGAAAACCATGCACCTTTCCACAAACATCATCGCTTCCAGTTTCATCTCTGCCCACTAAAATTGTATCTTTGAGCCTTGGTACATCATGGAAACTAATGGGTGTACTTCAATATGTGAATTATGAATCTCATGAAGGAATCCATCAAGATTCACTACCGAAACAAACAATCATCCATGAAACAACATTTGGATCTGACTATCCTTCGACTATCCCTCTTGATCATCACCATTCCCAAAACGAGTGTGCATCACCTCTGCCTCTAAGTCTCCCCATTGAGATTCCTCACCCTACTTCATCAAAGAAAACTTTTATATTACTTGAAACAAATATACGCTACCACCATCCACTCTTTCATCTAAGTACAAGGTTTCCAACTCCTCTATTTCTCTCTAAGATTCCCCAAAATCTTGAACAACACCATTCTATGACTTCCTTCTCAAATCATCGGCCACAAAAATCCCCATTAATAAGTTATTGGATATCTACAAATCATAATCATGAAGAAACTCCATTCGACTCTACTTCCAAAAGCTCAAATCATGCTAGGAAAATATATACCTAAAAACATGTGATCTGTGAATAACATAAGGCAATCCCCAATGATGTAATGACACCATAAATTTGGCGTAAACACAACCTCTACTATAACCAAGTCATGGATGGTGTAGTTATTCTCATGAGAGTGTAACAGACTATACCCATAAGATATTACCACCTACTACTACATTAGTACACATCATAATCCTAGATGGGAAGCATTGAAAAACACCTCAAACATCACCCATTATCCAAGAAATTATAGAGATAAACCATTGTCCAAATTCTCCATTAGGTAAACAAACGCTTCCTATCACTGATCAATACACAAAAAATATTGCTCTTTTCTATCCCAGGTTATCAATGGAGTTGAAAATCAAAAGAAATCAGTTACAATCATCTAATGATAGCTTGAAATACCAAGAATTTTATAAATATATAACACATTCATGTGTTATAACTAAGAAAAAATTACTTCAACCTTCGATGAGTCCACTGCCACACCCAATCAAGACACGCATTCCCAAATAAATTAACCTCTCATGTCAGAAACTTACACTTGGAAAATATTCCAAAGAGCCAGTGGTGATGATGAACATGCAAGACAGTTCTGAGATACTCAAAATGCATCTCCCATCACTTCGAGTAGATCCAGATATCATTGATTAATACAATGATGAATCGATCCATTATATCATGTAACACAAAGTTCATAAACCCTTAAACATGACTGGTTCATTCATTGCACCGATTGTCGTGACTAAAAACTCAAATTTCCCATACATTCATCTAAAGGTAGTCTTCATGATATCACCCTCTTTCAACCTCAATTTTTTATATCCAAACAACAGATAAATCTTCAAAAACCAACTATACCCTATAAACTGGTCAAAAGATCATATATCCTTGAAATAGGGTAACAATTTATTGTTGTCACCTGATTCAACCTCTCGTAGTCTATAAAAAACCCTAGACTACTATCTACCTTATTTTAGAAAAAACACTAGAACACACCATGGTGAAAAAATGGACTAGACAAAACCCTTCTACCTCATATAATCTATCTTAATCCTCAACTACCAAAACTCAAAATGTGACATTCGACAAAGAGTAATCAAAATTGGTGAAGCACTAGGTTGCAAGTCTATCCCAAACTCAACATCGCATTAAAGGTGTAGCATCACAACCTCATTGAGAAAAACATCCATGAGATCCAAAAAAACCTTAGGAACCTCTACCATTTCAGTATCCACTTATTCTACTGACATCTTATCCAAAAATAAATAAAGGGGCTCCGCATGTTGACTTCCCACCTGAAAACCCCACTTTCTAATGAAAACCACATGTTTTCGACCCACATCTGATAACATGAATCTCCTCCATAAGAATATGATAACAGAATGTATGGAATTAAACTATTCAATGTCAAGGAAGACGTTATATGGATACATCTATAGTACGAAAAGATCCCCATAGGACTGATGCAACCCCATCGTAAGTATACACCTCTGAGACACATCAAACAATGTGGTATGTCCTCTGACTAGTTTAGTCAACACAAGGGTAACATGAATCCTATCGAAATATAGTCCCTGATCATGAGCTAGAATAGGTTAAATAAATGAGTGAGATGTTCTGGAATCAAATAAGGCACAGACAAGGGTACTGAATAAAGAGATCATACCTCAGATGATCCTTGGACCCTATGAAACTACTACCTCCACTACGTGCAAATGACCATTCCCTACTCCTATACCTTCATGATAATGACCACCTGCACATCCACATTCGGGTCATGGTCCCAGAATGTGTTGAATGTCCCATGTTCAACTTCTACCTACTATACCTACCTCGATAGAGAAAAAACCTAGTACCCCTACTACTGAAACATTCTCACTTGAAACTACTACAGGGACTAACACCAGACCTGTCCACCTCCACCAAACTAAGCTTGAGGAACCACTGGGCAATGATTTTAGCGATGGTCAAAAACCCCACAACCAGAAAACATTGGTACAAAATTCCAAGTAAAATCATGGAAACCGTTGTCCCTAGAAGGTATAGAAGGAAGTTGATGAGGGTAACTCTATTCCTGTCAAAACCTGAAGTTCCTGGTGCCTGATACCTTCCAATGAAAACTCTTCTCCTTGAAAAATATTGTTGGTTAACATCCCAAGGAAAAACTACTTAAAAATGAATCCTCTTGATTTCCTCTTCTTTTTTATGTACCTTGCGATACATTGACAACGTAAAATGAGTAACTTCTAACTAGATAGAATGATAAAGTGCCTCTTCAAGACATCTTGCATGAGACTCCTCATCTAGAAAAAGATCTTGGTAAAACGAATAAAATCTTTGAACTTTATTCCTATTTCCTGCCTTTACATGATCCCCTATTGAACAAAATGATGCCCCTACCTCTTTACTTCCTTCATGGTCGATGAAAGGAACTCTACCCTGATCTCCATCTGTAAGTCAGTCCATAAAACATCTACCTCCTTCCTCTCTTTAAGATACAGAATCCCCCACTGATGTGTAACTCCCCACATTGGACTGACTACTAAAGGGACTCAGTACTTCATAATGGCCTAGATCAAACTGAAATTGGTATTAAGATCCTCCATCTAGCTCTCTGTCTCCATATCTAAAACATTTCCCTCATACTTTCCCAAATCCTTCCACTAAAAATCAAAAATCTTTCACTTACATTGGCCATCCTCCTCAACTAGATCAAACCTACAATGATCAACTAAATCAGCCTACTGATCCTCAATTTACTGAGCCACAAATTCATGATGAATTGGATCTGTAACAGAAAAGAAAAAAAATAACTTCTTAAGCCCAATAGTGTGGAATTTTATTAAGATTCATTTTAACTCATTTAATTAATTTTTTATCCATTTTAATCTTCCCAAAACAACCCACTTCAAACAAGAAAACATGTCATCATGATGAATGGACATCTCCTAGGTATCTACCATCAAAATATGTCCACCTCACTTAGACATTCCATAAGATCATAACTCATGCACTAGATCATGGGGGGGCCTAAAATCCTATGTACTAGTTTGTCTTTCTATCGAATGTCACACATCAAGGTAAACTGAAATTGTTTTGATACCACCCCATGAAATCCTAACTACACCTATCTAAAAAATCAATCTTATATATCAAAGACTCCTAAGATATGACTCTATCATAACCCAATCCCTCCAAACATTCCTCAATGAAGAGATAGATATAATGACCCATGAGTCCCTCCTCTAGTAGGCCCTTGGTTGGCGACAAGCACTGAGGGTATAAAAATATCATGATATGATAGGAATTAACAACTTTAATATAAATAGAATTAGGATACAAGATGAATCATCCAAAAAATATATATAATACATAAAATAAAATAATTCCAAAACTGGCCAACATGTATGTCTAAATACAACAGATACAGATAAAAGTATCCAAAGTAAATACCCAAAAGTAATTCTAAACCAAGGACACAATAACTATCCAAGATCCCAGATAGAAGTTTCCAACATGTTCCATTTAATCCTCATTGAAACCTGAAAAATGGTTTATATAAATTGGTGAGGATACAAGTATACTCGATAGTAACACCAAAGTCTCTAATGCACATGTGAAAGAATAATACTAATGCATCTGTGAGAAAATAATAGAAGAAAACTGCATCTATTAAGGTATGTTATCCATACCAACCTCACCAACTCACTCTCACCAAAAAACACAAACATATTAATATAATATAATAGGATTCACATCAATAAGGGTACCCCTCACCACTTTCCCACTAGTATGCCACTCTCACACCCAACGTCATACATCATGTAACTTATATCTCTTATGTATACCACATCACCCGATAAGAAAGGTCACAAAACAAAATTCCCAAAAACGCATGGGCTCACCTCCCCAAAAGCACGGTCATATGAGATCCCACATAGAAACACATGTTCCACCACCCCACAAGCATGGTCATGTCTCACTCGAAAGCACCTAGGCCACCACCCCACATGAACAGTCACATCTCGCCCAAAAACACTTTGTCTTTTACAAAAACCATTGAATGAACTAATAGAGCTTCACACATCACAACCTGCGAAATACACACCATTCCTGTAAGAGATAGTGTGAATGAGTGGGTACCCAACCATTTTTACCCAAAATCCGATGATGAAAAAAACACCCCAGTGTGACTATGTGGGTTTTATCACATAGGGATCCACTTGGGTGGGGTGTATATAGAAATAGTAAGAATATATATGTATATATAATATTCAATAATCAAGCCTAATATATGCGTTCAAAAAAAAACCAACCAACTCACAACACATTAACTTTTTTTCCCACCTCTAAATTCATAACACTACATGTCAACCCACAAACCCCATTTCACATTTCCAAAAAAAAAATTTTAATCAGTCCATTATTTTAATTTTTTTCATAATAAAAATTTAACCACACAACCCATAATTTATTTATCCATTAAAAATATCTATTCTATTAAGAAAAAAAACCCATTCCATACCAAACATTATTAAGTAATTATTTATTTATTCCATCACTACTCAGGAAACTAGCATAATGAAAACACCACCTCTCCACCCCAAAAGCGTGGCTAAAAACACCACATTAACACCCCAAAATCATTGAAAAAAAACCCTCACCACCGCAAATCAATGTCATAAAAAACAACTCTCCACCCGCAAAAGAATGTCCCACAAACCACCTCGCCATTATAAAAGAAAAACCCACAAAGAACCTTGCTGCCCCCAAAGAATAGCCCACAAACCACCTCATGGACCCAATAACACGACCACCAAAACATCATCCCCAATTTCCTCAACCACATATCATCATCCTAAAATCATGGCCACACATCACAACACAACAAAATCATTTTACCGATTTTTAAATGGGATTTTACCACATTCCACTTTATTTTAGGGGTTTTATTACAAAATCCATAATCCTGGGGAAACCATTTCATTAACTAAATATAAGTGGTTAATAAATTCCCATTTTTTGAGGATTTCATAAAAATAATCAAAATAGGTGAAATAGTCATATCACATATCATCCAGCATAAAAAAATCCCCCAATGGCCATAAGTTTTATTGGGTCATCAAGCCCATATAATCCAAAATATCACAAACAGTGTCAAAGTTGTAAAAGAATATGAATCAAACACCATTTACCCCTTTCAATTCAATTAACATGTTATTTATCATTTATTATTCTTACACAACCATAATTCTTATATAAAAAATTAAGCCCCTCATGTTTGATACATAATAAAAAGAAATGAGGCAATCCATACCTCAAAGAATCTTTATTGACTTGTTGTATGCTTCAAGGAGAAGAAGAACAGCCACAAACCACAACCGCACCATGATATTGTGGATCAACATACACCAAAACCAAATACCATTAGAGAAAAACCCAACACAAATCCCAAACTATAACAACATCACCACAGTGAATCCCCTAGAGAAGAACAGAAGAATTTCTATCAAGAATAAGGAAGGGCTTACTACCAATTTAAAATGAACAATCACTATGACCAATTAATCAAAGAGGGAGGAAGAGGGCCTAAAGTAATTTTTGGCCACCTAGGGTTCACCCAAAATGAGTATAATAAGAATCCATGACCAAATGAATCAATATTTGAATGGGGAAGAACTTCTAAAAATGTATTGCGTTAGGTATTTACATGACATGTAATCCCATTTCACATCAAGTAATCCCCAGGGTTTGGTTTTTCAAGAAAATCTGCCATATTTTCATTATTTAACCTTAAAAATATACCCATCATGAACCTCCATCTCATAATTTGTGAACCAATATTACACATCTTGTAATACACTTAAATGGCGTGTATTTCTTGAATCAATTCTGCTGCACCTCCAGCTTCCACTAAAAACTCCTAGAACATCCTCAAAAAACCTCTAATAACCAAAACAAGAAAAGTACCAGTTTGGGATGGCATGAACCATTACTAAGGTTACCATTTTGGGTAACTTTTTTACATAATTTAAATGGGATTACACTTAAATTTACTACTTAACTACAAAAGTGTCAACTAAAAATCATATTAACCCGAATTTTGAAATGGTATGCCACATATATAATGTATTTTCTAAATCATTATAGGTTGATATAGGTGACAAGGGTTTAAAATAAAAAAATTTGGTACTAATTTAACCCCATTTAAAACTAAAACATAAATTATAGATTTTAATAGTCAATCTGTTGTTATAAGTCCTTATATTGAACTAATGATACATGAAGATAATGAACATTTATATAAGGGATGAACCAAATATTGTATACCATCCATCATTAATGGAAAAATAAATACTAAAATAATAATAATTTCCATCCAAAGCTCATATAAATTAAAAATAAAACAAATTTATACATTATTATTTTTAGTTGTATATATATAATAACTAAAAAGAAAAAATAATCGTAAAGGAATAGAGATATGAAATTTTCCACATGGTCAGGTATTTAGAACAAAAAATGGAATCAAAAATAAGATAAAATTACACAATCTCTATGTGACATGATATAATACCTCCCATTCACCTCCTCCAAAACATAAACATCTATATGAACTACCATTTTTTGAGATACTAAGTAGATACGTCCTAACCCAACTTCTAACCTAGAATTCAAGTTCCTGAATGTCAAAGGATATTAGATCTTCTACTGGAGTCAAAGAAATAAACTGCAAAAGATTAATCCCTGTATAAATATAATAAATTAAGAATGGATTTTAATAAAAAAAATTGGCATTACATTATCAGGTATTATAATAATAATTCCTAGAGATAATATATATTTAATTATGAAATAAAACAAATGTTTCATAATTCAAAATCCTTATTATAGAGGAAGATTAATCTTTAACCAATAAAAATACCCATCCACAAAATATATCAATTAAACACATTCACAATATATATAAAAACACTCAATGGTATATGTACAGGGTTTGTATAATTTTTATAGGATCCCTCCATAGATTCTATACATTTATATTTAATTTTAAAAAAACAACATGAATGATTTTAAATAAGAATATGAAAATCACATTTCATTTTAAAAATCAATTGATTATATATTAAAATGGATAATTATATCAAAAAAATGTTGGAATAAAATTAGTATCCAACAATCACGACCCATCCCTCAGGGCTCATGCTGCAATAACCACAAGACCACCTCCTAGAGGCCAGGGGTTAGTGACTAGCGAGGAAGGAATTATCCTTCATGTGGGAGTAATTTTTTGTGTACTTGTACACACACACACACACACACTCAAAACCCCATCCCAAAATGCTGAAAAGGATAACATGTATACCACCAGAACTACCACTAAGAGTAGAGGTACAAGCTGTATGTAAAATGGGCTAGAATACAAAAGCAAAAAAAAGAAAAACTATAAAATGTGAGTCCAAGGTCTCTGATAATCCATCTATAGAACATCCCACCTGAAGGGTAGGTGTAGAGTACCTTCCAAAATCCATAGGAGTAGGCCTTGTCTATCCGATCTTATTTGGGAACGCCTAGTCCTATACAACCAAGGTCTCTATAAAAGTGTCAGTCATCTGCACAAGACATGACATGTGCAGGTGAATCCCGTTCAAGGGTGAGTAACAAAATACACTGTAGAGACCCCAAACAACAATGAATGACCCCAAATTAAAGGTACAAACTAAAAATTGTCAGATCACATAGGTAGATCATAAATTATATAAAGATAGATTAGAAATTGAAAATCTAAACATCTTGTAATACTAAGAGACATATCCCTATTGAGTCACTATGGTTTGTTGGGCCACTATGGTCTACTTTTCTATCAGGTCACTGAGGTATGCTCAGCTACTGGGCCACTAAGATCCATTCATATTCTGAACCACTGGGGTCCACTTGGCTACCAGGCTAATGAGGTTTGCTCGTTTGTTAGGCCACAAAGGTCCACTCATCTTCTGGGCCACTGTGGTCCACTCGGATACTAGGCCACCGAGGTATGCTCTTCTACCAGTCCATAGAGATCTACTAGGCTACCGGGTCACTGAGGTATACTCGTCACTTCCTTCATGTCAGATCCAGCCACATGATTCCTTCTCACAATGCACTATATTTTTGGAGAATCTGCATCTTAATCCATTTTTTATATCCCAACTTTCACAAAAACTCACTTGGAGTAAGTAAAAAGGAACACCTTGTCGTGAGGGTCCCAACACTACTAACGGTTAGTCAATCAGATGTAAAGTTTGGATGTTATGGATGTTTTAGTATAAAGGGACCGGTTGAGTCTATGCCCTGGCCTAACCCAGTCAGTTTGACCTGACTCGGCCCAGGGTCCACCGAACCATCACTGGTCTGACCTGACCCTATTTTCTAGGCATGAACTAAACCAACTGGACCCGACTTGGACCAGTGGGGCCGTTAGTCTGGTTTGACTAGGACGCGGTGAGCACTACAGGTCGCTGACGTGGTCTAGCTAGACTGTGACCTCCATCCACAAGACATGGTGTGGTCTCTGCATCAGCATGCACCACCACTAGATTTTTCTAGTAGATCGATCCATCACCTCCGATGGGATTCCATAGTCCCCCCTGTGTGTTGCCTCCACCAGCTGCTGCTGGTGGCGCTTCGATCACTGCCCCATGGTTGGATGTCGTGGGCCTTGTATACCACCTTGGCACACCTCTTGTACGCTAGTGGTGTCTTTCACTGGCCACTATGTCAACTTCAATGGTCTGATTTCTGAACTATGAGTGTATTCAAGATCCTCAGATCATTGTCTTCATTCCGATGGGTTCAATGATGTCTTTTCGTTGACTTGGGGTTTGACCATGAACAACACTAGAATTACCAAAATGTAGGGATGTGTCATTTTTCATGTTAGTTGGATTCCTCCATGTTATAGTAAAAAGGGATATTATTAACACTATGTTTCTATCCCTTCATGCTTGAGATAAAAAAATACACCCTGCAAGAAAAAACGACATGAAAATAAACCTGTTAGTGATTTGATTCGTATTCTCTATTCGGAAAGAAATAACAGAGAAATAATTTCCTCAAGAACACACCCCAACATAGAAGTCAAACTATTAGTTGGTGAGGATAACACCGTTGTATTCATCATTCGAAAATATATTTTTTGTGGTCGTTCTTCGATCATTTCTCATGAATTCCATATCTCTGAGGGTTCAGAGAAATTTTCTAATGTGTCAATGATCGGTGTTCGATAAATCTATTAAAGGTAGAAAATGCATTTCAGGGTTTATGTTACACCACATTATAGCATCGTTATGCTGTTTCATTTATGAAACAACATTTCTGATATGCCACAAATAAATTTTATTTAAAGTACAAAAATTACCATTTCCCTTCAAACCGCACCAGTCGAGTATAAGTACATTATTAGGTAAAGTATTCATTTTGGATACAACAACACCCTTGGATTTTTAATCTGTCCAACCATTTATATGTTTCCAATACCACTCACGTGGGTTATTTAAAAAAAATTTAAAAAATTACAACACTTATTCTGGGATCACCGGGCCTTAGAATCAAGTGTTGTCTGAGTTCTTGATCTCAAAATAATCCCATATAATTAAAAAATAATGTAATTTCCTATACATTACATTTCCCCCACCTTTAGGGCTTTATGTCCTCATAAGACAAATCCATATCTAGGAAAAAAATGGGGGGTACTAAGATCAGATATGAGCCACCCACTCCCACGTTCTCTCCTAAATATTCCCACGCTATCACCAAACACACACCAGCTGAATGAACCATTCACAAAGGATGCTCCTCTTCGGGAACTCTGCAAACATCACCCCATCATTAATATCCAACTTTCCCTAGTGAAGCACATGTGATGGATCATGAACATATCTTATTAGTTGTGATGCGTGGAAGAAATTATGTACATAGTGCATCTTTGGGGGGAGATATAGGTGGTATTCCACCTCACCAACTATGATTAGAGACATAAAAGGTCTGATGAACCTCAGAGAAAACTTTCCACCCCATCAAAATATTCTAAATCCCTATTGAATTTAGACCCGATAGAACACATGGTCTCCCTCCTTGAACTCCAAGGGCCTCTATCTCCTATCAGTATAAATTTTATAGCATTTCTATGTAGTACTCATCTACTCCTAGATGACCTTCACAATTTTAGTGGTATCCTATGCCATCTCTAGACCCCCGAGTGCTGACTCCCCCAGGTTTATGCAGCATAGTGGTGACCAACATGGTCTCCCATACAGTTCCTCGAATGGTGTCATACTAATGGTGTAGTGGTATCTGTTGTTGTAAGAAAAATCCACTATTGGTAGGTGATCCTTCTAACTATGCCCAATGTCCAGGATACAAACCCAAAGAATGTCCTTTAAAACCTAGATTGTCCTCCCCATTTGACCATCTGTCTGGGGGTGTAAAGTTGTGCTCAAGCCCAACTGAGTCCCAAATGAATCCTGAAATCCCTTCCACAACCGGGATGTAAAGCGTGTGTCTTGATCTGAGACTATCATCGATGGGAATTCATGCAGTTGAACTATATATTTCATGCAGAAGTGTCCCAATCTCTCTACTAATCCCTGCTCCCAGATGGGTAGGAAGTGGGTTGACTTGGTTAGTCGGTCAACAACCACCAAGATGGTATCCTTCCCCCTAGATGTGCGGGGTAAACGCATAATTAAGTCCATTGAGATACCATCCCACTTCCACTACATCACCTCAAGCGGCTGTGTTAAGACTAATAAAACTTAATACTCTAACTTCACCTATTGACAAGTGAGGCACCAAGAAATGAACTTTTCTATTTCCTTATTCATCTACAATCACCAGTATTGATGTTGGAGGTCCAAGTACATCTTTTCCACTCCTAGATGTACTACCAAAGGGGAGGAATGGAAATCCCTTAGAACCATCACATTCGATGCCACTGGAATAATGGTTCACCCTCTGAAAAAGATGATGTGCTCCCATGTTATAAAATATCCATTAGGAGCCCGTCCTGAGGATAACTAAGCACATCCGGACTCATAGTACACATCCACAAGATGTGCCCCCACTAACCTGCTGTAAGAGTGGGGGAGTAAAATCCATCGACTAAAGATAAGCTTCCCCATCACTATCCATGAAGGATATCTTCATTGTGGCTAACTACTCTAATGCCTCACTCAACAACTGAAAACCAAATCTCCTACTGAGTATTTCCGTTACCACATTCTCCTTACTAAGAGAATAGAATATCTCGAAGTCATATTCATGAAGGAACTCTAGCCACCGATGCTGCCTCAAGTTCAGGTCCTTTTGGGAGAAGATACACCTAATAATTTTATGGTTAGAGTAGATGGTAAATCTCCCACCCATCAAGTTGTGTTTCGACATATTTAATGAAAATACCACGGCAATTAACTCTAGGTCATGGATCGCGTAATTATGCTCATGATCCTTCAAATACCATGAACCATAGGTGATCACTACCTGCTCCTACATCTAGACACAACCTAGTACGATCTTTGATGTTTCATATAATACTACATACCCAATGCCCTCCTTTGGTAGTCTCAAGATAGGGGAAATTGTTAGTCTCCGCCTCAGCTCTTAAAAACTCTTTTGGCACTTCTCTATCCACACAAAGGGTTTTACCTTCCATTTAAAAGCTGATAAGGGTACTTCCACCATAGAAACGTCATGTAAAAACCTACGGTAGTATTGTATCAAAACTAAGAAACTACACAACTTAGTTACACTCTTGGGTGGCTCCTAAGCGAGCACTGCCTCTATAATTACTAGATCCACTAAAACTACCTCCTCCAAATTGATGTGTCGCATAAATTGGAATTCTCGAATCCAGAACTGATACTTTGAGTTCTTCCAAAAAATATGGTGCTCTCATAGTGTATCTGGGACTATCCGTAGGTGTGTATCATGCTCCTCCTCAGTTGCTGAGTACACTGGGATTTCATCAATGAAGACCATGATGAACTGGTCAAGGTAATCCTGGAAGATCCTATTAATGTGTCCCAGGAACACTTCTAGGTTATTGGTTATACCTAAAGGAATCACCGAGAACTCATTGTGGCCAAACCGACAACTAAAGGCTTTATTCGGGACATTCTAACCCCATACACGATGATGATAATATCTTGATCTAAGGAAAACTTCAAGAACCATATTTCTCCCTTCAGTTGATCGAATAGGTCATCTATTACTGGGAATGGATAAATGTTCATCATGGTCACCTGATTCAGGTGCTATAATTCTACACACAACCTCTAACTCCCATTTTCTTTCTTATAAAACAATACTGGGGATGCCCATAGTGAAACACTAGGTCTAACAAAGACCTTCTTCCATAAATCCTCCATCTATACTCTCACCTCGTGAAGGTCTGTGGAATCCATTCGATATGATGGTGTGGATATCGGTTCCATCATGAGATATAGATCAATGTAGAAGTCAACCTCCTTGTGACGGGGTAATCCTAGAACATCCTTAGGAAATTTTTCTTCATACACATCCACAACTATATGAAATTAAGGACTATTCTTTTCCACCATACATAGGGTGAGGCTCTCCAACTGGTGAGTTATTGGTTGTACCCTCCTATGATAATTTATGCCTTGTGCTGTAAGAGCTCCCTTTTCTCCGATGAGAGAAAACCCGGCCCCATCTTTATGGAAACAGTGCACTCTGTGCCTAAAACAATCAATCTTAGCATGGATTGAGGATAAAAATTCCATACCCAAAATGATGTTGTAAGGCCTTGATTCCACTACATGGAGAACCTAGCTAAATCTCTCATATCCTAGAGTAATATAACACTACCATCACTAGTTTTTAATCATTTAATCTCCTCCCCGTAGAAGTATGTAATCATAAGGATCAAGCCAACAGCTCCACCGGAATCTACGAGCTCCAAAAAAGTTATGTGGAAAGGAAAGAGTGACTGAAACCTATGTCTATAAGAACCACAACTAAGGTGGATAATACATATATTATACCTTTAATCATCTCCAGAGATCTATCTTCATAGGCCTCCATCGCCTGTATCTGGCCACACCTCTGTCCACATGCTCCCAGAGCCTGTGGTAAACTAATTGAAGGTGGTGGTGGTAGAACATCAAACCTCAACCCACCACTTGTTACTATTCCAGCTCCCCTTCCATGTATGATGCCCTAAGGACCATCCTGCTCAATCCTCTATCTCTTCCTTGGAGGTCCCTTGACCATTTTTCGGACATCTGTGTAGTGAGTCGGGCAATCCTGATCCATGTGTCCATGCCTGCCGCATGATTAGAAAAACCTATCCCTCTGATGACTCTCGCCACCCTTGGGATCTTTTTCCACTGATCCAGCATCATGGGGTTTTCCCATGAAAGGATTATCCCATTTGGACCCCCCGTGTCTGCTACCTCCTACCCACATCTAAAGAATCTTCCTCCCTTGGTCTACTGGTACTTCCTCCTACCGGCGCTTCCTCCAGCAGGAATCTCTCTACGAGTAGGGATCTCTTTAGCACCAATGCATGAGTATGGATTATAAGGGATACCATGGACACCCTTAACACCTGTAACAGTCTCTACTAAAAAGCTCAATCCCTGAAAAATGGGTCTCACACCATGTCAATGGAATAAAAAGAAAGCTTACTGAATCTCGCTGAGTACTCTTCTACTGTTATGCCATCCTTCTATAGGTAAATTATTTCTTATATGCGCACAGAGATCAACATCCCTAGAAAAAACTTTTCTCTAATGAGGTGTTGATAGTCTATCCAGGCATGGGTCTCCTCGTCGTGTGTCTATATCATTAAGCTCCATTATCTCCCCAATAATCCCTGAAGATGGCTCGTGGCTATGATCTCCATCTGGTCAATAGGTATCTTCTCCAGACAGAAGACCCACGAAACCACCTCAATCCAATCCTATACCACATGGGGATCTGTATCACCCCTGAACCAGGTATGTCATTGCCTCTAGAACTCATGTAAGACAATGATCCTACTTAAGTCCTCCACTGGTAGTGCTATAAGCAACTTCTAACCAATGGGTGGTGGAAATGCAGGTGCACCTCTCAGTGGAGCCATTTACAATTCATGTCCATTTGATGATGCCTTATTACTAGGTGTACCATACTCATGTTCAGACACTAGAATCCTCATTGGCCATTTGCATGGATGAATCCTGAAACAGATCATGATGAACCATGATTAATAGGTTATACCTCGTGAGATAACTCTGAATCAAGAAAAACATGAGGAAACACTAATTTATTATATGATGCATGAATCTAGTGGTTTCATGCATTGAGTTGAAAAGCAGGATTTGGGTCTTGTTGTATGGATAGATCGAATACCACACCAAATATGGACACCCTGGCCTAAAAGTCGAACTCGAAATATTCAACACTATTACCCCAAAATAAAACCACACACTCTCGATCCTTAAGATAGGATGACCAACTTTGATACCAATTTTCATGAACTATTCCCCATGGCCCATGCCAAGACTACCCCAAGACCAATTCCCAAAGGCCAGGGGCTAGAAAAAACCGCTGAAGGCATTATCCTACAAGTGGGGGGGGGGGGTTTCTGAGTACCTTTACACACACACACTCACAACCCCATCCGATAATACTTAAAAGGAAAACACGCATACCACCAAATCAACTACTGGGAGTAGAGGTTCATGCTATAAGTAAAATGGGCTAGAATAAATACCCAATAAATGTCAAACTATAACAAGTGAGCACAAGGTCTCTAATAATATATCCGCAGAAAATACTACCAAAAGGGTTGGTGTAGAGTAGCTTCTAGAAACCGTAGTTGTACATCTCACCCGTCCGATCTTACTAAGAACCTCCTGGTCCAGAACCACCAAGCTATCTGTCAAAGCATCGATCATTATTATAATATATGACACAAGTAGGTGAATCCTATGCAGGGGTGAGCAACACAATACTTAGTAGGGACTCCAAATCACAAATAAAGAGCATAATGAAAAAGTACACACTAAGAATTGTTAGATCACGTAGGTATAACCTAATGTATAGAAATAAATTTTAGCAGTCGTGAAGATAAACATCTTATACTACTAAGGGACTCATCCCCGATGAGTCATTGATGTTTGTCAAGACACTGAGGTATGCTCGTCTCCCAGACCACTAAGGTCTACTTGGCTACTGGTCCAGTGAGGTCCACTTTTTTGCTGGGCCATTGAGGTCCACACGGCTATTGGGCTACTGAGGTCTCTTCATCTGTTAGGCCATTGAGGTCCGCTTGTCTACCAAGCCATTGAGTTCTACTTGTTTTTTGGGCCACTGAGGTCTGCTAATTTATCGGGCCATTGTGGACTCCTCGTCAATTCCTTCATGTCACATCCACCTACATGATTCTAATTCGCAACACACTTTATTCCTTGACAGTCTACTATTCAATCCATATCTCATGTCCCAAAATCTACTAAAACTCACTTGGAGTCTGTTAAATGGACCGCCTCATTGTGAGGGTCCCTACACTTCAAACAGCTCATGAATCAGACACATAGTATGGAAGCTATGGAAATTTTAGTAAAAAGAGCCCAATGGGGTCTAATGCTAGGTCCGACCCAACCTGAACAGGGGTTCACCAACCCACCCCAGGTCCGAGCCAACTTGGCTGATGGTTTACTGAATCAACATAGGCCCAACTCGACCCGGTTCGCTAGAACTAGCACGTCTTGCTCGGTGGGCTAGTCTGGTTTTCCTGGGATGTATCGGGCGCCATGTACCACCCGCGACAGTTTGCATGGGTCATCACCATGGTTCAGTTGGACTATGAATTCTATCCATGGGATGTAGTGTGGTCCTCGCATCCGCGTACGCTGCCACTGGCTGTTGTTCACAGCTCGATCCACCGCCCGATGTGGGAGGCCACGAGAACCCATTGTGAATTGCCGCTACCAATGTTCCTTTGATCACCACCCATGACCCGATGTTGGGGGCCTTTTTATCCACCGCAGCGCACCCACGGCTTGCACTTCCTCTCGCACAAAGCTGCCAGTGCCAACGTTCCAGTGATGTCTTTTATGGGCCACCGGGTCCGCTCCGGTGGTCTGATTTCTAAATCATGAGTTTATTTGGGATCCTCAGATCATCATTATCGCTGCTATGGGTTCAGGAATGCCTTGTCGTTGACCTGGGGTTTCGGTCATGAATAATATAAGAATTCCCACAACTGAGGGATCTGTCCTTATTCATGTCGGCCGGATTCCTCTTCATTAGAATAAAAATGGGGATTATTAACACTAATTTTCTATCCCTTTATTCCCAAGATAAAAAAATCCACCCTACAAGGGTAAACAACTTGCAGATCAACCTTTTAGTGGGTTGATTAGTGTTCATTCTCTAGAAAAAAAGAATAGGGAAATAATTTCATCAAGAACAAACCCCTACCTTGAAGTTGGATTGTTTGTTGGTGAGGATCTAAATACTGCGTCCATCGTTCCATAATCCGTTTTCAGCAGTCGTTCATCCATCATCGCTTGCTAACACCAAATATATAATGATTCATTTTTGTTATGCTATTTCATTTATGAAACAACATTTATTTTATGCTACAAAAAATAAAAAATTTAAAAAGAATAAACTAAAATATTATTTTTTTCTTTAGGAAAATTTCTTTTATTATATTTCCTTAAAATTACAAAAATTAACCTTTTCCCTCTACTCATGCCAATGAGGTTAAGTCTATTTTTAGGTAAATTCATCATTCCAAACACAACATTTCCCTTCAATTTTAAATCCGGGAACCCATTTAGAAGTTTCCAAAACTACTCACGTGTGGCATTTTAAGTAAACATAAAAAAATCAAACACTTATTTTGGGCTAACCAGTCCTCAGAATCAATTACCATCTAAGCACCTGATCTCATAATAATAACATATAATTTAAAAAAATTACCTCAAAATTAATGGGACATTACACCAATTCCTCTTCAAGACTAATAAAATGAAAATATAATACACTCATACTATTTTCTAATAAAACTCAAATAAAATATCATCAACATTGTCTAATAGGCTCTATATAAAAAAATATATTTTTATAAATAGAACCACCATGTCAACAATGGTGCAAGACTACAGTCTAATGTTATTCGAAATTTATAGGAATGAGTGGGGATTACAAACTAATAATCATAATATATACCAAATGATAATTACTAGATTAAAAATAACACATATCACCACCTAATTAATCCTTCATATGAATAGTCCAAATTTCATAAGAAACATTCACTTGACAGGAAAAATACTAGATGAATACACTTGAAATTCAAAAAAAATCAAGGGACATTATTTTTATAGAAAATTTATAATAAATATAATATATCAAAATATGAATATGTTATTGAATAAATTATATTGATTTTACCACTTATAAAAAAACCTCTAAAATCACTTTTAAATCAAAAAAGAGTTAATGGGAATAAAAAAAATTAAATACCAATACTAAATAAATTTAATTCATACATTTAAAATAAAAATCCAAACCATGATGTTTTATATATGATTGTGTGTTTCTGTGAAATTGGTAAAAACATATGCATTTTTATATAGACACGTGAATTTTAATTAAAAATTGAATAATTTATATTATGTAATATAAAATAATTAATAAAATTAAATATATATAGTAAGTATAATTTTTTATGAAAAATAGGGGAGGGAGAGTCAAATCATCTATTAGAAATTTACAAATCAAAGAGAGTTCACACATAAGAGAGAAAATAGTTATTCAAAAAATGTCAAAACACCCTAAAATTTAAACAATCACTAAAATATGAAAACCTATCAAATTAGGAATTCCTCCATAGTTATATTAAATTAAAGAGAGGGTATAATAAGAAGAAGAATAGAGAAACGATGCGATAGATGTTTTTAGAAAAACTAACCATCAAATATTATGCGATATTCACTAAAGGAAGAAGCAAGGATAATGAATAAATTTTCAACATCCCACATTTTCACCAATTTATTAGCTTCCATAGTCCCATTTCATGCCCTAACTACTAATTCATTTACACAATTCAGTCATGAAAAATTTCAAAAAGTTCGACAATTGTTTTGTAAACTCAATGAGAGTGAATAAAAAAATAAGTAAAATAAATGTTTTCAAGTGAAATCAGGGGTTCCATTATTATAACCATAATACCCTTTTCCAAATAAATTATTTAAGTCCTTTTATTTGAAATTTGATGAGGTTATTAGTTACTTATCATAGAAAATCACTCCTAATTTCAATGAAAATAAACTCCATGATGCCAAAGGATTTGAA
The DNA here is from genome assembly GCA_963277665.1 of Viscum album. Classification (NCBI taxonomy): domain Eukaryota; kingdom Viridiplantae; phylum Streptophyta; class Magnoliopsida; order Santalales; family Viscaceae; genus Viscum; species Viscum album. Next base: position 560,549,367 of record OY728119.1, read on the forward strand.
AAATAGGAACATATTTACCACCCAACAACTTATTATGTTAATACAAAATATGAATTAGTTTCTCAAAAAAGGGTTTCCTATTCCAAATCTATATTGTTAAAAATAAGAATATAAGAATGAATAGGTTGATATTTCTTCAACTAGGATGCATAAAATACATTATTAGTTGAATCCATGTTTAAAGATAATGATATATTATAACCCTCTTCATTCAATGCTTCAATGAATTCAAATGTTTTAAAATATAAAAACATTCTTTTACATTACTTCTCCAACATTAATCATTTTAGTCATGGTGAAATTATAAAAAAATCTAATTAATGACTAAGAAATATGATAGAAATTGAGGATTATACATATAATATTTATGGTTACATTTATCGATTAATAACCATTTCAAAATAAAATTAGAATTATCTACTGTCTACTATGAAATTCTCAATCCAATAGAGAAATTTATCCTACATCAGCTGAACATTAAGGGGACTAGAATGGGTGGTCATAAAGAACATAAAAGGGAACCATTTTGTTTAAGGACTTATAATTTTTTTATACAAACAAAACTAGTGGTAAAGGTTTTTCTCATAACCCTTGAAATATAGGGAATATGAATTAAGTGAATCATTAAAAATATATATAGTTGATTCAGTCTGAACATCCATTTAGGGATGATATATTATAAAAAAATTCAACTTAGTTACATAACCTCTTGATGAACCTACCAAAAATATCATGTGACATGTGAACCTCCATCCGAAAAATAGTTGAAGATAAATTAAAAAATGTTATAATACATTAAATATAAACCTTTATAAGATACTCATACTTAATTATTTCATTAATAAAGAAACATTAGTTAGTTTATTCAGAATATAAACAATCACTAAAATAATATCCCTTTTAAGGGTAGTTTAAATTAAATATAATTCATGATTAAATAAATGAATAATCATAATTATAGGTATTAATAATCAAAGGAAAAAAATATATATAATGTTATGATGTTCAATTATTATTTATTGAGAATTAAGTAAATAAGAAATATAATCCGAAAATTTATCTTCAAACTATTTCACCAAATTTTATATTTGATATTATAAAGTATATTAATTGAAACTACAATAACATCCCATTGAAAAAGATAGTATTATTGAATAAAAAAATTCTTATAAAATGGGGTAACTTCACACCACTTCTTAAAATGAACCGATCAGTTAGAATAATGATAAGATTCATCCTTTTTTCCCTCGAATATTTAAAATTCCATATTTACATTGAAATTTAGGATCTTTCAGTTTATGTAAATGAATATTATCAAGAAGGACAGGGATATGTTCAATTCGTAATAAAAAACCAATCCCCCACCTTTATCAACTGTGAATTCAATTCCATATAGAGATTCATCAACTTCCATTCGACTTTTGTCTCCTTCACCAATTTCTCAATAAATTCTCTATGGAGATCATTTTCAACAATGTTTCATTAATCTGGAGTATAATTAAGTTCAATATAAATGTTATTAAATTATTCAACCCATTACTTCAATTTGAAATTTAAATCATTCAATAAAATGAGGTAATTTTTCTCTTTTGATCAGTAAAAAGATTACATTTATCACTTAATAAGTAATGTCACTAAAATATTAAATCTTATATAATCAATTATAATTCAAGATCATGGGTTGTATATTTTTTTCTCATTTAGTAATACATTTTCAGAACCATAATCCACAAAATTATTATTAATTATTATAATTCAACTCAAACTCAAACATGATTCATGAAAATAAAAAACATAGCCTCTACCAGGATTGGGTAAGATTACAATAGGAACTATAAGAAATAAATTCAATAGTTTACCAAAGTCATCTTAACAACCCTATCTATATATTAACATCACCCCTTATAGATGATAGTTGTCATAGAGGATTTCATTTTAGTGAAATTTGACTTGAACATCATATTGTATCTATAAAAACTAGGGAATATTTATATCATAAATAAATCTTTAAAGTCTCTATTTCCGACGCTTTTGTCGGGGCGTGCGCATCCATCCATTCGTGGAGGAGGACGAGTTGCGCTTGTTGCCCTGCATTCCTACTTTCCAAAGGCGGGTGACATTCACTCCTTATTCAGGGACGTCTGCTCCTTGATCGAAATGGGATGATGGGATGTCGGTTCTTCCTTCTGTGGATTCATCCTCAGAACTCGTCACCTAGTCTAGGTATCCCTCATAGATTTAATACGTTGCTCGTGAAACTCTTCCTAGTGATATGTTTCCATGGACGTCGGTTAATTACACTGCTTCTGTCGGGACATTCCAAAGGGTCCGATCAGGGCAGCAACCTTCAGTCAGGAGAGTAGTCATGTTGAGGCATCAGTAGTGTGTCTGGATGCTGGGGAACTTGGCATGTCTGTCTATTATCCCTGGTCACATGGCTTCTCGAGGGCGTGGAAGCCTGAGGCATCCCACATTGAGCGCGGGGAATTATATTCCATAGACACATATCTTAGGTTTTCCTCAGCTTCCTGTGTTTAACACAGGTTACGCCGCGAGTTTAACATCCAGCAGAAACAGATCAGCCCGATCGGAGCATTAGCTAGAATAGATCGGATTGAGGGATTTCCCTTAATGGGGTTTTGATACCAGGACCAGCCCATGGGAAGCTGTGAAGAGGAGCATACCGACATGGTCTCATCGGGATATGATGGTCTTGGAGAGAATTAGGGTGGATGATGGATGGATGAATGAAGTGGAGGGGGGAATGACAAGGAACCATCGCAAGGGCAATGGTGAAGTTGGGCTTGAGCCTTGAAGGGGCTTCCTACGTATCCCCGTGGTAGGGAATCAATGTCCGCATAGTTCGGGATGGTGCCGGTGAACCAACATGAGGGTGGACCTTGGTCCGATGGGAATCATCAGTGAACTGACGTGAATGGGGAGGACCAGGAGGGTCCTAGTGATGGTGGGCTTGGACCTCATGGAGGCTTCCTATGTACCATGTCATGACATGGATCAAAGACCACGTAGTTCCGAGGGGCTTCATCGGCGAACAGACGTGAAGGTGGACCTTGGTCCAATGGGTGGTGGGCTTGAACCTCTGGAAGGATTCCTACGTACCATTCCTTGGCATGGATCAAAGTCCTCGTAGTTCGGATGATGGAATTCGTCAGCGAACCGATGTGAAAGTGGACCTTGGTCCAATGAGAGATGGGTTTGAACCTCGGGGAGGCTTCCTATGTACCATGCCTTGACATGGATCAAAGACCTCGTAGTTCAAAGGGTTTCATTGGTGAACCGACATGAAAGTAGACCTGGGGGTCCACTAGTGGTGGGCTTGAACCATGGGAAGGTTTCCTATGTACCATGACTTGACATGGATCAAAGTCCTCGTAGTTCAAAGGATTGATGGAATACAGTTTAACGTCATGTAGGATGGTAGTGAACCCTGACGTGAATAAACGACGGGTGGTGGGTGTCGGTGAACCGACGTAAATGAGGGACCTTGGTCTGATGGGAGATGGGCCTGAACCTCTGGGAGGCTTCCTACGTACCATGCCTTGACATGGATCAAAGTCCTCGTAGTTCAGGTGAAAATGTGGGGCTTGGCACACCGAAAAGGAGACGGTCTGGGCCAACGCTTGTTGGGCTTGAACCTCAGGAAGGCTTCCTACGTACCATGCCTTGACACAGATCAAAGTCCTTGTAGTTTGGGTTGGTCACAACGGCTTGCCGTCGGACTGGAATGCAGTTTAACGTCATGCTGGATGAAGGTAGAACATGACATGAATTGGATGATGGGTGGGTTGAACCTCGTGGAGGCTTCCTACGTACCATGCCTTGACATGGATCAAAGACCTCGTAGTTCAAATGGGTGTGCAGTTTAATGTCATTCGGGACAAAGGCATACAGTTTAACGTCATGCTGGATGAGGGCATGCAGTTTAATGTCATGCTGGACGAGGGAATATAGTTTAACGTCATGCTGGAAGAGGGAATACAGTTTAACGTCATGCTGGACGAGGGTATGTAGTTTAACGTCATGCTGGATGAAGGCATGCAGTTTAACGTCATGATGGACAAGGGAATACAGTTTAACGTCATGCTGAACAAGGGAATACAGTTTAAAATCATGCTGGACGAGGGAATACAGTTTAACATCATTCTGGACAAGGGAATACAGTTTAACGTCATGATAGGCAAGGGAATACAGTTTAACATCATGCTGGATGAGGGAATACAGTTTAACGTCATGTTGGACGAGGGGATGTAGTTTAACATCATGCTGGACGAAGGCATGCAGTTTAACGTCATGTTGCACGAGGGCATACAGTTTAACGTCATGCTGGACGAGGGAATATAGTTTAACGTCATGCTGGACGAGGGAATATAGTTTAACATCATGCTTGAAAAAGTATTTTCATGGCCAATACCAACTCTAAGCCCACGTGAGTCATGCTCGGTGTGAGAAACAAGAGACAGCAAGGGCCTGACGATCACGCCGCGAAGGGTGTGTTTGTGTGAAGTGAAGAGGGGCTTACGCGTTAGGCGGCCTATGGTGTTGGGACTTACTCCAGGATGGAAGCCTGGAGTGCGACAAAGCATAGTGAAAGATGGATTTGGGACCAATGATTATAGGTGCCTCGTTCCCTATCACGCCCTCCACTGACAGTGGTAGTGGGGAAGTACGGAGATGCAGGGGTGCAGCCATCCGTTGGGGAACTAGGGTCTCCCTTCTCCTGAGAACATACGCCACTCAAATAAGGAGGATATCATCCCTTGTGGATGGGTGATTCCACTCCTGTGGAGACGAGTGGCGTAAAAAATGTTCGAGCTGGGGGGACCCTTCGTGAGATGCACGAGGTCGGGTCATAGTTTAACGTCATGTGTTGAGGACGTGATGCTTGGCAGTTTAACGTCCTGCAGCTCAGACGAGGTGGGTTCACTCCACACCCCTAGGACATACATAACTGGTACCCTTTGGTCTTTGGGGGAGGAAAGGTACTGGCAATGCCATGGTCAAGGGGGGTTGTGGAGCGAACCATTGAGGGGTCCACATTTGCGTGGCTATGCGAAGATGCAAAATTCGTTAGCATGCCTATGCAAAGAATCACTAGGTGAAGCAACGCTACGAGTGGTATTGTCCATGGGACTTTGAAATCACATCGGGCAAACCTAGCGGGTCACACGGGAAGAGGAATTGCCAAGAAAATGAGTGTGCTTCGCGAAGCAGAGTGCCTTGGCCTTAGTGTGGGGCATAGGTGTGAGTGGAGGGTGCTTTGCGAAGTGGAACAGTATTCGCGGAGCACTGCCTCGTGAAGAAGGGGTACCTCACGATGCAGAGTGCTGCGAAGCAGTGTGCTTCGCGATGTGTAGCTATCCTTCCTTAGCATATGGATCACTAGTACAGGTTGGGTGTTTCGCGAAGCATAAACGCTCCGCAGTTGCCCGACTTCCCTTGGGAATCCCCTTCCTTCGCGAATGCCCTTGAGCTTTGCGAAGGGCATCCCTCTCGGAAGAGGGGCTCAAAACGAGACAAAGAAAAGGTGTCATATGAAGTAGAAGTACCTCACGGAGCTCATGATTCTCAGGGGCAATGGGTGATTCACGATTCAGGAGAGGAGAAGCTGAAAGGTCGGATTGTCCGTCTCCGGGACTCAGGGGGAGTCCAGTATTTATAGGGAAGGGGGGCCATGAAGCAGAACTCGCGCGCCGCCTCAGGTGCTTCGCGGCACGCTCACGAACGTCAACATCATGCACGAAGTGTTACCGCCTATAGAGCTTCACGGCGGGCTCGCGAACGTCAAATGCGTTCGCGGAGAGTTACCGCATCTAGAGCTTCATGCCGGGATCGCGAACGTCAAATGCGTTCGCGGAGAGTTACCGCCTCTTGAGCTTCGCGTCGGGCATGCGAACGTCAAATGCGTTCCCGGAGAGTTACCGCCTCTAGAGCTTCGCACCAGGCCCGTGAATGTTAAATGCGTTCGCAGAGAGATACCGCCTCTAGAGCTTCATGTCGGGCTCGCGAATGTCAAATGCGTTCGTGGAGAGTTACCGCCTCTGGATCTTCGTGAGACTGTGATGCTCGGGGTGCTTCACGTCGGTGCTTCGCGAGGCAGCATGCCAGCCTTCTTTTTCATCCCTTTATTTCATGCAATATTTTAGCGCCAAAAAATTCCCCCCCCCCCCTCAGACTTAGATCCGTGGAGGGTGAAGGGTTGATTTCTGAGGGAAAATAGCCAAAATTGTCGGCAGTTCGCGATGCGGCTTCGCGAAGGGGCCCCGCGATGCTGACCGGGGCCACGGATCCGGAAGTGTCGCAATGCTCCGCGCCGGTGAGGTGCACAGTGATGCTCCGGGGTCACCGCCTATAAATAGGGGGGTCGACCTCTTTTGTCTTCACACGACTTCCTTGTCTTTTTGTGCTCTCGACTTCGTGAAGCTCCGCGTACTCCGCGACAGCCCTCCGCGAATCGAGCTTCGAGGCGAACCGCGGGTCTCCGACTCCACGTCCGCGCCAAGAAAACTTCTGCTTGTCGGCCTAGGCCAGACTTCACGGCTTGGTCACGTGACTGACCTTCGTGATCCGACATCGCGATCTAGCTTTGCGATCCGTTCTGAAAAAATTCTTTTCTGAGGGCTGGAATCGAAATGGCCCATCAAGAGGCTATATTGGTGGTGCTTGCAGATGCCGCCCGTCGGGATGAGATGGCCAACCGTCCAGGCCTTGGGGTGATGGTACGAAGCCATTCGGACCACGCTTCTTTGACAGATATGCTATCAGAGTGCCAGATGAATTATCCGCAGTGTAAGAAGCTGCCATTGTACGGCTTCGGGTTGAGGGATGACGTCTTCATCTCTGAGGTGAGTAGGGACAAACCAGCTTGCTAGTTCAGGTGTACACCATGCCAGCACCAATGGTTCATGGCAGCCGATGGTCACGCACAGGAGGACTTCACACCCATCACCACTGATTGTCTCTACAACCATGTAAAAGATATTGACGGGAAGCCACTACAACCTGAGACGTCCCATCCTCTCTACCGTACCATGCTGAAGGCAGCTTTGCAGGATTCGAAGAAGGGATGGTCCGATGAGTGGGACCTACGCCAGGGTGGCAACTTTACTGATGACTGGGCCTGGTCCTACTGGGTAGGTGCCTCATGCGATGAGTTTGGGTCCGAGCTGAGGAGAGTGGGGTTGTATGAGGCGGCATGGGCCTCCCAATTCCACATTTACCAACCAAAGAAACTGATGCTGGAATTGCTGAGCAGATGGTCATCTAGGACCAATACCTTTCACCTGCATCACGGGGAGGTGGGCATCAGCCTGTGGGATGTCCGCCAGATTTCAGGGGTTCCGATCTTGGGGGCCATGTATGATGAGTTCCTCCCTGTCATGAGCACGTGGGAGGATACAGAGCAAATTCCTCGACTGGCATCAGTGATGATGGCGCTTGTCCCTAGAGAGGACAAGGAGGTAGAGAGGGATGTCCACTTTAGGAGATGGTTCATGTGCTTCCTGAATTTCCCAGAGAATCGAGAGTTCCCTCTGAGGCCTCGAACTTGTCCAAATGCGGCCCAAAGGGGTAAGGGGAACTCGTATTGGTGGGTCTTGGAGGACAGCCAATGGAAGACTTGGGGTTTCAGTGTCAGCACTGAACAACAGCCAATAGTCAGGCTGGCGGCGTTCATCGTGGCTCTCATCTGCGGTTGGATCCTACCGGTGAGGGATACAGGCATGGGGGTGTGGCCCAGCTCATTTATTATGGCGTCCATGTTGGACATGGGGAAGTGGATCAATCTGGGGATTCCAATGCTCACCAAACTCTACAGAATGCTGCGACACATTATCGAGGGCAAGAAGCCGCCAAGGATATGTGGGCCCTTCCATCTCCTGTATGGGTGGATTGCAGCGCACATCAGGGGGATTTACGAGTATCCAAACCCCATTTCGCCGCCGAGATAAATTTTCATCCCCTCTATCCTGAATGCGGTCGGGAGATTCCCATTCAAACTGGTCATGCTGATGGTACTGAATCTGGTGTGGAGGGCGGATGAGTTTAATTTCCACCCCTTCCCATTGCCGACGGGGATACTTACTGATGATGGGCGGGGAACATAAGAACATCGGGCTTACCTCCTGGCCTTTCGAGGTGGAGTTTTGGTGCCACGAGTAGATCGTGAGCCACTCTGCGAACCATACACCCCGCATCGGTTTGTGAGGCAGTTCCGGTACCTCCAGCGGCTGACCCCACAGGTCTACTGGGAGGTGCGTCACGAGGAGCACCTGTGTGTGATGAGGCAGCTGTGGCTCATGTTCACACGGGAAGATGGGAATATGCGAATTGCATTGCCTCCATACACCGCCGCTTTTGGATTGGTGAGGGAGTATGCCATTAGTTGGGAGGCTGCTTACCCAGGGGAGATGCTGAAGCAACAAACTATTCGGGTCAGGGACGGTGGGCCTCCTCTATCTCGAGGTTGGGGTCGGAGGGCAGCTAGGGCCTCTCGCGGTAGCGGGGATGCCATGGTGGCAAGACCCACACCGGGCGAGGGTGTGGCAGCAGCGGCGGATCCGATGATTCCGGAAGAGCAGGGCCATCTGGAGGGGCAGCCACCGAGGGGATTTCGTAGGATATCCACTCAGGCTCCGGGGAAGCGCATGCGTCATATCGACATGGCAGAGGATGTCGTCTTCCCCGAAGCCTGGGACATTTGGGATGTCAACCGGCAGTTCCTCAGCCCACACGAGATATGGGCCCACCTGAATCGCCTCGGGATAGAATTACCGGGCATAGGCCCAGTCCGGGATGGATTCATGGTGTCTCCGGCAGAGGCAGAGCAATACCTAGATGATCTGGAGGATTACGTCCACTCCAGTGGTGTCCCTCGCCCAATGACAGACCGGGTGAGGGTACTGTTGAATCAAACGGTCCCCCCACAGTTATCGGCTGCAGATCTGAGGGAGGTCTTCCCCCTGCCAGAAGAATCAGAGGACTCCTCTCGGGAGGATGAGGCTGGAGGAGGGAGCCCGTTGGAGGAGGGAGAGGTCAGAGATCAAGGCTCAGATTCCGACGATTTCGCAGAGGCTCTCGAGGTAACATTCTGAACTTCTTTCCTTACGATTTGTTCTTGGGTCACTATGTACTTTTCACTGATGTTTGAGCCATGTAGGAGGAACTTGTTCATAGGCCTCATTCTCACCCCTCGGCGGGTGATGATGCGGGACCATCAGAACCCGCACCTATGGCTGCGTCCAGTTCCGCATCTGGTGGGACCAGAGCACCCAAGGTGGCTCCTCCGGAATCTCCAAACCTTCCAACAGTATACGGAGGTCCTCGCCTCAGGGTCCCGTTAGTACCAGCTCAAGAGAAGCACGAGGAGGTCGATCTCCATAAGTTTCCTCTCCCGGTTTCCTTGTCGTCACATATAGACTATGCCAACTAACGTTTATGTCCCTCTCTGTCGTACAATTCTCCGACTGGCGTGGGCTGCTGTGGCAAGACTAATCGGGATGTCTGGTGGCGTCCCTCCTAGGGGCATGCCGGTGATGGTGGTGATAGTCCCCCCATCTCCTCAAGTTGCAACACACATCATCACTGGAGGGACCACCAGCAGGGTCGTGCCTGAGGTCATCGAGGAGGACTCCGATGAAGAGGATCAACCGGTCGGTCCCAGTCCTGTCACGCCTGCTTCGGCGCCAGGTGCCATACTAGATTCAACACCAGATGTAGATCCTGCCGAGGATTTCTTGTGGGTGTATCCCGCGTACGAGCCTGCCAATCGCGCAGACTGGGATGAAACGACCTCCAACGAGGAAGAAAGTAGCATAGTCCGCTGCTAGTCGTGGAAGCTGATTACGCGCTTCATCAAGGAAACCCCCCAAGCGCAATGGCTGGATGAAATGGTTAGACTCCACTCGCGGTTGCGCGAACTGTGCACTGGGGGAGTGGATGCCCAACGTCCTCACGCACTCATCCGAGATCTTATGGCTGAGATGATCCGGGAGCATGATTGTGGACTCAGCATGGGCTGGCAGCGGAGGAAGGCGACCAACATCAAGAAGCTCCATGAGGCTGAAGGCGAGGTCCAACAGATGCAGACCCGGGCAGATGAGCTTTCAGCCTCTCTTAATGCACAATCTGATCTGATCTCATGGTTGAAGGCCCAGCTGGCAGATGCAGAAGAGCATATGAGGCAGGCCTCAGGAAAGTTGGCTTCCGTTCAAGCTGGCGTAGAGAGGGCCAAAGCCAAGGCTGACGAACTGCGCCCCGCCACTGCTGAGGAGGAGTGGGAGCTAAGTCAGCGGCAATAATCCTTGGACGCCACAAGCCAACGGGTGGCGGAGCTACAACACACTTTTGACGGGGTCAACCTGTCCATGGGGGGAGTCGACCCCCGGGTATTGTAACAAACCAAAAACCTTTTATTGGTACTTTTCTGTTTCAGTTTTTTCTTTCTTTGTTTTGAATGTCGTAGCACACACGATTTCCACTGTTTGAATCGCCTTGTTACATCCCTACAATGTTTGTGGGATGTTCAGCGATAATTCCCCAAGCCCACGTGGGTCGAGCCCGATGTGAGAAATAGGAGATAGTTGCCTTCTCATCCCACCTAACATAGGAGTAGAGAGCATGCTCTGGGCATCCGGGATTCAGATTACCAGTCCCGATTTCCGAAAGATGGGAGAGGCTTGACCGGAGAAGGAACTTTTCAGAACAGCCGAATTACGGTTTCTTCAGTGTGCTCTTATGCATGAACGGTGCAACGCCAGGGGCGCTGAAATCGGTCCAAACAGATGAAAATGGGAAGTGTGAATCATGATGCCCAAGATTCGGAGCACTGTGCGGATGGCGTGACAATAAAGGACAATCGTTAACCATGGTGGAGAAGCGGTATCCTTACTGCGTTAGCCTGTAATGGGGACAAAAATGAGGGTCAACCGTTGACCATGTTCGAAACATGGGACCATGTCACAAATATTGTCGGTCAATCTTTCGGGACATTGACCCAGGACAGTTGGCGGACCATAGGTCAAACATCCATACTATTATGGGGTCCTTCCAAACATGACCGGTCTTCTGGAACGTTGGCCCAGGATTGTATGTGAGCCGATGCGGCATGAGACCAGGCCGTTAGAGGGTCCCGTGAGACATGAAAGGGGACGAAGGTCCGAATAAGGGGCATGCAAAGCGTGGAATATGGAGTGATGGTTTGTCCGAACAGAATTCAGAACTTAGGTAGTTACACCACCATGGTGGGAGTACACCATATGGGCGCATTGGTTTGATCATGGATCATTCATTCTTTCAGATAGGGCCTCTCTGGAGAGGGGATTTAACGCTTCCCAATGTAACCTTGGGGCATTCTGAGCTTTTTCAAGGTAGAGCCGCAGTTTAGTGTCATGCATTGAGGACACATGGACTCCTGTAGTTTAACGTCATATGATAGGATGTGGAATAAAAGGGAAGATCCCAGGGAGCGTGTGGTGCAGTAGATATGAAACTGACGTGAATGAGGACTTAGAGTCCAAATCACACCACGTACCCCCGGAGGAAACTCTTCAGGTCGAGGGACCAAGAGTGGGGATTAGGGTGGGCACGAAGCAGAGTGGTCGGGCGTTCCTACGTACCCCATGAGGATGGGAATCAAGACATACGTAGTTCTGAAAGTGTAGTTAAACATCTTGCGGGATGATGAGAAGCCTGGCCGTCTTGTTACACATCCCGCCAAAACTACTAATCCCACGTGAGTCGTGCTCGGTGTGGGAAAAAAGTAGTAGTGGTGGGAATCCCCCGACAAAAAGGGGCAGGTTAGGGTAAAGGGACGCTCAGTGAATACCGGCCCAATGACACTAACACGATCATTTATCGCACCTTGATGTGCGAAGAGAAAGAGCCGAGTATGATGGAGTTCCACTTGAACATGAGGAAGTGGAAATGTGTGAATCATGGCGCTCGAGATTCAGATCACGATGATGGCGGCGTGACGATGGAGGATAACTGTTGACCATGACGAAAAACCAGCATCCATATCGTGTTAGCCTAGAATGGGGTCAAACAAATGAGGGTTGACTGTTGACCATGTTTGAAACACGAGACCATGTCACAAATGTTGTCAGATATCCATAGAGACGTTGTCCTGAAATGATTGGAGGGCCCTTAGGTCCAGCATTCATGGAGAGCCCTTAATCCTAGTATCCATGTCGTCCGAGGGTCCTTTTGGACATGGAAGAGGATGAGGATCCAAATAGCGGGCACACGAAGCATGGTCATGGGATGAGGAGGATGTCCCTGTGAAAATCCCACACTTCGGGCTCTTTGTCAAAACACATCTGAATACGAAAACGAGACGTATTAGATAGAGGGAGCAGATTCCTTTCCCATAGGGAGATATTAGTTTAGGGTCGTAGAATTCGGACCATGGATGGGAGGAGAAATAAGAGGCACATGGTGGAGTAACTCAAACAACTGGTGTGAATGGGAATAGGGGGTGTGTGCGGTGCGGTGAACAACCTGACATGAATGAGGACGTAATCCTATATCACACCGCACGACCCCCTTGGGAGTGGTTTTTTGGTCAAGGGACCGAAAGTGAAAGTTCGTCTGGACCTGGGGGGAAGTGCTCGGGCACTCTTACATATCTCGTAAGGATGACAATCAAGCATCACGTAGTTCTTGATGGACCTTAGACCATAAATGGTTAAAGGGAGTAGGGGACACATGGGAACAAAACCCGACGTGAAGGAGGACCTAAGCCCTACTTACCATGCGTTCTCTGGGGAAATGCTCGAGTCGAGGGACCGAACACAAAGGTTAGGCTGGGACCGCGGGGAAGTGCACGGGCGCTCCTAAGTATCTCATAAGGATGAGAATCAAGCCATACATAGTTCTTAAAGGTGACACGGTAAGGTACCAGTGCCAGGGGAAAAGGGGAGTGCGGCCGTGGCCCTTGCACTAAAAGAAGCAGAATTTGATAAATCTTGTTTGTTCTATTGGTGGGGGGTTTGTTTTGTGAAGCGACATGCCTAGAGTATTAGGCCTTGGTGTCACCACAAGGATCAAGCCGTGATAGGAGTTAACAAATGGCATGGCACATGACCAATACCCAATGTGATGTCCTCTACAACGAGGTCACCACAATGCAGTGCCGTTTTTCATCGGGCAGCCAGGACGATAATGTCACAGTTTAGGGTCGTATGATAGGACCATGCATGAATTTTATCGTCATGCAGCGCAGACGTAGTAGAGACAATGCTAGGCGGGGAACATGCGTAGTGTTATAAAACAAAATTGATGAAGACATGATCCCACATCACATTGTACGCCACTCGGAGAGGGAGAACTTAGGCCGAGGGGCCTATATAGAGGTAAAAGGTGAAACAGGGGGGGAGACTGGCTCCCTAAATGGGCTGTACCCAAAGACAGGGCATCTGGGAGATCCTACGTATCCCATGAGGATGGGAATCAAGCTGAACATATTTCTGGATGGATCTTAGTTTATGGTCTTAGAGCTCGGACCATGAATGGTAACAACCTCCCAAGTTAGCGCAGATGTCAACCCGATCCCTAAGCCCACATGAGTTAAACTCGGTGTGGGAAACAAGGGGGGAGATCCTTATCACAATACTTGGGACGTCCATCAGAGGGGTGTTGGTAGAGAACCCAGAAGGACACCTTCGACACGGCTTGTTTCCCCAACATGCAGACGTGCACGGAGGAAAAGTACCAAGAGTTCCGAGACTCTACATGGGCACGATTAAGTGATGAAGGGTGTGAATTGTGTACCCGACATTTTGGGCTTAATGGATTGTCATGGCGATAGAGGAAAACTGTTAACCATGGAGAAACGCAGCGTCTATATCGCGTTAGACTAAGGTGGGAACAACAAACGAGCATCGACCGCTGACCATATTCGCAACACCGGATTTTATCGATTTGTTGTCTGAAACCCTCAGGGGCGTTGGCCCATAACGGTAGGAGAGCCCTTGGGTGTAGTATCCAGGCCATTATTGGGGGTCCCTCCGGGTGTGAAAGATGATTGAAGTCCTGATGCAGGGATACACAAAGCCTGGAAAGCGGATGCGGACGTGTCTGAGTAAATCTTGGCATTCCAGGTAATAAACCAGAGTACTCTTAGGCACAATGGTGAACCGCCAAAAAGGGATCGACGAAACAACTCAGGAGGGAGAGATACATGGCGTGGTCATTACGAGACTAACGTGAATGAGGACATAATCCCATACCACACCATATAATCCTCTTATGGAGGAAGGGTAGGCTAGAGGGCCAAGATGGGATGAAGATTCCCGAGAGATGGGGCTGGACCCGAATCCAAGACATTCAAGTGGTCCTACGTATCCCATGAGGATGTGAATCAAGCCACATGTAGTTCTTAAGATGTATTTTAACGTCATACAGGATGAGGGGGGAGTAATATACCCCCAAACAAAGGAGGTGTACTGTACGGAGAATAAACCGACGTGAATGAGGAAATAGTCTCACAACACACCATACACTCCTATAAGAGAGGTCCTGGGCCAGGGCCCAGAAAGCCAGGGGGCCTGATGGTTAGGCATTGGTCAGGAAGGCCTGACCTACTTGCAGTTTATCATCTTGCAGTGAGGACAAGGTTCGGGGACCCGAGGAGGCCAAGGTGCCTGAGGCTGGGCATCATAAGGGAAGGCGTAACGGGTTTGCGGTTTAACTTCTTAAATGAGGACGGGGTCTGGGGACCCGAGGAGGCCAAGGGGCCTGAGGCTGGGCCTCATAAGGGAAGGCATACGGTATGTTACATGATCCCGATGTGAATGAGGACACATTCCCACACCACACCGTACACCCCTTATAGGGGAATCGGGGATGTGGGCCCGACCGCTAGCACCACCCGGGGGGAAGTTTGTCACATTGGGATGGGGTAGAATGAATCACTGCACTCGATGTTTGGGACTTCTCAGGGTGGACCCGAAGATCCATGACACTGTTTACCATGTTTGAAACACAGCGTTCCTATGGTGACATGATACGGGAGCAACAAATGAGCATCGACCATTGACCAAATTCACAACGTGGGACTTGTATTGGCTTGTTGCTTGAAAACCCTCGGGGGCGTTGGCCCGTATCGGTAGGAGAGCTCTTGGGCGTAGTATCCAGGCCGTTCTTGGGGGTCCCTCTGGGTGTGCAAAAATGATGGAATCCCAGTCAAGGAGTTGGTGAAGCATAGCTGTATCCATGCACAAAATAGGAAAACATCTCCAGGGGGGATGTGCAGCCAGGTCGAGGCTTGCTCGACGTGAGTTGGGGAAAAAGTTTTCACCCTGTCGTATGTCTTGACCTGAGGGGAAGATTTTGCCTTTTGGGCTGGGCCAACGAACGAAATGCCCAGGCGTTCTTACGTATCCCATTAGGATGGGAATCAAGCCATACATAGTTCTTGAAGGCCATGCAGTTTAGCGTCATACGGTGTGGACGTGGGAGGATAGAAGAACGGGAGTGGGCACATGGTGCGACCCTTACAATCCTTGTGTGAGCGGGGTTGTATGAGAAGGGCTAAGAAAGCCTACCCCCCGCTACACAAATATCCTCCGAGGAAACTATTCCCAGGGGGGGATAGTGGAAGAGAAAAGCTTGGGGCTGGGATCAAGAAGAGGCGTCCGAGCGTTTCTACATATCACATCAAGATGGGAATCAAGCCACGTGTAGTTCTTAAGATGCAGTTTAACATCATGCGGGACGAGGATGCATCTCATTTGGGGATATGTAAGGTATGACAAGTAATCCGACGTGAATGAGGACATAGTCCCACACCATACCATACAATCCTGCAAGAGGGTAAGTCGGGGAAAACCAAGGTGCTTGAGGCCGGACCGCGGTCAGGGAGACCTGAATAGCTTGCGGTTTAACGTCTCGCGGTGAATACGGGGGGTCAGGGGCCCAAGGAGGCCAAAGGTCCTAAGGTTGAGCCTCGGTCAGGAAGGCCTGACTAGCTTGCAGTTTAGCGTCTTACAGTAAGGATGGGGGCTGGGGGCCCGAGGAGGCCAAGGGGCTTGAAGCTGAGCCTCGGGCAAGAAGGCCTGACTGGCTGGCAGTTTAACGTTTTGCAGTAAGGACGGGGGGCCGGGGCCCGAGGAGGCCAAGGGGCCTGAGGCTGAGCCTCAGTCAGGAAGGCCTGAATGGCTTGTAGTTTAACGTCTTGCAGTAAGGACGGGGGGAGATCATAGTTTAAAGTCATAGAGCTCGGACCATTTGGCTATTTATCGTCTTGCAGGATAAAGATGCAGTTTTAAGGTCATGTAGGACCTTACATTTTAAGGTCATGTTGGACCATAAAGTGCAGTTTAAAGTCATGTGGGACCATTTCACAGTTTATCTTCTTGGAAGAAGAAGATGTAGTTTAAGGTCGTACAGTACCCTTTTTCCTTAGGCAAAGTATTGCTTAAGGAACATGGCATTGGTGGGAGGGGTTATGAGCTATCCATCCATGGTCACCAAGGAGTATGATCCATTCGGGTAAACCTTATGGATGATATAAGGCCCTTCCCATTTAGGTTCTAATTTGGGCGGTTTCCTACCGAGAATCATTGGCGCTCGAAGGGCCAGTACTAGGTTGCCCTGTAGAAAAGAATGGAGACGAACCTTCTTGTTGAAGGCCCCCGCTATCTTATCCTGATGCCTTTCGAGATTGTGCCGGGTACGAAGCCGGTTCTCGTCCAGCGCTTCTAATTCAGTTAGACGGATTTTGGCTACCTCATCTGATGTCTGGTGATCATAGACTATAGTGGTAACGATGGATGCTGGATCTCAATGGGTAGGATGGCCTCAGCTCCATACACCAGGGAATATGGGGTCACCTGGGTAGAGTTGTGAGTCGTCGTCCGATAAGCCCAGAGGGCGTTGGGGAGCTTTTCCGGGCAACTTTTCTTGTTCTGAACAACCATCTCCTACAGAATGTTAGAGAGGGTTTTGTTGAACGCATCGATTTGTCAGTTTGCCTGCGCATGGTAGCAGGAGGTATGGTTCGAACGGATGTCGTACATGGCGTACAATTTCGTCAGTTCAGATGCTCGGATGTTGGTTCCATTATCGGTGAGGACGGCGTGAGGGACCCCAAACCGGTGGATAATATTGGATGTCACAAAGTCAACGATGGAACGGGCCTTGACCTCTTTGAGTGGAACTGCCTCTGTCCACTTGGAGAAAAAATTTGTAGCAGTCAGGATGCACCTACACTGGCGGGCTGTTGCCGGTGGATACGGTCCCACTACATCAAGTCCCCATACCGCAAATGGCGAGGAGTACTTAGTGGGGTGGAGGGGCTCCGGCGACCGCTGCAGGAAGTTGGTGTGAACTTGGCATGCGTGGCATCTCTTGGCATACCCAATACAATCGTGGATCATAGAAGGCCAGAAGTACCCCAACCTCTAGAATTGATGGGACAGCTTTGACCCAGCTTGATGGGCACCACAGGAACCGGCGTGAACCTCTTGCATAACATGAGGTATCTCTACTCCTTGGATGCAACGGAGGAGGACACCATCGAAACTCCTCTTATAAAGGATCTGTTCAAGACTAGGGCCGCTCTGGAGAGTAAATTACAGTGCGCGGCATCGGATTCACTCGCGCTTGGCCCGGTAATCCGGGAGGCAACCATTTTGGAGATACTCGACAAAAGGTGCCCTCCAGTCGGGAGTGGCTTAAACCACTATGTCTGACGTACCCGGGACCCCTGACGTGGAGGGTCTGGTGGTGAGATGAATTACCCGCATGCCATCATTGTCCTCTTGGGTTATTGGGGCAATGACTCTCCAGTGTACCAAAATTATGATCCAATCATCTTGCTCGGGCTCTGCGAGCGATGCGGCTAAGACAACCAAGGCGTCTGCTTGACCGTTCTGTGACCGCGGGACATGGGTAACCTCTGGTCGAGAAGAGAAATGGGCCATTAGGCGGAGGGTGTATTCCAGCAATGGTACAAGCTCCGGCTTCCTGACGACGTAGTCACCATTAACCTGCTTGATTACCAGCTCAAAATATCCTTTCACATGTAGATGGGGCACGTGGATCTCAAAGGCCAACTCGAGGCCGGTGATGAGAGCCTGGTACTCTACCTCGTTGTTCGTAAGGCCTTCTGACAATAGGAATGAGTATGGAAGGATGGCTTGCGTCGGGGTAATGAAGACAATACCCAGGCCCACTCTGTTGAGCTTGGGATCGTTGAGCCGCCTACCGGTGGGGCTCTAGGAGGCGCCTTCGAAATTTATTTGCCAACACGGGACGACATGATCAACTTGGAGGATCATCTCATCAGGAAAATCTAGGTCCAGGGATTGATCCGTGGAGGTTGGATGGGCAGCTAAAAAGTCTTCCAACGCCTATCCCTTAATGGACTTCTGAGGTACAAACCTGATATCAAACTGCTGGAGAATCACCGCCCACCGTGGTAGTCATCCAGTCAGCATGGGGCGGTTCATGATGTACTTCAGTGGGTCTACCCGGGAGACCAATTGCACCTCATGGTGCTGCAGGTAATGTCGCAACTTCTGCATAGCAAAGACGAGCGTGAGGCAGCTCTTTTTGATAGGGGAGTATCTGACCTCCGTATCGAGAAGCATGCGGCTGAGATAGTAGAGACTATTCTCAGTACCCTCGTTATTCTTCTGGGCGAGCAGCGCACCGAGGGATCTTTCCAGGGTGGTCACATAAAGGACCAGCGGCTTTTTGGAGATGGGTTGCATCAAGACCAGAGGTTGGAGTAGATACTACTTGATTTCCTTGAAGGAGGTCTGACACTCCTCATCCCATTCGTAGGCGGTACCCTTCTTCATGAGCTGGGAAAAGTGCTTACACTTGCCGGCCAGATTCGTGATGAATCGGAGTATATTGGCTAAGTGGCCTTGAAGGCCTTGAAGCTCCAGAATTTTTCTCAGGGGAGGCATTTGGCTGATGGGCTTGATCTTCTCTGGGTCGATCTCGATACCTCGGTATCTGACAACAAATCCCAAAAACTTCCCAGAGGTGACCCTGAAGGTGCACTTCAACGGGTTCATCTTCAGGTGACGGGAACGGAGGAATCCAAACACCTTCTCAAGGTCTTTGAGATGGTCCTGGCGCTGACATGATTTGACTACGAGGTCATCTATTTAGCATTCCACCAATTTCCCAAGAATCGGCTTCAATATGCGATGCATGGCCCTTTGATAAGTGTCACCTGCATTTTTCAAACCGAATGGCATAACCTGGTAGCAAAAGGTACCTTGGGGATCCCTGAAGGCATTGGACTCCTCGTCCTCGGGGGCCATCCGGATCTGTATGTACCCAGAATACCCATCTATGAAAGAGAGGGCTTGGAACCCGGCCGTCGCATCAATCAATAGCTCCGTCACCGGGAGTGGGAAGTCATCCTTTGGGTATTGGCGATTAAGATCGCGGAAGTCGATGCAGACTCTGATCTTCCCATTCTTCTTCCTGACTGGTACAATGTTTTCAAGACACTTGGGGTACTGGACTTCCTTAACGAAGTTGGCTTTGATAAGCTTGTCACCTTCGGCCTCAACCATAGCACCATGAGAAGGGTGCATCTTCCTGGGAGGCTGCTTAAACCCAAGATGTTTTGCCGGGAGGCCCAGACGGTGAACAGCTACCTGGGGATCTAGTCTTGGCATCTCGTTGTAACTCCAGGCAAACACGTCATGGTGTTGATTGAGGAATTCTACGTACTGTTGTCGCTCCTCGGGGGACATGGCTGCACTGATCAATGTTGGTTTCAGATCTACCTCACTACCAAGGTTCACCTGTATCAGTTCATCAACCGTGGTAGAGACGCCTTCCTCAAAGGCAGGGGGAGCATCCTCCAGGTCTTCCTCCCCATCCGTGGGGGGATTTCCCACGACGGGAGATACTTCTGGGCTATCAAAACTTGAGGGGTAGCTGGTGCCAGCTTGGGCAGCAGTGGTCATCATATCAGGAGACTCACTCGCCATTGAGACCATATCAATGATGGTAGTCGACCCTATCCCATCTGGCCTTCGGCCTAAGGGGCCACGTTTGATGATATCAAAGTAGTGGTGACGTGTCGGCATGAGTCGGTGGATTCCAGCCCGGCAGAAGAGACACGTATGGCTTACCTCCATTGTCATAAGCTTGACGTCCCGGTACCGTACAGGGGTAGGAGGTTACGGGATCACCTGAGCCTAGTTGATGTAGGAGTACGAGGTGATTTTCCGCCGTCGCTTGGACATGGGACCATGCCTTCCTTGTGTACCCGAAACAATAAAACATTGCCCCATGTCGGGGGTCGTGGCCTCCAATCGGTGGATCGGGAGGATGTAGGCGTCATCCATGCTTGCCTAGGGATCACTTGTGAATGGGGCGGGTTCATCCTCACTTAATAGGATTTGTTTATCTTTAATTTTGTAATAACCCGCATCTAGATAGCGGGCCTCACAAGAAGCGAAAGGGGACGCATCTCCTTGGAGCATGCCTACTCAACCGTTGAGTGAGTATTTGAGACACTAGTGATACGCTGAAGGGACCGCTGCATGCAAATGGAGTCATGGCCTACCCATCAACGCGTTGTAGGCGGTGTCCTGAGAGACGACCATGAACTCGGTGCTGGCAATTAAGCCACCGAACTGAGTCTTCAGGAGGATCTTTCCAACTGGGGTTTTCTCGGTCCTGTCGTACCCCTGGATTCGGAGGTCATAGGGAGTTAAATCACCTTCAGACAGACCCAGATTTCGCAACATCCGAGTCGAAATTAGGTTGATTCGGGAACCTGTGTCAATGAGACAACAGTGGACTTCCACACCATTGAAGTGGCCAGGGATGTACAGCAAGAGAATGTGACCCTATATATGAGGGTTCTCATCTTCACCAGAGAACGAGATAACCGCCTGA
Organism: Viscum album; assembly: GCA_963277665.1. NCBI lineage: Eukaryota > Viridiplantae > Streptophyta > Magnoliopsida > Santalales > Viscaceae > Viscum > Viscum album. The sequence goes on from OY728119.1 coordinate 560,570,262, forward strand.
AATTCGACGTTTTCAATCGTCTCGGTATGGAAGGATTCTGCAGCTACTACCTCCGTCTCAAACTGGAGGGGTCTCCTTAGGGCCTCGGCAAGTGCCTCCCGTATTTCAGATGACAGGTGATGGGCCTCAAGGATAGAAAGCCTTGCCTGAATGATGGCCAGGTGCTTCAAGACATCATACTTTAGTGCCAAACATGAACCTCTGCCTACAGGATGTCGTTCGACATTTGGAGGCATAGCGGGTCCTACCGGTTGAACCGGCGATCGGCTAGTACTGGGTACATCCTGCTGCCTACTAGTTGAATCCTGGAGAGTATTCGCCGGACTAGGATTGGACATCGTAGGATGGCCTGTATCCGGGAAAGACTGTCTGTGATACGAACGAGGCAGCTCTCCCTGATCTAGTAGCATAAACGGCGGTGGAGGTAGAGCTGAGGGTGTTATATGGGGTTGCGCGTGCTGAGCTCTACGCTGAGTCTGCCGTCTAGTCTCAGTAGCGTGCACAGCTTGGCTGAAAGTGCCCGCTGACATACCTCGATGACCGGTGCGTTTGCGATTCCGCTGACATTGACGTCGGATGGAAACGTTGGGGAGGTTCGCCTGGCATTCCCCCTTATCGGGAGTCATATATGGCTTTACCAGCTCCACGGTGTTAACCGAAGCGTAACTCTGGCTGTCACTCAAGGATTCATCCACAACTCGGCGGATTCTGGGAGTAATCCCCATTTCAGGGGGCATAAATTCACCGAGAGTGGCGGATGATGATGGAACCGGCAGTGCGCATTGCTTCTTCTTGCGTCACCGCTGCTTGCCCTTTTGGGAAGAGGTCGACTGTGAAGGCGATGCAGAGGTACTGGCTACTTCTTCGGAAGGTTCCGGCTGATTCAGTCATGCACGGATGATACCATGGGCACGAACGATGGTTATTCGAGCCATCCAGTCTTCGTATTTCTGGGATCCGCGGCTGGGGACCTGCTGCCACTCGCCTTCGTTGTCGCTACCGATCTCTGACACTACAAAGACACCCCCCACTTGTGCTGGTGTTGGGCCCAACTTGACTATGTTGTTGTTGACCTAGTCTTGAAGCCAGTCTTTAAACACATAGAATTTCTTGAGGGTGTGCCCCAGAATCCGATGATAAGGACAGTAGTTGGGGTGATCGGTGAGATTCGCCTCTGCCGGCCTTTTGCACTCGGGCAGGCGCACAATCCCTTTCTCTAGAGCACTTAGGAAGTAACCAGTGACATGATTTTTGTTGAACGAATAAGTCTGGTGCCTTCTTTCCAGATAGGGGGCCCTGGGGGCCTTGCCCTGATGAGGGGCCAGAGGGGCCTGCCGAGGAGGCGGTGCCTGATTGTCTCGCCTGGGTGGCCGTGGCGCATTTCACGGGGGAACCTATCGATTCTGAGGCGGTCGCGGCTGGGCAGGATCCTGTGCTTGAGGTGGAGGACCTCTGCGGGGTTGTGGGGATGGTGTCGTGGGCAGTAATTCCAGCTACCTAGGGGCTTCTATTTGGGCACCGCGGTGGGTTCAGCCCTGGCGGTCCTCCTGGCTGGGATCATAGGGGGCAACAAACGTGCCTGACTAGCATGTTCCAGAGCTTCCTCCAGACGCTGAGCCTTATCTGAGAAATCTATGAACCCTCCAGGGTTGTTCTGGGTAAACAGGGAGGGTACCATCTCTGTTTTGATGTTCCCCACACACATATTCAGTAATTTCTCCTGAGTCAGTGGCATATTGAGGGAATACGTAAGTCCCTTCCCCCGGGCGATGAAATCTGCAACTTGCTCATCGGGCCTTTGCTTGCACTTGAAGAGGTATGCAATGCTGGTCTTCCGCGTGGTGGAGCTGAACTGGTATAGGAACTGCTAGCGGAGATCCTCCCAACCGGTCACCAATTCGATAGGGAGTTGGCTATACCAGACGAATGTTGGACCTTCCAATGTCTGTACGAAACACCAGAGTTTGGCGGCTTCTTGCTGAGCTGGGGTCCCCAGAATGGGGCCACACCTGGACAAAAAATGTGCCAAGTGATGGGGTGGGTCCTTTGTCCCGTTGAAGGGCGAGAATGTGTGGTTTCCAAAACCTGGGGGTGTGGGCATATCATCCACCCACGCGGGATACGGATTTCCATCCGGTGGGACCGCCACCTGCCGCGTTTCCAACGCTTCGAGGTGGGCTGTGAGTGCCGCAATAAGATCATCCGGGTGGGGGTCCCTGTCTTCACGGGGATCCCTAACCACAAGTGCATTGCCAGGTTCTTTAACATGGTATATGGCTTTGGCAGCTCGTGGATCAACTTGCAGAATGACCTGCGGGGCGACTGGGGGAACCCGGACTGGCTTCTTCAGATTTCCCCGTCGTTCGGGGGGGTTTGGCGAGACGTATCGCGCCCTCTTGCCGTAAGTTCCGGCTTCTGCCCTATCTGTGGCAGTAGCATGATCAGGGTTTCCCAGAGGAATCTCACCGGGGGGAATTGTTCCTGCCCCTGCTGCCCTGGCCTAGGATTACCATAGTCGGGTCACCGCGCTGCAGCGCGCTCAGCCAAGAGTTCGTCAACCAGCCTCTTCTGCTCTGCAAGCTGCTGGCGTAACGTGGCCTTCTCTGGATCTTATTCCATTTTCTGCACAGAGGAAGGTGGGTCGGAGTGCTTGACAGTTCCGAAGTCCTCCTTAGCCTTTCCGGTATTTCGACCGAGTACCAGCGACTCGGTGGGTACGGGGAGGCCTAGTAGGTTCCTCTGCTGATGGGTAACCCTCCTTGATGGGTCCAGCAGTGGCGGTACGCCCCCGGGGGGTAAGTCTCCATCAAGGAATTCAAGCTCGTCTTCCTTGTCCACTACGTTAGCCATGTGGACCGCAACCCCTCTCGAGGGCATGTCCTCGATGTCGCATAGAGAATCGGGCTGTCGTCGGATAGGGTCGAAGAGGAGAGTGACATAGTGTCCCCAACCACGGACTTGCACATGGGGGGTAGCTTCCCTGACGATTCTGCGGAGTACTTTGAAACACTGAAAACATTTCCGTTGAAGGGCACTCTGCCGGCCTAGCGACTCAGGGTGCTGGGCCACAAGGAGTGCGGCCGAATCGATCAGGTGGCATTGCTCGCCGATTTCTTCGATGTGCTCTCGACTTCTGGGGAACACCACCCGTTCGTAACGAAGGCAGAAGTGTGTCACCCATACGGTTCGACAAAAGCACCCCACTTCTTCAGGGGTAAGGGACTCTGGTGTGAAAAAGTTCAGCGCCGCCGTCGGCCATAACTTCTCTGGGAAGTAATCTGCTGCGAGGATACTCCAGAAGCTCCTGGGTTCGGACTCGGGGTTTTGCCCTGTATTGCCCCACTCGTCAACTGGGCGCGGATGAGGGACCGGTAGCGGTACCGAGGAAGACCTCTAGGATTGTAAACTAGGTGGCGGAGAATACGACGAACGAGCTAACTAGCCGCCGAATTCCGGGCCATTCTATGAAGAGTAAAGTGACCTGGGCATGATTTCACGATACGATGGGCAGATAGCCACAGCTTCCGGCACTGGAGTTGCGGCTACCGGCGACAGGTCATGTCATCTCTCTACCTCCATTGGCCCCCAAAATATCTCTATGTGATCTCTGGTAGAGGTAGAGGGTGCTTCAGGTGACAATGGTGGTGATTGCACGGTCGAGACCTGTGGACTTCCCAAGATTTCTTCCTCCTGGATGTAAATGTGGAGAGAGATGGGAATCTGGTGGACCTCATAATCCAGGAGAATGAGGCTAACACATCTGGTTCCTACCATAGTCCTTGATGTGGAGGAGCGGGAAGAAGGTTCCATCGCTGAGTCACATTCCGCTTCAGATTCGGAGAAGCGGGCAGGTTTGATCTCCACCCGGGCCTTGCCAGGACTCTTCTTGTGGCGACGACGACCCACTCTCCTGCCCCGGGGTGGCTCTTCGGGACAGGGTTGATCCTTAATAGGTAGTCTTAGAGCGGAGCTAGCACCGTAGCGGAGAGGACCCCCACTCGAGATAGCCGAGGTGAGAGGGGCACCAGGGAAAATGTCGAATGGTACATGGGGAGGACCCCCATGTACAGCACCCATGTGGGTAGAGCCTTTGTTGGAATCGGCAGGAGCATGGGGAGGACCTCCATGGTCGATGCGGGCGGAGCGAGGCTGACCTTCACTCCTCAAGTTGATGGGGCAAGGAGGACCTTCACCGGTTGCAGAGGGGATGTAGGGAGGGCCCCCAAGTTGGAGAAGAACTAGATGGACAGTTCCTTCAGATCGGCGGTCGGGGGTAGGAGGATGGACTCCATACCCAGTATAGTGGTCACTGGAAAGGTTTCTGCGCCGAGCGTCACTGCCGCAGGGCAGGTCTTCCTTCAGGATGAGGGTAGCATGAGGCATACCTCCATGACAAGCTTCAGAGAGGGGAAGGCCCACACTCTGTGGAGTAGTGGTATGAGGAGGGCCTCCGTACGGGGTGACATCACCGCGGGATAGTTCGCGGTGATCACCACTCAGGCCTACAACCCGGAGAGTCAACCCAGCCTGCCCGTGGGGCGGTTGGGGTCTCAATCCTGGTTGGGTGAAGGAGTTCCCCTGCTCAGTGTATGCAGGGACTTCATGATGCACGTTGGCGGTGGCTCGGGCCACTGTAGCTGTTGACGTCGACGCACCTGGGCGAGCGTCCTCAGCCCGGGCCCAGCGCTGACGTCGGGTCAGACAAGCTGGGGCAGGTGGTGCAGGGGCATGGCCTGCCTGCTCTTCCTACGGAGTCGGATGTCGGTGCTGACGCGACCGGGCGGGAGCTCTTTCCTGGATCCCTTGGGTCGGGACCCTGAGCGGGCTGAGCCAGACGACGCCCGCCTCATCAGCGTAAGGTGAGGAGTTGTCAAGGCATTCCGGGGACAGGCTCCCGAAATGGTTGAACATTGGGGTGGGGAGAAGGGGCTCCCTGTGCGGCCTGTTAGGGTAGCGTTGACGGCCGGGCCTGGATGCCTCCAGGTCCAGGCGGGCCATATCCCGAGTTGGGATGACCCCTTCCTCCTCGTACCTGCGTACGAGGTTGTTGATCACCCTTCGCTGGATGACCATTGATGGGGAAAGGGGACATGGGTGCCCCGTATTCCGCGATGTGGCGGTCGTCGTGGCGGTATCGGCACCATGCGGGGTGGCTGTGGTGGTGTTTCCCCTGCCCCTGCGTAGGAGAGCGGGCGGTGACCGTGTCTCTGTAATAGAAACCTGGTTCCTAAGAAACGAAGGGATAAACTCATCAACACTAAGAGGAATGAATTGACAACCAGTGCCCCAATGTCCTTCCATTCTCCATGTATGTAAGAAGGATCCACACCAACACGCTGCAGAATGGAGTGCCCCACGTTCTACTGCCCCGACTTCCGGTGAGTTTCACGACAGGCCCGTTATTTGCTTGGTGGGACCAGGCACCGGATATCTGGATCTGGTGACACGTCAATCTACTGGTACCTCGAACGCTAGTAATCTCCACATTGAGGAGAATAATTTCAAGTCGGGTTCACCATTTCTGTTTTCGATGCTTTCACCGGGGTGAGCGCATCCGTCCTTCTGCGGAGGAGGATGCGCTGCGCTTGTTGCCCCGCATTCCCGCTTTCCAAAGGCAGGCGGCATTCGCTCCTTATTCAGGGACGTCTGCTCCTTGATCAAAATGGGATGATGGGATGTCGGTTCTTCCTTATGTGGATTCCTCCTCAGAACTCTTCACCTAGTCCAGGTCTCCCTCATAGATTTAATACATTGTTCGTGAAACTCTTTCCAGTGCCATGTTTCCATGGACGCCGGTTAATTACACTGCTTCTGTCGGGACATTCCAAAGGGTCCGGTCAGGGTAACAACCTTCAGTCGGGAGAGTAGTCACATTGAGGCATCGGTAGCGTGTCTGGATGCTGGGGAACCTGGCATGTTTGTCTATTATCTCTGGTCACAGGGCTTCTCGAGTGCGTGGAAGCCCGAGGCATCCCACATCGAGCGCAAGGAATTATATTCCATAGACACATATATGAGGTTTTCCTCAGCTTCCCGTGTTTAACACAGGGTACGCCGCGATTTTAACGTCCAGTAGAGACGGATCAGCCCGATCGGAGCACTAGCTAGAATAGATCGGATTGAGGGATTTCCCATGAAGGGGTGCCGATACCGGGACCAGCCCATGGGTGGCTGTGAAGAGGAGCATACCGACATGGTCTCCTCGGGATATGACGGTCCGGGTGAGAATCAGTGTGGATGATGGATGGATGAATGAAGTGGAGGGGGGAATGGCAAGGAACCATTGCAAAGGCAATGGTGAAGTTGGGCTTGATCCTTTAAGGGGCTTCCTACGTATCCCTGTGCCAGGGAATCAAAGTCTGCGTAGTTCGGGATGGTGCCGGTGAACCGGCATGAGGGTGGACCTTGGTCCGATGGGCATCATCAGCGAACTGACATGAATGGGGAGGACCAGGAGGGTCATAGTGGTGGTGGGCTTGGACCTCTTGGAGGCTTCCTACGTACCATGTCGTGACATGGATCAAAGACCATGTAGTTCAGAGAGGCATCGTTGGTGACCCGACGTGAAGGTGGACCTTGGTCCGACGGGTGGTGGGCTTGAACCTCTGGAAGGCTTCCTACGTTCCATGCCATGGCATGGATCAAAGTCCTCATAGTTCGGATGATGTAATTCGTCAGCGAACCGACGTGAAAGTGGACCTTGGTCCAATGAGATATAGGCTTGAACCTCGGGGAGGCTTCCTACGTACCATACCTTGACATGGATCAAAGACCTCGTAGTTCAAAGGGTTTCATCGGTGAACCAATGTGAAAGTAGACCCGGGGGGCCCACTAGTGGTGGGCTTGAACCTTGGGAAGGTTTCCTACGTACCATGCCTTGACATGGATCAAAGTCCACGTAGTTCAAAGGATTGATGGAATATAGTTTAACGTCATGCGAGACGGTAGTGAACCCTGAAAAGAATAAACGACGGGCGGTGGGTGTCGGTGAACCGATGTAAATGAGAGACCTTGGTCCGATGGGAGATGGGCTTGAAACTCTGGGAGGCTTCCTATGTACCATGCCTTGACATGGATCAAAGTCGTCATAGATCGGGTGAAAATGGGGGGTTTGGCACACCGACAAGGAGACGGTCTGGGCCAACGATTGTTGGGCTTGAACCTCAGGAAGGCTTCTTACGTACCATGCCTTGACACGAATCAAAGTCCTCTTAGTTTGAGTTGGTCACAACGGATTGCCGTCAGACTGGAATGCAGTTTAACGTCATGCTGGGCGAAGGTAGAACTTGACGTGAATTGGATGATGGGTGGTCTTGAACCTCGTGGAGGCTTCCTACGTACCATGCCTTGACATGGATCAAAGACCTCGTAGTTCAAATGGGTGTGCAGTTTAATGTCATGCAGGACAAAGGCATACAATTTAACGTCATGCTGGATGAGGGCATGCAGTTTAATGTCATGCTGGACGAGGGAATACAGTTTAACGTCATGCTGAATGAGGGAATATAGTTTAACGTCATGCTAGACGAGGGTAGAACTTAACTTGAATTGGATGATGGGTGGGCTTGAACCTCATGGAGGCTTCCTACGTACCATGCATTGACATGGATCAATGACCTCGTAGTTCAAATGGGTGTACAGTTTAATGTCATGCGGGACAAAGGCATATATTTTAACGTCATGCTGGATGAGGGCATGCAGTTTAATGTCATGCTGGATGAGGGAATGCAGTTTAACATCATGATGGATGAGGGAATACAGTTTAACGTCATGCTAGACGAGGGTATGTAGTTTAGCGTCATGCTGGACGAAGGCATGCAGTTTAAAGTCATGCTGGACGAGGGAATACTGTTTAACGTCCTGATGGACGAGGGAATGCAGTTTAACGTCATGCTGGATGAGGGAATACAGTTTAACGTCATTCTGGATGAGGTAATACAGTTTAACATCATGCTGGACAAGGGAATACAGTTTAACGTCATGCTGGATGAGGGAATACAGTTTAACATCATGCTGGATGAGGGTATGTAGTTTAACGTCATGCTGAATGAAGGCATGCTGTTTAACGTCATGTTGGACGAGGGAATACAGTTTAACGACATGCTGGATGAGGGAATACAGTTTAACGTCATGCTGGATGAGGGAATATAGTTTAACCTCATGCTGGACAAAGTATTGTCATGGCCAATTCCAACTCTAAGCCCACGTGAGTCATGCTCGGTGCGAGAAACCAGAGACAGCAAGGGCCTGACGATCACGCCGCGAAGGGTGCATTCGTGTGAAGCGAAGAGGGGCTTACGTGTTAGGCAGCCCATGGTGCTAGGACTTACTCTAGGATGGAGGCCCGGAGTGTGACAAAGCACAGTTAAAGAGGGATTTGGGACCAATTATGGGAGGTTCCTCGTTCCCTATCACGCCCTCCACTGACCTTGGTAGTGGGGAAGTACGGAGATTCAGGGGTGTAGCCATCCATTGGGGAACTAGGGTCGCCCTTCTCTTGAGAACATACGCCACTCCAATAAGGAGGATATCATCTCTTGTGGATGGATGATTCCACTCCTATGGAGACGAGTGGCGTAAAAAATGATTGAGTTGTGGGGACCCTTCGTGAGAGGTATGGGGTCGGGTCACAGTTTAACGTCATGTGTTGAGGACGTGATGCTTGGCAGTTTAACGTCCTGCAGCTCGGATGAGGTGGGTTCACTCTCCACCCCTAGGACTTACATAACCGGTACCCTCTGGTCCTTGGGGGAGGGAAGGTTCCGTCAAGGCCATGGTCAAGGTGGGTTGTGGAGCGAACCATCGAGGGGTCCACGTTAGCGTGGCTATGCGAAGAAGCAATAGCCGTTAGTGTGCCTATGCGAAGAATCATTAGGCGAAGCAACGCTACGAGTGGTATTGTCCGTGGGACTTTGAAATCACATCATGAAAACCTAGAGGGTTGCACGGGAAGAGGAATTTCCAAGCAAAGGAGTGTGCTTTGCGAAGCAGAGTGCCTTGGCCTTAGCATGGGGCATAGGTGTGAGTGGAGGGTGCTTCACGAAGTGGAACATTATTCGCGGAGCACTACCTCACGAAGAAGGGGTACCTCGCGAAGAAGAGTGCTGCGAAGCAGTGTTCTTTGCGATGTGTAGCGATCCTACCTTAGCATATTGATCACTAGTACAGGTTGGGTGTTTCGCGAAGCATAAATGCTCCGTGGTTGCCCAAGTTCCCTTCGGATTCCCCTTCCTTCGCGAATGCCCTTGAGCTTCGCGAAGGGTATCCCTCTCAGAAGAGGAGCTCAAAACGAGACAAATCAAAGGCGTCATGCGAAGTAGAAGTACCTCGCGGAGCTCATGATTCCCCGGGGCAAAGGTTGCTTCGCGATTTAGGAGAGGAGAAGCCGAAAGGTCAGATTTTCCGTCTCCGGGACTCAGGGGGAGTCCAGTATTTATAGGGAAGGGGAACCGTGAAGCAGAACTCGCGCGCTGCCTCAGGTGCTTCGCAGCGTTCTCGCGAACGTCAACGTCGTCCGCGAAGAGTTACCGCCTCTGGAGCTTCGCGGCGGCCTCACGAACGTCAAATTCGTTTGCAGAGATTTACCACCTCTGGAGCTTCGCGGCGGGCTCGCGAACGTCAAATGCATTCACGGAGAGTTACCGCCTCTGGAGCTTCACGCCAAGCTCGCGAATGTCAAATGCGTTCACAGAGAGTTACCACCTCTAGAGCTTCGTGGCGGGCTCACAAACATAAAATGCATTTGCGGAGAGTTATCGCCTCTGGAGCTTCATGAGACCGCGATGCTCGGGGTGCTTCGCGTCGGTGCTTCGCGAGGCAGCGTGCCAGCCTTCTTTTTTGTCCCTTCATTTCGTGCAATATTTTGGCGCCAATAGTCTCACAAGACTTTATAGCTTTAATACATTTTAGATTAACTAGTTTTAATTTTTCAAAAAACACATATTCCATGAATTTAACCTCTTAGATCCAAAAACAGACTTGTATAAATTTTCATAAAAGAAGGGCACTCTAAGAATTACAAATATAATCCACAAATTATGAACATACTCCCCATTTTACATATTAGAAACTATAATTTCATATATAAATACCATGAAATGAGCGATGAGATATATATAAATTATGTGATACATTATTTTCATGAAGATTCCTGGATAAATATTTGAACAAAAGGAAACACCAGGTACACAAAATAAACATGCCTTCTTAAAAAAATTATGGAGAATATCCTTATATGTGACCTCCTATGTACGGTACTAAAACATAAGGTTAATTTTAGAAAAACCTCTCTCGCCTATCACATGATAAAAAAGGTTATGAATATGAGACCGTGGATACGAATTTTTCACTATCACCTAGTAATAATTTTGTAGTTAATAAAAATGTATAATATCTCATCATGTTTCTTAGAAAATGATATATAAGGTAACCATATTAACATTCTTAGAGGAATAAATACTTTACCAACAAGACCATTTTAATAGAATCTTCAAATCATTTAGTTTAATAAGATACATACAATAAGAAGGGATTGAAATCAAACATGTAACTAGAAGTACATTGATCATGAATTATACTTCAATCTATGATGATAATCTATAGAAACAATAATTATATGAATTTAGAAATTTCACACTATAGGTGAAAGTTCGTTTTTTAAATTCCCTCCAACAACTTCCATGAGAGTAGATTCCAATTAATAAGATAGCTCCCTAATAATAGGAAGGATAATGAATCTAATCCTGATAGAAATAAATGAAATCTACTATAGATAACAATAAAGAATATAATATTTGAACATGACCATCTAGTTGATTTTTATTATTAGGTCAATGATTATTATAATAAGTAAAATTTTATCATAAGATGGTTTAACATCAATGTTTTTATCTTGAAATATTTTCATCTTAATATATTTTCATTCTAATTTCATAAATGTAAAGTGATATCCATTTCATAATACATAAATTCAATAGAAAAAATAAATAATGTATTACTCTTATTATGTTGAAAAAATAGGAGGCACCTATATTGAATAAAGATACCACCATGGTTGATTTAATAAAAATGGTACCTCAGACTGTGGAATGTCCAACATAAAACATTTTAGGTTCATAATCATTTATAAATAGACACCTGAATTTGGGATTCATCTAAGACATCACATTGAATTTATTCCCCTTATGCATCCAATTTTCTGTATAAGAAAGTTCACTCATTCATTTGTAATCAATTGAATAAGATCTCATGAATATAGATGAATCAATTTATAGTTCAGTTCCCTTCATAGAATTATATTTATCCCATATGCTTTATTTTAGAGTCTATTAAACAATTTTTTTGAAGCTGTCCCATCTAGACACATGTATAACAAGAAATTGAATCTTCTTGAAAAAATGGTTTAGAATTACCTTGATTAATACACAAGTATTATAAAATATATTTATTCATTACATCATATGAAGAGGTAAAATTATATGGTTTTCCTGGAAATACAATTAATTCTATTCCCAAACTCACATTACTTTATACTATTTCTAGATAAGATATTATTTCAACCAGAATGTCGAAAATACATTAAGAGGTGGATTAATTAAAGTATATAAGTTTATTCTTATTGACCAGAAGTTATTATCATCTTTATAAGAACACTTTACTATAATTTCAATCCACATAAACATAGTGCTGAAACATTAAAATTAAATTTCGATGACTTGAGGATTTTACTTGGTCCACCCTTAAAGAGATACATCAAAGGAGCATAATTTAAAGATCTTAAGAATTATCAAAGAAAACACTATGTTTTGTTATTTTGATTGAAATTTTTTTCATTGATAAAATTTTTATTGAAAGGGGTAATCCAAAAACATATCATTTTTAAAATTACTTCAGGATGAGGAAATATATATACATTTTATCCATTTTTATTATAATTAATGTGATAAAGAATCATTAATACAACATGATAGAATGTTTTTTTCTTAAATGATTTATTTATAATTAAATCCATGTCATTAATTATATTATTATTCTTTATGGTAAAAAATATATTGGTAGATATATGTATATTAAAATTCTTTTCTTCGTTAATATGCTTACTCTCTATGTTCTTCCAAATAAACACATTAATTCTGTTTAAATATGACACATATCAAGGTATCTATGTAATTAAAAAATTCATAAAATCATGTGAAAAATAAGGCATGGATAAGTAAACCATGATGTAGTTTATTAGTATGAATATTGGAAATGAAAACCAAAGAGAGTCAAACCCATATTTCACTAGAAACTAATTTATTTTTTAATTAGTATAAAAAATACAACATGGTGTCTTTAATACAATGGTTTTATCTAATATTTATTACTCAAGTATAATTCAACAACTCTCTTATGTAAATAATTCTATTCCTTGAATTCTACATCAAGAATTTTCTCATTTTTATGAAAACTTGTCTATAAAAATTTAAATAACACCTTTAAATCTAGTTCATGAAATGGATTAAACAAATACACAAGTAAAAATAGATATGCACTATAAAGGGGGTTTCTAGATCTGACTATTTGATAATAATCTATAGAGACCACGGTCGGTTCTCCTCCTAAGACCAAAATAATTTCTAGTTACTTCTACTAAACATGATGACCATTATAAGGGTGGATGTTACACTATGATTTTGTTTATGAAACCATGATGTTGAATTCCATGAAAAAATATAGTATCTCATGTATCACTTATAATATTTAAATTGATATACCCTAAACTCCAAATCACCAGTTTGAATTATTTTTATTTGAAAAACACAATGTGTTTTATTCAAATGTAGAAAACAAATTAAGTATTAAAAAACTACTTGAATCTCCAATAAACCATATACTCTCTTATTTCATCCTTTACTAAAAAAATGATTCATCCTATGACATTAATTCCTAGAAAAAAAATTCAATATCGGTCATGAATTGACAAAAAATTTTATTCAAATTAAGCTTCATCATTATTCTGTGAAATAGATTAGGTTAAAAAATTCACATCATTTAGGTATTTAAGAAAACCATTGTAATTTAATAGATTCATCATTCTCTATAAACTCTTATGATTAATATAAATTCTCATATCTCAATCTATTTCTAGGTTAGTAATAACCAATTTAGAAAATGCAAGTTCTATATAGAGTTTTATCCTTTTCTGGAACTTTTATCCCCATTAACTACTTTTTAAATATGACTCCCCCGATCTCATAACTTCTCAAATACACTTGAAAGGACATTAGAAATAGTAATTTGGAATCCTCATGTAAATTTATTATTTAACATCATTTTTTAGTCTATTTTTAACTTAAAGAGGGGTTACAGAGGAAGGGAGATGATTGGAGAAAGGATGGAAGAGTAATATGAAGACCACCTTGGGTATATTGACTACCAGTAACCTAGTGGACATATATTAGTTATCTGGTGGGGTTCTAGGAGACTAGGAAGTTTTTTTCAGACCACCTAGTCCATGGTGGAACCCCAGTGGGTATCTTGTGGTCTGCTAGAAAAAAATGGCATTAATAAAGGTCAATTTTGAACCCATACACTAAAATATAATACCACATTTAGGGGTTACTTGATATTTAATTACATACACAAAGAGAAAAACCCATTAGTGGTGGGTTTTTTTAAGAATAAGTTTTAGTTTTCACTACCACCCATTAAATCACAATGTTTCAACAAACCATCACATTTTCATGATACACCCATTAAGTAGTAGTGGTTTTTTTAATTAGTGGTGGTCATAGAAAACTGTTGTAAATACATAATTTTTGGTAATTTAAAACCATAACTAAAGCCAATGTGATTGTCTTAAACCTAATAATTTTTAATAATATAATAGTATTTTTCAGTATTTATAATTTTTTATGTAAAATAGTGGGTTTTTATCTACTTTTGATAAATTTGATTTGATTTATTATCACATAGTGGTGATTTTTAGTATGTAACAACAGATATAACAACCACTAATTATAAAACAATGATTCTCTTATTTATCTATGGTTTAAACCACCAGTTATTATAAAATAAATCCAAGGAAATTGGCTTTCTTTTAGATGTAATCCTACCTATAATATAAAATACTAATGAATCTAGATTATACTATTTTCAATAATATCATTAAAAAAATAAAAATTACAATATTAACATAAATTAGATTACAAAACTGTTTTAACATATAATATAAAATTTTAAGTTAGATGATGAAAATAATGTATTTATAAGTTTTAAATAAAAATACAACATTTTTAAGGGGAATCAAACATTAATGCTACTACTCTAATACATGTTGTATACCCTCAAATGATACCTTCTCTTTATTTTCCTGTCGACTACTAGCCCTTAGAGCATCTGCTACATGAATTAACAATAATTTAGAAAATAAATTAGTTTTAAATAGATAGTACATAAAAAATATAACTAAATAATTATCATAAAAATATTAATATACTAAAGTAAAATTAGTAGATTATATGTCATTATAGTTTTTCATTTCAAGGATGAAATGTCCACATGAATTCTCGATGTTGTACCGTTAAATAGATTAGACAATGCACTAACTATCTCTATAAACTACACTTTTTGAGTTACACATTGTGACTTAGGTTCCTTTATTTTTTCTATCAAGGATAAAAAATTTATTTTGTGATTATAAGTGATCAATAACAATAAAAATCTCAAAATATCAAGAGGATTCATCATAGTGAATCAATAAGAGATAATCCTAAAGACTTGTGAGGGGGATAATCCAGAAACTTTCCATCACAAATGACTATCATTCTACTTACCCAAAAAATGGGTACTGGAATCACTGTGGGAGATTAGTAACAGACATGAAGGATTTTAATCCAAATAACCTTTAATTTTATTCTTCAAATAGAAATAATTTTAGAATTTTAGATTTAAAAAAAATGAAGTACAATTTATATTTCTTACCCCCAATGTTTGTATGATGTTTATTTATGTAATTTTTACATTCTTTCTTATACACATAGAACCACAACTCTATTTTATCGACCCCTTGTATAATTTCTTCTACTATATCATATAATAAAAAATTCAAAACCAAATTAATTTTTGTACTTAAAATGCATAAAATATGAATTTAATAAATAGATGAAAAATTTCCATGTTAGATCATTAAAAAAAATTATTACTAGTTTTGTGTGTGATTACTTGTTTCTATCTATTGAATTAGTTCGTTTTGAATATTCCTAAAAATGTTAATGTTAAATAAAATTTATTTATTTTTAAAGAATTAATATCAATGAACTATGATAATATAAAACAAATTATGTGGATTAAATGGATTCATATCCACAATGAACTTACTCTAGTTATAATCTTTCCCTTTGGGTTCCTTTTTTGTATATTTGATAGGATTCAAGTCGGTTTCATTGAACTAACACCATGAATTTTATATAATGTCATTCCACTTTTATAAAAAAATTTCAATTTATATTGAATCACCATTATACCATTCACATAAAAAATGAAATGAATATACATATTAGATATGAAATAACAATTTAACTTACTATGGATAGTAATATGAAATAAAAAAATCTAATTTGTTTTATTGAATTATATTCATTTATTTATAAAAAGATCACACACTCAATTAATAGGAATATGCCTCAAATCACCATATGTTATAGGAATAGATGTTTTCTCACATGATAACTATCCAAATATCATCTCATATAATCCTATAGAATTTATTTTAGGAACCCCAAATAATTCCAATGGCATAAATTGCCTAAAATTGTTTACCCCTAAACATATGATCTATTCATGTTCATTTCTATTTTTTTACTATCCAAATTTTTTCATTATATATTTTCAACAATTAGTGTATCGATGTAATAAATTATTCTTAACCATTAATAATTATATATCAATAATAGTCACCATATGGTACTATTATGATGATATCTATGGAACCATAATCTCTATCGATGAATTCTCAACACAACTCTATTGATACTTCCAATATCTTAGGAAAATGAGTAGATAGACTAATAATTGGGAGTATAACTTATGAATATTGGAGCATATTATATGGATTTAAATAATGTGAAGGGGTATACTAAAAGTAGTGAGTTTATCTGATGAAGGAAAAGTGTATCATATTTTTCATTTAACAATGTAAAAGCTCAAAGATATCTTCCAATATATTTAAATAATTTTTTTCTCATAATTAATACCTCAAACAAGAATATAAAACAATTTATAACATGATATAATATATAAAACAATATGTTTTTTAAAATTTATGAAAATAAATAAAATGAATTTATGTAATTTGAATAAAAAAATAAAATTAATATTAAAGGATAAATTGGAATATAATAAATAAATACTTGTATAAAAAATATAGCATTAATTTATTAAATAAATTCATATTAAAAATAAAACATAAGAATTTTGGAATAACAAAACATTAATATCAAAAAAATAGCATCTATAAAATCTGAGTGATAAATAATCATAAAATAAAATATAATTATAATTTATTGATATTATTATTTCATATTTGATAATATAAATATATTTTATCGCTTTTTGAAAAAATAACACATTACATCGTCAAAGACCACATATATTTTGAATATGTTTTTAATGAGTATTATTAGTTGGATTAAATTTTAATGGATGATAAATGATTATGTCATCATAGTAAGGTGGAGTTATATATCATAAATAGCATATTTAAAAAAATTCACTTAGAATAGTTTGAGGTGAAACTATAAATGGAGTAAACCCTTAAGAAGCATTCAGTTCCATCTTATTTTTTTAATGTTTATGTGATTTACTCATAAACCCCAAATGTGATTGAAAAAAATTAAAAATATAATAAAATATATATCACACATATTTACATGTGGTTTATATAAAAATAAACCTCTAAAATATACTAAATTAGACATATAATATTACTTTTATATAATACTTCACAACATAGAAAACAAATCATCATTAAACGATTTTATCTTTCCTTTGTACTAATGTGAGATAAAAATATTGTATTCATTAAATGATATTCTTAGTCAACATTTACTGATTTAATATAATACAACCATGAATAAAAAACTTCATTTTGAGTTTCATCAATCTTTTATGATTGAAATCCAAAAAAATAAAAATTACAAATTACCCCTTGGAATAGTCATGTTTATTTCGTGTAAATTAGAGTAATCTATAATTGTTTTATATAATGATATTTTAATATATTCTAATCATCCAATCATTACACTATTATAAATAATAATTAATGATTCAATTTTCATCCCCTTTTAGAATAATATATGTAATTCTTGGATCCTTTTTTCTATAAAACTGATTAAATTAATTTCTGTCAATTTAATTACCGAATCTATGGGGTCTTCGTATCTTATTCATACACCCAATAATTCAAAGTGACCAACATATACACATAATATATTAAAATTAAAATCATTTAAATATCAAGGAATTAATATATATAATTTTAAATTAATCAATTCAAAAAATATATAATTTTTATAATTATTTAAATAATTTTATGGGGGTATATGAAGGAATACAATAGTTATGGTGGGGAAACAGATGATTAAATTTAGGGGGATTGAAGTCCATGTATTAGTGGAGTATCCTGATGACCTAATATATTCTATGAATGTTGAGTAAAAAATTTAATAATGATCCTAAAGGTCAAAATTAGTAGTAAAATCACAAAGACCCTCAAATTAATCTAACCCATAACCATATAAAACCACTAAACTTGGAAATTATTGGATCTTAACTATGCATAGAAAAAACTACCCCACCAAATATGACCACTCATTCCACAAAAACATCAAACCCAAGGTAAAAATGAAAGAAAATAAATACTATATTGGACATGATACAAATCACAATTACCTATAAGTGGTTATGAAAAATTAAATCAAAGACTAACATGGATAATCAAGAACACATGTTGCACTATGAATCAACCACTCTAATGATCTGATGAATGGACACATAGATATCAAGAATACTCACATAATAGAGAATATAATGGGAAGGAAAAGGTGAGATTCATTATATTAGAGTAAGGGAATATTGTTCATGATGAACTATACTAGGAAGAAAGGAAAGGGGTAGCTAAAATGAAAAATTATTTTCTGATGAGCGATGGTTTTTTAAAACTACACCTGATATTTATAATAGTTGTAGGTTTTTAAAGAACAACCATTAATATTTTTTTACACATTAATTATACCAATTCACTGACAATAAATGATGAAAAAATTCATAATTTTTAATTAGAAATGTTTTGTTAAAAAACTACCATAATGTAAGGTTTTAATAGTGTTATTACACTATTTCTATTTTTTTCAATGATATCCCTCCTACTATATAATTTTCAAGTGATTATTTTCTCCACCCTTTATCTACATATCTCTACTTGTTCAAAGAAGGGCGATTCTTGAAAGGTAAGGCCATTGAACAACTTAGGCATCTTATTTCATATTTTTTCTTAAAGCTGGTAGGTAAAATTTACTCTATACCACTTCTAGAAATTTTTCTATTACTATAAATCTGTAATCTTATTTTTATTTTGTGGATATGGGAGGTTAGATTTGTATATTTTATGGTTTCTCATTATTTATCTTTCATGATTTCATTATCTATATTGAGATTGGATTAATAACTAAATATATACTGTTCTTAGGGTGATCGTATCATCAATGTAGTGGTTTAATAATTTTTATACACCCAAGGAGATCCTTTTAAAATTTAATAGGTAGAAATATCACTTCCTCCTATCATACTAACATATAGTTATCCCAAAAATGTTTTGAGACCATGTGAACCCAAATAAAAATCATGTTTTAAATTTAATAAAGGGGTTTCCCTTGACCTTATTTAGATAATATATATTACTATTCCTCCTTTGGTTATACCTCCCATTCAATGGTTCTATATTCTACTATGAGCATATAATTTTCATATTATGCTTGGTTTACTATGTTGGGTGATTAATTGGAATTTTTGATTCATATTAGGGGTAATTTATTTTTATATTTATCTATTATTTTAATTTACGATATGGAATATTTGATATTATCTATGGAAACACTTACATGACATATTAGATTTGAATATTTCTTTCAATATTAGGATTTATATACTAGTTATATGTGTATGTATTATTGTATAAGATTCATATTGTACCTAATATAGTTTACATGCTAGGAACATGGGATAAATGTTAGTCTATGGATGGTTATGTATGTGGATAGTTTGATAAAGGATCACAATTCCCAAAATTATTGTTATCTTTATCATCTTCCAAAAATCAAGATTTCTCCAACTACATAATCCAAATTATTTTCTATATGTATATGATACTTGGAAACTGAATTCATTAGAAACAAATTCCAATATGTGTTCTTTAAAATGAATATATATAAGTATGATAGTGTAGGTAGAGGTGATTCATCCTATTGAGGATGTCCTAGAACATCAACTCAATTCCAGAGCTCATGCTCAAATCATGTAATTAAATATGGATCCACCCCATATACAGGATTTATTTCTTTATTACATTATATATGTTTTAGTCTATTTGTTATTCCATTTTCTTATTCTTACTAATTCACCCAATATTATATTATTTAAAACATACAATCTACTTTATGACTGGTTTTTAGGGGAGGGTGGCCATTGCCTACATGTTTTTCATACCCACAGCCTATACTAGCCCCTCCCAAGACATATGAAAACCATTTTATTCCTAATCTAGTTAAAAGAAAGCCACATAACTTTTGGAGATAATCCTACACAAACAAAATAGATCATGGGATTGTTTTTCGAGTGTTTTCTTCTACGATAGGATGGACGTAGAGACCCAAAGCTTGACGTACATGGAAATTACATTACTTTTGCGGAATACTAAATACATAACAAAAACAGACACCAAAGGACCTTAATAGTTTAGTGTCTTTGGAAAATTGGAACTTAATCTTCTAATCATGGTAAAAGATCTTCAACATCTCCCATAAAGATCTTCCCCTTTTTTTCTTACATAAAACCTTTCTTTATATCCTGCGGAAAATAAGCATAAAAAGTGTGAGCTCAAATGCTCAGTAAAGGTAAACATAGAGAACATAAAACAATCCATAACCATTTGAATGTAAAAACATGAACATAAAATCTAAACATCAAAATCTTTGAAAAGACATAAATCTTGGAAGTATGTAAGTCATGTATCATAAAGGAAAATCAATCATGATGAAATAGAATGGGAATGAAACATGTAATTGTGAAAAAACATTAAGAACATTATATGTTCTCCATACTATCCAAGGCATTGCTGCCAATACCATCTTAGTGGAAAAAATCCCTTTCTGAATCGAGTTCACTCCTCATTAAATTCCTATATCGCTGAACCAGATTAACTTACCATTCCAGCCATGTCTATCTCATTAGATATAAATTTTTACCCAATGTATTCTAGGGAGATATCGGTCCCACCCATCTCATAATGAAATCATTATTACATGTGCCACAACATAAACTCATATCATTCATCATAACCCAATGAATAAAATGGGTTTCATAAACATCATCCCATTATTACATAATCCATATAAAACAAATGGATATCATTTCATCATAATAAAAATATAACCATGTAAATAATACAAACATTATAATTTAGACATAAACATGCCAAATAACTTCATCTTATATGGAAAGTAGTTTTGACAAAACACTTGAAATGAATTCTTGTGGAAAATATCCTTTCTTCTTCAAAATAATTTTCTTTTCAAAAAATTCCAAACAATTTTAAATAAAGATTTTATTGAAAATAAACATGAAAACATGTAGAGTAAGATTCATGAAAATTAGGCGTTATGAAACTGTAAAAATCCATTCATTCTGTATAAGTTAAAAAAACATTCTCCTCATACTTTCAATGGAAAAGTCAAAAAGTACCACGTATGGTAAACAAAAGAAAGATTCCATCCATAACCCAATGTAAAAGTCAAAGAAGGGTAAAAATGACTTTATACATACATGTAATAATATTAAAAACTTTATGAAAAACATTTTATGGACATGGATGAAAAATATAACCCCATTAAATACTTACGTATAAGCAATCTCCAATAAAAATGATATTGAAAAATTATCCCTTACCATATGTCCAATTTCTTCTGTATGTGTCCGAGACTCCTATAGAGTGGGATTAAACATATTATTAACTTTTAACATAACTATAATAATATTTATGATATCATATATGATTCACTCATGACTTTATATTATCCGTTCATTTTTCAATTTCATGTTAAAGCATCGTTTTGGGTAAAATCGTTTCATTTATCGTCTGTGTTTTGAATGTAATTATTAATATGTTTACTTAGATCCTGATTACTTAATTATAGAATATAAAACATGATTTATATATAATATATATTCATAATAAATATATATAAAATATATCGATAAAAGGAAAGAAATACACCGTTCATGGAGACGGTAGGCCGTACGTACGCATGAATGTTGTTTTTCGTTTCCTTATTGAATAGAATAAAATTAAGTAGATGACAAAAATTATATATATATAAATAAATCCAGTAGCATTATTATATCATATATTTGATGATTACTAATTATATATACTTTATAATCATTCTTGAATTGTTAACATGGAAAATGAATCTCATCGCATCGTGGAGACGGTATTCCATACGTACGCCCGAGCGATGATATCGTTCCCATATTTATTGAATGGAATTGGATTGGATGATATAATATCTTAGAATAATTATGTTGTTACAATAATAATATATAGTTATTCTTTACACCATTATTCCCACCCAAGTAAGGTGGTGGTGGAAAAAACTTATTACACCACGGCGTGGAGACGGTATTCCGTACGTACTCAAGCATGGGGATTTAATTTTCCATAGGATGAATAGAATGTGAAATAGGTTTGTTTCATATTTATAATAACATATCAGTATATAATTAATACTGATGTTATTACTTTATAATGAAACAACTAAATAAGAGGAAGTAGAAGAAGAAAGAAACTTAAAAGAATCGGTAGAAGAGATTACCTCTTCTTCAACGCACCTCTTTTAAGCATCCTCTTAAGGCACTAGATTTGGTATTTTGAGGAGACCATAGACTCTATATTGTATCTAGGGAAGTTTAGAATGGAACTGGGCAGGGTTTGTCTGAGCTTCATGGCTCAAAATGGTGTGAAGAGAAGAGGGAAGGGGTGCCCTTTTTATAAAGGAGGAGAGGGGCACCTTTGGAAAAACATAATATAGTTTTTTATAATAAAGGTATATTCGGTTTATAATAGCCCCAAATTGATTTATTTCAAAGATAAAGTGGGTATGGGTCAATATCCTCTCAACCAATAGGTTTTTGACAAGTTTAGGTTACTATTTTAACCTTATCTTTTAGATTTAACTCTAAGTTAAATAATTTAACTTTTACCATGTCTTCTTGTTTTTTACACTATATGGTTAATAAACTTACTATAACAAGCCAAAATAACCCTAATTTGTTCATTATTAAAATATATAACCGTATATAATTCATTTGGCAGAAACATAGATTTCTAGTAATATAATAACAATTAATAATATAATATTTGTTTTAAAAACTATTTTATGTCAATTTTGACACTATTTGGTTATTGATTTTTGTGAAACTTATAACAGCATTATTAGTTCAAAAAAGTTAATTTAATCAATAATAACATATCATATTAACCTATAAAATTAGTTTAATTCATAAAAAGTCTCAAATTACATTTATTTGGGTATTTATATTATCAATTATTTTAATATTTCATTATATAGGTAATTACTGCATCAGCATTGTGTCATAAATAAATTAAATTATTTAATGTCTAAAGATTATAAATAAAATACCATTAGGGACGAAATATTTTCATATTTCTAATGAATATTTATAGTATAATATATCTTTTGTATAACCCTATATTAAAAATGTTTTAGTTATTAAACATTGATTTTAACTATTTTAACTCTTTTTTAAATAAAATAATAATAAATGTCCTAATATAATCCAAGTGGATCTAAAATATAATATTATATTCCTAATGTTGTTTTTGGTCGAATTATACTTATCCAATGGAATTAGAACTTGTGTTATGGTAATAATAATAACATTATTACACTTAATTACACTATTTACTTTTAACCGTGGTAAATAAAAGTAAAAATTTACTATTCACAAAAAAAATTATTTTTATCTTATTGAACCACATTTTAATCCTTGATATTAACCGTGTCTCTAGAATTTTAGAAATTCCACTCACAGAAGTGGTAAAATTGTGTTTTATGTAAATTTTCAAATTCTCATAGGAGGTGGGTAAAAGACGGTGAAAAGTTCAATAAAATTTTTATACATCTAAAATTTTTATAAAATGAGTCCAATGAATTACATTGAACTTATATTGGTATTATGTATCAATTTGGACCTAAAATATGTGTAAATAAAATAAATAATTATTTAAATAAAAAGCCAGTTTTTAAATAGTAACCTAGTTTTTTAACTATTTATCAAAAATTGAAAGTTTTCATAAAAATACCAAAACTTCACCCTAGGATAATTTCAATATTCCGAATCCAAAAATGATGTCCATTTTTAATGATAAAATTTATAAAATTTCAAAGTGTGTATTACTATTCATAATGGCTAGTTTATATAATATTTTAATAACATGTTGTTGTTTAGTGAAACTCGGTATTGCTACAACGCACGCTATCATGGAAGGTCGCGATTGAGTGTAAAGAAAGCCAAGTTAGGGTTGTTTGTAGTGCAATATTCCTTTGTTGTTGTGTATAATATAATCCAACTATATTTCATTTATACATTGAATATATATATATATACAAACTCAAGGTTGCGTAGAATAACTTCTATCAAACGAACTAAAAATTGGGTGTAACATGATCCAAGAATAGTGTTGCATATACTGCAACATAATATGGTCTTGCATATAGTGAAAGGTAATCTTGGTGTAGTGTACAACAAAAGATATGAAATAAAATTAAAATAATAAATCTCATAAAATCTCGGGGTGTTACATTCTACCCCCCTTAAAATGAATTTCACCCTCAAAATTCGTTGGCGATATAAATTGTTTATTACATGAGAGTTTCTTTCGTAGAAACCCACATATTAAAATGGAATACCAAAACATAACTTTAAAAAACTAAAGTATGAAATGTAACGGTTACCCAAATAAACTCATCACTGGGTTTCCACATAGGAGAACATTGGTGAAAATACAGATATGGAAGAGAAATCTATCCATCATGTTCTAATGGAGAGTGGTAGAGAACATGGATATGAAAAATAAATCAATCAAAAAGACATAAATTTGTGATGATCTAAAGTTCCATCTGATTTATCGGGTATGAGGGTACTAGGACAACGTTTTTAGTTTTCAAAATCATTCCCCTAATGCTGAAGAATTGTTGAATTAAAAGAAATACTTACCTGATTTTGGTAAAATCTCACCATTGTTCGTGCCTTGAAAAATTTCCACTTCATCTCTTAAAGAAATTAAGTTGAATTTTTCATTTGTGAAGTGTTTACAGATCATGCGATATAATGATAGGTCATTCCAGTTGTTTCTATCACAAAACGTTTAGCACAATTTATTAAATATGCAGAAGTCCATCTATCTTGAGATTATTCATAGGTGGTTGATAAAATGGACTTATACTTCATCTATCATAGATCTCAATAAAATAAAACTAGTTTCTAATAACCAGGGACTTCCTGTAGGCCAGTGGTATGCGATAAAGGCCTGTTGTACTTCAGTTGTGGGTTCGATTCCCACAGCCTTGTCCGACACGATGGGTTGTCGCTCGTCTTATGGGTTGTCCTTTTTCTAAAACTATACTATTATAAAATTCCAAAAATAATATCGAAAAACAAGTTCTATCCTTAAATAATACTATCTTATGTCCAACATAATCCATTCCAATCTTTAGGCTTATCCAAAATACATTTGTCCAATCTCATAGTATAAAGAAAATGATCACTATAGAGGTCATATACCAAGCATGTGAATACCATCATTTATCTCCCATATATCATAAGATATATCTTGTTGGTCATATTCTAAACATGTTAATACCTTAATCATGTATTCTTTTGAAACATGAATTATCATAGAACCTTAGCGAAAACATGAATGTTGTCACAAGTTGACTCATTCCACATACCAAAATCCCATAATTTTTATATACTCAAACCCTAATATCACTTTTTCCTTATATCATTCATGAGCTCATGAATACTATCAAATAATTTGTTTTCTCCTTATCCCTTCATTATGCACATATCATCTACTTTCCAAAATATTTGAATCACTTTTCATGGTTACCGGTACCATATTTTTATAGAAACCCAAAATGGACCAATACATAGATATTTCAACATACTATAAGAGTACCTCAACAACATTATTATTGAATTCCAATAAATAATCCCTTCAATCCATCCTCTTCAATGATTGGCATGGAATAGGTCCTTCCTCAATTTAGAAGTAACTTCTAAGGCCAGGGCATTGAGTTGGGTAATGCCCATGTTCTCTGTAGATATGACATTGGACTCCATAACAGTCTTTCACTCTATGAACCTTTTCTCCACATATATAACATCTTCCCCTACATTTGAGGTATTCCTCAAGGTTCTTTTTCCCTTCTTTAGAAATCTCAATCTTTCGTTCTCTATGCTCCTCACCATGCGGACATGCATAAAATCCCATCTTCCTCTTATTTGATGACTTAGGAATACAACTAAAGTTAACCTTATTAATCATATATCAAGATGAATGATTCAGCATAATCACAATATATTTCCCTCAAGGCGTTATATAATTTGCTTGATCATAGTCACTAGTTTGTCAATTGGAATCAATGTTAACTAAATTCATTCTCGTTCCCTCCATTCACTAAGACCAGAAACCATACTGTAAGAAACAGTTAAAATAACGAGGAACCACATAATCATAAAAGGTCAATTATGGGGTGTCTAAATTATCAAAAATTATTTAATCCATGAAACCTTAGGTTCACCCTAGGTTATTCATGATATTCAACATAAATCTAGGACTCTAACCTATATGTATACTTAACCTTAATGACATCCCTAGACATACCTTAGAAATATCTCTAGGGATTTCACTGGAGTTTTCGAATCCTAGTTTCCAAAGGATAACTAAACCTTTCCTATAATACCAACTGTAGATACCCAAAGATTGATGTACATGGACATTACATTATTTTTGCGGAATAATTGATATATAACAAAAACATACACCAAAGGACCATAATAGTCTAGTGTCTTTGGAAACATGGAACATAATTTTCTAATCATGGTGAAAGATCTTCAACATCTCCCATAAAGATCTTCCCCTTTTGTTTTCTTACCTAAAACCTTTCTTTATATCCTGGGGAAAAAAACATAAAAAGGGTGATCTGAAATTCTCAGTAAGGGTAATCATAGAGAACATAAAACAATCCGTAAAAATTTGAATGCAAAAACATGAACATAAAATCTATACATCAAAATATAGGAAAAAGACATAAATCTTGGAAGTAAGTAAGTCATGTATCATAAAAAACATCAATCATGATAAAATATCATGGGAATGAATCATGTCATTGTGGAAAACCATTAAGCAAATTATATGATTTCCATAATATCCAAGACATTACTGCCAAGAAAATCTTAGTGGACAAAGTCCCTTTCTGAATCGAGTTCACTACTCATTCCAGTCCAATATCACTGAACCAGATTAACTTACTCTTCCAGACATGTCTATATCATGCGATATAAATATTTATGCAACGCATTGGAGGGAGATTGTAGAGACCCGAAGCTTATCGTACATGGACATTACATTACTTTTGCGGAATACTTAGTACATAACAAAAACACACACACAAGGATCGTAATAGTTTAGTGTCTTTGGAAACTCGGAACGTAATCTTCTAATCGTGGTGAAAGATCTTCAATATCTCCCATAAAGATCTTCCCTTTTTTTTACCTAAAAACCTTTCTTTATATCCTGGGGAAAAGAAAACATAAAAGGGTGAGCTCAAATGCTCAGTAAGGGTAAACAAAAGAAATATCAATCACATCATATACATAAGAACATAGCTTTTGGAAATCTTAACCTGCAAAAGAGCTCATAATATCATAACATGGGATAAATCATAGAAGTGAAAATGAGATCATAACTTAAAACATTACTCATTGTGGCATACACACATAATCATAGAGAATCATTTCTTGTTAGTCAAGACTCATTGCCAAGACTATCTTAGTGGACAAAGTCCCTTTCTGAATCGAGTAATCCTCGTTTCAGTCATGTTTCACTGAACCGGTATAACCTACCATTCCAGCCTTGTCTATCTCATGAGATATAAAATCTTTACCCAATGCATTGGAGGGAGATATAGGTCCCACCCATCTCTTAATGAATCCTTTCTTATGTGTGCCACAAAATCATAAATCATACATCATTTCATAACCCATGTAATAAAAATGGGATTCTTAAACAACATGACATCATAAAACCATTCATATAAGATAAAGGAATTCATAAACATAATTCCATCACAACATAGTCAAATCAATGTAAAAATATGGATAGAAACAGAACTCTTTATTATCTTAGATGGAAAATAATTTTGATAAAACACTTGAATTGAATTCTTGAGGAAAATATCCTTTCTTCTTCAAAATCAATTTCTTTTCACAAAACATCATGCAACTTTAAAAGAAATAGATTTTATTGAAAATAGTCATGAAATATTTTAGAGGAAGCTTCATGAAAATAAGGCTTTATAAAACAGTAGAAATCCGTTCGTGCCGTATAAGTTAAAAAAAACATTCTTCGTACTTTTGTCGGAAAAGTCAAAAAGTACCTCGTACGACAAAAGATTCTTTTCATACATATTACTAAAAACTCACCGAAGGGTAAAAATGGATTTAAACAATTTTAGGTGGATGGAAATAATATTACATTTTGATGAAACATGGATGTGGATGATAAAATACACCCCAGTAAATACTTACGAATAAACAATCTCAGATAAAAATGAGATTGTGATATTTCCCTTACCTTAGGTCCAATTTGCTTCATATGTGTCCGAACCTCCTGTATAATGATTTAAATAATGTCATTGACTTATTACAGAATCATATTCATTGTTATGATATCATATATGGTTCACTTATGACATTATATTACCCGTTCTTTTGTAAATTCCATGTTAAAGAAGCGTTTTAGGTAAAATCGTTTCATTTATCGTAGGTGTTTTGACTTGTTGTTATTGACATCATTATTACTTATATCATGATTTACTTACTTCCAGAATATAAAATATGATTTATATACCATATATATTCAGTATATATATATATATAATAGATAGATAAATAAAATGAAAAACACCGTTCATGGAGACGGTAGTCCGTACGTACGCATGAACGCTGTTTTTCTTTCCTTATTGTCTTGAAATGGAAGTAAGTAGATGACATACATATGTATATATATATATACATAAATCCAGTAGCTTTATAATTTCATGTATTTCATTATTATTTCTTATATATACATTATAATCATTCTTAAATGGTTAACATGGAGAATGAATCTCATCGCGTCGTGGAGACGGTATTCCGTACGTACGCACGAGCGATGATATCATTTCTATAAATATTGAATTGAATTGGAGTGGATTATAAAATATATCAGAATCATTATGATGTTGTAATAACTATGTATAGTTATTCTTTACACCATTATACCCATCCATGTAAGGTGGTGGTGGAAAATAGATTACACCACGGCGTGGAGACGGTATTCCGTACGTACGCACGCGCGGTGATTTCTTTTTCCGTAGGATGGATAGATGGTGAAATAGGGTTGTTTCATACTTATAATAACATATCAGTATATGAGTGATACTTATGTTATTACTTCATAATGAAACAACCTAAGAAGAAGAAGTGGAAGAAGAAATAAAGATGAAAGAATTGGTAACGGTAATTACCTCTTCTTTGAAGTGCCTCTTTGAGACCTCCTCTTAGGGCACTAGAATTGGTCTTTGAGGAAGACCAGAACCTCTAGGATGTTGCTAGGGAAGTGGAGAAGAGATTTGGTCAGGGGTTGGCCGAGCTTGAGTGCTCAAATTGTTGTGAGGAGGAGGGGGAGGAGGTGTCCTTTTATAAGGGAGGAGAGGGGCACCTTAGGAATTCTTAAAAATATTAATTTATAATAAATATAACCCCACTTAAAAACCTCCAAAAATGACTCATATTCGAAGCTTAGATGAGATAGGGTTGTAATCTCATCAACCAATCAAATTTATACATGTTTGGATCTTATTTTAAACCATATCAATTAGATTTAACTCTAAGTTAAATAATTTAACTTTTACCGTGTCTTTTTGTTTTCTTTCACTATATGGTTAATACACTTACTATAACATGCCAAACGAACCCCAAATTGTATATTATTAATACATATATCCTTATCTAAGTCATTTGGCCGAACCTTAGATTTTTAGGAATAAAATAACAATTAATAATATAATATTTGATTTAAAAACTATTTTGTGTCAATTTTGACACTATTTGATATATGATTTTTTTGAAAGTCATAACAGAATTATATATTCGAACCAAGTTGATTAAATCAACACTAATATATCATAGTAACCTAGAAAATTAGTGGAATTCATAAAAAGTCTTAAATTACATTTATTTTGGTATTTATATTATCAATTATGTCAATATTTCATTAATAAGATAATTACTGCATCATCTTTGTGTCATAAATACATTATATTATATGCTGTCTAAAAATTACAAATAAAATACCATCATGTAGGAAATCTTTTTATCTTTCTAATGAATATTTATAGTCGAATTTAGCTTATGTATAACCCCATATTAAAAATGATTTACTTATTAAACTTTGATTTTAACTATTTTAACCCTTCTTTAAATAAATTAATAATAAATGTCCTAATCTAATCCAAGTGGGCCTAAATGGTCATATTTTATTCCTAAGTTTGTTTTTGGTCGAAATACACTTGTCCAATAGGATTAGGACATGTGTTAGGGTAATATTAATATCATATTTACCTTTAGTTACCCTATTTACTATTAACCGCGGTAAAAAAAAGTAAAAAGTTACTATTCACCAAAAAATTATTTTCATCTCATTGAACCACATTTTAGTCCTTGATATTAACCGTGTCTCTCGGATTTTCGAAATTCCATTCACAGAAGCGGCAAAATTATGTTTTATGAAAAATTCAGTTTTTTTAACTACCACTTAGTAGTTTCACTATTCATCAAAAATTGATGTTTTTCAGAACAATGCCAAAATTTCATCCTAAGATATATTTCATATTCCGAATTCAAAAATGAAGTCTATTTTACCAAATTCATAATATAAAAGTTGAATTAATTAATTTTATAATTAAATCCCGTTGTTAAAACAAATAGCGTGTTTTTTAAGAAACAATATCTATCAAAAGATTGACACTTGTTTATGTCTAGTTTAAATGTGAAATTACATCCAATGACCAACATTGTATTAAATTGTAAAAATATATTCTAAATATACTTTAAAACCACTCAAATTAATAATTTATCACTATTAATTATTTCGATTAAAAAAGTTGTTTTTAATTATAATTTAGTAATTTTCACTATTCATTAGAATATGAAAGTTATCCGAAAAGTACCAAAATTTCACCTTAGGCTAAATTCGATACTCCGAATCCAAAAATAAAGTTCATTTTGAAAAATAAGATTTACTGGATTTCAAAAAGTGGTTATTACTATTCATAACGGCTAGTTTTAATAATATTTTTATAGCATATCGTTGTTTAGTGAAACTCGGTATTGCGTACTACACACGCTATCGAGGAAGGTCGCGATTGCGTGTAATGCAAGTCAAGTCAAGGATGTGTGTTGTGCAAGCTCCTTCGGGTGTAGCGTACAACACAAGACATTAATAAAATTAAAAAGAATATTTTTTTATAAAATCTTGGGCTGTTACATTCTACCCCCCTTAAAATGAATTTCGCCCTCGAAATTCGTCGGGGATATAAATGGTTTACTATTTCAAAGTTTCTTTAATAGAAACCCACATCGTAAAAGGGAATACCAAAACTTGGCTTTAAAAACTAAAGTATGAAATGTAACGATTACCCAAATAAACTAATCACTGGGTTTCCACATAGGTGAAAATATGGATATGGAAGAGAAATCTAACCATCATGTTCTGATGGAGAGTGGTAGAGAACATGGCTATGGGAAATCCAGTAATCAAAAATCCATAGATTTGTGATGATATAAGGTACCATCTGATTCATCAGGTATAAGATCACTAGGACAACATTTTTGGTTTTCAAGATCATTTCCCTAAAGTTGAAAATTTGCTTAGAATAAATACTTACTTTATTTTGGTAAAATCTCACTTTTGTTCGTGCCTTGAACAATTTCTACTTCATCTCTTAAATAAATGAAGTTGAATTTGTTATTCGTGAAGTGTTAGCAGATCATGTGATAGAATGACGGGTCATTCCATCTGTCTCAAACAAAAGGTTAGCAAAAATTATATTCATAAATCGATCTATAGTGAGATTAATCATATATGGTTCCTAAAATGGACTTATACTTCATATATCATACTCCTTAATATAATAAAACTAGTTTCTACTAAACAGGGACTTCCTGTAGGTCAGTGGTAGGCGATAAAGGCTAGTCGCACTTCGGTTGTGGGTTCGATTCCCAAAGCCTTGTCCGAAGCGATGGGCTGTCGCCCGTCCTGCAGGTTGTCCTTTTTCTAAAACTACGTTACTATAACATCCCATCAATAATATCGAAAATCTTCTATCCTTAAACAATACTAACTTATGTCCAACATAATCCAGTCTAATCTTTAGGCTTATACGTAATACTGCAGTCCACTCTCATAATATAGTGACATCGATTACCAGATATTTAATACTGTCGTTGATCCCCACATATCATAAGATATGTCTTGTTGGTCACATTCCAAACATTCAAAGTCCTTAATCGTGTATTCTCTTGAATACCTTAGTGAAAACATGAGTGCAGTTAAAAGTTAACACTTTCCTCATACCAAAATCCTCAAAATTCTATATACTCAAACCATGATATCACTTAGTCCTTATATCAATCATGAGCTCATGAATACTGTTAAACATTTCATTTTCTCGTTTTCCTTGCATAATATCTCAATCACTTTGAATACCACATTAGACCAATACATAAGTATTCCAATATTCCATGATACAACATTATTTTGGAATCCCATTACATAAAAACTTAATCATTCCACCACATCGTTGTCATATTCAACATTGCCAATAGTGATCGCATGTGACTTCCCTTTGTCCTTTGCCTTAAGCGGTTGCTCATGTCGATCATCACTAACCCTTGGATTAGGGCAATTATTAGCATAATGCCCCATTTCCTTGCACTTGAAGCATTGAAGTGTTGGCGGTGCGTTCTCTACAGTGTTTGCTTTATTCACATCATTACAAACCCTTTTTCCATTACTTCGACACTCAGCTGCTCGATGACCTTCTTTTCCACACTTAAAACATTTTCTAGTCCCTTTAAGACAATCTCCACCATGCTTCTTTCCACACTTTGTGCATAAGGAAACATTCATCTTCTTTTCACCATTATTCTGAGATCTCTCCTTGAACTCCATCTTTCGTTTCTTGTCAAAACCATGAGATGGATATGCAACACCAACTTCCATTTCTACCTTGATAGCACAACGCACAATTTCTTCATAGCTACTGAAGTCTCTTATAGCTAATGCCCTTCGAAGACTTGGTTTTAAGCCACTGAAAAATCGATCAACTTTACTTTCAGGTTGGATGATAATGCCAGATGCATACCTTGCAAGTCTTGTAAAATTCGCTTCGTATATACCAACAGATTCATCATCCTTCTGTTTCAGCTCAAGAAACTCCTTTTCCATCTTCGTTCGAAGAATACGAGGGAAGTACTTACTGAAAAACAAGTTCTTGAACTCGTCCCATTCCATGGACTCAATTTCATCTCTTGGCCTCGTATTCTTGATAAGATTCCACCATTGATCAGCTTCACCTTCCAGACGATACACTGCTAGGATGACTTTATCATGTTCAGAACATTGAAGAACTGAAAATATCTTTTCAGTAGTACTAATCCATTTTTCAGCAACTAATGGATCAGTAGACCCACTGAAAGAAGGTGGACGCTGCCTCATGAAGGATTCAACAGAATGTTGCTCCTTCCTTTGCTCGTTTGGAAGTCCTGCATGATTCATAGCTTGAGAAAGTTGTGTGAGCATGGCTACAAGATTTTGCATTCCAGCTCCTATATCGTTTGGTTGCTCAGGGGGACAATCATTGCATTGCCCATCACATTCTGCATTAACACGGTTCCTTCGGGTTCCAGCCATCGTCTAAAACCCCAAAAGAATAGTGTGAGAGGCAAAAATCATGCTAGGAAAAACAACATAATAAAGGGGGAGTACCTTCAATATCCAACATCTTAGGTTTAATTCTATGATCGTTAGCGTAATTCTATTACTATAACCTATACGTATACTTATCCCTAGGGACATCCCTAGACATACCTTAGAAATATCTCTAGGGATCTCACTAACGTTTTCGCATCCTAGTTTCCAAAGGTTGACTAAACCTTTCCTCTGATACCAACTGTAGCGGTCTGGAATTACTTCCAGTGGACTACAATTGATACCTATCAGGGCACTCCATGGGCGGCTACACCCCCTGGGCGGGACACACCACCATCCCCAGTGGCAGCCATTTCCTCATGAAGCCCTTGGGCGGAGAGCCATGCTTCGTCCAACGCTCACATGTGAGAGTTCCCAAGGATCGGATACATTCCTACCTCCTTTGCCTATGATACCAACTGTAGAGACCCGTATCTTGACGTACATGGACATTACATTACTTTTGCGGAATACTTAGTACATAACAAAAACACACACACAAGGATCGTAATAGTTTAGTGTCTTTGGAAACTCGGAACGTAATCTTCTAATCGTGGTGAAAGATCTTCAATATCTCCCATAAAGAT
Organism: Viscum album; assembly: GCA_963277665.1. Taxonomy (NCBI): domain Eukaryota; kingdom Viridiplantae; phylum Streptophyta; class Magnoliopsida; order Santalales; family Viscaceae; genus Viscum; species Viscum album. The sequence goes on from OY728119.1 coordinate 560,604,483, forward strand.
CTTCCCTTTTTTTACCTAAAAACCTTTCTTTATATCCTGGGGAAAAGAAAACATAAAAGGGTGAGCTCAAATGCTCAGTAAGGGTAAACAAAAGAAATATCAATCACATCATATACATAAGAACATAGCTTTTGGAAATCTTAACCTGCAAAAGAGCTCATAATATCATAACATGGGATAAATCATAGAAGTGAAAATGAGATCATAACTTAAAACATTACTCATTGTGGCATACACACATAATCATAGAGAATCATTTCTTGTTAGTCAAGACTCATTGCCAAGACTATCTTAGTGGACAAAGTCCCTTTCTGAATCGAGTAATCCTCGTTTCAGTCCTGTTTCACTGAACCGGTATAACCTACCATTCCAGCCATGTCTATCTCATGAGATTTAAAATCTTTACCCAATGCATTGGAGGGAGATATAGGTCCCACCCATCTCTTAATGAATCCTTTCTTATGTGTGCCACAAAATCATAAATCATAGATCATTTCATAACCCATGTAATAAAAATGGGATTCTTAAACAACATGACATCATAAAACCATTCATATAAGATAAAGGAATTCATAAACATAATTCCATCACAACATAGTCAAATCAATGTAAAAATATGGATAGAAACAGAACTCTTTATTATCTTAGATGAAAAATAATTTTGATAAAACACTTGAATTGAATTCTTGAGGAAAATATCCTTTCTTCTTCAAAATCAATTTCTTTTCACAAAACATCATGCAACTTTAAAAGAAAGAGATTTTATTGAAAATAGTCATGAAATATTTTAGAGGAAGCTTCATGAAAATAAGGCTTTATAAAACAGTAGAAATCCGTTCGTGCCGTATAAGTTAAAAAAAACATTCTTCGTACTTTTGTCGGAAAAGTCAAAAAGTACCTCGTACGACAAAAGATTCCTTTCATACATATTACTAAAAACTCACCGAAGGGTAAAAATGGATTTAAACAATTGTAGGTGGATGGAAATAATATTACATTTTGATGAAACATGGATGTGGATGATAAAATACACCCCAGTAAATACTTACGAATAAACAATCTCAGATAAAAATGAGATTGTGATATTTCCCTTACCTTAGGTCCAATTTGCTTCGTATGTGTCCGAAACTCCTGTATAATGATTTAAATAATGTCATTGACTTATTACAGAATCATATTCATTGTTATGATATCATATATGGTTCACTTATGACATTATATTACCCGTTCTTTTGTAAATTCCATGTTAAAGAAGCGTTTTAGGTAAAATCGTTTCATTTATCGTAGGTGTTTTGACTGGTTGTTCTTGACATCATTATTACTTATATCATGATTTACTTACTTCCAGAATATAAAATATGATTTATATACCATATATATTCAGTATATATATATATATAATAGATAGATAAATAAAATGAAAAACACCGTTCATGGAGACGGTAGTCCGTACGTACGCATGAACGCTGTTTTTCTTTCCTTATTGTCTTGAAATGGAAGTAAGTAGATGACATACATATGTATATATATATATACATAAATCCAGTAGCTTTATAATGTCATGTATTTCATTATTATTTCTTATATATACATTATAATCATTCTTAAATGGTTAACATGGAGAATGAATCTCATCGCGTCGTGGAGACGGTATTCCGTACGTACGCACGAGCGATGATATCATTTCTATAAATATTGAATTGAATTGGAGTGGATTATAAAATATATCAGAATCATTATGATGTTGTAATAACTATGTATAGTTATTCTTTACACCATTATACCCATCCATGTAAGGTGGTGGTGGAAAATAGATTACACCACGGCGTGGAGACGGTATTCCGTACGTACGCACGTGCGGTGATTTCTTTTTCCGTAGGATGGATAGATGGTGAAATAGGGTTGTTTCATACTTATAATAACATATCAGTATATGAGTGATACTGATGTTATTACTTCATAATGAAACAACCTAAGAAGAAGAAGTGGAAGAAGAAATAAAGATGAAAGAATTGGTAACGGTAATTACCTCTTCTTTGAAGTGCCTCTTTGAGACCTCCTCTTAGGGCACTAGAATTGGTCTTTGAGGAAGACCAGAACCTCTAGGATGTTGCTAGGGAAGTGGAGAAGAGATTTGGGCAGGGGTTGGCCGAGCTTGAGTGCTCAAATTGGTGTGAGGAGGAGGGGGAGGAGGTGTCCTTTTATAAGGGAGGAGAGGGGCACCTTAGGAATTCTTAAAAATATTAATTTATAATAAATATAACCCCACTTAAAAACCTATAAAAATGACTCATATTCGAAGCTTAGATGAGATAGGGTTGTAATCTCATCCACCAATCAAATTTATACATGTTTGGATCTTATTTTAAACCTTATCAATTAGATTTAACTCTAAGTTAAATAATTTAACTTTTACCGTGTCTTTTTGTTTTCTTTCACTATATGGTTAATACACTTACTATAACATGCCAAACGAACCCCAAATTGTATATTATTAATACATATATCCTTATCTAAGTCATTTGGCCGAACCTTAGATTTTTAGGAATAAAATAACAATTAATAATATAATATTTGATTTAAAAACTATTTTGTGTCAATTTTGACACTATTTGATATATGATTTTTTTGAAAGTCATAACAGAATTATATATTCGAACCAAGTTGATTAAATCAACACTAATATATCATCGTAACCTAGAAAATTAGTGGAATTCATAAAAAGTCTTAAATTACATTTATTTTGGTATTTATATTATCAATTATGTCAATATTTCATTAATAAGATAATTACTGCATCATCTTTGTGTCATAAATAAATTATATTATATGCTGTCTAAAAATTACAAATAAAATACCATCATGTAGGAAATCTTTTTATCTTTCTAATTAATATTTATAGTCGAATTTAGCTTATGTATAACCCCATATTAAAAATGATTTACTTATTAAACTTTGATTTTAACTATTTTAACCCTTCTTTAAATAAATTAATAATAAATGTCCTAATCTAATCCAAGTGGGCCTAAATGGTCATATTTTATTCCTAAGTTTGTTTTTGGTCGAAATACACTTGTCCAATAGGATTAGGACATGTGTTAGGGTAATATTAATATCATATTTACCTTTAGTTACCCTATTTACTATTAACCGCGGTAAAAAAAAGTAAAAAGTTACTATTCACCAAAAAATTATTTTCATCTCATTGAACCACATTTTAGTCCTTGATATTAACCGTGTCTCTCGGATTTTTGAAATTCCATTCACAGAAGCGGCAAAATTAAGTTTTATGAAAAATTCAGTTTTTTTAACTACCACTTAGTAGTTTCACTATTCATCAAAAATTGATGTTTTTCAGAACAATGCCAAAATTTCATCCTAAGATATATTTCATATTCCGAATTCAAAAATGAAGTCTATTTTACCAAATTCATAACATAAAAGTTGAATTAATTAATTTTATAATTAAATCCCGTTGTTAAAACAAATAGCGTGTTTTTTAAGAAACAATATCTATCAAAAGATTGACACTTGTTTATGTCTAGTTTAAATGTGAAATTACATCCAATGACCAACATTGTATTAAATTGTAAAAATATATTCTAAATATACTTTAAAACCACTCAAATTAATAATTTATCACTATTAATTATTTCGATTAAAAAAGTTGTTTTTAATTATAATTTAGTAATTTTCACTATTCATTAGAATATGAAAGTTATCCGAAAAGTACCAAAATTTCACCTTAGGCTAAATTCGATACTCCGAATCCAAAAATAAAGTTCATTTTGAAAAATAAGATTTACTGGATTTCAAAAAGTGGTTATTACTATTCATAACGGCTAGTTTTAATAATATTTTTATAGCATATCGTTGTTTAGTGAAACTCGGTATTGCGTACTACACACGCTATCGAGGAAGGTCGCGATTGCGTGTAATGCAAGTCAAGTCAAGGATGTGTGTTGTGCAAGCTCCTTCGGGTGTAGCGTACAACACAAGACATTAATAAAATTAAAAAGAATATTTTTTTATAAAATCTTGGGCTGTTACAGAGATATAGGTACCACCCATCTCATAGTGAAATCATTCTTACTTGTGCCACAACATAAACTTAAATCATTCATCATAAGTCAAAGAATAAAATGGGTTTCATAAACATCATCCCATCATCAAATAATCCATATAAAACAAATAGATGTAATTTAATCATAATAAAAATATCACCATGTAAATAATAGACACATTATACGTGATACATAAACATTCCAAATAATTTCATCTTATATGGAAAGTAGTTTTGACCAAACACTTGAAATGAATTCTTGAGGAAAATATCCTTTCTTCTTCAAAATCATTTTCTTTTCAAAAAATGCTACACAATTTAAAAAAATGATTTTATTAAAAATAACCATGAAAACTTGTAGAGTAAGATTCACGAAAATTAGGCGTTATGAAACCGTAAAAATCCATTCATGTCATATAAGTTAAAAAAACATTCTCCTCGTACTTTTAAAGGAAACGTCAAAAAGTACCACGTATGGTAAACAAAAGAAAGATTTCGTCCATAACACAACGTAAATGTAAATGAAGGGTAAACATGAATTTATAAATTCATGGAAGAATATTAAACACTTTATAAAAAACATTTTATGGACATTGATGATAAATATAACCCCAGTAAATACTTACGTATAAGAAATCTCGAATAAAAATGAGATTGAAAAATTATCCCTTACCTTATGTACAATTTCTTCTGTATGTGTCCGAGACTCCTATATAGTGGGTTTAAACATATAATTAACTTGTAATAGAACAATAATAATATTTATGATATCATATATGATTCACTTATGACTTTATATTATCCGTTCATTTGTCAATTCCATGTTAAAGTAGTGTTTTGGGTAAAATCGTTTTATTTATCGTCTGTGTTTTGACTTGTAATTATTAATATGATTACTTAGATCATTATTACATAATTCCAGAATATAATACATTATTTATATATAATATATATTCAGAATATACATATATATAATATATCGATAAATGGAAAGAAATACACAGTTTAGGGAGACGGTAGGCCGTACGTACGCATGAATGCTGTTTTTCGTTTCCATATTGAATTGAATGGAATTAAGTAGATGAAATATATGTATATATATATACATAAATCAAATAGCATTATTATATCATATATTTCATGATTACTTATTATATATACTTTATAATCATTCTTGAATTGTTAACATGGAAAATGAATCTCATCGCGTCGTGGAGATGGTAATCTGTATGTACGCACGAGCGATGATATCATTCCCATATTTATTTAATGAAATTGGAGTGGATGATATAATATCTTATAATCAGTATGATTTTATAATAATCATATATAGTTATTCTTTACACCATTATACCCATCCAAGTAAGGTGGTGGTGGAAAAAACTAATTACACCATGGCGTGGAGACGGTATTCCGTACGTACACATGCGCAGTGATTTCAGTTTCAGTAGGATGTATACAAGTTGAAATAGGGTTGTTTGATATTTATAATAACATATAAGTATATAATTAATACTGATGTTATTACTTTATAATGAAACAACTAAATAAGAGGAAGTAGAAGAAGAAAGAAACTTGAATGAATCGGTAGAAGAGATTATCTCTTCTTCAATGCACCTCTTTTAAGATTCCTCTTAAGGAACTAGATTTGGGCTTTTGAGGAGACCAGAACCTATATAATATTTCTAGGTAAGTTTGGAATGGAAATGGTCAGGGGTTCGCCGAGCTTCAAGGCCCAAAAGGGTGTGAAGAGAAGAGGGAAGGGGTGCCCTTTTTATAAGGGAGGAGAGGGGCACCTTTCGAAAAACTTAAAATCTTATTTTATAATATAGTCATATTCGGTTTATAATATCTCAAAATTGATTTATTTAGAAGCTAAATTGGGGACGGATCTAAATTCTCCCAACCAATAGGTTTTAGAGAAGTTTAGGTCACTATTTTAACCTTATATTTTAGATATAACTCTATGTTAAATAATTTAACTTTTAACGTGTCTTCTTGTTTTCTCACACTATATGATTAATAAACTTATTATAACAAGCCAAACGAACCCCAAGTGGTTAATTATTAATATATATAACCTTATCTATTTCATTTGTCTGAAACTTAGATTTTTAAGAGTTTAATTACAGTTAATAATATAATATTTGTTTTAAAACCTATTTTATGTCAATTCTGACACAATTTGGTAATTGATTTTTGTGAAACTCATAACAGCGTGATTAGTTCAAAAAACGTTAATTAAATCAATTAAAACATGTCATGTTAACCAATAAAATCATTTTAATTCATAAAAAGTCTCAAATTAAATTTATTTGGTTTTTTATAATATCAATTATTTTAATATTTCATTATTTAGGTAATTACTCAATCACCCTTGTGTCATAAATAAATTAAATTATATAATGTATAAAAAATATAAATAAAATACCATTAGGTAGGAAATTATTTTATATTTCTAATGAATATTTATAGTATAATTTATCTTATGTATAACCCTATAGGGAAAATGTTTTATTTATTAAACTTTGATTTTATGTATTTTAACTCTTTTTTAAATAAAATAATAATAAATGTCCTAATCTAATCCAAGTGGACCTAAATGATAATATTATATTCATAAGGTTGTTTTTGGTTGAATTATACATATCCAATAGAATTATAACATGTGTTATGGTAATAATAATATCGTTTTTACCCTTAATTACCCTATTTACTTTTAACCATGGTAAATAAAAGTATAAAGTTACCATTCACCAAAAATTATTTTTATCTTATTGAACCAAATTTTACTCCTTGATATTAACCGTGTCTCTCAGATTTTTTAAATTCCACTCACAGAAGAGGTAAAATTATGTTTAATGTAAATTTTCATATTCTCCTAGGAGGTGGGTAAAAGACGGTGAAAAGTTCAATAAAATTTTTATATATCTAAAATTATTATAAAATGACTCTAATGAATTTCATTGAACTTATATAGGTATTAGGTATGAATTTTGGCCTAAAATAAATTTAAATAAAATAATTAATTATTTAAATAAAAAGTCAGTTTTTAAATAGTAACCCAATGTTTTCACTATTCATCAAAAATTGAAAGTTTTCAGAAAAATACCAAAAATTCACCCTAGACTAATTTTGATATTCTAAATAAAAAAATGAAGTCCATTTTGAAAGATAAAATTTATAAAATTTCAAAAAGTGGGTATTACTATTAAGAACGGCTAGTTTATATAATATTTTAATAACATATCGTTGTTTAGTGAAACTCAGTATTGCATACAACACACTCTATCGTGGAAGGTCACGATTGCGTGTAAAGAAAGCCAAGTCAGGGTTGCGTGTAGTGAAATGTTTTTCTTATTGTTGTGTATAATAGAATCCAACCGTATTTCATTTATACATTGAATATATATATACACACTCAATGTTGCATAGAATAACTTCTATCAAACGAACTTGAAATTGTGTGTAACACGATCCAAGAATAGTGTTGCGTATACTGCAAGCTAATACGGTCTTACATATGGCGTAAGATAATCTTGGTGTAGTGTACAACAAAAGATATGAAAGAAAATAAAAAGAATAAATCTCATAAAATCTCGGGGTGTTACAATGGATCCATGTGGGTTATCCTTAATACCTTTCTACAGTGTATTCACACATAGGACCACCAATTTGTATTATTATGCTCTATTTAGCCTATATTTTATTTATATACATATTATTATAGAAATTTTACTATAAATATAGTTTATTACATATAGGTATCATTTTTTTATCTAATTCATATTCATGATGTGGTGTTTATATTTTCCTTCTTATATGTTTACACCTACTTACTTTGAGGGGAATATATACACCATATTAAGAAGACTAATGCGTCATTATACATGTATTAAAATACATTTATTAATTGTTTCATCATGAAAATTGGGAAAGCACCTCTCAAAAGGGTAATTCATGATGTCCAATGCTTATTCCAACCTATATCGACTGGTAGGTGTTCCTAAGTTAATGTGAGGATATGTCTTGGATAATTATCAAGTATTCTAGTCATTGGAATTTCAAAAAGGAATCAGATCACACTATGTGATCTTATGTATGTTAATAGAGAATATATATGAGGAAAAGACTATCATGGATCAGTAATTAACCCATACCTTAGTTATCATAGTTATGTATCATTTCAAGAATCATCAAACATTAGTTGACAAACTTGAATGGATTATTTTCGGCTCTTGTGGTCTTTAGGGTCGAGTGGTGTAGGGATTCTCAATAACTAACACATGATGCTTCATTTATCCTCTGAGGATGGTATAATCCACTCCTAGTCCAAAGCACCTTGATCTGTCAAAGGGTGCCTATTCTATGTATTTCTATGGTCAAATGAGTTCCATTTCAGATGGGATGTTCATTGTACACTATTATGGGTAATATTTCTAGGATTACCATTTCTTTTCGAAACCCTTATATTCTTAAGATGCTTGGAAATTTGGCAAGCCTTGTTTTTTGAGATGATAGATGAGTAGAAGCTGTTTCCCACCTGATATCACCTCATATCTATGTTGAGGTTGATTTCTCTAGGACTCTGGTGGATTAAGTGTTGATTGTGGATGGGGGAATACTTTCAACGGACGAAAAAGGTGGTATTTGAGTCCTGGAGCAATTACTATTCTTCCTATAATAGGTTGGGGCTTCTAGTTGCTTCTTGTCATCAAGGACACAAGCAGAAAGTTATCTAGTGATCATATTTTGGAATGGAGACATTAGTCGGGCCTATTATGAACCATTCAGGTTCTGCAGCTACTGATTATAATCAAAGAGAGGCTAGTAGAGAGACTTCAGATCTGAAGTTGAAAGACATATTTGGTCATATGAGACATGATTTGGATGATCATGGATGCGTATGTAGGGTATGTCTAAAAAAAGAGGAGTTGAGGTTTTGGGTGCATTTATTCCCATAGAATAGGGAGAGGTTGTTTGTAAAGATATCAGTTCCCCTAATAATTGCATGATCTATGAGGTTATCGAAGGGATCCCATGGAGTAGAAAGTATGAGAATTTTGGTGCTGCTACTCAAATACAATTTCCTTACAATTATGTCCCTATGAGTTGCATTCAGATATTAAATGGTTCCAAGGCAAGGATGGAAACTGATGGCTCCCCTCCCTCATTTTTATAGGTGGTTCATTCATCTAGAATGGATACTCGAACCCATAATACTTCTATGGGTAGTCAAAAATCATGTATTCATGTGATGGAAGTGCATGAACCTTCTCAGGTTGATGGAGTATATCCAATTAACAAGTCAGGTTCCCTATAAAGCATTGACACCATGGAATTTGGGAACCAGTTTGAAGTATTGGATGGAGACTCTTCTTATGAATCTTGTTCCACTATGTCCAAGGAGACATAACTTGGAAAATATTAACTTTAGTTATCATAAAATAAGGTTAAGAAAAAAAATTAGGGATGATAATGTGTTTATTCAGAATGTTTGGAATATACAGAGATGAAAGGATTATTCCAATTTACCTACAACTCTGGTTTCAAGGTCATCGTGAAAAGTTTGGCCCCCTAAAAATACCCTGGCCACTATAGTTGACACCCTAAAGAGTAAATTCAAGGGATCTATAATTCATGTGGAGATGTAAGCCTCCTCTCATGAGGAGGCTATTTCAACACATATATGGGATCCAACTTCCATTGACCAGGAAAATACTGATACTGAGGACATGGAATTAAAGAATACCTCGAAGCTCCTTCTGAATTCTAATAAAGAAATGATTGAGGAGTATTTCATGATCAATATCTCAGAGGAGGACTACCAGATAATGTTTGAATGACCATTGAAAGTTGATTTTAAGGATGAACAATGCTCTTATATTGATAAACCGAATATTATTTTGATCCGAAACGTCAACGAGGGGAAAACCAGTTGAGTGGAACATGTGAAAACATGGGACATGATGGATTTTTTATTTGGGGATATCATTAAGGAAAATATAGATATAAAGGTTACCTTCATCGTATGGTTATTATTCAAGGTTAAATAACTGTTACTTCCCGTATATTTATTATTACTAAGTTTGTTAAAATGAGTTTGAAACTAATTCCCCAATTGGATAATTTCTTTATATTATAATATAACTAGAGCCCATTATTATACATTGGTGACAAGATTATAGTTGTCCATATATAATTATTCAAGGGTCTAAACTTGTTTAATATTTTTTTATAAAGTTCCTATAAATGGAAGTGTTGGTGATAAAATAATTAATGTATGGGAGTGAGAAATGGGAATAGGCTTTCTAATATTATGTAGTGAATCCTTGAGTTTAATCCTTTTTTAGAAAAATTATCAATATTATACTCTACTTTATGACAAAGAATGCAACCTATAAGAAAACATTATGTTAATTAGGAATGGGTAGATGATCTTGGAAAATATGTGGGTGTGAATTCACCTCCATCTCAGCCAAATGTCCACCCTATGGTCTTAGAGGGGCTTTCCCTGATTTTTTAGGTAATCATGTTATGATATCAAAAAAATGATCCAATTTCTTCTAACATAATTATATAATATCAATCTCACTATCCTTGAATATTTCATAATGATGTATCTCTTTAAGAGGAAAAAGACTATATTTATTTTCCACAATATATTTTCAAAATCATTGATTATCTTAAGGATAACCAAATTCATCTTTCCAACATTATGTTAGAAGTATTGTCATGTCAGTGGTGGGATGTGATTCTTGGTGATAAGAATGATCAATGCCTCACATTGACAAGATTTTATGAACTCTACATGGCATAATTCTACCATGATAATCTACACTATATAAAGGAGAAGGATATCATGAAACTTTAGCAAGGTTCAATATTAGTAATGGAGTACCTTGGATCCTTCTCATATCTTCTCAAACCCTCCCCATATAAAAGCCAGGATATTGAATCCAAGTTAATGAGTTTCTAAATTGTCCTTAAAGAAAATATATAAGACTAATTCGATATTAATAACCTACTATAATTATCTACTTTAGTGTAGAAGGAATTCCACATAGTTTCTGGTATTAAATTAATTTCAAGAGATGGTAGTTCATTACCGAGTCATATGCTGGAATGTACTCTCTGGGAGGTCAGAAAGAACATAGATTGTAGGATAACCATGTTATGCCTCTTTAGGTATGTCAAGGGGTGGTGTACTTACATTACATAGTTTAGAAATATACTTTATATAGTGTGATCAATGTTGGTGGTCCTAACACATCAATCATAATTTCACATTTTATGTGATGCAGTTCCACTCATATAGCTAGTATAGCCATCTAATGAGATTATACTAAATGGGTACTTCAAATAATTTAGGGAAACATCCTCTAAAAATTAAATAATTACAAAAAATTTTAGTCATATAAACTATTGGTAGGATTCAACCCCCATTTGGAAGATCTGGTCTTGGGGGTTCACATTTCAGTCAAGGTTGGATAATATTTTTATAGTATTTTAAATAAGGATTAATTTATTAAAGGAAGTATGACGAGTTAGATACCATGTTTTCCATTATGTATACTATATGATATGTTATAAGTGAAACTTATATAATTAGAGGTACTATCCATGTATATTATACGTTGGAATGTGCTCTTTTGGATTCAGGGGATTTTCATATATTCATCTCTATGAAATTATCTATACTTCTTCGTATTAAATTAGAGTTCCTAAATTCATATATAAGTGTTGGTACTTCATTAGAGAAAAGGATTAACTAGACCTTGAATTTACCTTTTTATACACTGTTCATAGCATTTTTTGTTATATTCCACACCTTATGTTTATTAATATGGATAATTTTTATGACATCCTAGGGATAGACTTATTAACCAAGTATCATGCTTGTGTTGACTAATAAAAAAAGAGAGACTCATTTTATCCCACGCTTGTACCCAACACACTTTTTATATGGAGTGGGAACTCAATGATTATCATGAAAGATAAAATTATGGGAGGTGGTCACAATCACTATAGAGATGTATTAGCTTGTTCATGGATTGATTAATTATAATTAATGCAATGCCTTACCTTTTTGGGTAATTTGTATCGAGATTTATTCTTAGAATATTTCACATGATTCCCACTTAAGTGGGAAACAGAGTTTACCATCAAATTGGTTCCTCAAATGAAATCGATATCTATCCCTCATATTGTATGGCTTGAAATAAATTGATGGATTCTATGATACAGTGAGAGGATATGGAATCTAAAGGGTTCATAGGGTTGAGGGTTTCTCATTGTAGAGATATGGTGCATTTTTTTAAGAAAGATGGCAGGAACATACTCTTATGTGTGGATTTTAGGAAACTTAACATGTTCATATTAAATAACTACTTCCTTCTAACTGAAATTGTTTATACTTATTTTTGATTACATCGGAGTTTAGTTTTAATGATTAACCTTCATTTATTTTTTCATAATCATTGAGTTAGGCGATAGGGTATTCCCATGAATGCTTTCTAATGCTAATATAGGAATTACTAACACCTGATATTTTCTTTTGGCCTAATAAATTCTTCAACTATAGTTATGAATTTAATGAACACGATAATTCATATATTTTTTGGATAAATTCGTGGAATTATTTTTTATTGATACCCTCATTTACTCTATGTAAAATGTCAATCATGTCCTTTATATTTTTATATTTTTGAATACCTTATAGAAACATTAGTAATTTGGTAAACTATCTTAATGTTCATTCCTGATTTGGGAGGTAAAATTTATTAGTAATGTTATATCTGATGTTATAATTTCAATGGATCCTAAAAAATTTGAATCCGTAACAACCTATAAAGTCATAATAAATATTTTTGACGTATAAATTTTCTTGAGCTTATGGGGTATTATGACCAATTTATCTAATAAATTTTTAGGATATTAATTTCTATTACATATCTATCTAATAAGGGAATTAAATTAATATTTATAGATCTATGAAATTAATATTTTTAAGAGTTGAAGAACTAGTTTACCACAACACTTATTCTCATTATACCTTATCAAAGTGAAGGATTTGAGGAATATGGTGATGCTTCTTCATTAATCATATGATGTGTCCTTATCCAAGATCATCATGTGGTAGATTATGGTTCCATATAGCTGAAACAAAATGATCATCACTACCCTAAACATTATTATTTCTGGACCGGAAACCACTCATTACTATCCTAGTTGGTGTGCCACATCACATTAGGTAGGCCTCTCCATGCACATTATGTGGTAAAATAGTAGTGAGAGCCAAAATCATACATTGAGGAGATTATTAACTTGATATCATAACCATTTAAAACAAATAAAACGTCCAAAAAACATCCTAAATAATAATAAAAGTATCCATAATCAATAAAACACATCCATGATATAACAAATGAACCTACATTCATACAAGAATTAGTCCAAAATGATCACCCAATGGCATGATCAAAAGTATAAAATAAATAAAATATAAAAAAGGATAAGGAGGATATATTATAATACATATTACACACCTCAATCCCATATCTATATCTTTATCAATCATCTCCATCCTAATATAATGAAAGAACATGTGCTCTAAACTATATGTAAAACTTGAGGTCTCCACACACACCATGGTGCCCATGTAGGGTGTGAGAAATACATATATATAGAGTCTCACCATGTTACCCTAATATATATGATAATATAAATTCATATTTGGGAGAAAAATAAATAACATAAAAAAACTCAATCATGAAAATTATGTAGACTCATTCTAACCAGTCCATCATAACTCATGACCATGTCTACTCAGCCATCGTTAATGTAGAAGGGGCCTAGTACCATAGAAACAGCCCCATATATGATTATTCAAGGTAGGGTTTCTTACCAAATGTAAACCCATTCTTTAAGATAACAAATTGGGAACACATAAATTATTGACCACTGTAAGAGTTTGTTCCCAATCATGTATGAGATGAATGACCATATCACCCATATTTCTAAGGCATAATCCTCTTATGCCTATTTTTCTATCCCTATGATATCTAACCAAGGATATCCATGTCTTATCTCATCCAAGATACTTACCCTGATCTTCTCATAAAATCATAATGAATATTTAACCCTTAGATACTTGGCCATCATGTGTCAATAATTTCTAAAAACATCATTGAAGCACCATATTCAAACCTATGAGTCCAAATATCACCATTTATTATTAGATACAGTATTATAGATCCCTATAAATTTTACCCCAACCACATATTCATATAGGTATACAAACTCATTCCTAAATAAGAGTATATGATTTTATTATATGGACCACAAACCTCAACCATAGAGTTACCATCTATTTGATTCTCTATAAATCTTTGGCATACCTCATCCTTGCCTCATCCAAGATCATACCAACACCAGAGATCCTCCCTCGAGTGAAAATACCCAAATGATTTTTTATGAAAAATTATAACTAATAATTAAATTTAATTTAATTGGTCATAATTTACTAGAATCTAATTACGTGGTATAACCACACCGAAATTGTGAGAAAAAGGTGCACCCCACTCACAACATACGCCCAAACATAAGACACAAAAAACATACACATTAATCACTAGAATTGATGGAAAATTAAATTCATTTTTTTCAAAAACCCTAAATATAAAGGTTTTGTGACATATCTAAACCAAAATGGTGATAAATGGGTGGAATCTCCCCTATTTTGATGTATATAAGGATCTGAATCCAAATTCCCTCTCATATATGGATTATTTCTGTAAGAACCCAAATATTCTTTTCATGTATGGATCTTGTTTTTGGGTTTTTTTGGGAAAAGGGGAAGAATATATAAATTTAAGGAGTACATTATGTGTACTTAGGAGTTCCTGTTGCGTACCTGATTGTCATGTTTAACTATGTACTGGCCATGTAACGACCACATACATGGCCGTTTGGGGTGATATGGAGACTGCCTAAAGCGAATACTAGTTAAGGCATATACATGACATGTACATTAAAAGATAACATTGTGTACTTTTCTTTTTATATGTTAAATCAGACTAGGGTTGCGTCAAATTCCCAGAATTGTCTTCTTCTAAACATGCCTCGTCCAGGAGAGACCAAGAGCGACTGCTATTATCGGATCCACTGATTTTTCTTCCATTCTACAAATCAAACACTGTTTATTATATTGGAATAAACTCGGCGATTTATTTCTTATTCTAGAGCCTCTCCTCTTGATTCCACATCATCCATGAGATAACCTTGGTTGATCGTTTTTTATGTTTTTGTAGATATAACACATTCTAGGTCAATTCAATGGATGTGTTTCAACTATATAGATCATAAAACATCAAGGTAGGTGGTTTGTGGCCTTCCATAGATGTCATTTAATTATATGTTCTAAAAGTGCCCAATACCCTAGTTTAGGATATTGCATGTTTTGGGTAATTTAACCATGTTACTACCTACTATGCTTTGATTTCATGAGTAAGGGTGTTTAATTTTAAATAGGTTTTATTACCTTTCTTATGGATGTGTTTTCCCTAGCTTTTTGATTTGGTTTTTGGGTTTAGAACTTCTTGTTAGGCTGTTATGACTTCCATGCCTAGTGTTGTTAGGATGGTGTTGATTTTATATGGAACGCTTGTGACATGATTTGTAGTTGTTTAGCCATGTAGTATTTGAGATTTACTTTGGCTGTTGGATATCATTTGTGAAAAATTGTTTTACATAGGGATTGTGAACCTGGGGTAGTGAGACCATAAGGGGAATGGATGTTGAGGGCTTCCCCAGAGAGTCTTTTACCTTTCATGTTGTGAGACCATAGGGGGGGTGGATGCTGAGGGCTTCCCCAGAGTGTCTATTACCTTTCACATTGTGAGACAATAGGGGGGATGGACATCAAGTGCTCCCTCAGAGTGTCTGTAGTATACCGTTGTCAGACTATAGGGGGAATTGGACATTGAGTGCTTCCCCAGAGTTTCTATAGTTTAATATTAAAATACCATATGAGGAATTGACTATGAGTTGTTCCTCAAAGAGTCTTATCTAAGACAAACTAGTGGGGTTAGACTATGAGAACATCTTAGAGGGTTTCTTGTGTTTGATTGGATGAATATTTGGTAAATGTAATTGAATGTATTTGAAACTGTACGATTGTTTAGTTTGAGTACTTCCTTGTTTATTACTTCATTTTTTATATTTTTCTACTATATATATATTCAATGAAAGTTAGGCAAAATATTTGGGTGGTTTCCTACTGGGATTTGTCTCACACCCTGTTTGGGTCATGATTTTGGGCCCAAATAGATTATATTGTAGTGGGTATAGATAAGAAAATCACCCTTCTATATTATGTACTTGATTGCTGTGGAGAAGGAGAGCATGGGACCAAGTTGAGGCTTGCGATGCTATTGGTGTTTTATTATTGTACTTTGGTTTAGTACGGTATTCTAGCATTTTTAATTGTTTGGCTGCATTCCAAGACACATGTGACATACATCTTTTATATATGTTCTCTAGTTGTTTATTTACTTTCATTCTTCCACTATTTACTTATTGTGTGGCATTACTGCTTCCAATACTGTTATCTATTTGTTTCTACTCTTTTATTCTTCCAATGAGGGAATTGATTCCCCACTATTAGACCGAGGGTCCTTTCTACTAGTCGGCAGCCTCTAACATTCGTGGAATTGGGCTTGAGGCCATGTGATCAACCAAGTATGGGGAACCATTGGGAGACACCTGGAATTGAGACGTTACAAAGTGGTATCAAAGTGATTCCATTCATATTTGAATTACTATTTAGATCTTATAGATAGGGTTATGAATGATTAGGCAGTTAGTAATAAGTTGTGCCCTGGAGTAGCTAACCCGTGTATAGGGAAAAGCCAATATGCCTCAAATATTTCAATTTTTTTATTTAGTAATTATTACAGTTGATCTTATTTTACCATTGGGTGATTCACATTTTTGTGATATTATGTTTTATATCATTGAGGTTCTATTTCTATTTCAACCCAAGGAGATGAGGGTATTCCATCTCATGCATCATATAGGCACTTTCTAGAGATCACATGTCATGCATTCTTGTCATGCCATTTAGTGTGCATTATCGATTTCATGTTTTTGTGATATATGTTGTGCTAGATATGTATGTTGTTGTGATAAATGACTTTATAGAATACATGATATTTGTAGGGTATGGCTAATTAGGTAAGGTATCGTTTTAATGAGCACCAAACTTTGGTCCCTGAGGTGTTACGGGACCTCATGGATCAGAATATGGTGAATCATGTGTTCTCTTGCACTATTATACATTTTATGTGACATGAATATGATTCCATGATTTGATTTGCAGGGAGTATGGGACCCCAGGGATCAAAATTTGGCACATTAATATTCATTTTAGTGTTTATGGGGTTCTAGAGTAGTTTCTGAGGCTTACTGCCTTGAAAAACCCACAATACATGGTCTATATTGATGAATACATGCCAGGTATCCTTCTATTTGGGAAGAAAATGTTTTTATTAAGTACACGCCGTATAGTATTTAATCGTGTGGATAACTGCGTGAGTAGAAACATAAGGTTGAGAATTATTTGGTGGAACACGCCATGTATGGGGAGTATATTCCATATTATAAGAGCCGTGTATCCATCCATGTGACCAAAAACATAGACGGATGAATATCAGGTTGTACATGTCGTGTTCTGTTCTTACCCATTATGTAGAGTCGAATATATCATCGACCATGTGACTAATGACATGGATAGTTAGGACTTATGGTACACACGTCATGTCCAGGGCACACACTCTGTGTAGAGTTACCCAGGTAGGATCTATGTGTATAGTTGTGTAGAGGAACTTGGGAAAGGGGAAATGATTCAAGTACGTGCCGTGACTGAATGAGAACATGCCGTGTGTAAGGGTGTTACATGACAATATTTGGATGAATTAAACACCCATGTAAAGGCTTAGGTGAACACGCCTTGTATGGGTAATACACGTTGTGTATCCATGTTTCGAAAAAATTTAATTCCTTCTTTCTCCTATTCCTTTTTTTTCAATTATATGTTTCAATCATTAATAATTTTGATCTAAGACATGCACTTGACCTTGTAGAGTCATTCTATCAAGACGTCCTATAGTTATACACCAAATATAGGGAAAAGATCAGACACCAATCATATCAGATCAAAGACTACCTGTAGATCCTCCCATTGTGCATGTCATGGCACCACTCGTCATTCCAGATATAGGTTCTGATGCACAGTTCCGAGAAGGATTCGTGAGGTTTATACAGACCTTCTAGGGAGCACCGCATCCTGCCACGTCTATGGTAGAGTTGATGAGGGTTTTTCAGCAGCAACATCCTCCCCCTTTCTCAGGGGATGGAGGACTACAGGTTACAATGTCATGGTTAGAAGCCATGCTGTCTTCCTTCTAGCATCTGAGGAATCCTCCAGAGAGTAGGGAGAAGCTCTCTACTTATATGCTTTGGGATTCCTCCAGGAGATTGTGGGATGTTATATCATAGGAAGGATGCCAGTAGGATATGTCTTGGGATGAGTTCCATTGTGCCTTCTATGTCTACTTCTACCCAAAGACTTTGAGGGCTGACTGAGCCCAAGATTTCATGAGTTTAGAGCTGGGTACTCTCTCAGCTATGGAGTATTCTTCTCACATCATAGAGCTGAAGTGCTTCACATGAATTCCTAGGGGTGATTTATTTATTTATACAGAGGATGTTTTAGGATGGTCTCTGGAATGACATATGATCTCAGTTGATCATCATCATGTTGGCATCAATCACTTCTATAGTCAACTAGGTGTTGATCAAAGTGCGAAACCTAAGGGATTCTGCTACTGTAAGCTAGGGTGGCTCGACATCCAAAATTAGTAACCCTCCGACTGATAGTAGTAAGTGCCACAGAGAGTCTATGTACAGAGATCTGAGTAGAAGGAATACTTATTTCGGTAGATATATAGTATGTTACCGGTGTAGGAAGAGTGGGTATATGAGGCCACATTGCCCGAGAGACCCAGTTGGGTGCCGATCTTGTGGCAAGGTGGGTCATCTTCAGTGTTTTTGTCAGATTTTCTCACCAAAAGCTAGTGATAGGGGTTCTTTTTTGGATCCTTGCACTAGAGAAGGACCACGATTCCCACACTAGTCATGAAACTGGAGTTATTTTAGATTTTCAGTTTGAGGTGGAGGTCATGGATGTAGTAGTCCAACATAGGGTTTTTGGAACCTATAGGGTGGCTCAGCTCAGGGATCATAGACATCTTCATAGGGTCACAATGAAGGCTAGGAATTTGTGATAGAGCAAACCCAACATGATTAGGATCTCAGATCCTCTATAGTTAGAGGTCTGATTCTCGTTGCCTCGGTTTTTTTCTTATGGGCTTCTCGATAATGGGGATTCCCATAGTTTCATATTTGTTAATGTTGTGGAGATCCCTGGGCTATGTATCTTTACTTCTGCTGCTATCATGATGTTGGAAAATCCTTTGGGGATTATAATGGCTAGTGTACGTCAGTGCAAGGAGTTCCCTCTTGAGGTTGGTTGGTGTCACTTTTTTTGGGACCTCTATGTCTTAGAGATGAAAGGCTATGATTTAATTCTCGGAATGGACTGGTGGGATACCTTCCAAGATGTTTTCAATTTCTATCACCATAGGGTGATTTCCACATCACTAGAGGGCAGGTCGTTTCTACATTAAGGGGAATGGGATGTCCAGGAGAGTAGAGCTGGACCCGAGCATCATGGGTTGGGATGAGTTACAACCCATATTACTAGTCTGTATCTAGATGAAAATGGGACTTCACAAATGGACTTTCCTCCAGTGGTGGATCATTTTAGAGATGTATTAATAGAGGAATTTTCATGTTTTCCTTCAGAGGGAGAGGTAGATTTCTCAATTGAGCTTGTGCTAGAAGTTGCACTCGTCTCTATTCCTCTTTATAGGACTGTTAGACCAGAGTTATAGGATCATAAGGATAAGATAGAGGAGTTATTGGCAAAGGGTTTCATCCAACCTAGTAATTATTATTGGGGTTCACTTGTCCTATTTGCAAAGAAGGTAGATGGTACTCTCAGGCTTTGTATGGATTATCAGAAACTAAACCAGTTAACAGTCAAGAACCAATATCCCTTTCCAGGGATTAATGATATATTTTTTCATCTTTGAGGATCCTGGGTGTTCTCAATGGTATAATTGAGATCCGGTTATCATCATTTGTGTGTTAGACCATTAGATATAACTATTAAATCCTTTCAGAGAAGGTATGGTCTATACGAGTATGTGGTTATGTCGTTCGGTCTCACAAACGGTCCTACAGTTTTTATGGCCCTGATCAACCAAGTGTTCCTTCCACACCTATAATCCTCTGTAGTGGTTTTTGTGGATGATATCTTGGTGTACTCTCACACTCTACCCAACCATTTTACCCATAGTGAGATCATTTTGAGTACACTGAGAGAGAATCTGTTATATGGTAATCTCTCAATATGCCACTTTTGGAGGGACCATATTCACTTCATGGGTCATGTTATTTTCGATATAGGAGTATCAGTAGACCCATAGAATACGAGGGAATTAGTTTTTTAGGAGAATATGAAGAACGTATTTGAGGTAGGGTGTATTATAGGACTGGATGGTTACTACATATGTTTTATATAGAAATTTTCATTCTTAGCAGTGCCACTAATGGACCTGACTAAGAAGGGTGAAAAGTACGTGTGGACAGATTCCTACAATTCAGCCTTACAGAAGATGAAATGGATGTTTAATTTTGCACCGAAACTTGTTTATCTAAAGTTGGGAAAGAGTTACAATATTTACTATGATGCATCTGGTATCGAGCTGTGAGCAGTTCTTATATAGGAGGAAGGAGTCATTGTGTACGGGTCTCAGTAGTTAAGGACACATGAGAGGAATTACCTGATTCATGATCTTGAGTTGGCTAAAGTTGTTCATGCTTTACACTATTGGAGACATTATCTATTGGGAGATCATTTTGTGGTTTTCGCTGACCAAAAAAGTATCATGTATATCTTCCCTTAGCACGATCTGAATCCAAGATAGTGGTGGTGGGTCAAGTACCATTAGTCCTTTGATTTTGAGCTTGCCTACATGCCAGGGAAGGGCAACACAATGGATAATTAATTTAGCAGGAGAACTCAAATACATGCATTTAAGGAGGTAAGTAGTGAGTTACATCTTATGGCTCTGTTCTTTGAGATGCATTTAGAGGTTCATGATAGACATGGGTCGATGTTTATTTCTTCTATAGCCATTACCTCTATACTACGTGATTGTTTTCTACTGAGGTAGCTTTCATATGATGATGGACTAATTATATGAGAGAGTGTGTCTAGAGAGGACCCTATTCCATGATGGACTATAGACGATGATGAGATCTTGATCTTCCTTGGGTGTGTATAGGTGTTAGCTGACAAACGTGGGGAGTTAATGGGGGATTTTCATTCCTTACTTTGGGTAGATATACCTAGTGTCCCTAATATATCTCTAGATCTACACTGTTAGTATTGGTGGCCCGGTATGAAAAGAGAGGTTGGTAGTTTTTTCATGAGGTGTTCCACTTGTCAGTAGGTAATGGCGAAACATCAATAACCCATAGGGATTTCAAAACAGTTAACCATTCCTAAGTGGAAGTGGAATGATGTTGCGATGGACTTCATGATAGGTTTATTGAGGTCACCCCAGGGGAAGGATGCAATTTGGTTTGTCATTGATAGACACTCGAAGGTCACATAGTTCTTACCGATCAAAGAGATATTCAGTGCTGATGAGTTTGGAAGGTTGTACATTTGAGATATTGTATGGTTGCATGGGGTTCCGCACTCCATCATTTTAGACAGGGATGCCCGTTTTACTTCTTAGGTCTGGTAGGGACTACAAAGGTATTTGGGTACACATGTACTTCTGATTATAACTTACCATCATCAGAAAGATGGATAGTCTGAGTGTACGATTTAGGTGCCGGATGACATGCTTCGAGCCTACGTCCTAGATTTTCAGGATATTGGGAAAATCACATACCTTTGGTGGAGTTTTCCTACAATAATCATTTTCAGGAAACTATTCAGATGTCATCTTAGGAGGCTTTGTACGGTAGGCCAAATTGATCACCCCTATGTTGGATGGAGGTAGGAGAGGCATCTATGTTGGGACTTCTTCTTGTCCAAGAGACCACATAGCAGGTGGAGTTGATTCGAAAGAGGATAAATACTAAACAGTCAAAATAGAAGTCTTATGCTGATTTTTATAGACGACCTATAGAGTTCGAGGTTGGAGATCAGGTTTTCATACGTGTCACACCATGGTTGGGACATAAGAGGATTAGGAGATAGGGAGATCATTCATCAAGATATGTTGGGCCGTTTGAGGTTTTGGAGAGAGTTGGGCCAGTTACCTATCATTTTAGTTACCTCTTAGGTACTGGGATATGCATGACTTCTTCCACATTTCTCAATTATGGTGTTACTTCTCATACCCGTATAATTTCATTTAACTTGATGATTTTGATTTAGAGGCGGACATATCATTTAAGGACCATCCTAATCAAATATTTGATCGCAACATGAAGGTTCTCTATGGCTGGTCTATTCCTCTGGTTTGGGTGTTTTGGAAGCATGAGAAAGTAAAAGATGAGACTTGGGAGAGGGAGGCCGATGTGCAATTGCAGTGGCCAAAGTTGTTCAAGGATTCTTCTTTTACGCCTCCTTTTTAGGGAAATTTTGGGGATGAATTTATTTAAAGGGGGAAGTTTGTAAGAACCCAGATCTAATTTTTAGTTATGAATCATGTTTTTGGCCTTTTTGGGAAAAGGGGGAGAATCTGAGAATTTAAGGAGTATCGGCCGTGTACCCGGTTGCCGCTGGTTTCCATGTACTGGAGAAGTACATGGCCATGTGGGGTGACCTAGAGACTGCCTAAAGTGGAGGCCGATTAAGGCATGTAAATGTCATGTACATTATAAGAACACTATATGTACTTTTATTTTAATTTTTTAAATCTCACTAGGGTGATGTCAAATTCCCAGAATTTTCTTCTTCTAACCTCGTCTCGTCCAGGAGTTAACGAGAGAGATAATTGTTATCTGATCCATTGATCTTTCATTCATTATCTGAATCAAACACCATTGATTTTGTTGGAATCACATCGGTGAGTTCTTCATTATTTTAGAGCCTCTCCTCTTGATTCCCCCTTTTTCATGAGATATCTGTGGTTGAGCATTTTTTGGACATTTTTTTTAGATCTACCACATTATAGGTCGATTAAAAATATGAGGTTCAACTATATCGATTGTAAAACATCAAGGTAGGTGGTTTGGTCCTTTCCGTAGATGTCTTTTAATTATTTGTGCTAAAAGTGTCCAATACCCTAGTTTAGGGTATTGCTTGTTTGGGGGAATTTAACCTTGTTATAGCCTAATATGCTTTTTTTTTTGAGTAAGGGTTTTTGATTATGAATAAGGTTTATTACGTTGCTTATGGATGTGTTTTCTCATGCTTGTTGATTTGGCTGTTGGGTCTAGAACTTCTTGTTAGGCTGTTATACTTTCCATGCCTAGTGTTGCTAGGATGGAGTTGATTTTATGTGAAACGCTTGTGATATTTGTTGTAGTTGTCTAGCCAAGTAGTATTTGAGATTTACATTTGATGTTGGATATCATTTGTGGACAATTATAGTTCAAAGGGTTGTGGGAACCTGGTGTAGTGAGACCATAGGGGGAATGTTTAATGATGGCTTCCCCAGAGTGTCTGTTACCTTTTATTTTGCAAGACCATAGGTTGTATGGACGTTGTGTTCTCCCTCAGAGTGTATGTAGTATACCATTGTGATACCACATGGGGTATTGGACATTGAGTTCTTCCTCATAGAGTCTATAGTGTACTGTTAAAATACCATAGGAGGAATTGATGGTGACTGATTCCTCAAAGAATCTTGTCTATGCTTAACCAGAGGGGTTAGACTATAAGAACTTTCGAGAGGGTTTCTTTTATTTTATTGGTTGAATATTTTGTATATGTAAATGAATGTATATGAAACTATAGGATAGATTACTTTGATTACATCCTATTTTACTACTTCATTTTTCATATTTTCCGATTATATATATTCACTGATAGTTAGGCACAGATCTTTGGGTGGTTTCCTAGAGGGATTCATCTCACACCTTGTTTGGTTCATGCTTTTGGGCCCAAAAAGAATATATTTTTTTATGTATAGAAAAGGGAAAGGGACCTTCTACTTCAGGTATTTGATTGTTGTGGAGTTGGAGAGCATGGGACCAAGCAAAGGATTGCGATGCTGCTGGAGTTTATTTGTTTTCTTGTAATTTGGTTTAGTACAGTATTCCAGCAATGTGATTTGTTTGGATTCATTCCTAGAAATATAAGACATACATACTTAATATATGTACTCCAGTTGTTTATTTACTTTCAGTATTCTGCTGTTTACTTATTGTGTGGTATTAATACATCTGAGACTATTATCTTATTATTTCTGTTGTGTTACTCTGCCAATGAGGGAATAGTTTCCCCACTATCACACCTAAGTCCCTCGCTACTAGTCAGCAACCTCTGGTGTTTAGGGAAATGCACTTGAGGCCACGTGAATAATGAGGTATGGGGATCCTTTGGGTGGCTCTCAGAACTGCTACGTTACAATTTTACAATGAGATGGTGGAATAATCATCATAACCAAGAACAAATTGACAATAATAATTGGTTAAATAATGGGAAAAGAAACAAGAGAAATTGGACGGAGTAACTCACCTTAAATCCACTATAGAATCATCCAAAACCCCCCTTGCATATAGAGATCCATAGGGGTAGTGGGGGAGGATACAACTAAAATTTCCATCCCTATGTACCTTTTCAAACTAAGATCAAAGGGGTCCAACCATCAAATGAGACATCTTTTCTCTTTAAAAATTAGTGAAATGGGAATGTCCTTGTGTGACCCTAAGTGTCATGGTGGGACTCCCCCACCTTGGTCTAATCATGGAAAAACTCAAGGGGTTACGGGCTAACACCACACCTACACCCACTGATCCATGGTTTGAATACTATTGTTATGGTACGGAACGTACCACATAGTTATTACCAAAAATCAAGTTGTTAGGAATCCATACAATGGACTCCTATTTCATGGAATGACCTTCACCCTCTATGTCATGGTGTTCTCCTACCATGGTGCAATATTGTCTGATATAATTGCATCTCCCCCAATGTACATTGTAACATCCATAATTATTATAAATAATATTTTTTTAAATTAATTCCATTTTTTAAGGTTTGTGTTATATCCAACACTTACTTTAGCTTGCACTACTATAAAACATGCCTTTAACTGTAATGTCCATTATTAGCGATAAAAAAACTGATAAAGGTAACCTTCATCAGCCATAAAAAATCATTAATAAATGGTTACTTTTATCAGTGCTATGAAAATACTAAAAGTTACCCTTTATCATATATTTTTTAGTGCTGGTAAAGCATAACTTTTATCGGCACTTTTCTTTAGCACTGTTAAATGGTATCTTTTATTAGAGCATTCTATTTAGCGTTGATAAAGGGTAACCATTATCAACATTTTATTTTAAACACTGATAAATGTTATCCTTTCGCATCACTAAAAAAGTGTTGATAATTGGCCCAAATTAAATGAAATATTTGAAAAAATAAAAATTAATAAGAGTAATGTAAATTAATATTAAAAATTTATATTTTAAATAAATTTTGATATAATAAATAAATTTAATTTGCATATATATATATTCTAAATTTTAATAAATAGAATATAATAAATATATAGATTTTTAAAATGAGTAAAATGAAATAATTATGAAAATTGAAATTAAAAATTGGTAAATTGAGAAAAATATTAAACATGTTATTAATTAAAGTTTTTTTATAAAATTAACAAATTTATTATACATATATATAGATTAAAAATATTAATAAATAGTATATATTAAAATTTAAATATATTAAATGAATAAATTTTATTATTTAAACAAAAAATAAAAAAATTAAAAAACAATAAATTATTAAAAAAATTATTAATGAAAAAATTATTAATTAAAATGAATAAGTTCAATAAATATATATATATATATATTATTAATAATGTTTAATAAATAATATATTTTAAATATAACAACATAAAATGAATAAATTTTCAAATTAAAAACATTTTAATATATATTTTTAATGGTTTTCATACATAATTATTCATTAATACAATTAATATAGAAATAAATTCATATATATTCCTATATATATCATTGTATAAAATATTTCCATAAATATAAGACATATAATACAACATATTTATGAACTTACATTAAATAAGTTATATATAGTGTTTTATAATTAAAAATTAATATAAATTTAAAAAACTAACTAATTCCATTGAGTAATGCACCAAATTGAATGATTTTTGATTTTTCAATTTAAAATATATCAACTGTGTGTTAAATTGACTTCACATAAATATCTATAATTATTGTTTTTTATATACAACACACATAGAAAAATATTCACAATTAATGAAATCAAATTTAGAAACACATACACCAAAATATTTTTGTAATTTATTCAAATTTTAGTATACATTTTATAATTTCATTATAACACGATACAGTTAATATATTATGTTTTTAATATTTAGATTTTATTTATTCCCTTTAATTATTATTATAGTTAGATATTATTTATTCATTTAAAAACAATTTTATTTTTTATTTTATTTGAATTTAAACAATTTAAATTATTTATTTATAAATAAATATTTACAAATTTTTTAATATTTTCAATATGTATTCATTTTCATTTGTATATATATACTTATTTTGTTTAATAATTTATAGTTAATTAATAAAAAATATCCGTTTTTAAATATTTTTAAATTCTACTCAATTTTAATTATTCAATTTGACTCATTTTTAACATGAATTCATTTATGATTATGTATTAATTAATAATGATAAAAATATATTTTTATAAAAAAATTTATAAATAAACACATATATAAATATATATTTACTATATATATAAACTTCTAAATTTTTAATAATAAATAAATAAATATTATTTTCTAAAAAAGTATTTATTTAATTATAAATAATTAATTTTATATAATTAAGTAATTTTAAAATTATGATAATTTTATTTAAATAATTAATATAATTACTGTATTTATATTTATCTTTATATTTATTAAATACATTTATTAAATATATAAAATGATATAAATATATATAAATATTATTTTAAAATCATTTATATAAATATAAATATAAATTATATATTTAAATAATAATAACATTATAATTAATGTATTTAAACAATTAATCCATTTACTATATTTATATTTATACTTAGATATATTTAATAAATAAATATATATATATAACAATATATATACATACAATTATATAAATATAGATAATGATATAAATATATTTATAATTATAAAATTATAATAAAGATATTTAAATAATGAATATATTTACTATATTTATAATTATATATATTTATTAAATATATATACATAAATAATATTATATAAATATATATATTAATAGAAATATATTTATAATTATAAATATATAGATAAATGTATTTATAAATTTTTATTTACTATATTAATAAAATTATATATTTATGATTATTAATATAAAATATTATTTTTTATAAAAGTATTTATATAATTATAAATAAATAATTATATAGTTAAATAATTATAAAATTATAAAAAATAAATGTATAAATATATTTTCAAAATATTTTATTTATTATTTAGAAGTGCTAAATTAATAGTGCTCATAAAGATACTATTTATCAGCGCTTCATTAGGATTGATAAAGATAAAATCAATATCAGCGCTTATTAATTTAGCATTGATCAAAGTTATATATATTAGTGCTTTTTGGAAGTGCTGATAAAAGTTTCCTAATCTATTTTTAATTCCAAAAAATGAGATTATTTATGTCATGGTATCTCAGGATTTTCGTAGAAGCCAGCTACTGTCAGCACTCATCCTCCTCAAGTCTAGGTCCAAATCATGGATCAAATTATGTAACGTACACATCTATGTCTCTATTCCAAGGATCAAACAAATCAAGCATCGAACGAATCCAAGGCTTGAACTAATACAAGATTTCATACGTGATATATGTACTTTCTCTCATATGAATCAATGAATGAATCTAAGGTGTGTTATTTTCTGCTCCTCCTCACACGTTGATTTATTTCTTGGGTTCCACATAAAGTTATTTGGAAAAACAGTATGTTGATTTAGGATTTTCCCCAGTTTTGTTTCTTTTTATATTCCTTTGTTCATCATCTCTAAATATTCATTGCATTTTTCAACAATGTTTTCATCACTACATTCCCAGTCATTGTTTCTGAAGGTTTTGCATCATCTACAATATCCCTAGGTTGATGTTTTTATGATTTATATATTCCATATTTTTTTCTTGTTCTTGTGTGTTTAAAATTTTCTTCTCAAAAATAATAATTGTTATTTTGGTTTAATTGGATTTTTATATGCTAGTTTCTCATGGGGTTAAATCGATTATAATTTATTTCTAACTAAATTCATGTGGATTTGGCATGTTTTTTTATCTACATTCAAAGGATAAATTATATTTTATATAGATAAAATACTTATGATGGTTTTCATTATGTAATTATGTGTTTTAAAATTATTTGTTGGTTTTTATGAAATCTATTTGGGTAATGCATGAGTTCATGACATTGATTAATTGGGATTTCCTTTTTTGAGAGGTTTTCTTATGTCTAATTTTTTATTATGTAATTTATTTTTGACTAATGTTATGGATTCCTCTTTTCATGTTTAATTCTTATAAACATATGTACTGGTATATATATATATATATATATATATTATACATATGCATGTATTCATATGCGTGGAATATTTTTATAAAATTTAAATATATGTTTTCAAATTTCATCACTTTGAATTATTTTTCATACATAGGTTTTAAAATAGTGATTTTAAATGGGGTTTTCATTTAAAAATAGTTTTAATCTTTTTAATTTGTTAAATGTCCTCAAGGAAAATGATTGCTTTTCTAATGATATTTCGAATGGGTTTTCAAAAGGAAACATTATTTAAATTGTGTTGTTAATTATGGGTTGTTATTATTTATGGAATTAATGATTTATATTTGGATTGTTTTATACTTTTCACAAGGGAGACCCCAGATAGGAATATAAACCAATTGGTGCTGATCTAGATAAATTGAGGTACTATCTAGCATTAATTTTTAGTTTCCTTGAGATACATGAGTTGCATGACTTGTTTTGGTAACAAAGCCTTTTAGTATTCTATGAGGGGGTCAATTAACTTTAGAACCTATAGGACGAAGATCCATCCCATGTGATATGACTTATACTTATGCTATTATATTTACTTTTTGGTACCCACTTTCAATTTTATGTAAGTTAGTCATCATTTCCATCCTTTAATTTTATTTCTTACCAATAATACACTTTATATTCTTATGTAGACTTGTTTTATTTGTTTATTTAATTTTGGTTACATTTCATTATAGTGGTTTTTTATTCTTAGTTCTATTTCTTTAATAATAAATCAAGAAGGGATTTCGAAATATTAGTTTTTAATAAAGAAGGACTAGGCTATGAAAATAATATTTCAATTGATTATTTTCATTTAAATAGAAAAAATAAATTTCTTAATAAAGATTTCTAAATTTTATATAAAATATAATTCATTTTTAAATATTGATGTTTGGAAAAGAACATGGATATGTTTTCTTAGAATATTGAAAACATATTATACATTTTTATTTCAAACTATCCTTCATGTAAATTGTTAAATTGAATCCTTAAAATACAAAATGGACAATTATGAAATAATATTTTCACCCATACAGTTATTAAAGGAATGTTTTCATTTTATTAAAAAAAGATTCATTATAATTTATCACTCTTATTAGGAAACCCTTTGGTTTCTATTTTTATAGTTTTATACACATTTATGAGATGTGCACTCATTATTATTATGTGATTCTTGTATGATTTGATAGTTGGTTGTTAAGTAAAATCTTAAAAGGCCTTTTTATCTCACACTATACAAACACACCCATATGGGTATATATTGATTTTATGTTTTCATATATTTTCTAAGGTTATGATATCAATGTATAAATAGTAGTACTTATCTAAATATATTCATACCTTTTAAAATCAATATTTAATTCAAAATTCAGTTTTTTGGAATGTTCTCAATATACCAGATCATAAATATGTACCAAATAGTTATATCCATTCTTTGAAAAAGGTCTATGACTTGTGAATATTAAGGTTACTTTATCTTAATTAAGTGAGGTAACATAGCCCAAACATATGATATCTACATTCCTTTATGGATCATAAAATTATTTAGATCTTATATAATCTCAATGAATGAACTTATATAAACGAAGGAATGTAAATAATTAGATACCACAAGTCCAAAATTTAATTTCATAGTATAAATAATTTTAAAATATGTAACCATGTTTATCAAACCTTACATAATAAACCAAGAATATATAAATTATGTGAACAACAAGTGTAATGTATTTTCCATCTCAACACAACAAATTTAATCCAAAAACATTATTAGGTAATCCTCAGGGGAAATTTTGATTGAAAATGAACAGTTTCAACCATTAATGCACTATCTCATCAATATTTAAAAATTACTAAACAACTGAAATCATCCCATGATCTAATAGAAACCCAAAAAAATATAAAAACTCAAAACTAGGTGTAACGTCATGGATAGCTCCTTTACAAAAAACCAAATATATTATCATTCTCTCACCCCAGGTACTAGATCACCTCCAATTTGACTCACACTTGGATAAATTCAAATCAATCATATGCTTGATATAACACACAAACTATGTCTAACATCTCATAATGTCCTAAGGCTGATAAATGTTAGTGTTTTTGAAGCCATATTTTTTAGTAGTGACGATATGTACTAGAGAACCTCCAATTTAACTCTCACTTAGATAAATTTATATCAGACCTAATATCAATATCACACACAGACTCCATCTAACACATCATTATATTTTGGTAAATAGTTTTTAATTTCATGAATATTTTAGAAACCTTCTTGATGTTGATTCTTGAATAAATTGTATAGAATGTGAAATAATAGATTTTAGAACTTTTGTGCGATATTTGATGAAGCTAATTTTTGATAAACAAATAATCACTTGATTGAGTTTGTAATAACACCATGAGAAATTCAATATTTAGGGTGGTAGTCCAAGATAATCATATTTGGATTAAAATAATTAATTTATTACCATCATCTTAAAAATGTTCTGTTCATGTCATTCTTATTTTTTTTTTATTAAATGTTTAATAATCTTGATTTTATATAGACTGGGTGGTGATTTGTTTAGCAATATTATGGATATTACAATTTTAAATATTAGTTTTGTAAAAGGAAACATTTTTTAAAATTTTAATGCGAGTTTTAAAAAAAAATTATATTTTCCTTTAAAATTAATTAAAGTTTATTCATTGTTTTGAATCTAATAAAGTGATTTCAAAGTGAACATGAAATTTTTTAAACATTTAAAAGTGTATATATTTCCATGGAAATAATTTTAAACATTTAAAATAGTGTTAATGGTTTTTTAAAATGATTATAAAATTTTTAAATTTATATTAATTCTTTTTATTAAAAAAGTTGTTCATATCTCATTAAGTGTTTTGAAAAAAATGTGTCAATTTTCTTGTTGAATTTTAAAAAAAAGGTATTTCAAGTGAAGTTTTAAAAATTTGAAAAGCATATTTTAGAATTTTAAATGTTGTTTTGAGATGATATTTTGAATTTAAAATTAATATGTGGTAGTTTAAAATTTTTTAAGGATACAAATTTTATCCTCATCAGCTTCTTGTCTCGAATAGTTATTATTTCATTTTTTTGAGACACAAACCCCATCTCTTATGGACGTGATCTAATATTTCATGAACTAATATGTGCAATAGTCATCCCATACTAGGTAATAATGATTATTTGTAATAATTCAAAGGAAAAACCTACCATAGTGGAGTAATTATTTTCATAAATTCAATTACCCATTTTCCTTAAAAGAATACTGAATTTTTTTAAAACAGTCATATATTGTGTTTTTGTTATTAGAAATATCCACAACTGTAACACCCCAAGCTTCCACGGTACGTTTCCCTTTCAATAATTCAATATCTTGCATTGTACACAACTTCGAGATTCTAACACACCGCGACCAATCAAAATAACTGTTATAAATAGTAAAACACACTTTTTGAAATTTTATAAATTTTATCTTTCAAAATAGAATTCATTTTTGGATTTAGAATATCAAAATTATCCTCAAGTGAAAATTTGGTATTTTCTTGAAAACATTCATATTTTGATGAACAGTGAAAATTACTAAATTTTAATTCAAAATGACTTTTTTAATTGAAATATTTAATTGTGATAAATTATGAATTTAAGTGGTTTTAAAGTATATTTAGAATATATTTTTACCATTTAATACAATGTTGATCATTGTACATAATTTCACATTTCAACCAGACATAAACAAGTCTCAATCTTTTGATAGTTATTATTTCTTGAAAACACGCGTTTTGTTTTGACACTAGGAATTAATTTTAAATTATGTTCTGCCACTTCTGTGTTTTGAATTTAGAAAAATGGATTCAATTTTTGGAATCAAGAGGTACAAATTTTTTAAATAGGTAATGTTTATTTTTATAAATTTTGATTAATTATTTCGGTAAATATTTTATTTACCATGGTTAAAGGGTAAATTCGATAAATAAGGGTAAAAAAATATTATAATAATACTAAATTATCCTAAATCATGTCCTAACCATATTGGTCGATACATGTCCGACCATGGGCATCTTTGGGTCTATTTTGGGACCCCATGGAGCCACTTGTAAGCATATATCTTTTAGCAAAACAATTTTTACATAGAGTTATATATGTTATCTTTTCGACTATAAATATTCATTAGAAAGATAAAAATATTTCATACATCATGGTATTTGATTTATAATTTTTAGACATCTAATAGACTAAATTATTTATGACACAATAATGATGTAGTGTTTACCTCATTAATAAATGATTTAAATAAATAAGATTATAAAGACTAAAATAATAACCAAAACCTATCCAATTCTTATTGGATGATTTCATTTTGATCATGAGTTATCTTATCTTAATCTATAATGAGTTTTGTACTTTTAGAAACCGAATATCATTATATAATAAAATAATATTTTCAATCCTTCCTAAAGAGCCCCTCCACCCCCTTATAAAAGGACATCACTTCTAACTAATTCCTCACACCTCTCAAGCCTTTTGGATTGTCCAAACTCTGTCCAATTAAGCTCCCTACATCCCTAACCTCCTCCTTGAAGCCTTACCTTAGGCATAAGGCACATCAAGAGTCCTTTTTGGTTCAAACCAAAGGGAGTTACCCAAATTAAAGGTAACGATTTATCTTAGCTTCTTTTCTTTTGTTTTACTTCTCCAACCCCTAAACTCTTCTTATTATTATATTTTGTAACAAAACCTATATACTCAATATACTAGGATATTTTTATGAGAATTATTAGAACTACACTTACACACACCTCTATCAAATGGGTGAAATACATAATGTTTCTGTGGATGGAAACCAAACCTTCTCACGAAACGATGAATGTTCAATTCTCTCATACCACCTCTCATGGTGGCCATTATGATGGCACTGTAATTAAATAAGATATTAATGATATTTATTTTATATATAATCTTCTGTAATTTCATTTTATACCATACCATTATTCGTTTCATATTGTATATATATAGGATAATTTCATTTGAGGAAGTGCGGACTACCGCCCCCTCAAAGTGATATGACTCGTTCATACCATACATGGAATATATAAAGGATGGTGTTAATGAACTTAAGTAACATATATAAGATATTATATTATAATGGAATAATAATATACCTATGTATCATTTGGTTTTGATTCCTTTTAAAATGAAAAATGAAATTGAAGTAGTGTTCGTACGTATGTACGGATTACCGTCTCCGCGAATGCGATGAGATTCATTTTCCCATCATATCCATTCATGAATAATTATCATTTGATTATTAAAAGTAATTTTTAAGGACATAATATCATTCCAGATATGAATAAGATACAATCTATCCATAAAAAACATGGCTTACGTAACGAAGCATATAAAGGAAAACGAATCATTTAACACCCGAAACGACGATAATACTAAATTATTATTAACAAAGAAATATTAAAAGTTCATATATGATATCATATTTATATATATGATTTCTGTATAATTTAATAACAATTATTTAACTATAATACGGGAGATTAACCTACCCTCGACCACGTAAAAGTACAAGGTAAGGGTTTATTTCACAATCTCTTCATTATCCGAGGTTGTTTATACGTAATTATCTACTGAGACCTCTTTATCGTCCACATCCATGATTCTTAAAAATGTATTTCAAATTATTATTAATATTTTACAGACTATGGGTTAAATTCATTTATATTCTTGTTGACTTTTTATAAGATGTTTATAAAGGAATCTTTCCAGTATTTTCCAAATAAGGTCTTTTTTAACCTTTTCAACATAATTAAGGTAAGAATGTCTTTTTTTAACTTATACAGAGGGTGAGGCTATTTTCTGTCATTATTAAATCATCAAATCGTCCCTTAAAATCTTATAAGAATATTTTCAAAGTAAATGTTTTATTTTATAATTATGTTACTCTTAAATGATTAAAAAAAGAGATATTTCTCTCAAATAGTTTGAATTTCATCTATGTCAACATCCTTTGATGGATTTTAATCTTATATGAAGTTGATTTATTATGATACAAAACTTCCATATAGTATTAAAGGTTTTGTGATCTGTTTGAATGTTGATGTGTTATTTTTAAACCATCCATGGTTTATGGAAAAGTATTGAAATTTTATATGCTAGTTTTAATACCAATGATTACGTTATGTTTAAAACTATTAATATGAGAAATGACTTGGAATTAATAAGTGACGGGTGGAGCCTGATATAGCTCCACAATGCATCGGTAGGTCTCGTAAAAAAAATAGTGTCTTGGCACAAGGCCTTGACAAAAATCTTATTTGTAGTCTTGGCACAAGGCCTTGACTATGTTGTTATGATATTCTGAAATTATGCATTCCATCATTATGAAAGTATTTATTGATATTACATGTGGTAATTTGACTTATAGAATATCTAGGTGAATAATTAAATTGAATTATTTCATTTTGTTTCTACCATATTATTCTGAAGTTCATGTTTAAAAGGCTTTTGTTTTAGTTATACATTTCCTTAAATGGTTATGCTTATTTATAAAAGTTTCTGCTATATTGTTATCCTTATTGGGAATCTAAGCTCACCCCTTTATATGTTTTATTTTTCCCAGGATGTGAAAAAGTAATTTATGAATGACCTGTAGGGATATTATGAGGAAATATGAGGGTGAATTGTAGAGACTATGTTGTTTTAGTCTTCATTTTATTATGTAATGTAAGACTGATAAATGTATCTAGTGATTCCAAGGCTACTAAACTAATCGGTCATTCAAGACTTGATCTTTTATGATCAAGCCAATGTTATGTAATAATGCACCGACTCTAGGTAACTGGGGTTGGGGCATTACAGTTCGTATCAGAGGATGTTTACTACAAACCTTAGAAGCTAGATTTAGATAAACTCTGATTAGATCACATACACCTAAGATGGACTATGAGGATTAGTATAGCAGAACTTCCAATAATTTTGGTATTTTAAGGATTTTTTGTGTTTTCTGAGCAATACATCCCTGTCTAGATACAAGAAGGTAGAGGCGGCTCTGGCATAGATGTACCTAGGGATAAACCCCGAAAAATGCTATTTTATCTAGACTTGAATGGGAACTGGTGCACGACAACGGGCCTTAATGCACTCTTGGTTACAACACTCCTGGCAGATACGCTTAGGATAATTGTAATTTTCTTTACAAACCATTATGAACGTTTTATGTGGATATACTTCCTCAAAGAATTTTTTTATGATTATGGAGTATATCCATAAATAGTTTAATTTATGTTTACTGTTTTACAAGTATGGACTTATGTATTTTAATTCATAAACTGATCTAGTTTATACCATTTTTTAGAAATGGTGCCTAGTGGAAGTAATGGAAACCGTATCAATGCACGCACTCCACATAGGGATTGACATCCTGCTCAAGATAATTATAATGGAGCTAGTGATGCAACTGGTGCTGATCAACTAATCACCATACTGGGACAACTCACTCAGGTTATGAATGATAACCTTACCCGTATGGAGCACCCTAATCCACATCGTGGAGGATAAATGTTAGATATCTTCATGAGGCAACAACCACCAACATTAAATGGGACTAAAAATACATTGGTAGCTGAGCAATTGATAAGTTCTTTAGAGAAAATATTCCACGCCTTGGGGTGTAGTGAGAGGGAAAAAGTTATCATGGAAGTTTACCGCCACAAGGGAGATGCTGACCAATGGTGGTCATTGATTCAAAGCATGAAGGAAGATGATGAAGTATAAAATATGTAATGGATGGAGTTCAAATATATTTTCATAGAAAAATACTTTCCTTGTGACCATCGAGCTGATATGGAAAGGCAATTTCTATGTCTGAGACAAAAGGAGGACGAGAATGTCGCAAAGTATGAGGATAACTTTACAATGTTAGAAAGGTATGCTGCGGATTTTATATGTATCCCAAGAAGTAAGATTGACCATTTCTATGATGGGTTAAAACTGTTTCTTCATTGAGCATTAGTTTTACAACCCTTTTCGTTTTACGAAGATATTGTCTCATGCGCTATCAAGATAGAAAAAGAATTCTCTATGTCTTATGACTTTATAGCAAAGAAAGAGAAGAAGATATTTGCTGATCACACTAGAAATGGAAATAAGGGAAATAAGGAAAAATTTTATTATCTATCATTCGATAAATGTTGGAAGAAACATCCTGGTACTTGCTTGAAAGGAATGAGAGTCTGTTACAAGTGTGGTGAAAAAGGCCACGAAGCTCATGATTGCAAGTGGAATAAAGAAGCTACAGATGTTCAATGCTATAACTACAGGGAGATGGGACATTATGCAAATGAATGTCCTAAGCGTCAGGGAAACTTACCTCAAAAAAGGGATAGGGATCAATGCCAATATTATGCTATCACTACTGCTGAGGTAAAAGCTCTGAAAGACATAGTGGCAGGTAATTTAATGGTTTATCAATTTTATCAAATGCCTTATTTGATTCTAGATCATCTCATTGTCTTATATCTTCCTAGTTTGCTAAGAAAATTAGATATTTCTAATTTCATTTCAGAAGGGAGATGTGAGTTAAAAATCCTAAGGGAAGTAGCATTGCTACAATGGTCTGTGGATCAGTCCCCATTAGAGCACATAAATGTTATTTATCTGATGATCTCATCATCATACCCATGATTGAATTTGATATAATCCTTGGTATGGATTGGATTTCAGACCATGATGCAAACATTTATTGTAAGAAGAAGGAGGTTACTATTTTTGATGATGATGATAAGGAACACCTTATCTTTACAGAATAATCTTCACCGCCTAATTCTTATCTAGATCCACCCCCAATAGCTTAACTAAATTCAATTATTGGGGAGTAAGAGAATTAAATGGTTATGGGTAAGGAAAGGAATGTTCAAATAGAAGATGTACCTATTTTGAGTCAATACATTGATGTTTTTCCAAAGGATTTACCTGGAAATCCACCAGCACGAGAAATTGTGTTTTCCATTGATTTAATTCCTCGATCAAGGCCAATATCAAAGATACCTTATAGAATGGCCATAGTGGAATTAGTTAAACTAAAGAAACAACTAGAGGAATTAAGTAATAATGGATTTATTCGCCCTAGTGTTTCTCAATGGGTAGCCGCTTTCCTTTTTGTTAAGAAGAAAGAAGTATCTATGAGGTTATGTATCAACTATAGGGAAATAAATGCTATAACAATAAAGAAAAAGTATCCCCTACCCTGCATTGATGATTTATTTGACAAACTGCATGGAGCTCAATACTTTTCAAAGATTGACCTTCAATCTGGATACCATCAGTTGTGTGTGAATTAGGAAGACATTTTGAAGACAAAATTTTGTACCAGGTACGCGAATTACGAGTTTACAGTAATGCCTTTTGAATTGAATTATGCACCCTCTGTATTCATGGATCTAAAGAATAGAGTTTTCAATGAATATCTTGATGTTTTTGTGGTGGTATTTATTGATGATATCTTGGTATACTCCAAAAGATACAAATATCATGAAAATTACTTGCGCATTATCCTGAAGACTCTGAGATGACATGAATTATATGGGATGTTTAACAAGTTTGAATTCTGTCTTCAGGAGATTTCTTTTCTTGGCCATATTGTCTCTAAGGATGGAATCTCTGTTGATCCTTCTAAGACCAAGGAAATACGAGAATGGCCAACACCAATGAGTATAATCGAGGTACGTAATTTTTTTGGTTTAGCAGGTTATTATCGACGTTTCGTCCAGCATTTCGCCTGATTGGCTAACCCATTAATAAATATCACACATAAAGGGGTTAAACTTGTTTTAAAAAAAGAGTTTGAATAATTTTTTGAAGAACTGAAGAGAATATTAGTCAATTCCCCTATATTGAATCTACCATCAGGGAATGATGGATCCGTTTTTTATGGTGATGCATCGAAGAAAGGACTTGGTTGTGTCCTTAAGAAGAAGGATAGGGTTATTTCCTATGTATCAAGACAACTAAAAATTAATGAGAAAATCTATAATACTCATGATCTTGAGTTGGAAGCTGTAATCATTGCTTTGAATATTTGTAGACACTCTCTCTATGGTGAAAAATTAGATATTTATACTGATCACAAGAGTTTGAAGTATATTTTCTCACAAAAATAACTCAACATGAGGAAACGGAGATGGCTTGAACTACTCAAGGATTATGATTGCATGATACGCTACCACCTGGGGAGGAAAATAAGGTGGTAGATGCTTTTAGTAGAAAGAATCATGGAGTTTTGAACAAGATGAGAGTTGAAAGGGATTCTATTTTCATGGATCTAGTAAAGATGGATATGGTAATCACCATGGATGGTGAAACATCGATACTTTTTCAAATTGTTGCCAAACCATATTTACTGGAATGGATAAAGAGTTATTAGACCGATTATGAAGAATTTCGAAAGAAGATTAATGCTTTGAATGATGTGATATGGAATGACTTTGTATATGAAGATGGAATTTTGAAATTTTGGAAGAGACATAGTTTTCCTGATATACCTGATCTAAAAAGGGAATTTTAGGATGATGCTCATAGTTCTAATTTCTCTATACACCATGGGAGAACCAAAATGTATAGGTATTTGACAGAACATTTTTGGTGGGACAACATGAAGAGGGAGGTACCTGATTTTGTGTCAAGATGTATGGTTTGTCATTAAGTGAAAGCCGGAAGGCAACAGCCTGGTGGAGTATTGAACCCTCTTCCCATACCCGAGTGGAAATGGGATAATATCACAATGGACTTTGTCATGGGACTACCAAAGACTCCTAGAAGGAATGATGCA
Organism: Viscum album; assembly: GCA_963277665.1. Taxonomy (NCBI): domain Eukaryota; kingdom Viridiplantae; phylum Streptophyta; class Magnoliopsida; order Santalales; family Viscaceae; genus Viscum; species Viscum album. The sequence continues at coordinate 560,644,336 of OY728119.1, forward strand.
ATATGTGTCATTGTTGATTGTCTTACCAAGTCAAAAAAATTTCCTGCTATAAGGGAGGATTTACCACTTGAACGTCTAGAAATAATATATATTAATGATGTTTGTGAGACTTTATGGAGTACCCATATCGATGGATTCTAACCGTGATCAACCTTTCACATCATGATTCTGGAAAATTCTACAGAAATCCCTGGATACTTATCTTCATTTGAGCACTGCCTACAACCCTCAAACAGATGGACAATCAGAGTGGACTATTCAAACCTTAGAAGACATGTTGAGATCATTCTCACTTGACTTTTAGGGTATGTGGGATCAATATTTACCTTTGGTAGAATTTTCCTGTAACAATAGATTCCATTCGAGTATTTGAATGGAACCGTATGAAGAATTATACGAAAAGAGATGTCACACACCAACTTGTTGGGATGATGTTGGTGAATGAAACCTTGTAGGCCCAGAACTGGTGGAGGAAACAATGGAAAAGGTTAAGGTAACCCAAAACCACATCAAAGCAGCTAAAAGTAGGCAGAAGATCTATGCCGACAACCAAAGGAAGGATTTGGAATTTCAGGTAGGAGATCATATTTTCTTGAAGGTATCTCCATGAAAGGGAGTTATAAGTTTCGTTAAGAAGGGTAAATTGAGTCCCAGGTACATCGTACCCTTCGAAATTCTAGAACAAATTGCGGCTGTAGCTTACCGTTTGACAATGCTGCCAAGTCTCTGCAAAGTTCACAATGTGTTCCACGTATGACTGTTGAGAAAATACACGCCTGACACAATGCATGTCCTCACATACGAGGAATTAGAACTGGAACCCGATCTGTCTTATTGTGAAGAGCCTGTCAGGATTCATGATAGAAGAGAACAAGTGATGAGAAACTGGACGAATCGTATGGTAAAAGTTATATGGGGAAACCATAAAATGGAAGAGGCAATGTGGAAACCCGAGGAACTTATAATGAACACTACTGAAAAGTTGGGTTTTCCCAATGCTTTTTTGCCAACGGTTCTATTAAACAGTTGGCATAGGGGTATAAAATAAGTATTTCCCAAGGGTTTGAATAAACCGTTGGGAAATCTAAATTTTTTTCCTCCTTTACCGACGGTTTTACAAAACCGTTTGTAAAGACCAAGGCATTCCCAACTGTTTGTGTAAACCGTTGGGAAAGATTTCCCCTAAAATCCTAGAAGCCCCGAGATCCCATCCACGCTCGCGGCTGCTGCTGAAATTGAGAGGTAAGATCTCTCTCTCTTGGAAAACCATTCCACCAGATCCACACTCAATCACAAGGTTGTTTTGTTCTACACTTTAAATTTGTATGTAGTACGTTATTTCTAATTTTTTGCATCTAATTTTTTACTTTTCTGTTTTGATTTGGCTTAATCCTAAGGTTCGTGCATTAGTGTATACCCAACAATTTCAATTGGATTTGTTATTTGTTTCTTGTTTTGTTCTGGTGTCATGTTTGATTCAATTTTTTGTTCTGTGTTTTGTTTTCTGTTTTCATTGAGGTGGGAGGTGCTGGGGGTGCAATAGGTGGGCGGAGGGGGTGTGCTGGTGGGGTGTTTAGGTGGGGGAGGGGGTGTTCTAGTGGGGTGTTGAGGTGGGGAGTTGTACAGGTGGGGGTGGGGGTGGGTTGTTCAGGGGGGCGGGGGTGGGGGAGTGGTGGGTTGTGCAGGTGGGGGTGCAAGTGGAGGGGGGTTGTTGTGCAAGTGGGTGGGGGGTGGGGAGTGTGCAGGTTGGGGGGGTGGACTGGGTAGGTCAGAGTCTTGGGGGGTGAGGTGGGGGTTTTACAGGTGGGGGTGGGGGTGGGTTGTGCAGGTGGGGGTGGGGGAGGTGGTGTTGTTCAAGTGGAGGGTAAAAGTGGAGGGGGTGCTGTGGAAGTAGGTGGGGGAGGGGAGTGGTCATGTTGGGGGGCTGGGCAGGTGGGAGTCTATTAGGGGTGAGGTAGGGGTGGGGTGTACAGGTGGTTGTGGGGGGGGAGGGGGGCTGTGTATGTGGGGGTGGGGGAGGGGGGGTTGTGCAAGTGGGGGGTGTAGGTGGGGGTGGCTGTGCAAGTGGGTGGGGGGGGGGAGTGTGTAGGTTGGGGATGGGCTCGGCAGGTGGGGGTATGTTGGGGGGTGAGGTGGTGGGGGTGGGGGAGGGGGGGTTGTGCATGTGGGGGTGCAGGTGGGGGGGGGGGGGGTTGTGCAATCGGTGGATGGGAGGGGGGTTGTGCAGGGGGAGTCTGTTGGGGGTGAGGTGGGGAGGGGGGCTGTGCAGGTGGGAAGTCATCACTTCCATAGTTCACTAATAAGCACAGAAAATTCATCACTTCTAGAGATTTGGATAGTTTTGTGGCCACTTTGGTTTTGGTTCTTGTCTAGTCATCTTGATGAGTAAGGCATCACATGATCTAAAAGTGACATCAACTATATAGGATGAATTCATTCTCCCATAACAGATTTTTCTAGAAATAATATATCCTTGGAAGGTTGTGGGATCCTTTTATAATTCAATGCCCCAATATTTTCCCAATTGCAAACTTCATAGCATCATGTCATCAAGTCACTAATCCTACCAAATTGAATTTTCACTACAAAATACTAATCTAATCCTTAAAACCCATCTTTTGTTTTTCATAACATGAATGACATCACAATTAAATCTCATAGCTCTCAGTCACACCCCTGTGGACAGCTCACCCACCCCCTGGACACCCCCTACCCCCTGGACAGTCCTGCCACCCTCGTGGACAGTCCGCCTGCCCCCCTGGACACCTTGTACCCCCTGGACAACCCCGCCACCCCCGTGGAAAGCCTGCCCACCCCCTGGACACCCCCTACTGCCTGGACAACCCCCAACCCCGTGGACAGCCCGCCCACCCCATGGACACTCCCCCCCCGGACACCCCACCCCCTGGACACCTTGTACCCCCTAGAATGCCCCCCACACCCCAGTGGATAGCCCGCCCACCCCTAGACACCCCCTCAACCCTAGACAGCCCCACCACCCTCGTGGACAGCCCGCCCACCCCCTGGACACCCCGTACCCCCTGGACAACCCTACCACCCCCCGTGGACAACCCTCCCCCAATTAAACAGAAGCAAATAACTCTGTATTTCCCCAAATTTCTAGAAGCCCCCACGCAGGTGAACCCTAACCTGAGGTCTTCCATCTGATTTGCTGCAACTCCCCCATCCAGGTTAGACTCCTTCAACCTCTTTCCAAATACAGACATAGAAGCCCTCATTGAGGTAATTGACATGGTTGGGGTAGTGGTGTAGGTGGTTTTCCATTTTTTAGTGGGGTGATATGGTACTTTCTATGGACTGTAGTTTGGGTGTTATGAAATGTACAAAATTTTCACAATATTTCCATTTTTTAGAATCAATAAATTATTTAAAAAACTCTCTTTACACATTCTGCATCTTTCATGAAAAGTCATCACTTTGTAATATCTTGAACAATGTTTTATCCGGTCTATGGTGTCTTCATGGCATGTGATAAATGAAAAAAAATTAAAAAACACATCTCACCTCAAATCGAGGCACACATAACTGAATTAATTAGTTTATCATTAGATTTTTTTAATAGTTCACTACATCAACTAGAAAATCCTCCCTTTATCGTTTACTTAAATATATATTCTATTAAAGTTCAATCCTATTGAATTTTTTATGACAAAATGACATATATAAATTCTTTTTACAGAATGGACAGAAGTTGGATGTATGAAACCGATCGGATCTCAAGGGATTTTCAAAACAATTTGGAGGGATTTATAGATTTTTCATTTCACAATGATTCAGATAGTGGTTTCATACACTACCCATGTTCCAATTGTGTTGGTATACCTTGGTTGAGCCATGAAAAAGTCAGCTACCACATAACCAAAAATGGTTTTCAAGAAAACTACTTTGTGTGGTATCACAATGGGGAGAAAATGAAATATAAAATTGGTGATGATTGAAATGAAAGGACTGGAATGGAGAATTTGTTAGATGATCGGTTTCCGTTTATTCATCATCATGAAAAATAAAGGATTTCGACTTAAGAAGAATTCAATATGAGGACAACTGATGCATCTAGTGAAAATGATGATATTGATAGGGTGAAAAAATTGAATGATGTTGCCATGACTCCAGTATATCGACAGTGCGATAAAATGAAAAAGCTGGAATTTTTATTCCGGTGGTCTCATGGGAAAACGATGTATGGAATTTATAATACAGCAATCAATTACATTCTTACCCTCTTGAAAGATTTACTTCCAGATGATGCAGATATTCCCTCAAACCACTATATGGCATGGAAGTTAGTTGAGGAACTTGGATTTTCAAGAAACAAAATTCATGCTTGCCCGAAAGATTGCAGTTTATTCTTGGAGGAAACTACTGATCGAAATGATTGTATAAAATGTGGCACATCCCGCTGGAAGTCAAAATTTGATGGAACACCATCCCGCGTTGCAAAAAAAGTAATGTGGAACTTTCCATTGATCCCCAGACTTCTGAATCATTTTATGTCTGATGACATATCAAAAAAATGAGATGGAATGATACCAAGAGAAAGAAGACTAATGATGAGTTGGTCCATCCTGCAGATGGATTTGCATGGCAGAGATTTGATGCTCGACATCCTGATTTTGCAGGTGATGTGCATAATGTGAGGCTGGGTCTTTCATGTGACGGTTTTAATCTGTTTGTGCATATGCTTACATCGCACAGCACATGGCTAGTATTTATATAAATTTATAATCTTCCCCCATGGTGGTGTATGAAAAAACCTTTAACTTTCATGAGTACACTCATATCTTGTCCTTCTAATCCCGACATTGATATTGATGTATACATGCATCCTTTAATGAAAGAGTTGAAACTTCTTTGGGATGTGGGTGTGCGCACATACAATGCATGTTCGAAAGACATATTTCAGATGCGTGTTGCGCTTATGTGGACGGTCAATGATTTTCCTACTTATTTAATGAATTCTGGATGGAGCACAAAGGGAAAACTGTCATGTCTAGTTTGAATGAAGAATACACGATCTAGAAGACTGAAACATCGCTGTAGTTTCAGTTTTATGGGACATCGACGATTCTTGACAAAGGATCATCCATATAGAATGAATCGTCAACGATTTGATAATACCATAGAGACCGATGATCCACCTCAGCGTATGTCTGGAACTGACGTGCTTAATGAATTGAAATATTTCAGTTTTTTGTTCGGGAAGGGTCAAATTAAATATGGAAAGAGAAAGAATGTTTCCACTGAAACCTGTTACAATTGGAGGAAGAAGAGTATCTTTTTTGATTTTCTTTATTGGTCAACCAATTTGTTACGTCATTTCTTAGACGTAATGCATATTGAAAAGAATATATGCGAACTATTGCTTTCGGTTCTTCTAAATGTCAAGGGGAAGGTAAAAGATGGTTTACGATCTCGGCGTGACTTGGTGGATTGGGGCATCAGACCAAAATTGCATCCTGTGCGTATCAGTGAAAATAAATGGCAACTTCCATGTGCTTCTTATGTGATGACACCTGCAGAAAAAAACAATTTCTAGAAGTATTAGAGACTATTAGAGTTCCTAATGGCTATTCAAGCAACATATCTAAACGGGTCAACAGAAGATATTTGAAGCTAAAATCTTTGAAGACTCGTGATTATCACGTTCTACTACATGAGTTGCTTCTAATAGCAATCCGTCATATTTTTTCCAATAATATAACGGTGGTTGTTATTCAGTTGTGCCATTTTTTATAGATCTTTGTGATAAGAAGTTGTCCAAGTATTTCTTGAAAAAATGTTGACAGATGCCCCATTAATTTTGTTTGAGTTCGTGAAAATATTTCCTCCATCATTTTTCACATGCATGCTACATCTGACTATCCATATTCCCACTGAAATACTTTTCAGAGGACCTGTTTCTTTCCATTGTATGTATCCAACTGAAATAAATATGTTCACATTAAAGTCTTATGTCCGAAACAGAAATCATCCCGAAGGTTCTATCGTGAACGGTTACTTGGCTCAAGAATGTATGGATTTCTGCTCGATGTATTTGTCTGATCTTACTACAAGATTGAATAGACCAATGACAAATGGAGAAAATTATGAGAAAATTGAACCAAGTTGTTCATCACTTCCCCAAACAGGAGGAATTCCTGGATCATATACATTGAAGACATTAATCCATGATGAGAAGGAGATGGCATATCACACAGTTTTGTTCAACTGTGATTTGTTCGATGACTATATCAGGTAACTAAATTGATTATGTATATCTTACATATATATTTGTTAAAATATTAATATTTTTTATCTATAGGGAACATAAAAAAATGATAAATAGGAAGCATCATTCATTATCTTTGAGAAGGAGAGTGACTTTGCAAATCAAAGAGTTTTCTGCTTGGTCAAAAATGAAGGTATACAAAAATTAATGTTTAAAATAATTATATCTTTATTTAATTAAGATTAATAGACATTAATATTTCAGGTATTGAGTTTGTCTACTGACTCTGTCTCTAAGGAAATAAGAGCATTGGCTTTTGGTCCTAATACCGTGGTTCGTGACTGCAAATCAATTGCTATCAATGGGTACAAATTTATTGTCACTAAATGAGCAAAGAACATGAGAACACAACATTATGGTGTTATGGTTACAGCCACAACTGATTATTATGCCAGTGTATCAGATAGTAGACCGCGATTTGAAAATGTGGGTTATTATGGAGTTGTTGAGAAAATAGTAATATTGGATTATTACTCTCATGGACGAGTCACAATGATTAAATGTCATTGGTTTGATTCGATGACGAGACATGGAACATTTATTGATGATTGTGGATTTCGAGTAATTAATATGACTCGCACTCTTGCTACCGAAGAACCATATGTGTTGGCATCAATGGCTAAACACGTTTTTTATGTCAAAGACCAACTTCGACCTGAATTTGGTGTCATATTTGAAGTAATTCCAAGACATATTTTTGATGATGGTGATGATGGAATTGACACTGTCTCTAGTGCCATTGGAACCAATCCATTTATTTCTTTTGATGACTCAAATAGCTCAATTTTTAGAGTTGATTGTGAACCTGAAGTTGTGGTTGAAAATATATAGAATCATTCATCCATGTTCTCAATTCCTTTGGTTTACCAAGCGTTGGGTTGTTAAGGTTGGAAATATTCAAATTGATTTAGTATTGATCAAAAATATGTTTTAGCTGACTTGACAGTTATATGAATTTTCAATGTTTATTGGTTACTATTTTATTTGAATTGAATTTTCTAATTTGGAATTGAACTATATTCAAACATAGTCAAACAATATTTCTAACTTGGTCAACATTACAACTTTTATGATTTATTAAAACAATTCAAGCTCTTCTAAAACAATTGAAAGATTACTTGACCGTTATGTGAATTTTCAATGTTTATTGGTTGCAGTTTTATTTGAATTGCATATTCTAATTTGGAATTGAACTATATTCAAACATAGTGAAACAATATTTCTAACTTGGTGAACATGACAACTTGTATGATTTATTAAATCCATTCAAGCTCTTCTAAAACAATTGATAGCTTAATTGACCATTATATGAATTTTCAATGTTTATTGGATGCAGTTTTATTTGAATTGAATTTTCTAATTTGGAATTGAACTGTATTCAAACATAGTCAAACAATATTTATAACTTGGTGAACATTACAACTTGTATGATTTATTAAATCCATTCAAGATCTTCTAAAACAATTTATATCTAAATTACCTAGGAATCCCCCTATTCCCTCATATATTTAGTTTTATGGGTTACACATTAGTTTTATTTTTCTAATTAATTACATATTTGTTTTCAAAATCTGGAAATGAAGCCAATTGAAGAGAGATAAAGGGAAAAAATGATGGAGAACAATCGTCGAATGACGGAGATGGGAGTTCCACCATTACTTCCTACAGTGAGTACTTTATTTTAAATTGATATATTTAAAGAATATATAATGTCATGTGATTAATTTTTTTTGTAAACATTCTTGTAGGATCCACCTATACGTCGACAGTTATTTGACGAGGAGCCTAGTACTGGTCCTAGTACTCAGGCCGGTGGTACGAGGAGGGTTCGTACCAGAGGTAGACGAACAGCTGCACGTACCCGACTAGACCCTGCCCCTCCCACTGACATGTCATCCTTCCCACATTCTGATCCCAGTGTGTCGTTAGAGACACACGGGATATTTAGGCCTCCCATGTTTTTGCTACCTTCTGCATCTTCTGGCCCATCATTTTCACATCCCATAATGATTCCCACTCCTCAGTCAGCATCTGGTCAGATAGTTGTCCCATCTTCTTTTCCTTCTACTTCTGTATCTCCGAGCTTCTATATTCCATCGTCTTCGACTCCTGTTCCACCACAGGGTGTTCCATCAGTTTCTGTGGATCCAGTGGCACTCAGCGATCAGACCGACACAGGTATATTTATAGAACCCTAACAAATTTTTATAGAAATATTTATTTTCATAATAACATGTTTTGATAAAATATTTGTTTTTCTTTCAGGATAGATACATCTACTGACATGAGGCGTGGGCGGGGGCGTACATGCATGAGTTCTATGTGGAACCACCGCACACAGGTTATGGTGGATTATAATGAAGACAACCAAATGGTTGAGAAAACAGGGCAGCAATGTTAGAGTTTTTTGGCGACGCTTGCCAAATACTCCGAAATCATTCCCGTCAGCCCGCTATCGTGGAGACATTTGCCACATGAGGTCAAGGATAGAGCTTGGGCAGGGATATGGGTAAAAAAATCTGTTCTATTTAATGCCATGAATTATTTTTGTATTTATATGAATTAATATTTTGATTTCAGCTTCGATTTAATTTTCCCGATGGTGAGGGTGCACGATCAGAGTGTCTAAAGGATTTACACGAGCATTGGATAGCCTACAAGCATGAGTTGTATATTGGCTAGGTTGCTAGAGTTGGCATTGAGTTAGAGGTGGTACCAGTGGTGGATGATTGTCCTATAGAGCAGTATCGTCAGATGATTACTCAATGGACGAGTACCTAGTTTAACGTATTAATAACATTTGAGGAATTTAAATAATAACTTTAATGGTTTTCATTAATACTATCTGTTGCATTTTTGAATTTTATTTTGGAATCATCTGGAAAAAATAAAAATAACATTGATGCAAAAAATACCTCCACTCACTGGGATGCACTACGATGCCTGATCATAAGAGGAAGCAGGTATAACAATTGATTATAAGTTTTCATTACAACTTACACTTTCTTTTGATTATTCAATTATTTAATAGTTTTCTAAAGTTTTCATATAACTTTAGTTTTCAATGTCATTGTAGAGGAAAATAAAAAATATTGAAGGAAGCATGCCTCGAGCAAAACTGTTTCGCTCGAGTAGATGGAAAAAGAATGGAAGTGCCGTCAACGAAGCGACTTAGCTGCAAATTGTAAGTTTTAATCTGTTGAATTTATTTTTTAATATCTATTTTGTAACTTAATTATATATTTATATTTGTAAAAGGCTACTTTAGAGGCCCTCGATGCCCAAGAACCAGACAATTTTGGGCCAAAAGATCACTTACATCAGGTGTTGGGAGAGGAGCATTCTGGCAGAGTACGCTGCCGACCTAGGATAGCCCCGAAGAGGTATTGGCCCTCCTCAGGTACGAGCTGTAGTGCCACCGAGCTACAAAAAGTTAGGGCACTGGCAGAACAAGCTGAGAAAAGGGCCATAGAGGCGGCAGAACAGTGTTCTAGGGCAAATAGTTCATTTATGAAATTTATTGAAGTTCTACATCCTACACTTCCAGCAGAGGCCAGCCCAGCTTTTGATGAGTGTATGTCATCGATATGTTCTATATACGGTGCACCGGGTGGTAGTTCTAATGGAGGTCAGGATGATTTACAACTTGACGATGATGATGGCGAGGAGTCTGATGCGGAAGAGGAGGGAGAGGAGGAGGGCAAGGCAGGTGGCGAGGGCGAGGAGGAGGGAGAGGATGAGGAGGAGGGCGAGGGCGAGGAAGATGATGGGGACGAGGATGAGGGTGATGATGATGGTGGTGATGGTGATGTGGGACAAGTTGATCCATTACATTTTTGACTGATATTACTCAGATTTGATATTTAATCTATTCTAGTTGTTGGTTTTATCTAGACTCGTAGTATAGTATTGGAGTTGATTTATTTTTATATATTATCTGTTTTTATGGATGTTGTTGTCTTTTAGTGGTTGTGTGTTTGGGAACCCCCCTCCTTCCTGGACCCTGGACAACCCCCACCCTCCTCCCTGGACCCCGGACAACCCCCCGAACAGCCCCCTGGACAGCCCCCCACCCTCCTCCCTGGACCCCAGACAGACCCCCGAACAGCCCCCCGGACAGCCCCCGGACATCACCCCAGACAGCCCCCCACCCTCCTCCTTGGACCCCAGACAACCCCCCGAACACCCCACGGACAGCCCCCGCACAGCCCCCACCCTCCTCCCTGGACCCCAGACAGCCCCCTCAGACAGCCCCCCGGATAGCCCCCTAGACATCCCCCCGTACAACCCCCCACCCTCTTCCTTGGACCCCGAACAACCCCCCGCACAGAGGATTCTCATAAAATGGACAACATTTTAAGTACATACAGAAAGCCAACCAAACACATTCGGATTGTGTCGATACATTAGCACAACGATCCATGGGTCATATGTGACGTGTACGAGTCAACCCCGCCTCAATCCGAGGAGCGGTGTGGCCGCCACCACTCAAAGTGTCTTCCTTTTGTTTCAAAAGGACGTCATTTTAATTGAAAAACATCAACTGGCATACAGAAAACCAACCAAACGCATTCATATTGTGTCGATACATTAGAAAAACGTTCCATGGGTCATAAGTGACGTGTACGATTCAACTCCACCTCAATCTGAAGCGCGGTGTGGCCGCCACCACTCAAAGTGTCTGTATTTTGTTTCAAAAGGAAGTCATTTGAAGTAAAAAACATCAATTGGCATACATAAAACTGGCTAAACGCATTCGTATTGTGTCGATACTTTAGCAAAACGATCCATGGGTCATATGTGATGTGTACAAGTCAACCCCGCCTGAATCTGAGGCACGATGTGGCCAGAATCACTCTAAGTGGCTCCCTTTCGCTTAAAATGGACAACAATTTAAGTACATACAGAGAACCGACCAAACACATTTGGTTTCTATTGAAACTTTAGGAGAACAAACCATGGGTCATATGTGACGTGTACGAGTCAACGCTGCCTCAATCCGAGGCGCGGTGTGGCCGCCACGAATCAAAGTGTCTGTCTTCTGTTTCAAAAGAACATAATTTGAAGTGAAATACATCAACTGGCATACGGAAAACCGACCAAACTCATTCCAATTGTGTCGATACATTAGAAAAACGATCCATGGGTCATATGTGATGTGTACGAGTCAACCTCGCCTCAATCCGAGGTGCGGTGTGGCCACCACCACTCAAAGTGTCTGTCTTCTGTTTCAAAAGGACATAATTTGAAGTGAAATACATCAACTGGAATACGGAAAAACGACCAAACACATTTGTATTGTGTCGATACTTTATCACAACGATCCATGGGTCATATGTGATGTGTACGAGTCAACCCCGCCTCAATCCAAGGCGCGGTGTGGGCGCCACCACTCAAAGTGTCTGTCTTTTGCTTAAAATAAACACCAATTTAAGTACATATGGAAAACCGACCAAACACATTTGGTTTCCATTGAAACATTATGAGAACAATACATGGGTCATATGTGATGTGTATGAGTCAATGCTGCCTCAATCCAAGGCATGATGTGGCTGGCACCACTCAATGTGTATGCCTTTTGTTTCAAAAGTACGTCATTTTAATTGAAAAACATCAACTGGCATACGGAAAACTGACCAAACGCATTTGGATTGTGTCGATACATTAGCAAAACAATCCATCGGTCATATGATACATGTACGAGTCAACCCCGCCTCAATCCGAGGCACGGTGTGGCTGACACCACTCAAAGTGACTGTCTTTTGTTTCAAAAGGACGTCATTTGAAGTGAAAAACATCAACTGGCATACGGAAAACCAACCAAACGCATTCGGATTGTGTCGATACTTTAGAACAATGATCCATGGGTCATATGTGACATGTACGAGTCGACCCCGCCTAAATTTGTGGCACGGTGTGGCCAAAATCACTCTAAGTGGATCTATTTTTCTTAAAATGGACAACAATTTAAGTACATATGGAGAACCGACCAAAGGCATTCGGTTTCCATTGAATCTTTAGGAGAACGATCCATGGGTCATATGTGACGTGTATGAGTCAACGCCACCTCAATCCGAGGCGCGGTGTGGCCGACACCACTCAAAGTGCCTGCCTTCTGTTTTAAAAGTACGTCATTTTAATTGAAAAACATCAACTGGTATATGGAAAACCGACCAAACACGTTCAGATTGTGTAGATACATTATCTCAACGATACTTGGGTCATATGTGATGTGTACGAGTCAACTCCGCCTCAATCCGAGGCGCGGTGTGGCCGCCACCACTGAAAGTTTCAATCTTATGTGTCAAAAGGACATAATTTGAAGTGAAATACATCAACTGGCATACAGAAAACTGACCAAACGCATCCGAATTGTGTCGATACTTTAGCACAATGATCCATGGGTCATATGTAACGTGTACGAGTCATCCTCACCTCAATCCGAGATGCGGTGTGGCCGCCACCACTCAAAGTGTCTGTCTGTTGCTTAAAATGGACAACAATTTAAGTACATACAGAAAACTGAACAAACAAATTGGTTTCCATTGAAACATTAGGAGAACAATCCATGGGTCATATGTGACGTGTACGAGTCAACGCCGCCTCAATCCGGGTGTGGTGTGGCTGGCACCACTCAATGTGTCTGCCTTTTGTTTCAAAAGTACGTCATTTTAATTGAAAAACATCAACTGGCATACGGAAAACCAACCAAACGCATTCATATTGTGTCGATACATTAGCGAAACGATCCATGGGTCATATGTGATGTGTACGAGTCAACCCTGCCCCAATCCGAGGCACGTTGTGGCTGCCACCACTCAAAGTGTCTATCTTTTGTTTCAAAAGGACGTCATTTAAGGTGAAAAACATCAATTGGGACACGAAAAACCGACCAAATGCATTCGGATTGTGTCGATACTTTAGAACAACGATCCATGGGTCATATGAGACGTGTACGAGTCAACCCCTTCTGAATCTGTGGCACTGGGTGGCTGGAATCACTCTATGTTTCTGTCTTTTGCTTAAACTGGACAACAATTTAATTACATACGGAAAACTGACCAAACACATTCGGTTTCCATTTAAAATTTAGGAAAAAGATCTATGGATCATATGTGACGTGTACGAGTCAACGCCGCCTCAATCTGAGGCGCGGTGTGGCCGGCACCACTCAAAGTGTCTGCCTTTTGTTTCAAAAGTACATCATTTTAATTGAAAAACATCAACTGGCATACGGAAAACCGACCAAACGATTTCGGATAGTGTCGATACATTAGTACAACGATCCATGGGTCATATGTGACGTTTACGAGTCAACCCCATCTCAATCCGAGGCGTGGTGTGGCTTCCACCATTCAAAGTGTCTGTATTCTGTTTCAAAAGGACATAATTTGATGTGAAATACATCAACTGGCATATGGAAAACCGACCAAACACATTTGGATTGTGTCGATACTATAGCACAATGATCCATGGGTCATATGGGACATGTACGAGTCAACCCCTCTTCAATCTGAGGCGCGGTGTGGCCGCCACCACTCAAAGTGTCTGTGTTTTTCTTAAAATGGACAACAGTTTAAGTGCATATGGAAAACTAACCAAACGCATTATGATTCCATGGAAACATTAGGAGAACGATCCATGGGTCATATGTGACATGTAAGAGTCAACTCTACCTCAATCCGAGGTGCGGTGTGGCCGGAACCACTCAATGTGTCTTCCTTTTGTTTCAAAAGTATGTCATTTTAATTGAAAAACATCAACCGGCATACGGAAAACTGACCAAACGCATTCGGATTGTGTTGATACATTATAAAAACGATCCATGGGTCATATGTGACGTGTACGAGTCAACCTCTCCTCAATCTGAGGTGCGGTGTGGCCGCCACCATTCAAAGTGTCTGTCTTTTGTTTGAAAAGGTCGTCATTTGAAGTGAAAAACATCAACTGGCATACAGAAAACCGACCAAACACATTCAGATTGTGTCGATACATTAGCATAATGATGCATGGGTCATATGTGACATGTACGAGTCAACCCTGCCTTAATCTGAGGCACGGTGTGTCCGGAATCACTCTAAGTGGCTCTCTTTTGCTTAAAATGGACAAAAATTTAAGTACATATAGAAAACCGACCAAACACATTCGGTTTCCATGGAAACATTACGAGAACGATCCATGGGTCATATGTGACATGTACGAGTCATCGCTGCCGCAATCCGAGGCATGGTGTGGCCGACACCACTCAAAGTGTATGCCTTTTGTTTCAAAAGTACGTCATTTTAAACAAAAAACATCAACTGGCATACAAAAAACCGACCAAACGCATTCGGATTGTGTCGATACATTAGAACAACGATCCATGGGTCATATGTGATGTGTACGAGTCAACCCTACCTCAATCTGAGGCGTGGTGTGGCTGGTAGATCTCCAGGTGTATGTATTATGTTTAAAATGGACATTATTTCAAGTAAAAATATATTGTATACAAAAAACCGATCAAATTATGAATTGACTTCCGGATTCCACATATAATTTTCATCTAAATTTTAAATTGAATTATAAATGAATTATGTATGTTTATAATTACGTTATGAATTCTACTTTAAATATGGCTGTGTATAGTTCCACCATTATATGTTAAATGTGTATAAATTTGTTCTCTATATGTAAGTGTTAGTTGGTTACTGCAGGTACAGTAATTATATATGTATGTGTTAGTTTATTGTAGGTACAATAATTGGATTGAAAATGAAAGGGAACCCACAAAATGAGACCTAGTGGGAAAATTGGAGAGTCAATAGTCAAATTGGAGAGCTACTGGGTAAATTGCAGAGCTGCTGTGCAATTTTCCCAGTAGAGGCTATGCCAACGGTTCAAAACCATTGGCATAGAATGTGTAGGTCTTGTTTTACCAACGATTCATAGACCCGTTGGGAAAGAGGATATGTTGGGTTTTTTCCCAACGTTTTTCCAAACTGTTGGAAAAAACATGATAATTTTGTGCACTGTATCCCAACAGTTTTCCAGAACTATTGGGATAGGGTCATTTTTCAGCACCCTATCCCAACGGTTCACTATAAACTGTTGGGAAAAACTTTTCCCAAAGGCTTACTTCTCTACGGTTTGTAGAACCGTTGGTATAACATATACCAATGGTTTTGCAGCATTTCCCAACAGTTCTAAACCATTGGGAAATCCTGCATTTCCAGTAGTGGAAGAATCACCCGATTCTTTTCATGTGGTAGTATTCTAGAAATTTCGAGGATGAAATTTTTTGAAGGAGGGTAGAATGTAACACCCAGAGCATCCTTGATACGTTTCCCTTTAAATAATGCAATATCATGCATTGTACGCAACTTCGAGATTCTAACACACCGTGACCAATCAAACTAGCCGTTATGTACAGTAATACTCACTTTTTTAAATTTTATAAATTTTATCTTTCAAAATGGACTACATTTTTTGATTTAGAATATTGAAATTAGCCTAGGGTGAAATTTTGTTATCTTTCTGAAAACTTTTATATTTTGATGAATAGTGAAAATTACTAAATTTTAATTAAAAAAAACTTTTTTAATCGAAATAATAAATAGTGATAAATTATGAATTTGAGTGTTTTTCAAGTATATTTAGAATATATTTTTACCATTTAATACAATGTTGTTCATTGGACATAATTTCACATTTAAACTGGACAAAAACAGGTGTCAATCTTTTGATAGTTATTATTTCATAAAAGAACGCTTTTTGTTTTGATGTTGGGAATTAATTTTAAATTAATTTATGCCACTTTTGTGTGTTTGAATTTAAAAAACATTTGTTCTATATTTAGAATCATGATTTCAAAATTGTGTAAATAGGTAACTTTTCTTTTTAGACATTTTGAATAATTACTTCGATAAATATTTTATTTACCATGTTTAAATGGTAAATTCATTAAATAAGGGTAAAATAAATAATAATATAATAATACTAAATTACCCTAAAATGTGTACTGACCCTATTGGTTGATTCATGTCCGACCATGGGCATATTTTGTTCGATTTTGGGCCCCCATGGAGCCAATTGTAATTGATAATGGCACTTTATATTAACTAAGATAAAGTAAACACAAAAAATGACACAGGCATATATCTTTTAGCAAAACAATTTTTACATATGGTTATATATGTTATCATTTTGACTATAACAATTCATTAGAAATATAAAAAGATTTCCTACATCATGGTATTTTTTATAATTTTTAAATATCTAATAAACTAAATTATTTATGACACAATAATGATGTTGTGTTTACCTCATTAATTAATGATATAAATAAATAATATTATAAAGACTAAAATAATACCCAAAACCTGTAAAATTCTTATTGGATGATTTTATTTCGATCATTAGTCATCTTAGATTCATCTTTAATGAGTTTTGGAACTTTCCAAACTGAATATCATTATATAATAAAATAATATTTTCAACCCTTCCTAAAGAGCCCATCCTCCCCCTTATAAAAAGACATCACTTCTAACCAATTTCTCACACATCTCAAGCCTTTTGGATCGTCCAACCTCAGCCCAATTAAGCTCCTTAAATCCCTCTACTCCTCCTAGAAGCCTTACCGTAGGCAGAAGTCACTTCAAGAGTCCTTTCTGGTTCAAACCAAAGGGAGTTACCCAAATTAAAGGTAATGATTTCTCTTAGCTTCTATTCTTTTTTTTAATTATACAACCCCTACACTCTTCATATTATTTTATTTTGTAACAACAACAGTATACTAAATATACTAGGATATTGTTATGATAATTATTCTAACTACACTTACACACACCTCCATCTAATGGGTGAATAACATAATGTTTCTGTGGATGGAAACCAAACGCCTCACGAAACGATGATTGTTCAATTATCTCCTACCACCTCTCATGGTGGCCATTATGATGGAACAGTAATTAAATATGATATTAATGATATTTATTTTATATATAAGCTTCTGTAATTCCAATTTATATCATACCATTATTCATTTCCTGATGTATATATATACTATAATTTCGTTTGCGGAAGTGCGGACTACCGCCCCCTCAAAGTGATATGACTCATTCATACCATACATAGAATGTATAAAAAATGGTGTTAATGAACATAAGTAACATATATAAGATATTATATTATATTGGAATAATAATATACCTATGTATCATTTGGTTTTGATTCCTTTTAAAATGAAAAATGAAATGGAAGTAGTGTTCGTACGTACGTACGGATTACCGTCTCCACGAACACCATGAGATTTATTTTCCCATTATATCCATTCAAGACTAATTCTCATTTGTTGATTAAAAGTAATGTTTAAGGACTTAATATCATTCTAGATATTGATAATATAAAACCTATCCATAACAAACACGACTTACGTAACAAAGCATAAAAAGGAAAATGAACCAGTTAACACCCGAAACGACAATAATACTAAAGTATTATTAACAATGAAATATTAAAAGATCATATATGATATAATATGTATATATATGATTCTTGTATAATTTAATAACAATGATTTTACTATTATACAGGAGGTTAACCTACCCTCGACCAAGGAAAAGTACGAGGTAAGGGTTTATTTCACAATCTCTTCATTATCCGAGGTTGTTTGTACGTAATTATCTACTAGGACCTCTTTATCATCCACATACATGTTTATTAAAAATGTATTTAAAATTATTCTTAATATTTTACAGACTATGGGTTAATGTCATTTAATCCCTTGTTTACTTTTTAGATGATGTTTATAAAGGAATATTTCCATCGTTTTCCAAACAAGGTCCTTTTGAACATTTTCAACATAATTAAGGTAAGAATGTCTTTTTTAACTTATATGGCGGGTGCGGATATTTTACGCCTTTATAAAATTACCGATACTTCCCTTACAAGCTTATAAGAATATTTTTAAAGTAAATACTGGTGTAAATAATGATGGCGATCACATGGAATAAATGATAATGTAAATTGAATATGACCATCATAATTATAATAAGTTGTTTGATAAGTTAAATATCAATTATAAGAGAAGATTTTATACTATTTGTACTAAATACACAATATTTTAAGCTGTATTGAAGTTATGTAAATTGAAATCTGGTAGTGGATGGAGCGACTCCATCTTTACAGAACTACTTAGTCTCCTGAATGACATGCTATTAGAAGAAAATGAAATTCCGTTTCGAAAATATGACGCTAAATGTATTTTATGTTCAATAGAAATGATCTCTAAAAAATTCATTCTTTTCCAAATTATTACATATTGTTTCATAAGGACAATTACTCACTCATAAAACTCACTATGTGGGGCATGAAACGTTAATAGAAAAATGAATCAATTCTATTGAATTTCGTATGGATCATTCCTATAATTCCAAGTTTTTTAATATCATATAAATGCAAGGAAACCATAATAAAATTATCATGTAATTTTGATACATGAATTTAAGATGCGGAACTACATCATCCATCTGATTCTCCATAGGGGAAGAAAATTGATTACGAGTATTCTAAATGTTTAAATGATCCGAGAGACATTTTTCTTTCATTATCTACATATGAATTAACTCCTTTTGGTGTACATATTACTACTCATAGTTCATGGTCCTTCATGATGGTAAATTATATCTTTTTTTCATGGTTATTTATGAAGCACAGAAACATAATGTTGTGCTACTTATATCTGGACCAAAAAAACCTGGTGATGGTATTGATACCTATTTGGATCCATCGTTCAAAGTTCTAAAATTTATTTTTGATACAAGTGTTACCATTTATGATGCTCATAGATGTTATGAATTTACATTTAGGTCTATGTTGTATGGGATGATAAGTGACATTCCTTCTTATAGAATGTTTTAGGCTATAACGTAAATATAATGTTGGGGTGTCTTTTTTTGGAATAATTCACACACTAAATTCAGTTGAATCCTTCTGAAAAAACATGTTTTAAAAATGAAATTTTTTACCCTGATGACATTAATACTAATCCTAGATAAGTTCATTCTATGGGAATACCAAACAGGATGAAACTCTATCTCCACTAATAGGTGATCAACTATTTCATAAAGTAAAAACAACTGACACGATTTTTTGTAAACCATTTTCAAGAAACCATACAAAATCAAGTTATAAAAAGTGATCTGTTTTATTTGACATACATCAATGGAAATATTTTAGTATCATAATTTGTTTATGTCATGCATGTATAAAAAATGTATTTTATAGTGTTATTTGAACATTAATAAATGTTCTCAGTAGAACAAAAGATGTCACTAAGGCTAGGTCATATATGATTAACATGGGGATAAGGGAATATTTGGAACTAGTGAAGCATAAAAGGTGTAATTGTCTTCATCCATCATCTTACACTATATCCAGATATGGGAAATTTCAATTTTACCTTTTCCTTATTAGTTTAATCATTTGAGAGGGGTATTCAGCAAATATCTATAATATCACGTCAATGGATAATTTGAAGTTACAATGACTAAAACAACATGAAAATAATGTTTTGATTCAAGATTTTATGCATGTTTTTTTATTACGTTCAGCCTAAAAAATGTAAAACCAATCATGAAAAGAATCTACTTATTTTTAAAATAAATATGTAGTAAATTTATAGTAGCTATGAAATTTGAAATCATAAATAAGAGGGTCACAATTTTTGTGGAGTATTTTTTTGGGACCCCTCCTACATGTTGACATGATTAATGTTCGCACTATCATGTTTAATCCTCATATTAATTATTTTTAAAGGTGGATGCTTACACCAAATTCAATGGAATTTTTTTTACTGTGATCTAAATTGGATAATGGTATGTCAGTTAATCTTTCCATGGATTCCTCCTTTGAGACCATCATATAATCTAGGTCTCCATAATATATTAAATTCATGGTCATGAAACTCATTCCCCGTTCCATCTCTTTCTTGACATCAGATAATTGCACTACTTCTATCTAGAAATTCTGATTCTCTCTAGACATGGCAGAAACCTTCAAGCCAGAGAGTATTCACATTGGGAATCATTTTCATGTATGGACACTAGGATAGTTGGTCACCTATATTATTCCTCTTAGGAAATAATCTCATGTGAGATATCTTATTGTGAAGAACCTAAGGCATCCCATTTTGATCATGAGACAATGTCTTAAGAGGCATATGTATTCCAAGTATTTTTACCTAATGAATCCTAGAATTATTAATGGGGTAGGTTTTGGGGTTATTTCACATGTTCTATGTCCTATGGAGATGAATTGGAATGTCTTGATGAGATGTATTGAGGCATCAGTTTAACATCATGTGTATATAGGAACATGGTTAAAGTCTTGAGGTGATATAGGAATGGACTAGAACACCACATGGAGGTGGATCCAATAGGTATGTCCCAAGGAGGGAAACATTCACACCTTTCTAGATGAAAAAGAACACACCTTGAGAGAGATCTGAGATGGATGGGTTAGATCACCCCTTGAGATGAATCTAGATGGTTGATCATAACCCCCCTCGAGGAAGAAAAGGGAGGTGTATCCATATGGGGATGTTGGCACACCTTGGATGATGAACCAGAACGAACCTTGAGACAGATCTGGGATGGTGGGATCAAAACTCCCCATAATAATGATCTAATTTGTTCATCACTAGGAGGGACTACCTAGGATTACCATTGGTCAGGATTCCCCTTGAGGAAAACCAAAAGAGTTGAATATAATGTCTTATTTGGAAAATCATGTGAGTAAATCCCTAAGAGAGTTCACCAATGTTTACCATTGTTCGGGGAAACCCTTGAGGAAAACCTAAAGAGTTTATCAGAATTCCCATTAAGGAAGATCATTAAAGTACATCCCTAGGAGGGAGAACTTAAGTTTGCCATTGGATTGGACACCCCTTGAGGTTAACATGAAGTGTATATCAGAACTCAAATCAAGGAGGATCAAGGAGGTGCGTCCCCTGGGGGGAGCACCTAGGTTTACTATTGTTTTAGATTCCCATTGTGTAGAACCTGAATAGTTGGTTATAATTCCCATTCAGGTGGATCAGAGAGGTGCATCCACAAGAGTGAGCACATAGATTTACCATTTCTCAGGATTCCTATACAGGAAGGCCCTAAATTTTGATCAAAATTCCCCTTGAGTTGAAGAAGGGAGGTACATCCCTAGGAAGTAAAACCTAAGTTTACCTTTGGTTCAGATGCCCCTTGAGGCAGACCTAAAAGGTTGATCTGAATTATCTTTGAGGAAGATCATGGAGGTGCTTCCATGGGAGGGAGAACCTAAGTATACCATTGTTTGAGATTCCCCTTAAGGTGGTCACAAAAGTAAGATTTGAATGCTAATTGAGGTAGATCGTGGAGGAACATCCTTGTGAATGATAAATTTTTTTTTCCATTATTCGGAATTTAACCTCAGTGATGTTTTCAATATACCCTTTCTAGAATATAGGAAACAAAACCCACATTGTTCAATTCCACAATTTAAGGTCATTTGACAGGATGAATCCATACAGTTCAACATCATTTGATTAGGAATCTCATGTCGTGAAAGGAGAATCAATGGGGTATGGTGTGGAGAATACATATTGAATATTTCCTTTTCTAAAATATTTATCTTGGTTGTAATGGTTTCGGGATTACACATTGAGATACCCATGAGGATCTCATTCCCTGTGAGTAGATGTCTGGGGGTCATCCCCATGTTGTATCATGTTCATAACTCAAAGCATAAGACTACATTTTTACATCATGTGATGAGGATATTGTCATCTAGTTTAATGTAATATTACTAGGATGTGGAGCTTAGCAGTTTTATGACATCTATCTCCAAAGTGGTTGGACTCACCCCTGACCCATTGAGATTACGTAACCAATGCTCATGCGCGTTTGGGCAGTTCATGGCATTATAACCTCCATGGTACAATGAAAGGAAGAGTGGTCAATCACGAGGTCCATATTATAGTCCCTATGCTGAGATGAAATGAGGACTACAATACCTATACTGAGAAAAAAAGTTATGTGAGTGGCTCTATCCATAATTTGAGTAAAGTGGACAATTACATGAGAGGGTGAAATTGGACATATGGGGACTTGAGGGGAATTTGAACTGGTCTTCGATTGTTATTCGGACATGGGAATTCATCCTTCATGAAGTAGGTTCAGAAGAAGGGTGGAACCATGTAGAGGCCCTAGAGAGGTGCATCAAAAAGGTTTTAGGTTCATTAAGGTGGATCCTTCATGGTTTTGGGTCCTCACGTAGGTAAGAGAATTTGAGAAGAAGTAGGTATTATGAGGGAAAGTGAAACTTCATCAATGTGAGGCCATGATTCAAGAGAACAATGCATTGTGAAGGATGAATGATTCAAAATGCCTCATGTTCCATAGAGGGTCTTATTCATTCATGAAGGGAATATTCCTTCATGAATGAAATCCAACATTTGGTGGACGAATTAAGTAACATATGTAAAAGGGTTTCGTAAAGCTTTGATACCATGGGTGATCCATATTCTCTTTGGTGTGCAAATCTCGATAGGTTCATAAATTGGGAGAGATTGTAAAGCCTAATGGTCAGGAAACCATCCCTATAATATAATATTGAGGTAGATATTAGTAGGTACTAGTTTTCCTAAATATTATAATAATTTCCAGAAGAATTTTTAGGCTTAATGAATGGGTGCAGCTATACTGGACTCACAAGGACACCATCAATCATTCTCAAATTCACAAAACACTCCAAACATATAATAGTCATTACATGGAGGATTATCATTTTGTATTCATGTTATTTCAAATGATTCTTCTTATAAGAAAATATTCACACTCCCTGTGCATTTGTAAAGGTGATGGGATTCATGAAGAAGACCCCTTAGAGGGAGTTTTGTCTATTTTCTCCTAGATTCTCTCCAAAATGTTCATTGCAACGTGTTTCTTATGGAATTAACTTTTCATACATATGGTCAAGGAATGGGTTTCACAAATATCTGGTTAATATTCAAAAGTATGTGGAGCATCGCGAATGGTGACATAGTTGTCCACAATTACAAGAATTGGAGCATTGCGAGTGCATGATGGTTTAACAAAAATCTTCACGAGAACATAAAATCCCAATGGGGCATCGCGTATGGAGGAGCTTGATAAATATGTCTTTGAAAGATATAAAATATGTTTTGGAGGCATTCCGGTATCTCTAAAGTTTGAGACTACAAATATAATGCAACCCCACTTCATTTTACATGAAATTATTCAACAAAAATTTGGAATCATTCTGATTTCCTGAAGCTAGGGGTGCTCTGTGAATCTATATATTTATGTGACCCTAAGAATTGTGAAAAGAATTATTTAGTGTTTACTGATCCCAATGATTCTATGTAAATGGTGCTTTATGATAATGGATTATTCTTCATTGACTAAGTGATCTTCACAAAGGAATTTTGTTCTGTGAAGGCAGTTAGCTTCATGAACTGTTGAGCTTTGCAAAGGAGCTTCATGAAAGGAAGTTTTGAACATGTAGTTTTTAGTGAAAAGTGATTTCAGAGTACATAAACTCAAGTCTATGGCACAAGAAGGGTCTCATTCTACTCATGGATAAATACTTTAACGAAAATCCATTTTAGTAACCTTCATGTCAATAAACTAAGTTAGACTAGTCTCAAAGCAGTGAGCATGGGGGTGTCGATAAAAGTATTTTGAGGGATGCAATGTTATATCCCTAAAATATTGTAAAGGTAGTGTACCAAGAATATATTGATTAGGTATGAACATATTTATTCCAAAACATGTGAATATTTTTGGATTTAGGTACGATAAACACAATGTTAGTGTATACTACTTGGACTAGCCCTTAGTGGTAAATCAAGTAAAACTGTTTTGTTTTATCTTTGCATGTGAATGTTTTTATTACTGGACGTTTCCAAAAAATTGGTTTAACAAGTTCCTACTATTTTGGGAACAAGATCCATTTTTTTAAAACAAAAATTCGATACCATGGCTCACCCTCTCATTTCCGGGTTCTCTGAGGTCCTATAAAAAATACTGAACCACTAAATGGGAGCTGAAGGTGAGGAGGGTCGAATTCTAAGAGATAATCGTCAAATATTGGAAATCAAATCCATTTGGAGAAGCTCAGCCATGATGTTAATTAACTGAATCTATTCTCTATGGGTTCTCCATAAAGATCATTATGAAGCCCAAGTTGGGCATACACGAATAGATAGTGGTTGAGATCCCCTCAAGGACACCAAATTTCATCAATGAGAAAATATATTACTATATTTATGTATATCTCAAATTATTCATGGGTTTTTTTCAATCATGATCCACATCACTCACGAATCTCTATATCTAAGCATTCATAACTATAAAAATTCTTCTCAGTAGGCCAAAATCCCTGAATAAAATCTTTGTGAAGAAACCTATGTGATCCTAATATTGACGAGAAACCATCACAGATTAACATTGTGAGAAACCTTCACAAATAGTATAGAATTAAACAACTATTTCCTAAATCAAATTGATTCTCATGGAGAAAATGTTTCTGCTGCTCGGGGGGAAGAAATTGAGGGAAGCATCCTAATCAGGGAGAGCATTCAAAGTGACTTATACCACAAAACATTGATCACTTGACTGATAGAGGCTCATAAGAAGCACCCTTGTGAAATATTCTACCACTCTATGTCTTCAAGTTGAGAGATGGTGTATTCAAAATGGTGGTGAGATGAGATGAACTAACTTACTAGTTTTGGGGAATACTGAAGAAGTACCGGTGGAATTGGGTTGTAGTAGGGAATATATGGAAGGATGATACTCCACATAAAATAGATCTTCTTTTAAATGAAATAAATAATATCAATGGGGAAAAGCTATAAGATGAGGGATTCCAACCAAAATATGATACAATGATCATGAAATATTTGAGGAATCCTCTCATTGGGTGGAACGATGATTGGGATTTGGGTCAAGGTATCAATGTAACTGATGAGTAGTCTTGGGCTTACTTAGAATGTGTGATATATTGATAATTTGAGGAAAATATAAATAAATCAAGGCTCTATGATTCATCATGGGATTTATAGTTTAATTTATTTCACCCTCATGAAATCATTCCCAATATACTGAGAAGATTTTCATCGGGGACCAACATGTTCTATATTAATAATAGAGAGGTTGGTGTCGGCCTCTAGGACCTTCATCATATCATTTGGATCTCTGTCATTTGGATGATGTGTGATAGGTTTCTTCCAATAGAGAATGTGTTGGATGAGCAAGAGCAATTGTTTTCCTTAGAAAAGGTGATGCTAGATCTGGTGTGGGGAAGAAGTGAATATAATATGTTGGTGAAATATGTCCCATTCAAGAAGTTGATAATCTATTTCTTGAAAAAACCAATGGAGGGGCTAGTTTAAGGTAAGGAGCTAGCATATAATCTATTGAAAAGTCCAAGAACACGTACCATAGGATATCAATGATGTAAGGGGAGAACCTACAGTGAATATTAGAGGCAATATAGTGACTATTTTTTATATACAACATCAAGACATATTCTCAACCTATAGTAACACTAGAAAGATTTACCACATCACTAATCTATGGCCAGATGATCCCAATGGGAGATACAAAAAATGGGGATGTACCCAAGTACCTTCCCAATAGCAGTGATGCTGGTGATGGGGAAACATATGAATTTTGTTGTTCCAGTAATTGAGATGTTATCCGAGGTTCTTCACCACATAGGTGAAGGAGCGATGCTACTCCGTGTGTGTGGTACCACCAATTTACATTATAGCTAGGTGGTTATACACATGAGGGGATATGAGAACACAAACCCAATCTATCCTACCAAAATAACATTACAGCTTGCGATCATGAGTATTTTGGGTTTTCATCCATTCAAGTTAAGTTCTATAAATGTGTTGGAGAAAGTTGGGATGGTAGAGTGTTTCATAATTTTCACTTTCCCTTTACCAATGGGGGTGGAAACTGATTATGGTGTAGGGATCATAGAGAAAAGATAATACCTCCTAGCCTTTTAAGGTGGGTTACGGGTGGTGAGGTTCAACAACTTGAAAATAGATAAACCATAAAATCCACACTAGTTCGTGAGAAAGTTTATGTGTCTTCAAAGGATAACACCAAAGGTATACTCATAAGTGAAGCATGAATTCCATCCTTAAATGTTGAGGTAGATTTGGTGCATGTTCACATGTGAGGGTTGAAAAATACAAAACGAGATTCAACATCCTCTATCTACATATGGTCTTACCCATGAAAACATGATGAAAAGGGAGAGGAATATTCTAGGGATATTCTGAAGTGGAGTCCCGCCTAATACAATAGATAGTTTCCCCTTCAACCATGGGTATAAGGCCAAGTGGTGGATAAAGGGCACCATGGTGGTAGAGCTGGCCTGATGGGTGGAGCAACGATAGTGGGTCTTGTATTCGATGGACCCAAAATGGTGACAGTAATAGGAAGAAGAAGTGTTCCATGATTTATTTATTTATTCAAGTCATATTATGAGGATGGTCAACCTTTTTTTTGTTCTCAGAGAAATTTTTCCAATCTCCTGGGAAGCGGTTACGACATGGAGACATCCATAGTGACAATGTCTTCGTCGATGTTTGTGAAAATTAAGACATCCATTGTAACTTCTCCATAGGCAGAGGAATATTGAAGCATATCAATAGATAATGGACATTTATTGCTGGAATGTTCATGCCAATATGAATTCAATTTGTCCCAGCATGATGTAGAGCGATACATCGAGGAGTTGGAGTACCTGGTGCATTCTCAGATCATTGCATGTCCGATAAATATCCATGTGAAGGTGCTTGAAAACATGACGTCTCCCCCATAACTAATAGTATTGGAGCTCTATTTACATGGTACGTTTCTTGGGGATTCATATTATTTTTAGGGAATATATGGTTATCGAGGCTCACTTATGATAGGGAGTGCTTCCACCAACCAGATAAATATCATGATCTTATGCACCTTAGATACAACGCATTCATAGAACTATGTCTTAAATCATGTTACCCTTATGAAAAATCAATAAAGGATGTTTTTGAGGTCAGAAAAAATATACGGAGGGAGTTGGTACCTCATACCTTCAAGGGTAGATTTTGGTGCCCCTTCCGAGTGCAGTAGCTCTGGCTGGCTAATCCTCAAGGCCTGCAACTGAGGTAGTGACCTTAGAGGTAAATTAATTTGGGATACTACTTGTGAACTTCAAGGAGATCATTTCAAGAATGTATAATTCATGTAAGTCTCTTCCTGCTTAAATTTCTTAACCCATTCAATACACCATTCTATGATTAAATTATTCATTGTGAAATGATAGTTTAGATGGTACATGATACACAGTTAGCAGTACCAACACTTCCATTAACAGCGCATAGGGCTAAGGTGGTGATTGAGGAGGGTACTCTCTAAGTGGAGATAGCCATTAAGGCCATGGAGGTTGGTCCAATCATGGAGGTTCCACTATAGGGGACTACTAAGACTACAACCATGGTGGAAAGGGTTGATATGGGTCTCATTATAGGGTTGGATGAAGGAGTCATAGTGGAAGAACTAATTATAGGGGATCCACCATTAGCATCTTCTGGGGATGATGTCATGATGAAGGAGGTATAAATTATATCGTTGATTGGAGAAGTTAGGGAGGATTAATTAGATACACTATCCCAAGATTTGGTTTCAATAGCCAGGGTTAAAGCTAAGGTTGTTCTACAAACATGGGAAGGTGAGAGATATGGGAAATATTGGTCCATTTTAGCAGTTCCATAAGTTATAGTATAATCTTTTGCTGCTGATGACGAGGTTGATGAGGAAATGTTCCCTAGGATAGTTCTACAGCCTCTCACGCCTAAAGATAGAATAGTTCTTCAATATATCACATTCGAATACATCTATATGGATGATCTAGCAAATAATATATTAGGAGTCTTTCTCAATATGATCATGCATCACCCAATGATTTGGAATATTCTGGATCAGAGGCTACTGAGGAGAATTGGAATGTGGGGAGAATTGTCTTGTTTGTCAAGTGATGTTTGAGGTGGATGATGAATATCACTATAGGAAATATCTTATAAGGATATGGCCTATGATGACTTATTGTTTTATGTCATATCTCGTGGATGATAAACACACATTTTTACATATTATGGTGAGGACGTTGAAAATGCAGTTTAATGTTATACAGTGTGGACGAGGCATTGAAAAATTTTACATCATGTTATTAGGACACATCCCATAGTTTAATGTCATGTGACTGAGACAAGGAGTGTAAATGGTCATTTCCACTGAGAAACACCTAATGTCTTCCTCATGTATGGTTAAGAGGGAATCACGTGTTCATTGCATGGGGTAGAATCATAGTTTAACATCATGATAAAATGACATAGGGAACTAAGGTGAATGAAACCCTCCATAAAATAAGAGTGAGTTCAAAGAATGGTAAAATAATGGGAGAACCTACATCGAGAAATAAAATCTATGGAAGGTCACATACAATTTAATGTCATGTTCTTCAAGTGAAAAAGGAATCTAATGTTCATTTCATAGGGTAGAATCGTAGTTTGGAATCATGAAAAAGGACACAATGAACCAAGGTGAATGAAACCCTCACAGATGCAAGATTGAGGTCAAAGGATAGTAACATTATGTGAGACCCTGCATTGAGAAATAAAATCTATTGAGGGTCACAAACAATTTATGGTCGTCTATAATTTACCATAATTTCAGTTTATGTTCATAGAGTTTGGACCTGTTTCAAATAGTTTAAGGTATTGTTCAGTAGACCATTGGGTGAGTTTCTTTAAGGAATGTGTAATATATGTGACATCAAAGGAAATTTACCCAATGTGAATGGAGGTTCTTAGGAGGCCACCTGATGCCATATAGAAAATTCATGTGGTAAACCACAAATAGTTTAAGTCATGATATTTGGACTTGAGATTTCCCCTTATATATGGACATAGATTTAGGATCACGGGATTCCTTAAAGTGTTCAGTTTTTCATAAAATAGTATTAACTCGATGTCAATGAGGGGGATGAGAAGGGTCCGGTTCTATGTTAAACATAATGGGTTAATTGGAAAAAATTTAAACTCATGGTTCTTATACAATACTATTAGTTTAAGGTTATAGATATTAGACCATTGGGTGCTCCAAATGGATATGGGATTTATGGTGAGTAGATGAAACTTATGTGAATGAGGTCCTATGAAGACAATATCCAACCCACATATTCCTTATATAATTTACACATAGTTCCGAGTAGTGAGGCATTGACTTAAAATACAGAGTGATAGAATACTATTTTCTATAATGGGATACCCTCTCAATTGAGAGTATTGAATCTTCTCATACGTGTATATGAGTAATTTTAAATTCTTTCAGGGTAATTATATAGTTTATCACTATGTAATTTATATGATAGTATTGGATCATCTTGTATTTTTTTATATGGAATCGTAATTTGACAATGGGTAAAACATATCCTTTTTAGAGGAATCGTAAACATTTATGATGTAAGACTCCAATTTAAAATCATAGGATGAGGATGTTCTTCTCTCATATCAGGTTGTGAATTCATCTCATCCAATTAATGGGTCAAGGTTAATTAAAGGGGGATTATACCTAAAAGGAGGATTATGGGGTATTTTGGGGATATATCATGGTCGATAAAAAATAGTTCTACAATGAAGCTGTAGATGGTCCAAGAAAAGGAAAGTCATGGAATCACTACATATCGCATGCGGATTTTTATTAAGCTATACATAGTTCTAGAGGTGAAACATAGTTTAATTTTATCTGATATGAACCATGAGATGAAGTAAGGTTCAAGGGTGTTCATGTGGTTCAAGAGTTAAAACCGGACGTGAATAAGAAAAGGAGGCCATGCACCACGTGAATAAATCTTGAAGTTAGTTTCACACATATTAAGCTCATATGGTCTAGAACATGGATAATAATTTTAAAACATTTTTCTTGGATAATGGAAATTTATTATCAGGTTATGATATGTGGATTATAAAATCATTTATCTCAAGGGTACTTGTGCTATGAATGACATATGACCTGATACGAACAAGGGTTGGGAGAAATTTTTATCACATAATTATCAGGAAGAAAACAACCTAAATTTTATGTTCAAAATGCTTGAAAAAAGAGTGGATCATAGTTTATATTCATTAAGTTTGAACCATTGGGTGGGTATTCTAACCGAAAGGGATATGTGTGGAATGACATGAACAACCTGCCATGAATGAGGTCCAAAGAGGCCCAAAAATCACAACACATTAATAATTTATACTCCAACATAGTTAAAATTCATTATTATTGGAATAGGGATATAATTTTGGTTTAGGGTCATAGTGTTCAAAGAATGGGTTCTTCTCAAATGGAGATACGTAGCATGGTGGAGTGAAAACCCCAATGTAAATGAGTTCCATGGAGACCTATCACCACATTAAATATTCCTAAGAGTACTTTTATAGATGTTAATAGCATTATTCTTGGACTCAAGCTCCCATTTTATGTTCATAGAGATCAGAACCTTGAGTCTTTTATGAAGCTTGACCACATTGGTACACACCATACCAAGACTCTTAAGACCTTGTTAGTCATAATCAGTGTGAGAACCAAGGTGTGGTGAGGGGATTTCAACAACATTTGGATGAACATTATAAGGGTGATGAGATATTGGTTTTAGAATTTGTAAGTGACATTGTCCCACCTACATGATGTGTATAGATGCATTGAGAGGTGACAACATGGGTATCAGAATTCCACCAAGACATAAGGATAAAGAAATAAGGTATTCTGAGACATCCAAGATCTAGAAAAGGGAATGTTGATAGGTTGGAACTGACTATTATCCATGTTTGAAACATAGGTAGGAAAAAAATAGTAGTCAAGAATGGGGTGAAATATAGTAGTGTTGAATATTAATCCAGTTCAAATTGTTGGATCTAATGTAATTTCAAGAGATCCAATAGGGTGTTGGCCTAGGATGATGGGAGAGACTTGGATAGACACCATTACTATTTAGGGTCCATTTGGATTTGAAGTATGGAGAAAATACAAACAAAGTAAGACTCTAAGTATGTAAATGGATTGAGTAAATATCTTTGTGGTATTCAACACTCTTAGTTCCATGCCACAATGAATTCAAGCATTCTAATGCAGTGTATCAGGGTTTATGATTCAAACCTATTCTTAAGAAATTGGATTTCGAGGAGGGATAAGGATCCGAATGGACCTAATTAGAATAATTTGGTGTTAAAATAGTTTAAGTTCATATTGTATGGACCACATGGTGCCAGATATTTTACGATCATAAATATTAGGGAATGAGCTCATAGTTTATGGTCATAGTTATTTGACATATCTTCGGTATCTTAAATAAATATGTGTAGAATGATAGAGTGAAAAACTCAATGTGAATGGGGGACTAGGAGGCCCACTTCAATACAACACATTCACAAGAAGGCATAAACACAATTTAAGGTCACATGGTTAGGACAATGGAAAATAGTTCAAAGGCCTGAATCTTGGAATATGGGGGAAATTTGTTTATAAGGGTATATATATGGAATAAATATGTCTATAATAGGTAAACCTACACATTAATGGAGCTAAGGGAGTCCTTGAAACACATAACAACTTATGATGAAATAAATATAGTTTAAGGTCATAATTCTTGGACCGTAACTAAGGAAGAGGGGCCAAAGAGATAATGAATTTGTGGCTGGGCCCATATATGAGAAGTTCAGGAATTGCTACATTTACCATGTAGATGGTAATTAATCCACACATAGTTCTACAAACATGTCATGGTAGGAGACCAATGCTAGTAGGGGTGATCTCAAATGGTGAGGGAATTAAGGTATCCTACTGTCATCATGGGTTATCCCATGTTCAGAGCATAGGGTAATTCTTTTCAACCATCCCATACTTATCGGCTGATACATCCTGGTTTTAGAGGGGGTACATATCATCTCTTTTTAAAGAGGAATACAATTTGTATATGGGGTAAAATTAGTGATTAACGTCATGTAGTGAGAATTTTTTTTCATTCCACGCATATCATATGGGGTATCCTAATTTTATACAAGGTAGAATCATATATGATGTAGTGAAATCTTGATCTTTTATGGGGTAAGACTAATGTTTTACATCATTCACTAAGGATATTATGTTTTGTAGTTTAAATTCATACAAATTGGACTGTAATGTTGCTTATAGTATAAGGTCATATGGCACAAACTATGATTTTGAGAATCTCAAATGGGTGTGTGTAGTGTGGTTGTAAGACAATCCTAATGTGAATGAGGACTATGGAGGACCAAGACAACACAACACAATCCTGAGAAGACTTGCATCATGATGCTTTGAATTGGGCTCCTAGTTTATGGTCATAGAGTTCAGACCAATCAGATAGTTTAATGTTAAGTTATTAGGATGTTGGTTATTGGAATGGTCAATGTCATGAAATTATGACATAACAGGCCAATCATGTGAAATACTTAATGATAAATTTGGCATTGTTTGGAGTTTTAATACACTCTCCATCCATAGTGTTCAAAGACTACATACCATTGGAATAGACCTTGTGAATGATGTATGGTCCTTCCCCCTTGGGCTCTAACATTGGTGCATTATTACTAGGTATTATTGGCATTATGATATCCAGTACCATATCGGACAAGATGAATGATCGGAGGTAATCCTTCACATTTAATGCTCTGGTTATCCTATTCTTGTGCTTCTATAGACTATGGAAGGCCTGTATCATGTTTTCGTCGATGGATTCCAGATCAAAATGATGATAATTTTTTATTTTTTCTAGAGTCTATTGGTCATAGGAAATGTGTTTGGAGTGATGGGAAAAAATCACATTGGGAAGGACTGCATCTATACCTTACAACACAAAAAATGGAGTCCCCTGGGTGGAATTTCAGGTCATTGTACTATATTTTTAGAGGGAGTTGGCGGGCTTGTTCAGAAAAATTTTCTTATCCTACCCCACTATCATTGAAATAATGTTAGACAGGTACTATTGGACACCTCGATCTATCCATTTTCTAAAACATGATAGTGGATAGTGTTATTCGATAAGATATTCTACTTGGCATACAATCTCTTCAACTCAGTAAATTGGAAGCTTGTATCATATTCATTGAGAAAGGAATGAGGGAATACGAACTGATGGATGATGTGGTAGATCATGAATTTGATCATGGAGTATGAATTGACTTCCTTGAGAGTAATATCTTATAAAAACATAGAAAAGAAGTATATCATGGTCAGAATAAACCTGTACTGATGATCTATTTCAAGAATTTAGAGTCGTACTACATTGAGTCACCACACTACAAAGGGCCATGAATACTTGGTGGTAGGGATAGACTCTAGTGATCAATGCATAAAGTTAGCATGGATCCGACACATGTGTAACCTCTCTTACTACTTGATGTATTTTTGGACCATGGTGGTCCAGATATAGACTAGCCTTCAAATCTGGTGGGAGAGCTTCCATCCCACCTTATGATCACCATAGGGCCCAATATGAACATCCTAAATTACATGGGGAATATCATATCCAGAGATGAAAAAGTGATTATTTACAACTAACCAACATCTGTAGAGAGTTTTCTCAAGGATATGCTTGCAATGGAGGGAAAACTGTGTTATGTAATGGTGGATTCTCTCATGCTTGGATTGATCTGGGGGGAACTTTCTATGTTGTAGATACTCAATGAAAGGAGTTTTCTAATTAGGATTTTCTTATACTATAGGGGAACCTGAAGTGAAATCCAAAGAATCCAAAAGGATTAACTACTGCATTTTTTCATAATCTAGAATAATGGTAGCAATGAATCATCAATGTGCCACATGAATTAATAGGTCATTGTGGTTAGGCTAACCAAGGGAGGTGGTGAAACTAGCCAAGGCGTCGGCTCGACCATTCCACGACCAAGGTACCTGAGTCTCTCTGAGATGAGATGGGAAATGGGCCATTAATTATTGATTTCCCTTTAGTACGGGAATTATATTATGATTTATAAATATATAATCACAATTAATATGCATGATGGTAAATTTGGAGTGTCCCTTCACATATAGGAGGGGGAAATAAATCTTGAGGGCACACTCGAGACCAGTGATGAGAGCCTGATACTCTGCCACACTATTGGTACAATCTTCTGACAATAGGAATGAGTAGAATATGAAAAGCAATTCTATAGTCATAAAGACAATACTGAGGACCACTCTATTGAGCTTAAGATATTTTATATATCTAATAGTTGGGATTTAAGGAATCATCATGAAAGTGAATCTTCCAACATGTCATAGTCTAGTCTACTTAGAGGATGTCCTCATATGGTAAGTCAATGTCTAGTGGAAACTCTTTAGGGATATGATTGGTAGCTAGAAAAGTTTCCCACACCTGACCCTTGACACCGTTCTATATAACAAAATTGATGTCAAACTACTAAATGATCACTACATAGCATTCCAAAAATCATGTTACCATGGAGTGATTCAAGATATAATTATGCGAGTCTATATGGGACATAGATTGTATCTCATGTTGCTGTAGATAATTACCCAACAACAAAACTATGAAAAATAGTGTACGTATTTTCTTCCCAATAGGGGAATATTTGGTATTTCTGTCGTGTAGAATGCTATTGAGATATTATAAACACTTCTCTCTACCTACAATCTTCATCAAGGTGAGAAGATCACTATTTTACCATTCCATGGTGGTCACATAGAAGACCAAAGGATTCTCAAAAATGTGCGGCATCACATCCATAGGATGTGGTATATAATCCTTGATTTCATTGATGGTTTCCTAACAATTCTAATCTCATTTTTAATCAGCACATTTCTTTATGAGCATAGAAACGGGATTAAACATTCCCACAAGATTATCGATGAACTAGTTTATGTAATATTGGTGACCTTGGAGGCCTCATATCTCCCAAATGTGTCTTATGGGAGGAAATTAGAAGATGTCCTTGATATTTTCTAGGTTGAATTTGATGCCTCCATATCTGAAGAATAAGCTGAGAAACTTCCTAGAGGTGACCCCAAAAACACACTTCAAGGGGTTCATTTATAAATTTCATTAATGGATGAAGCCACAAACATTATCAAGTTCTTGGATATGGTGTTAATATTGATGGTATTTTACCACCAAGTCATCCACATAGCATCCATCCAATGTCATGAAGATTAGTTTGAAGATGTGGTTCATTGAACATTGATAAGCGTCTCCTTAATTAGTTATACCAAAGAGAATTATATGATAATAAAGGGTCTCTTATGGTTCCTTGTAGGTGGTAGAATCCTCATTTGTAGGGGCCATATGGGTCTGGTTGTACACAAAGTATCCATACCTAATAGAGAGGTCTCGGAACCTGACTATAGAATTTTCCAACTGCTCTATCACCGATAGTGGAAAATATTATTTTTTTAAATGGTGATTGAGATCCTAGAATTAGATACATAATATGATATTCCTTTTATTATTTATAATGGAAATGATTTTTCGCTAGCCACTTGGGGTAAAGGAATTCCCTGAAGAAGTTGACTTTGATAACCACATTATTCTCAGTCTCATCCATGGAACTATAAGTGGGGTGTATTTTCCTTGGAGTCTTCTTGAATCCATGATGACTCTATAAAAGAGCACGAAAGTGGATTAAAACCTGAGGGTATAGTCCAGGAATATCAATGTTTATTTAGGAGAATAAAACATGTATATTATTCATGAAATCAATATATTATTATTTCTCCTCTAGGATAATAGTTTTACTGATTTGTGTTCTTCTACAATCTTCTTTGTTACCAAGGTCTACATACATCAACCCCTCAATGGTGGTTGAGATACCTTCCTAGAATGAAGGAGGTGCATCTTCCATGTCCTTTTTGTCAACTAAAAAATGAAAATTAGTAGTTTGAGGAGACTCTTCTTGGATGGATATCTTAGGGGGGAAGTGCACCTGCTTGGGTGGATAGAGAACCCTCAGTAAGGATATCCTTATCTATTGAGACCATGGTTACAGAGACTTTCAACCAAATTCCATCATAACTTCAATCATGAGGTCTCTTCTTGGTGTCAAAAAAATGGTGGTGATTCAGTTTTAATTGACTAAAACCTACCCTATCAAATATGTGGGAGATCGATGAAATGGTGGCCATAGGGGAACCTCTTGGTACCTTATAGGTGCAGTGGATTCTAATATCTCCAAGAATATCCATGTGTAATTGTACGAGGTAATCTACAGAAGCCCCTTCCGTCTAGGGGTGTCATGAACATTCTTCTTAAAGATTAAACAGAAACCTCCCAGATATAAAATTGTGGGTTCCATCCTATGAATCGGGATGATGAAAGCATCATCCAAGTCATTCCATGGAATAGATATGATGGTTGTGTTCTTGACCTCATTGTTCTAAACAATATTTACATCCCCTGTATAATAAACGATATTCAGGTAGTGGGCCTCACACGATTCAGATGATGATGAATCTCCTTCGATTACCATTACTTGACTGTTTGGGGAGTATTTTAGCCATGAGTGATTCTAAGAGGGGATTGCCATGTGAAAATGAATCAAAGTCCTACTAAAAAGTGAATTTTAAGTATAATATTGTGATACTACCTTGAATTCAATTCTTGAATCTATGTCAACAAACTTGGTCATCAATTGAATCATGTCACAAAATCTCCGCTCAACCATTTCATAACCATAAATTTTTAAGTATGAAAGATTCAGGTCTACTTCGGTCAACTAGAACATGTAGAGAATCTAGGTCAAGATGATATTGATCCTAGAACTCATTTACATCAAGAGATAGATTATCTACATGCCATAAAACTAGCCTAAGATATAAATCAATCATATGTTCTCCTACATGATATTGCCTTCATCTTATCCTGACAATGAGATGAGGACTTGGAATTCGTCTCACATCCCCTAACATGCATCATAGTCCTCAACAATAGCTACCACTACATCAAATTAGATTGGTCTTTTCAATGATTATTCTTTGGCCTTGTGCATTTATTTTGACATGTAGAGGTCCTTATGGATTGAGAGCCTTACAGGTGTAATGATAAAGTGATTCATCATGTTATATTTCTACACCAAGCTCATGTTTCTTCTTATAGGGGAACCATCATGGGATAGAGGCATAACATATATTAATGGATGTACCACTGTATTTTGGATGGTACTAGAAATAGCTTTTTTTGACTTAAAAAGATTCCTAGAACCACTGTTTACTGACTATAGAATGATTGAGGCATGGATTTGGTAGGACATGTCCAATCACGTTGTGTTCATTGCTGATCTACCTATTCAGATAACATGTTTTCCATGGAGGCATGTCAAACAGAGGGAGTTTGGTGGATTTTACTTAGTGATCTATATGAAAAACTTATTTCTCTAGTCTCCGTAGCATGTATGGAACAATTTGAAGCATCGAACTATGCATTCTAGTGGTTTGAAAGTCCTCACCCACTCATTCTATGGAGTGGGCCGAACGCACCTGAGGGTTTTTTCTAATATTACAATGACCCATGGGGTAGAAATTCCCTAACAAACTCTACATCAAATCCAATTTTCTCATGTAGATAGTGAAAACTGATGTTTAACGTTACTATAACCTGGATAAAAGTTTCATTATATATGGGTATATTGGTATTTCATAGGAAATTTATTTAGTGAAGAGAATCATACTTCCCCTACCACATAATCCTCACATGTGGAGATGCCTCCTCCTTAATCTAGTAGAGCAATATGAGGATCTGGATTAATTATTATTGTAGGGTCTACTATTATCCAGGAAACTTAGTACACTAATCCACTGGGAGTATATCCAATATAACCCATTGGTATTGTTGATTGATATCTTGAAGGATCTCCTGGATTGCTAAATAAACCGACTAAAGACCACGGATAAAGTGAAGCATCACCCAGTTGGTCATTTGAAGACACATAGCCTGACGCTCAGTGAGGGACTCTATGATTTCAATGTTCTATGTTCCAGTTGGATAGAACATCATAGACAACTGGATAGTGTCAAGAACCTCCCATATGACCTCTAGATCAGATCCTTGTTCCTGGTCAGCCTAATCTACAATCTGTGGTGGCTGAGAGATGGGTGGTGGTACTATGTAGATCAGTTTGGTGGTTGTAGGGCTGGAAGAGGAGCCAATATGAGGGTCAATTTTTCACTACTCCTTAGGAATTTCTTGAAGGGTGTTTCCAAACACATCATCATGTCCTTATAGGATGGATTATTCACCACTAATTCATGTGAACATGTGAAAGGGGGGTTATCAAAAATCAATAAAAATAAAGGCCTTCCGGCCATTCAGGCATGTGTACATGTGGCGGTGCTTATCTATGGATAATAATTTTATGGATCTGCAAGGTTCTCATCATCTAAAAGAGTCATCCTAGACTATAACAACTCTCCATTATCCCAAGTATATGTAGAGAGGGAGACTGAAGATGACGAAGATAGTTGCATCATGATCACCTGGAAGGGGCCCAAATATTCTTCACCAGTATGTGCCTATGGAGGGATTTAGGAATATAGAGGGACTCATCTTCTGGGATTTCAAATCTCACCAATTAGGATCCTTCCCTAGATTCTGGAAGTTTCGATGGAAATACCATCACTGAGTTTTTTCTGTCTTCAGAGTCAAACAGTTCTACAAGAGCGAAGATGACTTTTATTTTCCCAATATTAATCCTTTGGTGTTGAGTTTTGTCCCTTATAAATAGTGATAGTTCATTATTTAATGGTATCTATTTGGTGTGGTGAATTATTTTATGTTGGTTGGTTAAAGCAAGATGATGATCCTGATTTCATGTTTAAGTGAACTTGGGGAGGACCTCTATGTTGAGGAGTGGGAGTATGGGGAAGAACCCTATACCAGTTGTTGAAATCATAGGGAGAACCAATGATTTAATGAGTGATGGAGTTGGGAGGACCTCTAAACTACATCTCTTCATTACATGTCAATTTTTAACAGTTGTTAGTGATTCCAGTGATTGATAGAGTAATCTCATCCTACATATGAGGTGCCTAGTGTCTCAATCCCAATAGAGTAATGGAATATCCGTGTTTGCATATCACATAGATCTGGTGAGTTGTTCCAGCAGTGGAAGGGGCCACTATATAAATTGAATATGATTACCCTTGTCTGACATTCTCTGGTACCTTCCCCTGACATTGGATTCAAGTTGTTTAGGCTAGGGCCAGTATATTAGGAAAAATTTCCACATATTTTTTCCATAGGTATATGTTTTTTTCTAGCACTAACGGGGCCTGGTCGGAGCCCTGTTTGGTGGCTCCTGGGTATAATTCATAGCCAGGGGGACTAGGTAATACCCCACCTCCTCTGTGTTGGTTAATGAATCATAGGATCACTCTAGGAAGTGACTTTAAAAGTGGGTTTCCATCAAAATAGGGAGTGGTTGATCCCTACACAACCCTTGGGGTAGTGGTGTATGTGATCCTCAGACACCTCCATGTCTTGGCGGGCCATTTCTCTTCTATGAATAATGAAATCATACTCATACCAGTGTAAAATGGTGTTGAAGATCACTATTTTATGATCATAGAGGGTGGTATAGGGGGTGAGACCCCAGTAGTCGAAGTCACAACTAAAGTTTTGGAAGGGTTGAATCATTCACGATTTATGAATCCGTATTTCTCTTACTCTAGTGCCTATGGGTCCTATGTTTCTAATTTCTTAATATGTGTATTCTATAAGGAATGTAGATTCGAGCATCAGTACATGTAAAAGAAATGTTTATCCTCACACCCCAACATCATTCAATCTTCCTAAGATGGAGATAGATCCATGATGAAAATGTCACAGATAAAGGATTCCCAACTATTTACATCCCCAATCTCTTGTGAGTTCAATGTTAGGTCCACATTTTGTTTTGGTGGGAACTGGTTCTAGATATCTAGATCTGGTGACATGATAATCTACTGATGTATCAAACACTATAAGTCCCCTGAATGATGAGAACAATTTTACATCATGTTTAACATTTCCCAATGCTTTCATTGAGGCCCCCCTACATGCCAACATGATTCTTGTTGACATTGGAATTATTTTTCCTCACATTCCGTCTTTTCAAAGGTGAGATGATTTCATCACATTCAACTGTGATGTATTCTCCTTGACAAAATGGGATTATGGGATGTCAGTTTCTCCTTCCATTGATTTTTTCATGGAGATCATATCATAGTTCATGTCCCCCTCAAAGATTTAATTCCTGTTTTTCAAAATAATTACCAGTGAAATTTATTTATTAATGATGGTTAATGTAGTAAAATTATCTATAAATTATTATTCTTTCATGAAATGACATAAAAATTTAGTCTAGAGAGTACTCAGGTCGTGCGTCATTGTACATTTCTGGATGCTTAAAGCGTTGGTAACATGTATTCTTCTACAAGGGAGGGAATTTCCTTTAATAAATCTTAATGTGTGGAACCCAAGGAAACTCGTGTCGATTATAGGGTAATGACGAGAGAGTTATATGTATTCCAAGGATTTTTTACCTCACATATCTACACTTATGTGTGGGTTAGTTTTTGGGTTATGAAAATAGTTCTACATCATGCAGAGATATATTGGAATGTCGTGTTCAAATGGATCCGGGAAAGATTTTAACATTTTGTGGAGATCGTATATGGGTACATGTGTTGTGTGGATAGGTGAATGGATCAGAAAACCACATGGAGTTATATCTGAGAGGTGTTTCCCTTGGAGGGAAAGTTCCACACCTGTATTGACGAACCAGAACACCCTTGGTTATAGATTTGTGATCGATGGATCCAAACTCCCCTTGAGAAGAATATGGATGGAGGATCAGAATAACCCATTAGGAGTATTAGGGATGTTTATGCCTAGGAGAAATGATTTCAAACCTGGGATGATAAACCAAAACCCCCTTGAGATGTATTTGAGATGGATGGATTAGAACAATCCTTGAGATGGATCTAGGAGGTGCATCCATAGGAGGTAGCACATTGGTTTATTGTTGGATGAGAAAACCCTTGAGGAGAACCTAAATATTTGATTAGAACTCTCTTAGAGGTGGAGCAGGGAAGTACAGACCTATGAGGGAGAACCTAGGTTTACCATTTGATGGAATGCTCCTTGAGGAGAAGCCTAAATGTTGATCAAAATTCCCTGTGAGGTGGGTCAGAGAAGTATGTCCCTATGAGGGTTCTTTTAAATTTACTATTGGCCAGGAAGCCCCTTGAGGTGAACCTATAGATTTGAGCAGAACACCACCTACTTCAATGGGGGGGGGGGGGGTTCATCCCTAGAAATGGGAACATAGTTTTAAATTTTATTGGGACACCCATTGAGGTGAACTTAAAGAGTTGAATATAACACCACTTGAGAAGGATTAGGGAGGTACGACCTAGGATGGAACACCTAGGTTTATAGTTGGTCCGGATGACCATTGATGTAGACCCTAAAGGTTTATCAGAATGCCACTTAAGTAAAATCTGGGAGGTGCTTCCCTAGGATGGATTAGCTATGTTTATTGTTGTCTAGGAAGCCCCTTGAGGCAAAATCTAAAGGATAATCTAAATGTTCCTTGAGGAAGATTAGGGGGATGAATCTTTTGTCAAGAGGACCTAAGTTTAAAGTTGGCCATGATTCCCCTTGAGGTAGACCCTAAAGGTTGATATGAATTCCCCATGTGGTGTACCATGTTGGTGCATACTTGGGATGGATCGTCTAAGTTCACCATTGGTCAAGATTGAACCCCAGTGATGATTCCTAGGTACCATGTTTAGAAGTTATGAAAAAATTCCCACATAGTTTGATGTTTTACTTATGGTCATCTGACAAGACATATCCATACCATATAATGTCATGTGCTACGGACTCTCATGATGCAAAAGGAGTTTCTATGAGTGATGGTGTGGGGCTTACGAATAAATTATTCCATTCAAAAGAGGATATCTCTGGGTTGGAATAGTTTTGGCATTACAAATTAAGATTACCAGGAGGAACTCATTCCATGTGAGTGGTAGAGGTGTGGGGGTCATCCCATGACACTCATACACATAGTATCATGTGATTATCTCATAGGGTAAGAC
This sequence comes from Viscum album, assembly GCA_963277665.1. Classification (NCBI taxonomy): domain Eukaryota; kingdom Viridiplantae; phylum Streptophyta; class Magnoliopsida; order Santalales; family Viscaceae; genus Viscum; species Viscum album. The sequence continues at coordinate 560,686,828 of OY728119.1, forward strand.
TATAGTTTTAATTTATGTGATGATGATGTTATTATGTAGTTTTATATCATATGACTAGGATGTGGAGATATTCTATTTTAAATCATGTAGTTCAGATGTGTGTGAAAACACATCTCACCCCTTGAGATTAGCTAACAGCTGATCATGCACCTTTTGTGGGAACTGTCCTTGGAACTGCACGGGTACAATGACGAGAGGAGTGGTCAATCAGGATGTCCACATTACAGTCCCTATGTTGAGAAGCAATATATAATACCATAACTTTAGTGAGAGGAAAAAGGTAGGTGGGTGGATTGATCCACACTTGGAGTGATGTGGGCTGACACATGAGTGGGTGACACTGGTCACATGAGAACTCAATCTGTAGTTAAACTAGTCTTAGATTGGTGTAGGGGACTTGTGAATTCAACTTTAAAGAAGCATGATCAAAAAAAGGGAGGCACTATAGAGATGCCCATGAGAGGTGATTTAGGCTGATTGGAGGATTGTAATGGTGGGTCCTACAAGGTTTGGGGTCCTCTCAGAGGTTAGGGGCTTCACAAATGAGTTGTCTTCATGAAACAGGGAGGCCTTAGCTCAATGGGTGGCCTTGATTCATGAGAGGAGTGGTTCACCAAGTTTGAATTATTTGAAATTCCTCATGTTCCACTAATGTCCTTCTTATATCATGAAGTGAATAATCTATTTTGAATGGACTCTCTACATTATGTGTAGAAATTAAAGAAAACATGGTGAGGGGTTTCTTGAAGCATGGATTACTTGGGTGATTTATTCTATCTTTTTTTTTGTGAAGCTCAAGAGGATCATCAATTGGGAGAAATTTAAAAGCCAAAAGACTAGGTAATTATCCATAATATATTATAATGAGTTGGGTATTTATATAAAAGGGTTGTTATGGATATTTGAAGCATTTCATCAAGAACTGGTAGTCTTTGCAAATGGTTGTGGCTCTATCAGACTCATAGAGACACAATAAACTATTTTCACGTTCGTGAGGAGCTTTGCGACTCTGAAAACTATTATGTTGAGGATTACCAAGAGTTATTCATTAGTTCATAAATTATTTTTCTCAGCCAAGGTGATTCACTAATTCCATCTAGTTGAATAGGTGTTGGGCTTCATGAAGAAGACTCATTAGATGGATTTTGGTCTACATTCACATGGATTCACTACCAAGTGTTCATGCCTTCCTAGACAATTACCACGAAATGTGTATTTTTTGTTAACAATAGTTATATTATGTGAATTTGAGATGTTATTTCCATCATTGTTTTTTATGATAATAGTCCACCTCTCTGTTCATTTTCTTATAGAGTTTCGACAATGTGGTCATGTATATTAAAGATGGATGTACCCTATTAAACATTATAGGAAGATTTTGAAAGCCCTTATCAGAGATAAAAGTCATCCAGAAGGTTGTATTGTATAATGATATATTATTGATGAATCTATTGAAATACATACTGATTAAATATCAAATGTTGATAGAATCAGTCTCCCAATGTCTTATCATAATGGATGCTTTATTAGAGAAGGGATTTCTGGAAGAGATGTTGTTACAGTTACCATAATAGAGAGGGATTGAACATGCATTTATATTTAAAATAATTTAAAATACGTTTATCTATACACAGAGCTGAGAAATATTTTCTTAGTGATTTTAAACCATCAAGGGATTAAGTATGGATATTAGCCACACATAATTAACCATTTATATGATGGTTCTAATATCAAATTTATACAAAGTTATCGAAAAGTAAAAATTCAATTTCTGAACGAATTTGATGTATAGCCAGAGGAATAAAATAAAATGTTAAATGTTAAATTGGTTTTTTAATAAATGGTTAAATGTTATATACAAAAAGATCATTATGACTACAGTATGTTGAAAAATATTCATGCTATGCTTATGGATGAAGCAATGCACATATCTGGTTCTAATGATAGAAATCCAATTTATGCAAATATGTAATATTTGGGAATTATCGAATAGATATATGAGTAAGATTATACAAGATTTCTAGTGTCGATTTTCTATTGAAAATGGGTAGATAATAAGAGTATAGTGAAAGTTTCTAAAATTCACTTCATGAAGGTGAATTTCATTATAGAAGGGGAAAAGGCAGGCCACTCATAATGGATTCCCAAGAAGTGAAAATATTTTATGTCTCAAATCCAATAAACAATAAATGGTTAATATTCCTTCTGGAAACTAAAAAACTATAGGGTTTGTTGAAAATTCAATTGAATATGGAACTTTAATTGGGAGATCACAATCAGTTCTTGGCGGTCTCAATGTAAAAAATGTACTGAACATTATAGGGGACCACATAGATGGGATTTGGATTCTCAAAAGTGGATCCATATTCCTAAAACCTTTATAAAATAAAGAGATATCAATTAAAAGTTTAATTATTTTTAGTATTATATTATTTTCCTCGTAATATTATCTATTATCTACTACATTAACATGATCTAAATTAAATGTTTGATTACTCATGCAGAAAATGTGTTCTTCACATGATGATGTTACTAATCCTTGGGATTAATAGAATATTGATTTTGAAACTAAATAACTATTATGGGATCAACAACATGTTGTTAAAAAATAAGAATAATTAAACATCATAATTTTGAATAAAGATATCTTGGAAATAAGTAAGGATATAAAATTTGAATTTGGATGGAATCAATATGGTCCACATGTTTAACAAAATAGTTCATTATTCATTAGTTATATTTGGATCACACTGAGGGTGAATGTGTTGATTGATGTTGATTCATAGCACCAAGTCTATCCTATAATGAAGTAAACCATTTATATATTTATAATGTTAAAGTTATGATATACATTCTCTATTCTACTGAAACATTATACAATTAAATATTAATTTAATTTTCATTATTACTTGTAGATTTCATTTATTTTAGATTATCTTTATAGGAAATTTTCCATAATGGATGGTATAAAATCCCATCAAGGATTCTGAACTCTTATTACCTTGTAACATATTAGGGATACTGAGATTAATGTAAATCCCCACATACCAGTACGTTATGGACATATTATAAATCAAGGAATATGAAATGATTTCATCATTCATCACGATGATAAATCATTTAAGGTGAATTAAAGTAGATAATATATTATTTGACATATTTTTATCCATTTTAATTCAAAATTGTTAATTTATGTGACAACAAAATTGTGCTAAAAATAAATAATGATCATCAAAACTAATGTACCCCTATAGAAGAGCAATGGGGGGGATGATTCACTAGAGAATAAATTGGTATATATTTTAAATCAACCATAAAAATTGTATGTGATATGAAACATCATATATTAATTTGTTTATATATAGATTAAGGAATAAAAATATGAATCCACATCCATAAGAAGTCATGTTCCTTGAAAGGAGTCTTGTGTAAATATGGAGGGTAAACCAGTGGATGAAAAAACAAAAAAGGAATAAGAAAACTATAAATATATTATATAAAATTTATTTTCTTATTATTTATAAAAATATTATATAAAAATATCTATTTATTTTCATATTTATTTACATGGTTTAGACACTAGAATCGACAGTGACTGTACCGTAATAAAAACTACTTTCAGTAGCTTTGAAATGACAGAAACAATATGGTCACTTTAGAGGTGTAGGTTTGGGAGTGTACCCCTGAATATATTTCATGAATATAAAACCAAAAAATGACAAATATAGAATATGAAGTTACTATAGGAAGAAATAGATTCTTTTCCATATATTATTATCTTTGATGGTTTGGAGGACCAATGTATGAGAAATAATCAAAGAAAACTAGAGGTGGAACAAACATCCACACATGAAAAAAAATTACCTCACTAGATTTGAGGACATTCATTCCCCAAAACCACATATCTTGCCCTAGGAAATCAATATTATCATTAGTATTTTTCATAAATTTTAATCAAACAACTTTTGATAACTTTACATTATTAAAATTCAACAGGGTAAAGTTTTATGTGATTTCAATCATTCAACACCCACACACCACCATATTGCAATGGGTATGATGTATAATGTATCATAAGTTAAGATACACTTTAAATAACTCACAAAAGATCACATGATTGTTGGGATTGAGGTAACTCATGATCTGAAAACAGAGTTACAAGTTCCACTTGATAATCTGGATAGTACAATGGTCAATGATTCTATTAGAACTTTCATGTCATAGATTTATAATATTATAAATTTAAATTAAGTGCACCATTAATAATTTTTTTATTTTAGAAAACTATACTAGTTGGTGAAAAAATTTATAAAGAGAGGTATGATATTACATTAGAATAAAGAAATAGGGAATGAAATTGTCGGATCAAGACAATCTAGTTAATGAAAAAAAAATAAAAAGGTCCTTCTAGAATCACATTCTCCTAAAAAATTATAGTGAAACATTTATTATCATTACAAATTCATGGATATAAAAAATTTAAAGATGAAAATTTGTATTATATTCCATATGGAGAATAAATATATTGAACTTTAATGACAGACTTCATTCATCTTGAGACTATAAATGAGATTCATGAGTTTGAATGGATGGTAAGCTTAGTTGTGAATATGTACATAAGGTTCACTTCCATAATACATCTGTCCAAATAGTGATATAATATGTTGATTAATTTTAATAACTATTCCTATTTTCTTCATATGTTTATATTAATACTATATAAATGGAAAATCATGTGAATCGTGATTTAGTTTCATTATTACCTATATAATTTATATGGAAAAATTACTTTGTATATGCAATAAATTGAAAAGAAGACACATGATCAATATGATGCACTTGAGAAAAAATAATAGATAAAAGACTCTTTTGGATGCGTAAAATGTAGAGGTAAGACTCTAAAATCTAATAACATAATTTATATTTTTATTCTTTCATTACATATTTGTTTTTGTATTTTAAGTTTATAATGGACGATGATCATAGTCAATCTAGATAACACAAATATTTATTTTTTGTATCAAATACACGGATATATAACAAATCCACCCACATGATGTGTATTGTTAATTTATGATACATTATAATCAACATTTTATAGATAACATTCCAATTATATGTTTCAATATATGTCTTAAGAAAAATTTCGTAATGAGAAGAAGAATGATAAATATAAGATAAATCATGGCATGAGGTCAATAACTGAAATAAGAAACATGTGGATTACTTTAAATAGAAACACATTATGGAATATATAGAAATATTTAACTATTAAAAAATATTTCAAAAAAAATATTGTTATTTTATTCAATGTTTTGCTGATGTATGATGCAAGATAGTGGAAATGATTGTGGCTATTATGTTTAGACATTTATAAAAGATATCACAATTCATCTAAAGACTGGAACCCCCAAAGAATGAAGTATCAGATGAAATTAAAATTTCATTAAAAATAAATCTTAATAATTTGGTTATCTATACTTTATCTATAATACAAAGATTTCATATAACATTCATACTCAAAAGAAGAATTAAATTTTTTTAGTGATGAGTGGGCAGTATACATTATGCTGGAATATTTTCTGACAAAAAAAATTATGTGATTACATTATATGTTTGTGATATATTATGCGCTATGACCTTAGAAATATATTTATAGTTTCAAGAATAATATTATAATTCTTATATATTATTTTCATTCTATTTATAAAGGATAAATATAATGGAGGAAAACAATTTTTCAGACGTACTGGCCTATAAGTAATAATTTTTTTGGTAAATGGCAGGAGAGGATGTATAGTATGAGGTGGAGGTAGAGGAGGAGTCAGAGACTGAGGAGGAGGATGAGGAGGTAGAGGAGGATACCAAGGAGGAGAAGGAGATGAAGCATTGGAATACAAATAATAAAATAATTGGTAAATAGATTGGAATGGGGATCATCTCCCATACTTCCAAACTCGAGATTATTATCATTCTGTTTCAACAAGACCTATTTATTTTCAGTAACCATGTCTTGAAATAAACCACATATAAAATTAATTTAAGAATATTGTTATAAACACTATAACATTTAATACAAATAGATTCGTATTCTTCTCCATGAAGTGTAATTTTCTATCCATCTTTCATGCCTTTCTCTATGAAAACATCCACTTAATTATTCTCCCTCAACAAATTTTCAAAACAAAATTTTTGGGATTTATCACTTCCCATAAAGTTACCTCCACTACATTTGTAGTAAGTGCTACAATTTTTCTTCTTCTCATTCATAGAGGCAATATCATGGTTAATTATTTTAGTTCCAGAACTCCCAAAATAGGTGAATTTAGTGTAGGATCTCACTTTTAATCCACTATTACAAAAATAATATGCCACTTTAAGAAACAAGGGAACACAAAATCAATATGGATAGAAAAAAACATAATCATCATAAAAACCCTTTTCAATCAAAGTAAATTTCACAGAGATGGATAGATATATATTTTGTTTCCCCATTATAATTATCTTCTAGAGAAACAGAAATTGTATAATCATCTCTGCCATATAAAATTGGGAACAAAAAAACTATTAATTATTTTCTTAGATAAGAGGAATCATATTATTTCAATTAAAAATCCATGGACTCGCTATCCAAGGGGATATAACCCAATGCTTTATCATAACCATCCTTGACATCCTGGCCATACACTTTTCACTTTGGTGGATTGTTAAATATTTAATATGATTGAACAAACATGAACATCTGAAATAAAAACATTAAAAATAAGTTAGTAATATGAAGACACAAAGACACAAAATATTAATAAAAAATAAAAAAAGTAGAACATATTTGAATCAATCTATTACTTTTGTAGATAATCCCTCATAATGGTATCCTGTGAATCCCTCTATGATACTCCAAAAGCCTCATAATTCCTTTTATAGATGGTTTTATTTTAATGGTTGTATTCCCATAAATGAAATATTTTGGAGAGAGTTGATTGAAAAAAACAAACTAGGAGAGCCAAAATTTATGTAATAATTATTTTTTTAATTTTCATAGATATTATAATGAAATGACATTTTCAACAGGGATGGTTAACTTCTTTACTATGATCATGAAAAGGTGCATTTATAATACTTATTTAGATATTTTCACCATTTTATCTATTAATTATATGTTAAATTCTTTATCATTTATATATAAAAATTTAATATGTTTCATAGAACTTTTGGGATGTCATATTCTTCCTTCAACCATCTACAGAAAAATAAAAAAGAGAGAACATGTTGATTTTGGATGGGGCCTTTTTAGCATCATGGTTTTTCCTATTCCATCCAAATGGAAAAATTCTTTCTTTTCTATCATGGTGAAAATTGTTGAAACAATAACCCACAGAACATACTCAATCATCCCCACCTTTATTTGATAAATTTTGTGCTTAGTATGACTGTATCTATATGTTTTTAGTTTACAATTTTCATTTTAGTTCAAAAGAAACATCACATACTCAAAACTAAAAAAACACATCTACTAGGATCCAAACTACTTTATCCCATATCAATATTTTATCAATAAATTTTAATGAGTTAATATACAAATTGGTTGGTTGGTTTTTCTAAATATTTCAATAATATTATTTCATCAATAAGATCATAATATCGATATTTTCATAGTAAAATCTTTTTACGAAAAAGTAATGTAATTTTTAATATTTTTTGTTGATTTATTTATTTTTAATATTATTAACATAAGAAATGTTTTCTTATACAGGTAGATTTTTTTCTCGATTTGGGGTGGTTTGTTCAAAGATTCTCATTCTCATGATACATTAAACATCACAGATACAACTAAGATAATTACAACAGGAAAATGATTCACGAATGTATAAAACCATCATAAAAAGGAAAATCCTTACTACTTATTAATTTTTTTTCATAATTTTATCTAATATTTATATTCTAATTTCCATATCATTTTTTATCTAATATTTTTTTATTTTTTTCACAGATCTTTTAGGAAGTCATATTTATATTTTGAAAAATAGAAAAGATCCAGAAAAGAGAGTGCATATTCTTTTATGATGGAAAAGGAAACCCCATGCTACGTGAAACATGAAGTGTTTGAGGTAGGGGAGGTTTCCTATACCATTATAATGGAAAATTTTCTCTATTTTCTATAAGATTGAAGATTTTTTAAAATAGAACACATTTCACTCACTAATTCAACCACACCTCAATCTAATACATAGTGTTCTGGGTATGACTCATACTATATGTTTTTAGTTTATAATTTACATTTCAAAACATACGTAACATAATAAAAACTTAGAAAACACATTAATATTGTTTTAACACTACACAAAAATAATATATAAGTCATTTTTTATGTGTGGGAACTTTCCGCACCTTAATTTGATGCGTGATGTTCCCAGTATAGCTCCCACAATGTCCTTTTATTTAAATTATATATTAATGTTAGTAAAAATGACAAGTGACATACTGAAAACTAAAAAAGCATGCTCGTATTTTCTTGATAATTTATTAAAATGATTTATAATTCATTTTTATGTGTTGGAATAGTTCTCACATCAAAATGAGACATGATTTGACCTGTATGACTCAAAGTACATGTTTCAAATTTAATATTATATTTTTGGAAAAATGAACGTGACATACTCAAAACCTATAAAATAAATTCATATTGTTTTTATACTTTAAAAAAATGATCCATATGGCAATTGGAATGTATAGTAGTCAGATCCACTGCAATATGATGAATAAAGTGATAGGTATGACTCCATGTATATATTTTTATATAAAATTAAAATTAATTTTTGTAAAAAAGAAAACGGTCACAATAAAATCTAAGTAAAAACATTTGTATTATATTTATAAATTATTAAAAAGATCTATAAGTCATTTGGGAATTTTAGGAACCATAAGCACCTCAATTTGATATACAATGTTCCCAATATGACTCAAACTGTCTTTTATGAGTTTAAAATTTGACATTTTAGTAAAAAAGCATCACTCACTGATAAATTAACAAAAACTATCTGATTATATTTTTAATTTCATATAATAATTTATAAGACATTTTGAATGTTTAGGAATTAGTTCCACATCAAATTGAAACATAGTGTGATCAGTATGACTCAAAGTGTGTGTTTCAAGTTTAAAATGTCATTCTAGAAAAAAATAAAAGTGACATGTTAAAAAACCAAGGAAATTCCTTATTATTTTTTTATACTTTAGCAAAATTATCCATAACAAATTTGGTATGTTTATGAATCAAACTAACCCCAATATAATGAATTTTATAATCAACATGACTCCATGTGTTTCTTTGAATTTAAATTTGACATTAATTTCAGAAAAAAAGACAACTAACATAATAAAAATCTAGAAAAAACGATCCATTTTTTTTGATACATTAAAAAAGTTATCCATAAGTTATTTTTGACAATTAGAAATAATTTGAACCTAAATCATATATTCGATATTCTTGATAGGAATCAATGTATCCTCTATCTGTTTAAGGTGAAATTTTAGTTCAAAAAATTTCACCCTCTGAAACTCGATATGAAGCACATGGATTTTTTTGATAATTTTGGAACAATATTCATAAGTAATTTTTATGAGTATGAACTAGTCCATTTTCAAACTAATACATGATGTTACTATTTTGACTCAATGTGCATGTTTCCTATTTAAAATGGTATTTTAGTAAAAAGAAGAAGCGATGTAATCGAAACTGAGAAAACCAATTTTTATTATTTTGATACATTTAAAAAAAAAATCTATAAGCAATTTGGTATTTGTAGGAGTCAACCGACCTAAATCTGATGGATAGTGTGACCAATATGACTCAAAGTGTTTTTTTATTGAAAATTGAAAATAAGTTTAGAAAAAAATAAAAGTGAAACACTCAAAACCAAGAAAACAAATTTAGATTGTTTTTATACTTAAGTGAAAAAGAATAAATATCTCACTAAGTTTATATAATAATTGGGTGTACCTCAATCTGATATAGGTTGTTCCTGGTATGACTTAATCAGTATGTTATAGGTTTAAAATTGAAATTTTCATACAAAAAGTGTCCCTCACTAAAAATCACTCAATCCTACTTAAATTATCATTATAATTTATGATAATGATTGATAAATAATTTTTTATGTGTAAGAATAAGTATCACATCATAATAACACATGAAATGACTATTATGAATCAAAGTGCATGTTTTCAATTTAATATGGAAATTTAATAAAAAAATATTTTTTTACGCATAACCATGAAACCGAATTTGGATTATTTTGATACTTTAGTAAAATTATCCATATGTAATTTGGGACATGTAATAATCATCCACACCACATTCTAATATATGGTGTGACAGGTATGACTCCAAGTGTTTCTTTTTATTAAAAATTGAAATTAATTTTATTTTCAAATAAAAGTTACATACTCAAAACTAAGAAAAATAATTTATATTATTTTTAAAATTTATGGTAAATGAACTATAACTCATTTGGGATGTATAATAATTAGATACACCTCAATCTGATACAATATTTATCTGGTATAACTCAAAGTATCCATTTTCATATTATAATTGACATTTTAGTTCAAAATGATTTACTCACTAAAAACCAAGAAAACATGATAAGATTTTCTGGATAATTTATTGAAATTAATCATTAGTAATTTTTGATGTGTAGGAATCAACCTTGTATCAAACTGACACACAATGGGACTATTATGACTCATAGTGTGTGTTTTTAGTTTAAAATGAAATTTTAGAAAAAAACACAACTGATATACTGAAAACTTATAAAATAATTTCTGTTTTTTTGAGACTTTAGGAAAATTATTCATATGTTATTTGTTATGTGTAAAAAGAATCCTCACCTCAATATGATGCATAGTGGGAGTAGTATGACATTGAGCGTGTCCATTTTATTTATAATTGACATTAATTTTTTTTAAAAACACCTATGAATTAACTAAAACCAAGAAAAAACATTAATATTATTTTGATATATTAGTTAAATGATCAATTAGTAATTTTTCATGTTTTTTATTTATCTAAACTTCAATCTGATACATAAAGTTCCCATTATGATTGAAAGTTTTTGTCATTCAGTTTAAAATTATCATTTCAGTTCAAAAACTGTCAATCACTGAACACTATTAAAAAATTATCAGATTATCATGATAATTTAGTAAAATTATTCTTATGTCATTTGCGACATTTAGGAGTCTGTGCCACATCAAAATAACTCACACTGTGACCGATATGAATCAAATTGTATGTTTCTAGATTAAAATGATATTTTAGTAAAAAAGTCATGTGACATACTAAACATCAAGAAAATGATTTTGTACTATTTGAAAAAATTAGGAAAACAAATAATATAATAGTTGGGATGTGTATGAATCATTTAAACCTAAATCTGATAAACGGTGTGACTGATATGACTCAAATTTGTGTCTTTTTATTTAAAATTAACATTTATTCCAGTAAAAAGGCAAATGACCAACCCAAAACAAATATAACACATTTTGAATCTTTTGGTACTTTATTAAAATGATTCATAAGTACTTTTTAATATTTTTGAATTCTCCTCACCTCAATATGATAAAAAATATTTCTGGTATGACTCTAAGTGTCCGTCATTAGTTTAAAAGTGAAATTTTATTTTATAATGTACCAATCACTAAAAACCAAGAAAATTTTCTTGGGTTCTTTTGATACTTTTGGAAAATTATTCATAAGTAATTTATAATGTGAAAGATTTATTATCACATAAAACTGACACATTATGTGAAACATATCTCTCAAAGTTCTTGTTTCTAATTTAAAATGGAATTTTAGTAAAAACCACAAGTGGTATACTCAAAACTGTTAAAACACTTTCATATTGTTTTGATACTTTAAGAAATTAATTTATATGTCATTTTTGATGTGTAAGAATCATCAAAATCTTAATCTAATGTATGGTTTGACCGGTATTACTCCAAGTGCAATATTTCTATATATAAATGTCTTTTCAGTTTAAAACGAGCATTACATTGCGAAAACCAAGTGAACGAGCCTAGATTTTTTCTCATCATTTTATCTGTTATTCATTAATTAATTTCATTATTACTTTTATCTTATACATATTTAGTAAATTTTTATAGATATAATTCTAAAAGATGAATATTAAATTGGGTGATCTGAAATAATCAACAACAACATGTTATGATACATATGGTTCCTGGTATGAATCAAAGTATAGTATAAAATTAACAATTTATAATTAATTTATTTTTTAAATTATTACTAACATAATTTTTTTTAATTATACATGTGTGTTATTTAGCTTGAGTTGGGTGGGGGGCGTTTGTTTTGAAATATAATGATTTGGGGTTAGAGGAAAACAAAAAAGTAACATTTTTTAATGTATGTGATAATTTTTTGTTACTCATGTAATTGTGTAAACCATTGTTTTAAAAGTCTATAATATATTTTTTTATATATTTGTGTGGTAAATTTTAGTTCATTTAAAATATGTATTTTTAGAAGATTTATTTGATTTCTAGTTATTTTTTTGTTGTTGTAGTGTGATGTTGTAGCACGCTACAATATGGCCCATTATTAGTGCTACTAAACGCATTGATAAAGGTATCCTTGATCATCACTTCTAATGGAATTCATAAAGACACCCTTTATCAATGCCTTTTTGTGAACTAATAAAGGATCACTTTATCATCTCTTTTTTAGACATGATAATGGACTAATTTATCACCACATTTCAAAGCGATGATAAGGGACCCCATTATCAGTGAAAAATAAAAGCATACATAAATGGAGTCGTTTATCAGTGCTTCTAAAATCGTCAATAAAGGGGCTCTTTATCGATGCTTTTTAACTCTGATAAAGGAACACATTGTTAAAAATTACCTAGAACTAATAAATTCTTATGTATTTTGATCCTTCTCCATTAGTTAGAACTTCTATAGTGCATCTAGAGGCCAATTTTAGTAGTGTTAAATTTCTATTTTGAAGTAGTATTGTGTTGCATGCAACACCGAGTTTAACGAAATATGAAATGTTATTAAAAAATTATTATTTAATTTGATAGCTATCACATATCCATTAGAATGGATATTATTAATAAAAGAAACTATATTATAAAAATATGGTTTACACAGGTATATAAAATTAATTCTTTGGTTATAAATAAATTATAAATGAAAAAACCATTTTAAAATAAAGAAATAAATTTTCTAAAAAACAATATTTTTTTTGTGAAAAAAATGTTTCACATAAATAAGTTAAATAAAACAAATTTTTTTAATTATATTAATGAAATATATATATTATATATTGAATCAAATGTCTAACTTCCATCTTATGTGTTTTCTGGACAAGAGATATGAATATATACCACATTACGCTAAAAACTGTATTTTCTCTAAAAAGCTCCTTTGTTAGCTTTGGCACACCTTTATTAAAATAACAATTTTTCAATTTTTTTAAAATTTATATGAAAAAATTTACTTCTTTTTTAAATCGCTGTATAAAAATTATCTTATGGTTAATTTTTAGGATTTTTCGTAAAATTTTTATTTTTTAATGATAATGAAAAATATTGTTTTTTAATTGAAAACTGACTTTTTTATTAAATTATTTATAAAGATTGTATTATAATTTTATTAAACTATATTTATTTAATATAAAAATATATAAATCTAATTTAAAATATTTTAATCATTTTCATATTGAAATTGGATATAAAAACACTATAAGAATTTGACAATTTTCATTAAAAATCCTTTCTTTCTCATCACGTTTGTGGGTTTAATTTTGATTTTATATTTCAAAACTATTTTAATTAATTTTAAAAAAATTTATTTCATATTTTTAATAAGAAAATTTTCAATTTTCTATTAATTTCAAATTTAGTTTTTACCAAAATTATTAATAAAAACAATTAAAATTATTTACCGTGGTTAAGGTAAAAATTGGTTTATTGAGTGATAAACTAAAATGATAAGGGTTTAAAATAACCAAAAACATGTAGAAAACCAAATTATGGAAGTATATCTACATTATATCATCTAATATTGATAAGGGTCCATTATTTGAGCCATGTGACATTAGAAAATCATATGTGGAATTCTCTCTTTCCAAAAAATTATATTTATGCCACTCACCTAACATATAAAATGTCACCTATTATCCTCTCTTCATCAATCATTAAAACTAATTTTTTCAAAAAGTACCTAAAAAACTTATAAACTTCCGTATTGGCATTTTAGAAGCCATAGTTTTCATAAAATTCCATCATAGTAAGGATTTTAATGGAAACCTGTCGGGGATACCCATAGAAGAGGTAACATTCTTCAACTAGTGTTTTTATCTTATTTCTTCCTAACCCTTATTAAATTTTTATTATATGATAATTATATATTAACATTTTAATCATATAAATTATTATATGTTTTTATTTTATGTTAATGGACTAAAACAATGTTCACTTCCATCAAATGGGTTATAAAATCAACATTCATATGTATTGTAGACTACCATCTCATGAACCGATCTCATTATTTTCCCCATTACAACCTATCATGGTTGCGTATGATGATGAATATAAATTATATATATTATATTAATAAATTTATTAATCCTTTGGATTCATTATATTATATTTACTTTTAATTTCCAAACCATAGGGGATATGATAATGTCTCTCATGTGTATGGCGGGCTACCGCCTCGTGAAGCCATGTGTCTCTTTTTTTCTAATTCATTACATGGAAGATAATGATGATAAATATATGTGATATACATGAAATATTTTTGATATAAATGAAATATTTTTCATTCTGAAAATAAAATATATCATTTTCTATCTTACCATTTCACTCACTGAAAGATGATAACATCATTCATGTATGTGTGGACAATCACCTTCACGAAGCAATGTGACTCTCTTTTCATCCCCAAACCATGTGGATGATATGTATAAGTATACATAAAGAAATAATATGTTATTTATTATATTATTATAATTATAAAAATATTTTATATTAATTACCTCATTTATAATATTCTCATTGAAAAATCGAAATATTACTCATGCGTATATACAACACAACATCTCTATGATTGGAACGTTCTTCATTTATCAATACTATCTTTCATGATTTTTCATAAAAGTGTAATTGACATATAAATTTGATAATTATTTAACCATTATTATTATGGATATTTTGATCTATCATCAATTCAATAGATTTGAAAATAACAATTCAAAACATATACAAAAAACAAAGTGGTTGTTATTTGAATCACATTTTAACAAGAAATTATTAATAAATGGGAAATAATAGGACATAACTAATGAAAATATGATATGATATTTATAATTATGTTTCAATAATAGGTTTATAATAAATATATATTTATTATATAGTATTTTTTAATGAGTATCAATGGTGTTAAGACTTGTGGCAAGGGATTTCCATCTCACTTTTTACTTATATGAGACACAATCCATGTTCACAACCTATTTATTTTATTTGGTGTATATATTTCCCATGAATTTATCTTATAATGATTCTGATGAAATTTATTTTTATTATTATATCTTATTTATGATCTATATTTCAATAGATTTACAGTTCAAAAGATTCCAAATCGATATGGGATTTTGTCTCAATTTTCTTTCTTTGAGACATATGTTATGTTATGCAACTATATTAATTCACAAGGTGTATATACATCCCATTTTACATTTAATATCTCTAATTTATTTAAACTTCTGATATTTTTATTCCCATTCCATGTTATTACTTCAGGAGTCTATTGATTCAGAGTTGAAAATGTTGTAATGATTTAATGTTACAAACTCATCGTTTATCGGGATTTTTTATGATTATATTTATAATGATGAAATTTAATAATATATATATAAATAAACTCATGAATTTTATTATCCTATTCTTATTAATTATATTTTCATGTAATATTTCCATTTTTCTACTCTTGGGTGATTAAAATAGTTGAGAATTTCTTTTAATAAAATTTGAGTTTTTTACCATCGGTCAGAAATCCATTTTCATCCAAAACGAAGTTTTAATAAATTGTTTGTAAAATATTGTAATGATTTTTAAAATATTTTTTACCAATGTTTTTCTTTTTATATTTTTTTTGAAATAATTATTCATTTAATTTTTAAAAAAATGCACGTTTGTCTTTTACTGAAAATGTGGAAGGAATTCGTGTTTTATCATGTTTGGTATGAATAGAACTTCACACCATAATTAACATTATTTTCATTAAAGACTCCATTATAAATTTTCATGTTTATTTTCAAATGAAAATCATTTCAAATAAAAATATTTTCAAAAAGATTTATATTTTCAAAAATAAATTTCGAAGAGGAATGGGTATTTTCATTAAGAAAGTTTCAAATTATCAATCAAAACAATTTTCCATATATGAAGACATCTATTATTGTTACCTAAGATTTAATGATGATATGATCCAAGGATAACATTCTTATTATTTCATTGAATGTTTTTTGTTTATGATTTAATTATGTTTATAGAACCCATTTCTCTTCCTTGGGTTGTGCCATGATAAAATTCTAACGAAACCCACTTTTTTCATGGTTTATGCTATGATGAAGTAATGATATGATTATGAATAATATCACTTTTATGCAGATTATGATACGATGAAATGTATATAAAACCAATTTCATTTTATGAGCCACGATATAATGAATGTTTTATGATATTTTGGTATACATATATATTTTTTTAATTATGTGACCGGTGGGACCTATATATCATTCCAATGAATTGGGTAATGACAGATAACCCATGGGTAAATATGTTATGAATGAACCAGATTTTATGTTCATAATGTTATATGTGAACTTTATTACATGTTCACAATGTTATGCACGAATCGGATTTCACACCATTATAAAAATAATTTATCACATTAGCCTTATCATAGTTGTTATTAATTACCAATGTTAAAAGGAATTTATATGGATTTATCACATAGATTATATAATAACTGATGTGATAAATCGATTTACATGTGTTTTCATATCATTCATTCTTTATATGATGTGAAAAATATGGATATTTATCTTTATCACCTCTTTTTTATAAATCCAATTTGATAAATCATGAAACCCAAATTTTCCACATCAGTTATCATATACTTGATGTGAAAAGAATATTTATCACATTTCTTATAATACAACTAATATAATAAAGTAAATTTCATCTCTTTTTTAGGTTGGTTTTGTGATTACCATAGTGCTAAATCCTTTTTACCATGTTGGTTATCATATATATGAAGTTATATATCAATAAAAATTTTATCAATTTTTGGATTGATTCATTTTCGTGTTGTTTACTCTTATGATAGTTGACTCGTTTATCTCAATAAGAAACCCTAACCCTCATTCCATTTATCTACTATACTTGAATCTCAGTTTACATCTTCATAGATACCTAGTTTCCATTGGCCTCTTTATTGTGCATTTGATCTACTCTACTGTTAGGTAGGCCCCACACAAAGATCCTCTCTTCTAGTCATTCAATTTCATTGAATCTCTAACATTCATTTTTTTATTTTGTGTACTCAAATCTCACATTACTATATTATTAAACCCTCATTGTTTTTCAGTTTCATCACTGTGCATTCGAATATAGATTTTCTCATCCACATCTCACATTATCATATTTATATACATTAATTATGCATTTATTTAATTGAAAATTTTCATGTATTTCATTATATATAAATATCATGGTGTTTCTTTTAAATGGGAAGGAATTTTCTCTAAATTATTTCATATATTTTTATACTACATCCCATCTTAAATTTCTATATTTAATCTCAAAATGTTGTGTATTTGGATGATGTTTTTGAATCATTAAATTTTTATGAATACACTTCCATGTATATGGAAAATTTTAAGTTATGGTAATAAACATATTAGTGGTGTAGTAATCTTGAAATGTAATCTATATATAAATTACAATTTTCATATAGTTTAATATACAAAATCATATAACTAGTGTATATTCATATAATGAATTTTCTTTTGATCTGAGAATATTCTTTCATTGAAAATCATATATTAAATATACAATCATCAAATTATGAATTTGTCAATATAATGTTTACTTTGCAGATTAATACACAATAGGAACTGTCAATTGATTAGTTTACATATATTGTTATATTCTAATAGATATATTTTCATGGAACTACATATGCATCACATAGTATTCACATTGAATCAACTTTCTCCCCATAAATTCCAATTTTTATTTTATCAAATAAATACACCATAATATTTAAAACATGGGTTATTTGTTTTTTACATTAAAAAACATGTTCTTATAGAATACATTGTACATAATATTCTTTTAACAATTTGTATAATGCATTAGGAATAAGTAATATTTAATATCAATTATATATATATATGTATAGAATATCAAATTCAAAATTTATTAGTTTGAAATATACTATATGATTATATTATAGTATGAATTAACATTTCATCTAACAATTTTTGGTTATTTTTTGGAAAAAAGATTCTTGAAAATTTGATGAACATATACTAACAAAAATGGAAAATTCACACTTTATTTGGATTATATTAAATAATATTCAATTTTAAGTTCCATCTAATTTAAATCAAAATAATATAAAATTTTTAAAATTGTTTAACTATATTTTCAATTTTAAATTTCTTTGATGCATATTGTTTTTTTATGATTTTCCATTTATATATAAAATTATACTCTCTTATTGTCTATAATTTATAATTATACTTTTGAATTTTGAATATATTTGTTTAATATTTAAAAATCATATTGTTTTCAAATTATTGTATCTTTGATAAAAAATATAAACTGGTTTACCTTGAAAATGATTATATTATATATTTTTTATATATAATATCTCTACTAAAAAAATGTGCAAGGGAATCAACACCTCTTATTAGGGTTTAGGAAAATGAACTGATAAAGAATCCCTGTATCAGCATTAAAATTCTAGCGCTGATACATGTATTCATTATCAGTGATTTTCTGGCGATGACAATGAAGCCCTTTATCTGCGCTTTAAAATATTTTATAAATAAGCCTTATATCTGCACTACAATTTTAGCACTGATAGAGATATTATTTATCAGGGCTTTTCTAGCACTAATAAAGAAGCCCTTTATCAGTACTAGAATAGCGCTGATAAATAATCCCTCTATCAGCGCATGAATTTTATCACTTATAAAAGGTAACCATTATAAATGCTAAAAAAGAACTGATAAATTGGCCCTTTATCATCACTTTTTTTGAGCTGATAAAACCGTAGTCCCATATTTTATAAAATCGGTCACACATTGTCCTCTGTTTATCATGCCCTAAAGCTCTCGTGGTACTATACCCCTATGAAAACTCCCCTCCCCCTAATCATGACATTCCTAGACCCCCCCCCCTCGATGTTCACGTTGTCGGACCTCCACCGCTATCCCTACTACTTATCCACCCCCTTTAACCCCATCCACGGATCCCCCTACCTGCAAACCCTACATCTCCTCCTCTCCGCTCGACCCTACTCCCCATGAACCCTATTTTTCCATTTCTCAACAGTTGGAGGCTCCTCCCATGCACTTCCCCCTCTGGCGGTCATGCCTTCCCCTCCCGACGCAGCGTAGAAGGCTCCCTACTTCTCCTCCTCTAAGGTGAATTTCATTTCTCTTCTTATTGGTTCTCTTCTAATTGATTCCCTTTTACAACTTTCTTCTTTGGAAAGATGTGACAATAATGTTGATTCGGTTTTTGTGTTTTTTTTGTTATGGTTTTAATGGTTAATGGTCATACATAGGACTTTTAGATTACCCTCATGTGTTAAGTTAAGTTTTATTTGACTATTCTTCTAATTCTTATGAAATATTTCTTAAAAATTTAGTTGACGTTGGGGACATTAAATTTCTCTGTCTGTATTATGTGTAAATTGTGGAAATATCTTGTTATTTTGTTTCCATTGGATGGATAGTACTGATTAAACTAAATACTATAATGAATTACACTGAAGGAAATTAAAGTGAAGAGGGAGTTTTTCATGTGATTTATGAAGTTCCATAATATTTCTTATATATTAATGGAATTGTTGGTGTTTTTGCTAAGTGATTTATTCTTGATTGTTGTGAAAGAAATTTCATACCACTAATAATATGTTATAATCACTTTTCATCATTTTCTTGTGACTTATGGTAGGTAATGTATTGGATTTATGGAAATCTGAAATTAAAGTGTTATATTTAAACTATAATGTCTACATTAAAATGAAAGAATTTTTAAGGGGGAGTTTTTAGTGTGAATTTCTTATATGTTTTCCCTTTCATTCTACTATGTATGGGGTATTTATAACTATGATTATAAGAGTGATTGTTGATTGATGTGTTTAGGAGCATGTGGTGTGGTAATTAATACAGTAGTGATGGATGGATTATTGTGTGGTTATGATAGCAATGGTATAGCTATTTAGGTATAAAAAAGTGTTTTTATGGATTTTAGAATGTTTTTAGTAGTATTGTATGTCATAAAAATTTAGTTGTGATTGGGTGGTGTTATAGCTTCCTTTTGGCATGGAATATGGTTGGAATAAATGAAAATATTAATGGGTGATGGGTTGTAAATGATAAATGATGGTTTGTTAAATGATTAATTATAATTATTGGAATAATTATGTTTAAAAAATGGTTAAAGATAGAATAAATGTTATTAATGATTAATGAATGGATTATAGTGGGTAGTGATTTAATGATTGGTTTTATATTAAAATGGTTAACAATTGAAATGCATATGGTAATAAAAATCCAAGAAATTATAATGTTAAATGAAATGAGAAGTTGGTAATGAGGATATGGATACATATGTGACTTGTTGGGGATTATTTGTGGTATTATAATGGAAGTGGTTATTAGAGGGTGGTAGTAACATGGCAATGGTTGATAATGGTGTTTATATTGTTAGTTTGATGTAAACCCTTAGGAAATATTTATGTATGACTATATACTTATTATATTTTTTTATTATTTATTATGCACCACCACTTGAATCAAGTATCCTGATTGAAATCCATATGGGTAATTTGGTTCTGAGTGTTTTTTTCAATATCTTGGTTATATAGGGAACACATATAGAACCTCTCCCTCTTCCCTTCTCCCCTTTCACACTTAGTATGAGTTGTAATGGACCACAATGGGTGTATATATACGACCTATAATGATTTTAGGTTTTGTTGTATATATATTCTTGTTGACATGATTTTGTGTATTTGGTGTGGATACATAGTGAGGGTAGTGAATTTTAGGAGGAGAGTATGATGTTTATTTCCTTCATGTTCATGATATCATACTGTGATGAGGATGTGATGTGTGGTTGTGATTTGGATATGATTTTTATGTGTTTCTGACATGTGTATGTGAGTATATATGGTTATGAGATTATATGGAAGGGGTTGAATCATAAGAATTATTCCATTAGAGTGTGAAAATGACCAGATTAGTGGGGAATTGGATGTGTGGTAATATATTGATATATATTATATTGATATGACACTTATGATGGAGTTTGGAATTAGACACTCATGAGGATTGAATGGGATGATAGGTCAATAATATTTGTTACAATGTTCATATAGAATAACACGGGAGACCATCTATGACACAAGTGATTATGACCCCTGTGATTTAAATTAAGTAACTTGAGCTTACAAAAAATATAAGGCATGATGATATTGAATGTAGGGTAGAGACATAGGAGTGGTAGATGTATCATTATTGATTATTCTTGGGTTTGGACTGGGGTTATTTGAGGAAACTATAATGAATCTAATGTAATTATATTTAATTAATTCCATATTATAGAGATTATGAGAAACCTTTCTTTACTTATAGAGCTGGATACTATTTTTCATCCATATGTATTTCATGTTGGTGTGGTATAAAAGGATGGGCCAGTTGACCATAGAAGGGCTGACCCGATAGAGGAGGATGAGCCATAGAGGATGATGCCATGTGAGTTTTACCATCTATGACACAAGTGATAATCCCCATGAACCCCCTTGTGTTTGGAAACTATGTTGATTTTGATGGGGGTCTATCCTGGTTCTGTTGATTTCCAAATCATTATTTGAAATGGTTAGGCTTTATTAATATCTATTTTTATAAGGAAGGGGTTCTCTTCTACTGTATTTGGAAGTCTTGTTTTTTGTATTTGAACTATAAATACTAATATTTGAGATTCAAGTAGGATGGATATGAATAAAGAATGTATGGATTCTAATTATTTGAAAATAGAGTATGAGAATGGAGTTAAAGAGTTCATAATGTTTGCAAAGGATCGCACAAATGATCCTTCTCAAATCCTTTGTTCATGTTTACGTTGTTGTTATTCTATACTAACTACTCTAGAGGATTTGAAAGAACATTTGATATGTCACGGAATAGATCAGAGTTATAAATGTTGGAATAAACACGGAGAAATAGTGAATGTAGCTACTGGTTGGGATAAAACTATGTTTTATGGATCATCAAATTTGAATAAAAATATGGATAACGAAGAAGATAGTATGGAGGATGTGATTACAAATGTAAATGATGATGAAGATCGTATTGATGAAATTTCAGGAAAAAATGAAGATAAACACTGTGATTTCCAAAAATTGTTTGAGAAGTTAAAGAGTTTTGCAAAGATGCCATTTTATATAGGTTGCACTAAATATACAGTATTGTCAGCTATACTGTAGTTGTATAAATTAGAAGTAGGAAATGGATGGATTGATGTCAGTTTTATTGAACTACTTGATCTCTTGAATGACATGCTTCTGGAAGATAATGAGCTCCCAATCCAGACATATGAAGCTAAATGAATGCTACGCTCGATGGGTATGATTTTTCAAAGAATACATGACTGGCCCAAAGACTATATACTATATCTCAAAGAGAAAAAATCACATACATAATGTCCAATGTGTGGTGCTTCTCGATACAACAAATATGAATCCATTCCTATGAAAGTTGTATGGTATTTTCAAATCATTCCATGGTTTAGGCATCTATATTTAAGTGAAGAAACTACAAGAAAACTGTCATGTCTTGCATATAAAAGAAACAATGATGGGAAATTACGTCATCCATCCGACTATCCTCAATGGAATAAAATTGATCATGAGTATCCTGAATTTGTAAAAGATGCGAGAAACCTTTGTATTACGTTATCTACAGATGGAGTGAATCCTTTCAGTTTTAAAACCAGCAATCACAGTACATGGCATGTTATGTTGGTAAATTATAACTCACCACCCTGGTTATGCATGAAGAAGAAATTCATCATGTTATCTATGCTTATATCAGGACCAAAACAACCAGGTAATGATATGGATGTTTATCTGGCTCCATTGATTGAGGTTTTGAAGTTAATGTGGGATTCAGGTGTTATGTTTTATGATGCTTATAAAAGCGAGTAATTCACGTTGAGAGTGATGTTGTATGGGACATTAAATGATTTCCATTCTTATGGAATTTTTTTAGGCTATATCATTAAAGGAACTCAAGGGTGTCTCATGTGTGAAGAAGATATAGAATTAATTAGGTTAAAAAATTCATAAAAATATATGTTTATAAGACATCATAGATTTATACCTCATTGGCATAAGTACCAATCTTCGATGACATCATTCAATGGAAGTTCAAAACAATGCACAACACCATCTCCACTAACAAGTGATCATATCTTTGAGATATTAAAAGATGTGGATATTATTTTTAGTAAACAATTTTCGAAAAACCTTATGATAATTGGTTGGAAAAAGAGTTCAGTTTTTTTTGAATTACCATACTGGATTTTTTTATACTTCAGACGTTTTCTTGATGTGATGTATGTGGAAAAAATGTATGTGACAATGTTATAGGAATGTTTCTAAATTCCCTTGGAAAAAAAATGATGAAATTAAGGTATGTTTGGACATAGTTGACATTGGAATACATGAATATGTGGCTCCCGTGAAGGGTGAAAATTGAATATTTCTTCCCCCAGCTGCTTACTCTATTTTTAGGGAGGAGAGATATCAGTTTTGAAACTTCATCAATGATGTAATGGTTCCAGAGTGGTATTAATCAAATATCAAGAACATTGTGTCAATGAATGATTTGAAGTTAAATGGTTTGAAATCACAAGACTGGCATTATTTGATACAAGATCTAATTCATATATCTTTACATTGAATTTTTCCCATGAATGTTCATCATACATTAACCAAACATTGTTTCTTTTTAAAAGATATATGTAGCAAGGTTTTAGACCCGGAAAAATTGCTAGCTATGTAAAAAAGAAATTCTCATAATATTATGTGAATTAGAAATGTTCTTCCTATCAACATTCTTTGATATGATGGTTCATTTGATGATTCACTTGGTGATAGAGATTCGACTTTGTGGTCCTGTGCACTATAGATGGATGAACCCCATTGAACTATATATGAATATTTTGAAAGGGTATGTCAAAAATCAATGTTGGCCAGAGGGTTGTATAGTAGAGAGATATATTGTTGAAGAAGCCATTGAATTTTGTACTGAATACCTATCTGATGTGGAAAGCATTGGTCTCCTGAAATCTCGTCACACTGGATGCATTGAGGGTAGGGGAATTTTTGGAATAGATGTTGTGACAATCAGTATTATAGATCGGGAGCAGGGCCACCTTTATGTTTTTCATAACACCTGGGAGGTTTCTTCATATATTAAAACTCACAAGAAATTCTTAGGCAGTTGAATCTATCAAGGGATGACAAATGGATATCAAATACACATAATAACTAGTTTATAGGATGGTTTCAAGACTATAATTTTATGGAGTTGGATGAAAATCTGAATTCAATTTCAGAACAACTTCGATGGCTAGCCACCAGACCAAGTGTGTATGTATTATATTGCAATGGATATGTAATTAATGAATATACATTCTATATAGAAGAAAATGATAAAGATAATACCATGAAAAATAGTGGAGTTAGAGTTGTGGCTGAAGCGATGCATGTTTCTGGTAGTAAGGAAAAAAATCCAATTTATTAAAATATGTCATACTTTGGCATTATCAAACAAATATGGTTGTTGGATTATACGACAATCCAATGATCATTTTTCAATACAAATGGGATTATAACAATATTGGTGTTAAAATATATGAATGGGGATTTTTGAAAGTTGAATTTAGTAAATAAGGGTACAAAGATGAACAATTTATAATGGCATCACAAGTGGTACAAGTTTTCTATGTTCCAGATCCTGCAAACCGAAAGATCTTGATTGTTATGTTATCGCCCAAAACCACTAAAGGGTCTCATGAAAATTTAGTTGAGGATGATCTTTTCAGTGGTACATCACAATCATTTCACAGTGGTCCAAATGTTGATGATGTTTTTTATGTTAGAGGAGACCACAATGAAAGGATTTGGATAATCGATTAAGGTGTCAAATCCCTTGAGCCTTTGAAAAAAATAAAGAGAGTTCAATAAATAGGTTATATTTTGTTTCTAATATAGATCTTGTTATCTCATGTTATTATCTTACCATTACTGAATTTATGTAATCTAAATTAACTGTTCAACCACTTTTGCAGATAATGACTTCTGCACGTTCTGGTGCTTCTATCCTTTAGGATGAACAAGTCTCTTAGACTGATGCTGATAATACTTCTACTTTTGCTCCTGATGTGGCTGCTCATGGTGTAGAGAAAGAACAAGTTTCTAACCCTATTGCTGCTCCTAGGGTTGAGGACCTACAACCATCAAGACATGTCTTTTATACCATTTCAAATGAACATATTGATGATGTTGATATCGATGAAATGGTCGGGGATGAAGGACAGACGTCATATAAAACACAGGTGCATCATAGTTTGATGGTGTTAGCCAAAGTTCGTAAGGAGAAAAAGTAGAGGCATCAAATTTTTTATCAGATGGAATGCCCGAGGCCAACATGAGAATCCCAACAATGCTATGTTTAGTAGTTACATTGGATTTTTCACTTGGAAACGCGTGCTGATTGACATATATTCATTGCCCCATGTTGTGTCTGGGCTGAAGGCTGTGATCTGGGAAGAAATTACGGTAACATTATGTTATTATTTCATTAATTTACTAGAAAATAAAATTACGAAATTGTGTCTTACTCCTCTAAATCTCTTACAGAGTACATTTATAGTAGATGATTGACACAAGAATTTTGTACTAAGGCTTGTAGGAAGGATTCATCAAGGTTTTTGCACTATTTAAAAATAATTTCACATGAAAGATTCCAAAGTTAAAATAAACTTGCACCCACCCATTGTCTACACTCACCTGATATCCTATGTAGTATGGGATGCATTTACTGACCGCCAAGGGGATGAGAAGTTTCTGGTACATTGTGGGTGATAATACATTGTTTTAGGATATGTGTACTCATCACATTGATTGTCAATATTTCATTTATGAAATAGAAACTCAGTACTGAAAATAAGGAACGTGCATCAAAACAACATAACCCTAATGTAAAGTAAGGATGGGGTACTCTTCACTAGAAAGGAAAATGGTATGTATTTTAAATTTATAGTAATATTGTTAGGTTCCAAGAAACAGCATCATAATTACTTTTATATATTTATATGTAGATTGATGATCCTAAAACCAAAGACACTTTCATCCCACATCATGTGCTGTGGAAGGAGGCACGTGTGAATAAGGGAGGTAATCTTATAGATGAAAACACAAAAAAAGTGCGAGAAATATGTGTAAGTTTGAGATGACGATAAAAAGATTTTTTTTAAATTGCTATTACATAAAAATAATTAGTTGTTTTACTATATCTGATAGTCACAGGAATCAGCTACTCCTATAGTGGATGTAGACCTATTATCGATAGCTTTGAAGTAGCCAGAACAATATAGTCGTTTTAGAGGTGTGGGGTTTGGGGACACACCACGAGTATATTTTGAGGAAAAAAATAAACGGATGATAGAGATGAAAAATTGATGCAAATGAGTGAAATACTAGAAATTCTTGAAGAATGATTTCAATGGAAGGGAGAGTTGCGATCATATTTTATGGGTAAGAAGCAAGGAGAAGACACAACTCAGGAACAACCAGTGCATGAAGATCCTACCCCAACCCCAACTGCTTTGAGGTGATCCATTCCCCTCAAGGGTCTATCTTAGTTGTGGTAATCAATATTATACTAATTGTTCCCATGAAATTTGAATCAGACAAACACTGATTCTTTTCTTATACTGATCTTCTATAGGGTGATAATGACTGTGACTTATATCGGTCAACACCCACCTATCACGTTGTAGTGAGGTCTACAATGGTCAACATCCCAAATGACAAGCTGCTTCATAGAACAATTCTCAAAGATCATCTGAGAGTGACTATTACTGTAGCTCATGATCCAAATACAGAGCTACCTATTTCACTTGATGATGATGATATTCATACAGTTGAAAAGGCTATTGGGACATTCATTGCATGGCCGTCACAACATGTAAGAGTACATGGGGGAAAAGAGGTATTTATTTCCATTTTTATCAAGGTAAAACTTTAACAATTAATGAAAAAATGTCTGAATCAATTAATGTTATTATATATGGTGAAAGGGATGGTTCTGACAAACGTTGGCTCAAAACCATATAAAGGGTCAACCAACCGATCCCAAAGAGGTACAAAAATAACAATAACACCACCTGTTCTCTGTCCACAGTTACTAGCATTGAAGACTCATGTGGATACGAAGCTAAGAGGTTGTAATAGTCATATGGTGGTTTTGAAAAATAATATATACAGAGTGGAAAGTCAATATTTTGGTGCTGAAGAAAATGTAAATGAGATCCTTGAAAATGGTTGGCTAGGTGTCACAGTTGTAAATATATATATTTGGTATGTTTTCATGAATTGATTTTATAAAAGTTCTTCTAATGTGATAATTATGACTAAATGCATTTTATATTGTTGAAAAATGTATATATGAAAAATAGTTGAAGGAATTTACCATGAGCCAAAATTCGGACTCGTTAGTCCTCATACCACATCAACACATTTAACGAAATTAGATCCATCAAAAAAAGATGAAATATTGAATGGCTTGCTGAAAACATTTGAAATCAAGATTACAGATGACAGACACTTCCTAATACCAACCATGCAGGGTTAAAACTCTAGGATTAAATAATATCAATTATATTTTCACTTCTTTTATTACTTATTTCTTTTTGTGTTTTGAGGCAACATTGGATTCTAATTGCGGTGAACTTGGATTCTCCAAAGAATTATTTTTAGGATTCAATGCAAGGATATCCAATAAACCGACAACACATGATGGAGTTTGTGAATCTGTAAGACACTACATCCTACATTTTAGGTCTAATAATCAAGTAATATAATTTATATTATATTTTACTGAGGATTCTGTTATGATAGGGCAGTGTATCATTATCATCTAAAAAACAGAATGAGGATAGGGGCTAAGCATAAGGAGGTGAGCAAGTACTACGTCTGGACAAATATCTGTGTATATATAATAAAATTTCACTATTGAAACACATATTAACACAAGTTACTTATTCTCATAATGATAAATTTCTTTGCAATGCCCAAAACAAAAAAACGACAATGATTGTAGTTATTATGTTTGTAAATTTATGAAAGAGATCAGTTTTCATCAACAAACAAGCATCCCTAAAGATGTATTTTAAAAAACAACTACTATTTCATTTCATTTTATTTATTAAATATTTATTTTTATATTTTGAAGTACTACCCTGACAGCCAAATATCCTCATACTCAAAAGGCGACATAGATTTTTTCAAAAATGAGTGGGTTGCATACCTGATGGCATATTATACACAAATAGCATGAATATATCACTTAGGGATGTGTACAATTGGCGGTCATTTTTGAGAGGGGTTAGAGGGATCAAAAGATGAAACATTGATGTATGTAAATGTTCATAGGAAAATTTTAATTGTCATTAAATAAAACATACTTTCTCAAATGAGTCATTTTCCCATTTTAACAGATGAAATGCCCCAGCAACATGCAAGAATGATGAACCACTCAAAGTGTCTCTCTTTTGTTTAAATTGGACAGATTTTTAAGTGAAAACAAAAATTGAACTATGTAAACCCAACCAAAGACATTTGTATTAAATTTATCCTTTTGTAGAATGATCCATGCGTGCATCGGGGAAGTGTATGAGTCAAACCCGCCTCAAGCCGAGGCATGGTGTGGTTGGTATCACTAATTGTGTCTCTATTTGGTTTAAAATGGTCATAATTTTAAGTGAAAACAAAAAATATCCAATGGAAAACCGACCAAACACATTCAAATTGTGTTGATTCATTAGGAGAAAGATTGGTTTCTGCATTGGTGACATGTATGAGTCATCCCCGCCTCAATCCAAGGCACGATGTGTCCGATATCACTCAAAGAGTCAATCTTTTGTTTAAAATTGACAGAATTTTAAGTGAAAACAACAACTGAACTATGAAAATCCAACCAAACCAATTTGTATTGTATTTATCCATTAGTAGAATGATCCATTGGTGTGTTAGTGATGTGTACAAGTCAACCCCGCCTCAATCTGAGGCATGGTGTGGCCGGTATTACTCAAAGGGACTCTCTTTTGTTTAAAATGGACATAATTTTAAGTGAAAACAATAACTGACCTACAGAAATCTGACTGAACACATTTAGATTATGTTGATAGATTAGGATAATGATCCATGGTTCCATTAGTGACATGTTAGAGTCAACCCTGCCTCAATCCGAGGAACGATATGACTGGTTTGACTCAAAGTGTTT
Source organism: Viscum album (assembly GCA_963277665.1). Lineage (NCBI taxonomy): Eukaryota > Viridiplantae > Streptophyta > Magnoliopsida > Santalales > Viscaceae > Viscum > Viscum album. The sequence goes on from OY728119.1 coordinate 560,716,739, forward strand.
CTCTTTTGTTTAAAATGGACAAAATTTTAAGTGAAAACAAAAAAAGACCAACAGAAATCCAATGAAACTCATTCAGATTGTGTTTTAACTTTAGGAGAATGATCCATGGGTGCGTTGGTTCCATGTACGAGTCAAACCTGCCTCAATCTGAGCCACAGTGTGGCTGATATCACTCAAAGGGTCGCTCTTTTGTTTAAAATGGACAAAATTTTAAGTGAAAACAACAGTTGACCAATGGAAATCAAACCAAAAACGTTCGGATTGTGTTGATCTTTTAGGAGAAAGATCCATGGGTCCTTTGGGACATGTACAAGTTAACCCTGCCTCAATCTGAGGAACAGTGTGGTCGGTATCCCTCAAAGTTTCTCTCTTTTGTTTAAAATGGACAAAATTTTATGTGAAAACAACAACTAACAATGGGAAATCTGACCAACCACATTTGAATTGTATTTATATTTTATGATAATGATCCATGGGTCATTTGTGATGTGTATGAGTCAACCCTACCTCAATCTGAGACAAGGTCTGGCTGGTATCACTCTAAGTGTCTCTCTTTTGTTTAACTCCAAAATACATTTTTTTCATTTTCTATGAATTCGGTTTATGGGTTACCAGTAACCATACAAACAAAGATCCAACATCATCAATGGCAGTCATGGATCCCGCAAACCAGAGACCAATTCAAAACATCATCAATGGTGGTCATTGAACCCGCATACTAGAGACCAATCCACAACATCAGCTCAATTAAAACTTCAAAATACCAAAAAACCCATCACCACACAATGATCGATGAGCCATAATCAGCGAGCCACCTCGAGCGTTGTCCCCGAAATCACCGCATCATCAACCATATGTATCGCCAAAGAGAGCCCACTAGACCTCACTGCTACAGTCGTAACCTCAAAACCCTTGAGAACACGATCCAGAGGCGTCGCCATCACGCCCTCCCCACCAAAGAGGAACCATATCACCAACGACGGCATCCAGACTCTCTTTTGTTTAAAATGAACAGAAGTTTAAGTGAAAACAAACATTAACCTACAGAAATCCAACCAAACACATTCATATTGTGTTGATCCTTTTAAAGAATGATCCATGTGTCATTTATGAAGTTCCAGAGTCAACCCCGCCTCAATCCAAGGCACGGTGTGGCCGATATCACTCAAAGTGTCTCTCTTTTGTATAAAATGGACATAATTTTAAGTGAAAAAAATGACCTACTGAAATCTGACCAAACTAATTCATATTATTTTGATACATTAGGAAAATGATCCATGGGTCATTAGTGATGTTTAAGAGTCAACCCCGCCTCAATCTGAGGCACAGTGTGGCCGGTATCACTCAAAGTGTCTTTCTTTTGTTTAAAATGGACAGAATTTTAAGTGAAAACAACAACTGACCTATGGAATGCTAACCAAACTCATCCAGATTCTTTTGATCCTTTAGTATAATGATCCATGGGTTCATTGTTTACATGTATGAGTCGACCCAGACTCTATCGGAGGCATAGTGTGGTCGGTCTAACTCATAGTGTATCACTTTTGTTTAAAATGGATAGAATTTTAAGTGAAAACAACTACCGAACTATGGAAATCCAACCAAAGGCATTCATATTATGTTTATCCTTTATAATAACTATCCATGGATCATTTTTGATGTGTATGAGTCAACCCCGCGTCAATCTGAGGCATGATGTGGCCGGTATCACTCAAAGTGTCTCTCTTTTGTTTAAAATGGACTGAAATCTACATGAAAACAACAACTAACCTATTGAAATCTGACCAATGCATTTGGATTGTATTGATCCTTTAGTAAAATGATCCATGGGTCATTTGTGACGTTTACGAGTTATCCCCACCTCAATCTGAGGCACAACGTGACCGGTATCACTTAAAGTGTCTCTCTTTTGTTTAAAATGGGCAGAATTTTAAATGAAAACAACAACTGACCTACGAAAATATGACTAAACATATTCATATTGTGTTTATCCTTTAGGAGAACGATCCATGGGTCATTTTTGATGTTTACGATTCAACAATTCCTCAATCCGAGGCATGATGGGGCGAGTATCACTCAAAGTATCTCTCTTTTGTTTAAATTGGACAGAATTTTATGTGAAAACAACTAACCATTTGAAATCTAACATAACACATTAGTATTGTGATTATCCTTTAGGAGAATAATACATGGGTTATTTTTGACATGTAAAAGTCAACCCCACCTCAATCCAAGGAATAATTTGGCTGATATCACTCAAAGTGTCACTATTTTGTTTAAAATTGACAGAATTTTAAGTGAAAACAAAAACTAACATAGGTAAATCTAACCAAACACATTAGGATTGTTTTGATCCTATAAGAGAACGATCCATGGGTGTGTTGGTGATGTGTATTGGTAAACCTTGCCTCAATCCAAGGTACGATGTGACCGATATCACTCAAAGTGTCTCTCTTTTGTTTGAAATGGACATAATTTTAAGTGAAAACAAATATTGACCTACAAAAATCCAATGAAAAACATTTAGATTTTGTTTATGATTTTGGAAAAAATCCATGGGTTCTTTTGAGACGTGTATGGTTCAACCCTACCTCAATACAAGGCACGATATAGCTGGTATCACTCAAAGTGTCACTCTTTTGTTTAAAATGGACAGAATTTTAAGTGAAAACAACCATTGACCTGCAGAAATCTGACAAAACACATTATAATTGTGTTGGTACTTTAGGAGAACTATCCATGGGTCATTTGTGACATGTAAGAGTAAATCCCACCTCAATTTGATACATGGTGTGTCCGGTATCACTCCATGTGTCCCTCTTTTGTTTAAAATGTACAAAATTTTAATAGAAAACAACAACTGACCTATGGAAATCCGACAAAATGAATTCGAATTGTGTTTATCCTTAAGGATAACAATCAATGGGTCATTTTTTACGTTTAAGATTCAATCCTGACTCAATTCGCGGCACGGTGTGGCTGGTATCACTCAAAGTGTCTCTTTTTTGTTTAAAATGGACACAATTTTTATTGAAAACAACAACTGTCCAACAAAAATCCAAGAAAACACATTCGGATTGTGTTGATCCTTTAAGGTAATGATCCATGGGTCATTTGTGATGTGTACGAGTCCACCCTGCCACAATCCAAGGCATGGTGTGGCCGGTATCACCCAAAGTGTATTTTTTTTAATGGATATAATTTTAAGTGAAAACAGTACGGACCAACAGAAATCAGACCAAACGCATTTGGATTGTGTTGATACTTTAGGAGAATGATCCATGGGTCATTTGTTACTTGTATGAGTCAATCTTGCCTCAATTTGAGGCATGGTGTGGCTAGTATCACTCAAAGTGTCTCACTTTTTTTTAAAAAATGGACATAATTTTAAGTGAAAACAACAACTGACCTACGAAAATCCAACCAAACGCATTTGTATTGTATTGATCCTTTAGGAGAAAGATCCATGGGAGATTTTTTATGTGTAAAAGTAAACCCCACCTCAATCCGAGGCATGGTGTGGCCGGTATCACTCAAAGATTCTCTCTTTTATTTAAAATTGACAGAATTGTAAGTCAAAACAACAACATACCTACGGAAATCTGACCAAATGCATTCAGATTGTGTTGATCCTTTAGGAGAACGATCCTTGGATACACACCAATCCCCTAGAAGCCCCCCTCCCCTAGATGCCCCCACCCTATAGACACCACCCCAACACCTGGACACCTCCCCCACCCCCTGGTCACCCCCACCCCCATGGACGGCCACCCACACCCCCTTGGACACCACCCCACCACCCTTGGACAGCCTCACCAACCCCCTGGACAACCCACACCCCCTGGACTCCACCCCACCCCTGGACACCCCCATGCCTCTAGACACCCCACCCCTAGAAATCCCCCAACCTCCTAGACACCCCCCCCCCCGGACACCCCCATGGACAACCCCCCCCCCCCCCCCACCCGGGACAGCCCCCCCCAGACACCCCCACCCCCTGGACAACCACTTACCCCCTGGATAGCACCCCCACCCCTCCTAGACACCACCCCACCACTTCGATACCCCCACCCCTGGACACCCCCACCCATGGATGGCCACCCCCACCGTACCCCCTTGGATAGACCCACCAGCCCCCTAGACCGCCCCACCCCCATGGACACCACCCCCACCACCCGAACACCCCCATCCCTAGAAAGAACCCCCGATACCCTAGACACCATCCCACACCCCATAAACACCCCCATGGACAGCCCCCACCCCCTAGACACCCCACCACCCCTGGATGACCCCCCCCCCCCAACATGGACACCCCCTCCAAGACACCACCCCACCACCTAGACACCCCCACCCCCATGGATAGCCCCCACCACTGTCTGGACACCACCCCACCCCCTTGGATAGCCCCCTAACCACCTGGACTTCCCCCACCCCCTGGACACCCCTATCCTCTTAGACACCCCCATCCCTCTAAAAACCCCTACCCCCCTTGGATAGCCACCCAAACCCCTGAACAGCCCCCTGGCCACCTGAATTCTGAATTGAATCCTTTATTTATTTAATTAACTTTTGTAATATGTGGTAATGGTGTATGGGGTATACATGTTGTATGGGTATACTTAGTGTAATTAATTTATGAATTATGTGTTAATTTTGTATGTGTATACTTATTCAGATGCTGTATTTTTTGCCGATGTTTGTTTGGGTGTGCAGTTGTAGATTTTTTTGTTGCAGTAGACAAGGCATTTATCAGTGCTAAAAAAGATCTCAAAAAGGTTCATCTTATCAGTGCCAAAACAGAAATGATAAAAAACACATTTATCGGTGATTTTTTAGCACTCATAAAGGAGCCCTTTATCAGTGCATTTGTAGAGCTGATAGAGGGGACTCCCTACCAGTGCTGAGCTTTACAGTGCTTTTTTAGCACTGCTAAAGCCCATTTTGAGGGCAGATAAATCCTGTTTTTTAGTAGTGTATCGAGTTGAAGTTTAATTATATCATTTTTAATAAGTTATGAATATGAGGAAGGTGCTGAGGAGTTTTTTGGAACTTTCTAAAATAAATCTTCCAAAAAACAATATGAATTTCTATCCATGCCTATAATGTTTAAACAAAAAGAATTTAAAAATCATAGAGATACAATATCATTTAATTTTTCAAGGTTTTAATATGAGTTACATCCCTTGGATTTGGCATGGTGAAATTGAGAATAATTTTAGTTCTCTTGATGATATTTCATTAAATGATGATATCTATATTCAAAATGAAGAAATGATTTATGATATTGATGTTTATCTAATTTAGAAAGAATAAAAAATTGAGCATCTATATAGTGATTCTAAAAATCCATTATATTCAGGTTTTACGGAATTTATAGTTTTATCAATGGTGTTACGATTAATTAACTTAAATTCCAAACAAAGATGAAGTGTCAAGTGTTTTATAGGGAATCTAAAATTATTGAATGATATTCTTACTAATGGAAATGAACTTCTATATTGATATTATAACTATATGAGAATATTATTCTCTATGGGATTAGAATATAAAAAAATACATGGCTTCCTGAATTTTGTGCTATATAGGAAGGAAAACGAATTTCTTTCAGGGTGTCCTAAATGAGGAATGTCATAGTATACGTTGAAAGAAAAACCACAAGCTGATTTAGTAGTTATAGATACCCCTACTAAGGAATTTTGGTATGCTTTTATAATTACCCATTTGAATCATTTATTTTCAATTTCACATTATGAAAAAAATGCTTAGATGATATTTAGATGAGAAAATATGTGATGGAATGTTACAACATCCAACAAATTGTCCATAGTGGAAGGAATTGGTCACTAATTTCCTATGTTAAGAAATGATTTTAGAAAACCATGACATGGACTATGCATGGATGGAATGAATCCATATATAATAATTAGTATCACACATAGTTAATGACCAATTTTATTGAAAATTTAAATCTTTTCTCATGATTTTATTATTGGGAAAAAATATGTCATGTTAGGTTTAATGATCTCTAGGAAAAAATAGATTAGAAATGATATTTACATTTTCTATTTACCATTAACTAATGATTTGAAATTGTTATAGGAGGAACTTAAGGGTGTATTATTCTTATGAAATTGAATATTTTCAGCTACAAGAAATGATTATTTTCACTATAAATGACTTCTGATCATTTGTAAATTTTTTTTGGATGTAGTGTAATGGGGCATAAAGCTTGTATAATTTGTGAATAATAGAATTCATATTATCAACTAAATCATGGTAGAAATATAGTATACATGGGTTATGGAATGTTTTTTTCTATGGATCAATCTTATATAATATTTAAAAATACTTCCAATGGACCACATGAATTTGACATTGCTCTATAACATTTATCCGATGTTCATTATTTAGAGAGGGTGTAAATCATTAACGTGACATTCATAAATACACATAAATCATGAAATGTTTGAAATATATGGAAGAATATGTCAATATTTTTTTGAGCTACCATGTTGGACATATAATGAGTTCAAACATAACATTTATTTCCTGAACATGGAGAATAATATATGTGATATCTTGATTAGAACATTATTTGATATCAATGGAAATACTAAATATGGGTTCAATGGAAGATAGAACATAATATCAATGGGAATACCTTTGGATTTGGATCGCACTCTTAATATAAGGTGAGTATTCCATCCCCCATATTTTCATACATTATCAGAGAGGGTTAAAATTCGTTTTTTTAATTTCTTCATGATATAAAAGTGGGACACGGTTATTATTCAAATGTAAAAAAATTATCATTAAAGGATTTGAAGTTGAAAGGTATGAAATATCATAATCTTCACATCATTATGCAACAGATCGAACCCGTTTCATTGTGTGGAATATTTATCATCCATATAAATATTAATATCATGATGGGGTTTTATTTTTTTATTACAATTTTTAATAAGGTTATCAATTCAGAAAAACTGAAAAATTTGTAGAATGAAGCGGTTTTATACTCTATCAATTTGAAATGTATTTCCCTCTAACATTGGTATATCATGGTGTATTTAATGGTTCACTTGGTGTGATAAATAAATATTTTTGTCCATATATATATATATAAATTTTGTGTATCCTTTTTAAAGTTACCTGACAATATATAAGGGGTATGTTAGGAATTTATATTGAACTGAAGCATCCATTTTTGAGAAATATATTTCTATGTAGGCTGTAGTGTTTTTTACAAGATATTTTTTTGTAGTTGAGAACATAAATTTTCCTACATCTCACTCTGAATGAGTTAATTATGGGTGAAAGGGGATACATGGAATGATTGTAAAATAGTTTACCATTTAATAGATAAATAATTTATATTTTAACATTTTTAATAACATGGATGATTCTCAACCATATATTACATTTCATATTAATGTGTTAAATAATTTTATCTAGAGGAGAATGATATGTGGATTTTGAATGAACATTAGAAAACTTTTTTCCATTATTTAATGAGACCATTCTTGGTAGATCAAATGCGTCATAAACATTAAAATGTTAGTGGGTAGTCCATGTTTAATTTTGATAACATTATATGAGAATTAAATTAATGCCTATACATTTCATATGAAAGACTAGGACAACAAACGTGTAGTTCATAATTGTAGTGTATTGGTTTCCATAGAAGAAACTAAGTTTTCAAGTGATAAAGATAAAAACCCAATCTACACATTAAATATATATTATGGATTTATTGAACAAATATGAGAGTCTGATTACATTAAATTTAATGTTCCAAGGGTAAACTACAAATGGTTTACCGATAATAATAGTAGAAGATATGATGAATTTGGAATGAAACTAGATAACCTTAATACAAATGCAATATGCAACTGATATTTTTAGCAAAGAAACACCAGAAAAACAATTATTCTATGTTCTCGATCAATCTGATATGCAATCTTCTATTATTTTATTTAGAAAAAGTTGTGTGTTAGTGTTGATAAACATCCTGAAGACTTTGATTTGTGAGATATCCCAACTCTTATGGAATGATTAGTAAATAATATTGATGTTCCTGTCATAGAAATTGTTTGTTCCATACAGAACAATCATGACGAAGAAATTTGGGAAAAATTCTACAGTACATTCCAAATATTACTCAACAATAACATGTTATTTTTGAGTAATTCATCTTAGTTATTGATGTGCCTGTCATAGATTTTTTGATCAGGCATGTTTCCATTCCATATTACTTCATTCATTAGTTGATATTCATGTTATTGTTGAGTAATCCATTCATGAATATATTATTGTGCATTTTTGACGATCTGAATGTCTAATTTACTATTTCAATTCATGAGGTTTTGATGGACCATGTGGGTTAGAATGAATAATTTAATGATTCAAAACTTCTACATGAAATTCAAGTGGGGTTTCAAATCATGGATAGGCAGTATGGGATGTGATTCACTAAGAAAGAAAACTCATTTTAAAATAACATTGATACAAGTTCTAAAATATGATAACATATAATTGGAACAATTGCACATCCTTAACCTATATTTTCATGTTCAATAAAGGTAATAGAGTTTTCCTAAAAATTATATGTTATATGAAAAGAAGTGGTTTCCAGTAAATAATGTGAAAATTTACAATTGACGTTTTATTTTATGGAACCCATGAAGGTAACATATGTGAAAATAACAATACCTCATCTTCTATGGGGGTTGTTGAGTTTATATACCCTGTGTAGTTGGTTTTAATATGTTCATAATATATTAGTGTTTCAATATTTTTCTTAAATCATTTTCCAAAGAATGTTCTTTGAAAAATATTTGACCAATGCCTCTATGACATCCTCATGTCGTGCATCAGGTGCTTGGTGCTGAACATACTCTAGAGGTTGTAGGCACTAAGCCTCCAGTCTTCCTACCATGAGTGCCACCTGAGATACAGCCTAATGAACCTGATTCAAGCACATATTCTAATGCATTTTATTGTTTTCCTCATCTAATGTCGTCCATTCATGGTGGTCTATGTGTTGAACCTATGACGGAAGATCTGACTTGTGAGTTCCAGCTGCAGCAACCTCCCTCCTTCTCGGGGGATAGTGGTACATGGGCTACTAATTCTTGGCTAGAGAAAATCCTATTTGTATTTGGGAATATGGAGTCACCTCTGAAGTATTTGGAAAACATTCTACTTACATGTTGGGTGATTAGACCAATCACTAGTGGGATGTGATTTCCAATGACGGTAATCATCAGGGCACGTTATTGGTTGATTTCCAAACTATCTTCTATGATATATTAGTTCATCAGACCTTGATAGATGATAGATCAAAAGAGTTCAATCACTATGAGCATTGTTCTATGTTAGTTATAAATTATTCAATTCATTTCACATTATTGTCATGATTTACACTGCTTCTAGTCAATGCTGATATTTTATGTTCTAGATGAATTGCAGATAGGCTCTATTATTTTATCCATACTCAGTTAAATTAGTTTTGGATTCCTAAATTATATGACATTGTAAATGAGATTTAAAAACTGATCATAGCTTGGGGGATGATGACAGTACATGGAATAGTGAACTCATGCTTTGTTGGGTTTGTAGTTCCTCTGAGAGAATAATGTGATCCCTCATGGTTTCTCAATAGGTAAGTGGTAGCTAAGGTAACCGTGTAGGTAGTTCTGTTGTGTGTCCCCAATGTGAAGGTATGGGGAATCTGATGACTCAGTGTGATAGAGACCCAATAGATAGTCATGAATGAGGCTATATGAGGAATCATAAAAATTTATATAGGACCATTCCATCATCTTCTAGTGGAAGAGGTTCCACACCAGCTCCACCTTCAAGAGAATGAATTTTTTTGCCTTCTCTAGTGGAGAGTTGGAGTAGCACTGACATGAATGGTTGGGGAGGCGGACATGTCAATGGTAACTAGACCCACGATCACCAACATTTCCATCATAGTATTTTTTTATTATGATTGTCTAATTGTTTCACATGTCATTGGATCATGTTATTTGCTGGCATTATATCTAATATCTGAGGATTAGGGTACATGATGATCCATAGTACTAGGTACTTGTCATGTATCGACAATTATATTATCTAATTTATTTGATACATTCACTTCACACTCTTTAACCTCATTATCAATCATGGAAACCCTTCATCTATAAATTATTTTTCATGTTATAACCCTAGATAAACCGATGGAGGTATGGTTAGTTGGAATATTCTAATATAGGGACAGTCCCCTTAAGGTAAGTAGTCATGCTTTCATATGGGACCTCATTGTTCTTGAGATGAAGCGATTCAATTTGATTCTTTGTATAGATTTTTGGGTTTCATATTACTCCATTTAGACTGATATCAATAAAGGGTATCTTTTACATAACCACTAGGAAAGATTTATCTTCATAAGGGCGAGTTTAATGTCCAAACTAGAAGTTCTAGACCTGAGAATCATGAGATTGGTGGGGTAGCCACTTGGATTTCCAATCTCTTTATAGGGGAACAAGATTTATATTAGGTAGAATTTTCTCATGTAGTATATCATTTAAAGGATGTCACTATCAGTTACATTTCTATCATACCTCATGATAGGGAGGTATATTATATTATTGATCTTGTTTTGGGAGAAAAACCATTGTAAATTCCACCATATATGATAATACCTAGTATGTTCTTGGATCTCAAGTGGTAGTAATAGGATCTATTGTCCAAGGGTTTTATATTTCGTATCACATCCTCCTAGGGCTTACCCATGATTTGTTTCAAGAATGAAGGTGGGACCCTTCGTGTATTAATGGATTACAAATGATTGAAACATCTTATATTCAAGAAATAATACCCAATACCTTGAAAAGATGATCTCATTGAACTGGTCTGAGGACCTCAGGTCTTCTCTATGACTGACATGAAATTGTGTTATCCTTAGGTGTGAGTCAAGAGATCAGACATACCACCTACAACATTCTGTAGCAGCTATGGTATGTATGAGTACCAGATTGTAATATTTTATCTTTTGAACATGTACTCCATTTTCTTTTCTCTAATTAATATGGTGTTCCATTCCTATTTGGATTATTTTTTCACAACCATTGTAGAAAACTTTTTTATGTATTATAACACTCGTAGAGACCATGAAAATTACCTTGAGATCAATCTGACTACAATCAGAGAGCATCATATTTATTCAAAGAATTCTTTTTTCCAATTTTGGATCGAAAAAGATCATATAATTGGTCATATTATAAAAAAGTCAAGACTCTATGTGGAACTAGAGAAGGTGAATGTGGTGGTTTCTTTGAAGAATCTTGAGAATGTTTTTGATATAATAAATATAATGGGGGTGGATATAGGTTATAGTTATTTCTTATATGAATTCACATGCCTTTATTCACCTCAAATTTTCCATAAAATGAGGTATGTTATGTTCTTATGGCTAAAAGCATGAGAGAAAGACATTCAAGAGCTAAAAGAGAGGTTTGACCTGACACTTATTCTGATTAGTTAAGATCCTAGAAGAGTATATATTTTAATAAGTGATGCATCAGAAATCATCCTAGGAGAAGTTCCATTATAGTATTCCACTGTTGTTGAGTATGGATATCAGATTTTTTTGCCTCAAAAGAGAAATTACCAAAGTCAGGACCGTGAACTAGCAGTAGTTTTCCAAGCAATTTGCTAGATGAGGGACATTGTTTTGAGTTAGTTATTATTGTTTTACATAGCCTAAAAGATCCGATTATATATATTTTAATAGCATGAAATGTATATCATCTAGTGAATATGGATAAAATATCTCATGTCCTTCGATTTTGAGCATGCCTACATGATTGTGATCAAAAACATTGTCCATGATGCTTTGAGTATGAAATCTTAGGAATATGTTGTATATGAATCTACTGATTAATTTAAGTTAATGACCATATTTTTTGAACAAACTATGATGTTACATGACATTCATTACTAGTATTACATCTAACCCTTGATAATTACCTATTAACTCCTTGTGTAGATGATGGGAAAAATATCATATCCTTAGGACTTGATTCTTTATGGGAGTATATCTTTCACTAAAGCATATCAATATTGTTTTGTATATAGGGATAAAAACCAATATATTTATGGGTGTTTAGGTTTATACAGATATGGGAGATGGGTTCATGCAAGAGACCCATTCTTCTCATTTGACATTTTATCCAGGAATATCGAAAATGTATCGAGATATGAAGCATCCGTATTGGTTTCCTGAGACGAATCATTATATATAATTCCTTATCACATGGTCTGAAACCTATTAGTAGGTGGAATTAGGGAACCAAATAAATGAACTATTTTTACATCTAATTATTTTCCCAGAATGGAAATGAGAAGATATTATGATGGTTTTTGAAGTTGGATTCCCTAATTCTGTAATGGGAAGAAACATTTTATGGATAATTACTGACTGACTACAAAAATGAAACAACTTCATTCTTATTTGGTTACATACATAGTTTATGAGATTAGAATAATCTATGTCTGTGGGATTATATGACTATATGGGGGCCTTTGTACTATCACTTATGATAGGGATTATTTATTCACATCAATGTTCTAGAAGGGGTTGCAAAAGGGTATAATTACACAGGTTCTTATGAGAACATCTTTCCACCGTCATATAGATGGAAAATCATAATGGACAATACAGGTTCTAGAATACATGCTCTGAGCATGTCTTCTTGATTTTTTATGTTTTTTAGAGAAGTGTAACCCTCTAGTCTTTTTTCCTATAATAAGAGATTTCAAGTGATGGATCAGATGGTTCCTTTTGAGGAAATTCTTGGTAGGTCATGTCATTCACCAATGTTCTGGGTAGTGGTAGGTGAGGAAATACTACAAGGTCCTCCTCCCATGTAGGAGTTTTTAGAAAAGGTTCAAATGACCATTATGTGTTTGAATAATACAAATTCTAGACAGAAGTCTCATTCCAATTTCCATAAATGAAATCTAGTGTTCAATGTTAGAGAACATGATTTTCTATTGGTATCATATAAATTAGGACATTGAACGTTATAGAAGTAAGGTAATACATTACCTCATTATGTTGGGTTGTTTGAGATCTTGAAAAAACTAAGGCCAGTAGCCTATCAGTTGTCACTAAATCATATTTATTGTGTCATGAACAACGTCTTCCATTTTCAAAACTTCTCCATTATAATGTCAACACGTCCCATTCTTTTTATCATGAGGAATTTGATATTAATGATAATTTCTCTATTGAGGAGTATTTTAAACACATCATCGACAGGAGAAAAAAAGGTTATACGTGTTTTGTTTGTTCATCTTATACGATTCACATGGAAGAATGATTGTGTACATGATTATACATGGGAGAGGGAGGATGATTCCTATGCACAGTGGCTTGAGTTATTCTCAGATAGTTTTTTCCCACCCTTTAATGTTGAACTCGAGGATTTATTCCTTTAACAAGGGTGTACTATAAGGACACGGTTATTAACTCGATCATGGATCCTAAAAATTTTACTTTATATATTGTTTATGAAATATTTTTTAATGCCTAATGAGTTCATGAAGGACATTGATATGTCCATGTATTATATAGAGCATGTTCCTACAATTTTGGGGAAATGGACTTATCACAATGTTAGAGCAAACCATGCGGGTAGGTTGAATGATTAGATATAAACATTCAGATGGTTTTTATTTTTCTGTATATACATTCTACATGGTTATCAAATGATATCACAAAACATGCAGAATAACAATATAGAATACTCCTTCCTCCAGGTTCCCATGTATATTATGTGCAAGGTTTGGAAAACTCTATAGCCACTTCATGCAATGGATAATTACTGGGTTGTTTTACTATTTTACCATTAATGATCCAATTTACATAACCCTTATTCCCAAATCTGAATTTTATTAAGATGAACTGCCATTTATCCCCTTTTAGATCTCCCTTGAGGTGTTATCATGGGATTGAGTTATCTTCATCATTTGGTATTAAATAGAGCTTCTCTTAGTCATGTTAGAAGAGAAATTATAAGAACTTGAGTCTTCTTAATCCATAATTCATTTCACTTTATCTCTACCTAGTTATTGATGTGTGAGTCTTTAAACATGTTTATAATATCTATAATGATCTAGAAAAAATAGAGTCTGATATTAGATTATGAGATTCATGCGTTTCTGTGTTGGGTGGTCTATAACACATCCCATAAGTTCATTGATTTTGGGTTTGACATGTGGTTCCCATCAGTTTCATCAGGTTCCATTTATTGAATTTATATGCCATGTTAATATTCATTTAAACTGTATGTTTATTCTCTTTATATCAATATGATTAGTTATTGGTTATTCAATTAATAACACACAACACCGCATGATGAGTGATTTTACATAATTTAATTTTTAGTCTTCTGACACTTTTTGGCCATCGTTACAGATTGATCGTGCTTGACCACACTAATGGAATTAATACTTATATGAAAAGTTTATTAAATCCAGAAATTTTTAGTGACATGAACTATTTCCTCCCAACATGACTTGTCCAAGGTAGAAGCCAAAATATAAGAAATTTATTCAAATGATATTATATCATGCATACTTAAGTATATGAGACATACTTATTAAAATTAATTTAATAATTGGTTACACATCAATAGCAAACCATTCAATTTTTTTAGAAGGGTTTGGAGTGAATGTTATTAATTAAACAAGAATTATATGGTTATAACTAAAATGTAGCATGATACTTGTCCTTATATAACTAATGAAATTCAATTCTTGAACCAAGTGAAATTATTGATGGAATAGATAACAAATGATCAAATTTTTTATAATGATTAAATTTAAAGAGCCTCATTATGCACATGATCCATGACATCATTATAGAATGTATTGAATACTATTAACTATGGGATTTCTGATGTAATGTTGTGGGTACTCCAGTATGTCATTACAATTCCATAATAAGTTAAATTGTTTATTTATATTATTTTATTCTTGATTGGTTTATCATGTTTAATCTTATATAGATTATCTATTGTTTTATTTTTTTGAAACCAATTATTTTAAATATAATATGTTAAATTAAAAAAATTATAGGTGTATATTATAAAAAATAGATTTTCGTGTAAAAATTATTTACCATCATGAATAATTTTTACTATTCATGAATCTTTTTTAGATTTGTATGCATTCATTTATGGAATTTCATCACTCATTAATATTGTTATAATTTTATTTAACTATAACAAATATGAATAAAAATGTGCTAATTTTCATTTATATCACGTTTTGTTTGATAATTGTACATTTTTTATATACATTTGTATGTAATAGTTATATTTGTATATTTTTGTACTAATTATTGTTTCTTTTATTTGTTGGATAGTAATAGATCAATCATATACTCTACCACATACTTCTAGAGATGATTGTACTCATACCTCTGTGTTGTAATGTACACATGCTTCTACTGATGAGCCTCCTCATCCTCCTTTACTTGAATCATCTACTTCCATGGGGGGGAAATAGTGTGGGGTTTGGTAAAAATGGCTCTACATGTTTTCCGAAATTATCAATTGTACACATCAAATAACATAGTATACTAATATAATTTAATTATAATGATATTCTAGGAAGTCCAAATTCAAAACAATTCCTAACTTTTGTATCAGTACAGACTAAAAGAGAAGTTAGTATTTTTTTTATTGGTGAAGTGTTGAAAACGTGTCATTATCACACTTGTGGGATAAAATTTTGGTAAACTCATTATAAATTATTTTACTTATCTTGAAGTGTTTATAGTAATATATGTTTTCCCCCTTCTTATTAGATGAAATATGATATACCTAATACTAGAGGAGTCAGGAAGAAATATTTATCATTGGATTCAAGGAGATGGAGATATTTTGAATCACCCCAGCATCATATATAATTTTTTGGGATAGATAACATAAAAATAATTATGATATATATATATCCATTTATAGATGAAGATACATTTAAGAGATTTCTTGAAATTAGATGAAGAAAAGTCAATTTTGTAAGTGAAATGTTACCTTTTAGAGGTTTTTATATTAATTACCTTGTAAATGATATTTTTATTCTTAACTATTTATTTAAATAAATCAAGGAGATCTCATTAGGAGATTCAATCTAGAAATTTATACCCTGATTCATAATCTCAGGGTGGGTATACATTATTGGAAGAAATAATTCTATAAAAACATCAAAATAGGGGAGCTATGTTTACATGGTGTCTAGAGGTTTCCCCTAAAATATATGAAATATGAAAGATGTCTCAGATGAGAAGAAAATGAAAATATCTTATGGAAGGGTCGAGGTTAGTAACTGAGAGGATTTTATGTTTTTTAAATTATTTTTTTGTAAGTTAAATCAGAACATTAAATATATTGTGATTCATTGCAGTTTTTTTCAAATATTCCATAAAAAATTTTCTTGAGGAGAAGATCACACATGGGGTATTTATTACTAAGGGTGGAAAGGATATTTTATCAATATTAATGGGAAATCCCAGACACTCGGGTTATGTAAGATGATACCTGACAAATGTATCAGTACAAAAAAGTGTTCCCATGTTCAGAAGCATCTTCAATGGATAATATTTATAAGAAATAATAGAATCTATGGAAGCTAAATTTTAGGATATTCATGTGAGAATGGAGGATAGGATTAGAACATTGGTAAAGTTTCTATTTTCAGACATGAAAATACATTTTCGGTCAATCAGTCAGACTCCACCACCTCCAACAGAAAATCCCACCCCTCATACATATCATAATCATACATCTCCACCTGATGACCCACACTTTCTTATCCTACCACTAGAACCCTCCCTCACAGTTTCTATTTTATTGTTCATCAAATGTTGATGATCCCTTTCATATTTTTTTATATACGGTGATATTTTTTATCGGCAACACTATTCATCGACAAAATATAGAGATAGAAAAATATATACTAACAATGTAAGATATTATTGATAGATTATCAAAAATACCATGTCATACATATGAGATGAGTACAGTTGGTCAAAGTAACAGAAATTTTTTAATTTTCCCAACTATATTACTTCAATATATTACCATATAGGTATGTATATAGTTTATATATTATTTAATTTTTATATTTAATTTATTTTATAATATTAAAGTTTATATAGTCATCTAATTTTTTAAAGGAATAAACTAAAGGTAAATAATTACTATAGGGAAACCAAAAAATCCAAAGTTTAATGACTTTAGAGAGTGATTCTACTAGTCTTGGTAGATTTTCATCATGTTAAAATTTTTTATTGGATGTAATTGGGATTCCAATTGAAATAGTTTCTTGTGGCCATGAAATTTCTATGGGAATTTTTAGAAATGAAATCATATAGAATATTTTTGATGATTTTTTGGTCCTTAACACCATGAATTTATATCTCTATAAGCGAATAAAAAACATTTTTACAATATTTTAATTTATTTTAAATTTATAAATACATTTTTTATTAGGTATCTATATAAAATTAATAAAGATCCCTAAAAAAGATATATTCATATGGATTTATAGACCCACAATTTATTTCGCTTATAGATTTAACAATGAAAAATGCAAAAAGAACATTTTACATTGCTAAAACATTTCAAAATAATTTCATTATTTAGTGTAGGATTTTTTCATATCATTAAGAGTATCAAATATATTTCTAAAAACGTTTCATATATACCTTAACATATTAAAAACTAACATTAAATTTTCTTATATGTCAGTGGAATTTTTATGATGGGTTTCATTTACAAGAGTGATGGCACTATACTTGCTATGCTCTATCCATGGTGAAGTGATATAATATTTTACGAATTTATTGAACATGGAAGTTTGATTGGTTTTTATACTTGTTTATATAATAATGTATAAAATTTATTCTATTCATATTATTTTCAATTAGGGATTGTAATTTATTTATAAAGATGTTAATAAAGAATATTTCCAAGGTCATAATTGTACAACCTGAGGTGAATTTTCATTTATAATTTCTAAATTCAGGATATATTACTTAAAAATGATAATTTGAATAAAACTATATTTGAAATAGAATTTTCATCAATCAGAAGGTGTTAAAGAAGGTGATTATTATGTTTTGATATTTATGTATGAACTAATTTCAATTCAGATAGTTATGAAGTTCAATATGGTTAGTTATATTTAAAATAATTTCCTTAATAATTCATTTATTTTATATAAAATTAATCTTAAATGTTTTATTTATTATATTTTTCCTATTTGATGAAACACGACAATATAGTGCACAATATATAAGGCATTTACAAATTTAATGGTGGAATCACATTATATTTTTTATTTTTTTTTTAGTTTATTTGTAATATATAATGTAAATTTGAAGTTAAAATTTTTAGTTTCATTTGATGAATGTTTTGATGAATTTTCAACTTCATTTTCTACTATTATTTTTATTTTTTATGCTATTCTGGTGGGTAAATCAATTTTAAATTTTTTAATAATTTATTTATGTGAGTTGTTTAATAACCAATGTGAAAATAGGGTTCTTATGTGCTTTATCCCATAACCTATGCGATAACCCCAAAATAGATTAATTAACAATGTCTATTATAATTTTGCGACATTAAATTTATTTTTACAACATTGCCTCCAATAATGTCTCTTAATAAAAAAATGAAAAAGAAAAAAAACTGAATGTGAAACATCATTTACGCACTATTGACATGTTCAAAATGTTAGGCGTGAACTTAACTACATTTTCACAATGTTATATGTGAACCTTATTACATATTCATAGTGTTATGCATGAATCTATATTTCATTTCTATAATGTTATATAGGGAACTGGTTAAAGTTCTAAAAGTTTATACATGGTCCTAATTTAATTTCATTCAATTAATGAGTTAATCCTTTTAAATTAATACTTGTTCACAATGATATAAGCTATTTTCTATGCTAGAAATATATGTCCTATGAAAATTTTGTAATCTCATGTATCATTTTCTTTTATTCCCTTTTGATTCATGTTTTATGAACATCCAATATTTATTTCATGAATCAAGATTATTATCTTAGATATATGGGGTATGATTTTTAAATTTTATTCTCATGTTCTTATACCCTTATGCTCATCGTATGTTTACGTATCATCACTGTTTACCATTATTAATAATATATTATCAACCTTTATTGAATTTACTTTCCTTATAAAATTTATAAAGGTTTAAGTAGGGTATTTTTATGAAGAGTATTAAAGGGGTAGATCTTTGTAGGAGGCATTGAAAATCTTTCATTAATTAATAAGATTATGTTCCATGTTTCCAACGAAAAGAAAATATTGTAGTCCTTAGGAATGTGTTATTATAATGTATATTCATCAAGAAAGATACAATATCCATATATGAAAAGCCTAGGTTCCTATAGTTGGTATCAGAGGAAAGGTTTATATAACCATTGGAATCTTAGAAGTGATAACATTAGTGAGATTCCAATGGATATTTCTAATAATATTTATAGGGATATAACCATGTATGAGTCTATGGATGAGTCAATGTATATGAAAAATGTCCTAAAATCTTTTTAATGGATAGGGTGACTGTTTTATATGGAATTACATACCTATCCATATACTATAAGTGGGTGTGGATTCTAAAATATGTAACCTCAAGGTAATAACTCTGAAAAGGGACATTCAGTTGGACTCGATTGTGACCTGGTGATTCAATATGGGCCTTGATTTATAGTTGGATTGACACTCTCAGGGTATATGATTTGTAATATAAAAAACTCATTAAGAAACAGCATGGTGGATTAACATATTTGATGATTATGAATGACAAAATAAAAAACCTAAGGTGTCATAGATTAAAAATTATGTGTTAATATTTATAAATCTTGTATGTGATTTTTTATGATTATGTTCTTCCTCTATTTGATTATTGTTTCTTAAACTATGATTTTTTGTCTTAGTCAATTTTTTAAAAATGAAAGAACTGTGTTAATTATGAATTCAATGAGTAGTGCACATATTTTCTACCTAAAAAGCTAAATGTTATAAGATCTAAAATTTTGAACCTTTCTATTGTTCTTAGAAAAAAGTTTCAAGATAATAATCATGATGAAATTACCAAAAAATAAAAGCAACAAATTTTATGGTGAACCCTTTATGTGGTAAGTCCCACCATATTTTGGTGGATCTGTCAATATAATAGTTACAATGAAATGGATCAATACCATTAAAATGTAATATCTATTCTCTACTGTTCTGAACCTAAAAAATTAATTTTTATAGGTTTTCTTTTGCTAGGTGAGGTATATCAATGGTGGAATCTGATTGAGGGTGTGAGAAAGAAAAGAAATTTAAACTATGAAGTGGGATGAGTTTAGAAGATAATGTTTCAATAAATATGTTCCCTATATTCTTCATAGAAATATAAAGAAGTAATTACTTGATATTAATTATAAGGATGATAAATTGGTTGGTACTAAGGAAGAAAATATCATAGGACTTGTGAGGTACTCTATAAGTATTATCATTCAATCTAAAAGTTTGTTTTACCAGTTCCTAATTGGATTAAAACCAAATATCTAAAGGGAATTATCCATAATAGACTTTAGATGTTAATAATAATTCATTTATTGTGAAATAAAAATGGAAATGGAAGTTGGAAAAATGTTGGGTTTGTTTGTAAGAAAAGGAAAACGGGGTTTCATAGAAATTACAATGATATGTCACATAGAGGTCAGAAAAAGGATTAATTGTATACTTCCAAAAAAATGGGAAGGACCAATTAGGTGAGTGTCTAAAAAGAAAAAAGAATGTGTCTTAAATAGGGGAAACTTGGACATAGATAAAAAATATAGAACTGATGTGAAGAGTCTAGTTAATGAAATGATAGTTGAGAGAGCTCAAAAGAGTTTTCCATCCACACACAGTTTTTTAAAGTGTAATGATTTTTGTAATTATTTGAATCAATACCCAAATACATGGGTTAATATGATAATCCACAAAATACAATGGAAAAGGTCAAGGATAAAGTCTATCTGATAATAATAGATGAATAGAATCCTGATTATTAAGGGAACAGTTATCCTCCCATACTTAGTTGGGAATTTCATGTTTGACTTTGTATTAATGATCCCTATGAAAATCCTATTGGTCATCATTTCATTAATGTTCATGTTATTATCGCCCTCTATATGGATTCTATGTTAACAAAATCACATTTTATATTCTATAGAATTAAGAAAAAATACAAGCTTCCCCAGAAAATGTTTTTGTATAAGGTAAGATATTACAAAATAAATAAAGGGTGAATTCACTTTTGGAGGTGTATATGTCTCTGTGTAAGAATAAAATAAGAGTTATGGAGACTATAAATGGGTTATTAGTTTAAGGTCGATCATAAGTTCAAATCAATTGACACCCATTTTGATGTTTCATTTGATGAATGTTTATCGATATTAATGATATTTTAAAAAGAATTTATGTTAATATAACCCTTTTATTTTGTAAATGTTTTATTGTAAAAGTTAGTACTACTTTTGTGAATTTGATGGAATGTATTGGTAATATTCTTGGTTTATTATGACCATGACTTTAAGGTAATTATGTATTGTAGTTGATCACATTAAAATTTCAAAACACATTATTGATATCAAATAATATTTCTATATGGACCATCCTATTAGAATATACATTAAATAAGCTGTAATGTAACATGGAGTACCACATTCAATTGTATTTGATCATGATTCAAATCATTCATCTATGTTTTGGAAAATTATTCAGTAATCTATTGATACATAGTTTCATTTTAGAATAGTATATAATCCTCATATAGATGGTCAATATTATAGAACAATTCAAACCATAGAGGATAAGATAATAACTTGTTATATGAATTTTAAATGTGGTTGGGATCAAAGGCTTCCTCTAAGTAGTTTTTTCATATAACAATATCTTTCACTCAAGAATTCATATTAGTCCTTACAAATCCATTCATAGAGAGATGTGTAGAAATCCAATGTACTAGAATGATGTTTTTGGAAGAAATATATCGGGACCTAAGAAAGATGATGACACAGAAAATAATGTTATATCCCTTTAACAACATATAAAGAAATCACAAATTTTATATAAATTTTATGATAATAATCATTGATGTGATATAAAATTTGTGGTTGCAGAGAGGGTTTATCTAGGAATTCCACCATGGAAGAAAGAACGGAAAACTAAGAATTAGGTATATAAGTCCCATTTTGATTTTTGATCATACTGGGACGATATTTGACCATTTTTCTCTTCCACTGAACCTGTCTGTTTAATGTTGTGTTCAATGTATTACTCTATATGACGTATATACCAGATCCATCACATGTACTAAACTTATGTATTGTACTATTGGAGAGTGATATTACTTATGAGAAGCAAATGGTGGATATTTTTGATCGAATAGAGAAATTTCTAACAAAAATACCACTCTCCTGGTCAATGTTTTGTGAAAAAACCAACTGTATGAGGAAGCTACATGGGAAACAAAGAAGAGAATGAGGTAGAATTATCCTCAGTTTTTGGTACAAAAGGGTCAAATTTTATGGGATAAATTTATTTAAAGGGAGGGTAGAATGGAAATACCATGATTCAATAAAATATATATTTTTTCAAATTATTTTAAATTTATGAACAACTTTTGTTACACACAACATGAATTTCAGCTTGTATTTCATACAAAATCAAGTTTAAACAAAATGAGACATATTATTAAAATATAATTATTTAATATGATAGTTATCACCTAACCATTGGAAGGGAGAGTATGAATAATAGTAACGAAATTATGAAAATATAGTCTAAAATTTTATATAGAATTAATTATTTTTTGACCAATTAATTATAAATTAAAATAAGAACCATTTGAAAATAAATAAAATCTTGTTTTGTAAAACAATTTTTTTATGAAAATAAATGTTTTGACTCAAAAAATTACAAAAACCACTTTTTGTGAAATTTTTTAGTGAAATGTATATATTATATATTTAATCAAATTTTTTTACATTAATCTTATGTGTGTTCGACAAATGAGATAATAAGAAATCCAATTTTATACTTAAAACATTATTTTTTTTAAAAACAAGTTCTATTGCCTTTGGAGCACCTGTATTAAAATTTATTCTCATAAATTTTAGAAAAATTGTTGGAAAATTTAGTATATATTTTGAAATAATATTTTAAAAATTATATTATGGTGTTTTATTTTTGTATTTCTTTTAAAAGGAACCATTTATATATAAATAGTGAAAAATACTGGAAATTAATTGAATCCTTTTTTATATTTTAAATTATTTATGAATATAAATAAAATATTAAATTGGTACTAAAGTAATTTTAGTTGAATTATAAATTAATATTTAAAATTTAAATCATTTAATTTAATTTTATATTGAAATTGGATATAAAATCATTATAAACATTAAAATATTTTCCCTAAAAATGTAGTTTATTGTCACGTCTGTGGGATTAATTTCAAATTTAAAATTTTCATTTTTGCGAATTATATTTGAAATAATGAATTCAATATTTGGAATAATAAAAATTTATATTATCTAATAAGTTCAACTTAATTTGTTTACCCAAACTCATATTAAAAACAGTAAAAATTATCTACCATTATTAATGAAAAAATGGGTTTACTGGGATGTTAAACTAAAAAAGATAAAGGTTAAAAATAACCCAAGACTTGTAAAAATACGTTTTTTGTGTCCATATTTTTAACTTATAACCTAAAGTATCATAAATGGTTCATTATTGGTTCATTTTTTAAAAACAAACTTCGGTGGAATTTGCACTTTTAAAAAAATTACATGTGTGCCACTCACATCACATATAAAAGGCCATCCATTCTTCTCTCTTCTTCACACGATGAAACCCATTTGGTTTGGTAAATACCAAAAAAATAACTTCCCAAATTACATAACATCATCTTATAATATTTTCTATACATAAATCTATCCTATAAATGTTTTGAGAGAAAACATATGGAGGATTCCTGAAAAAGATGTAACATACATCAACGAGGGCTTGTATGTTATTTCTTCCACAACCTTCATAAATTTTAATAGTAAAATTGTTATATATTATCCAAAATGTATTATATATACCTAAATGTTTTTATGTTATGTCAATTACCAACAAACATCTCCACTTTCATCAAATGGTTTATGAAATCATCATTTGAGTGTACTATGGACTACCACCTTGGGATCCAATGTTATTCGTTTTTCAATTACAAACTCTCACAGTTGGGTATGATGATGGATATAAATTATATATGTATTTATATTAATAAAATTATTATACCTATGGAGTTATTATATCATATGAAACATTTATTTTCCATACCATAGGGGATATGATAACATAACTCATGTGTACAGAGGATTACCTCCTCACAAAGTGACGCGGATCACTTTCATTAAGGATTTACATTGAAGAAAATAAGGATAAATATATGTGATATACATAATATAATAATTTTATTAATTAAATATTTATCATTTATAAATTATAATATATCATTTTCATTGATACCTTTTTAATCACTGAAAGATGATAACATTGTTCGTGTATGTGTGGACTATCGCCTTCACGATGTGATGTGACTCTCTTTTCATCACCACACTACATGGAAGATATGTATAATTATATTTAAATAAATAAAATGGTATTTAATATATTATTATAATTTTATAAATATAATATATTATTTAACTTCTATTCATAATGGTTATTGAAAAATGCAAACGATACTCATGCACACATATTGCATACGATCTCCATGATCGTAACGTACTTCATTTATCAATACAACGTTTCATTATTGGTATTGAACATATAGTTGATGTATAAATATTATAAATATTTCAGGATTATTTTTTAGTTATTATGTATCCACAATAAATTAATTTGGACTAAATATACTGGTTCAAAACATAAATAAAAAACAATGTGTCTTTTACCAGAAATGTGATTTTAATAAGGAATTGTTAACAAGTTGGTAAAAAATGCACATAATTAAATCAAATATGTTATGATATATATATAGTTATAGTTATATAATATAATATATATATATATATAATAAACTTATATTTTCTTAAAAAGTATGCTTGAACAATTATGAAGGAAGTTAAGACTTACGGTAAGGGATTTTCGTCTCAATTTTTACTTTTGTGAGACACATGTCATATTAATCAACTTTTTATTTTAGGTGTTGTATATAATGACAATTAACTTATTTTATGATTATTATCCTGAATATTATTTGTATTTACATATCCATTTATGGATCTATCTTTCATTTGGATCAAAGTTCAAAAGATACCTAATCGGTAAGAGATTTTTCTGTCAATTTTACTTCTTTGAGACTATGTTATGTTATGCACCAATATTATTTCACAAGGTGTATATAAATACCATATAAAATTTAATATAATTAATCTATTTATAATAAATATATATTAATATCCCCTCTATTTTATTCACTCATGATTCTTACTATTAAAAGTTAACATGGGTAATGATTTCATGTTATAATCTCATTGTTAATCTGGATGGATTATGATTATGTTTATAATGAAAACATATTGTAATCTATATATAAATAGAATAAAAAATTTTATTATCCTATGGTTATTCAGGAAATTTTATTTTAATATGACCATTTTCCCACTATTTGGTACTTAAAATAATTAAGATTTTCTAAAATAAAATATAATTTTTTTTCTCTCTTCGGTCAGAAATACATTCCCCCATAAACCATGTTTTCAAAAAATTTGTTAAAAATGTATAATTGTTTTTAACAATAAACTTTTAATAATATTTTACTCTTTAATTATTTTTTGAAATGATTATTCTGGTCATTTTTAAAAAAAACTCCACGTAGCTTTTAAAAAAATGTGAAAGGAATATTTATTTTAACACGTACAACATGAAAGAAACTTCCTATAATCATGAGAATTATTTTATTTGAATTTATAATTTCTCAAGGATATTTTAAAATTAAAGGATTTTAAAAAAAATTATGTTTTAAAAATATTTTTTCAAAGTGGAGAGGATATTATCATCAGGAAATGTTTTAATTGATCGATCAAAATCATTTTCCATCTAAGATGACTTATTTTGATATTACCTATTATTTTTGGGGTTATGATACAAAGTTACCATTTTTTATTCTTTCTCTGAATGGTTTATTTTTATAATGTAATGATGTTTATGAAACCAATTTATCATCCACATGTTATTCCTTGACAATTTCTCATGAAACTTGCTAATTTTTCCATTGGTTATTATATGATGAAATAATGAAATGATTACGAGTCCTATCCCTTTTATAAAGGTTATTATACAATGAAATTCTTATAAAATCCAATTAATTTCATGGGTTATGATATGATGATTTTTTAATGATATTGTCACACACATAAATATGATTTTCATTATGAGCCTGGTGGGACTTAAATCTCTATTCAATTCATTGGATAATTATGGATAACTCAGGATTAAAGGTTTAAGTAGGGTATGTTTTTAAATAGTACTAAAGGATAAGATAATTATGAGATACATTGAAAATCTCTCGTGAATTGAAATGTCAGTGTTCAAAATTTCCAAAGGGAATAAACATTTATAGTCCTTAGGTATATGTTTGGTTAATGTATTGATTATTCCCCTAAAAATTTGTAATATCCATGTATAAAAATCTGGGGTCACTATCTACATAGTGAACCCTATGAAGGTGTGACCTTATAGGCCATGGAATGCTGACCCTCCCCCATGAAAAATAAAATAGGAAACACATAATTGTACATAGGCACCGTTGTAAGATTCAATGCCCAGGTGTGGAACCCTAGACAGTGTTTTACCAATCATAATATAATTCCCCGACCTTAAACATTACAAAATATTGAATTAAATTAGTAATTCACGTTGAGTATGTTTTCAGGTTTAGAGTTTTAGAGTATTAGGACATAAATATTACATCTCAAAAGATTACAAAGTAGAAACTTCTACTAAGTTTACATAAAATAAAGACTCTTAAAAAGAAACATGTCTAGTTCCATGTTTTAGGTAGCATGACTTTCCCTTGATCCCATCCTTGACCCTATTCCACATTAAGTCCTGTGAAAAACATTTCAAAAACTTAGGGTGAGCATAAAACGATCAGTAAGGGATACAAAATTAATGAAAACTATTAGTTTTTCAAAACAACAAGTAAACCATGTGTACTTTATAAAATTAATACTTTTCACCTTTATGGGGTAGTAAATACTATTTACGGAATAAAAGTTCATTACTTACCCTTTTGTAACCAAAAGATTACCATAAAACCCATATAAAGATCACATAACATATAATGGAAAATTGGGACATAAACATACTTAAATGGAATAACCATACGGTCAACTTCCACACATATCACTTAATGGAATAGCCATACGGCTGACTTCCATACCCAATGTATTGGAGGTTATAACGTAACCACCCATCCTTGTATTCACGGCACCACCCGTCATATTTTTTATCACATAACCACCAGTAAAATGTCCAAGTACCATCATTACACTTAAAATATTGGAAATATAAACATTTCAATAACAACATTTCATTTGCAATCACAATAAGTAATTCCAAGATATTGAATAAATCAATCCATTTTCAAAAACCATTTAAAATGGATTTTTGAATCAAAGTGTCCCATACCACTTTGAAGCTTTAAATGGAATTATAATTTGAAAACATTAATGTCCATATAAATACATACTAAAAACCATTTTGAAAACATGGACATTAATGGTAATGATTTAGAATAATAAATCTTTAAAACATTTAAGATGATATTTTTGTTAAAGAGTTTTTAACAAAATGAGAGACTCTTGAATGCAAATAATTGCGGAATAAAAATTAATCATAACTTTATAATATCATGAGAATAAATGGATTCTTGATATAATATGTCAAAGGACAGTATACACACCATATAATAGTGAATTGGTTCATAACAACAATGAAGTCTCAATGTCAATGTAAATTGAGATGAAATCCATTATAATGATGGTATCCTTAAATTAAGAATAAATCTATCACATAATTATGTGTGAGAAATATAAATACACCCAATATAAGTGGATATTAATTGTGAAACAATCAGAGGTCATTCACACATATTCATAGGATGACATTTTCATGATGTACTGGTTGAAGCCAAAGAAATCGAAATTGGGTTAAGATGTTCCCTTGTAAAATTTCGACAGCCTAAGGGTGTCACTTCAAAATTCAGAAAATTAGTCGATGAGAGAAAGAATGGTATCTCATAACTTGGAAATAAAATTTACATCGATAAGGATATAGAAGAACATATCCCAAAATAATAAGATATAAATTAAAAGACATAACAAAAGAAGTCTTTTAAAAAGAGGAGGGTGAAAGGTCCCCTTACCGAGTTGGGTAACTTTCGAAACGTACATCCCATGGAAGAAGGGTCATACAAAGAAGATGTAAATACCCATAAATGAAATTATAATACACAAAGTGTATAATAATGGGCAGTACATAAACCACTCAATGGAAATAGTGGCAAACGTAGCATAAATGTCATGGGAATAAAAGTGAGATGAAAAATCCCTTACGAAAACTCGGCAACCTAACGGTGCCACTTAAAACTTCCAAAAATGGTTTGATGAGATAAAAAGGGTCTGTCATAATATTAACATAAAAATTACAGTAAGAGGAATATAATATAACATCCCCAAACATAATAAATATGATCTTAAAGGAAATGACCTAAAAGAGAGTGCTTAAATTGAAAGAGAGAGGTTGGATCCCTTACCTCGGGTCCGACTTGACTCGATCATTCTTTAACGTCCTGAATAATAAACTGAGTTAATTTACACTTGATTAAGAACCTTTTTCAAGTTAATTATTCCTTTATATCACTTATTGCCATGTTATAAGCATTATGTAATCATTTATGTTAATAATGTTTGTTTTGTCGATATTTGGTTCTTAAGTCGAAAGTGGACTTCTTACAATTACATGTTGTTCATCTGGTCAAAGGTTCATTATCTCCAGAATGATATTCAGGATTTGGATATCATATATATAATATATATCCAGAATATAAAAGTATTAATACTATTACATAATCATTTACAAGTAAGAAATTAAATGCACCATACATGGAGACGGTAAGCCGTACGTACGCATGAACGCTACTTTCATTTCTATGTCATATTAATGGAATTAAAACCAAATGATAGGTATTTATATTTTAATTAAAGAATAATATTCATCATTTATATGTAACATAAATAATATATAATAAATTTAAATCCATCCTTTATATATCCCACATATGGCATTAATGAATCAAATCACTTTGAGGGGGCGGTAGTCCGCACTTCCTAAAATGAAATTATCGTGTTTACCCACAAGGGAAACCATAAAGGTATGCCACAAAATAAATATAAAGAAGATTATGTAAAACATTCACATATTATATATCATATATAAATATAGTGACATCTTAATGGCCACCTTTTAAGGTGTTATATGAGTGTTGAACACTCATCGTTTCGTGAGGCAGAAATTCGCCATCCACAGAAATAGTATGTTCTTTAACCATTAGACGTAGGTGTGTGTAAGTGTAGCTCGAATGATTCTTATATCAACATCCTAGTATATTGAAGATACTGGATTTGTTACAAAAGAAAAGAATAAAATGAGTTTTGGGTGTTGGAGAAGCAAAATAAAACAAAAGAACACAGAAGAGGGCACTAACTTTAAATCGGGTAACTCTCTCTGATTTGAGCTCAAAGGCTTCCTTGGAAAGGATTATTCCCATAGTGAGGCTTCAATGATGAAGATAGGGATGTGGAGAGATTAAATGGTCAGGGTTTGGCCGATCCAACGGCTTGAGAGGTGTGGGTATGGTGGTAGAGGTGGGGGCCTTTTATAAGAGTAGGGGAGGGGCACTCTTGGAATGTAAGAAAATGTTACTTTAATTTAGAATGCGTTTCGGATTTTAAATGTCCCAAATTGATGTGGTTCGAGGATAAGGTGATATGAGTTCGAAATCCACTCATCCAATATGTTTTAGGCATGTTTACTTCTTAGATTTTACATTATCTTTTCATTTTATTTAAATCGTTAAATAATGAGGTAATCGGTGCATCATCATGGTGTCATAAATAATTTAATTAAGTTAATGTCTAAAAATTAAAAAAAATACTATGATGTAGGAAATCCTTTTATATTTCCCATTAATATTTATAGTAAAAAATATGACTTGTATAACCCTATATAAAACTTGTTTTAGTAAAACAACACATGTTTGTGACATTTTAATTTTAACATTAAATAAAAAGGTATTAATGTCATTTTCCTAGAAAAGTGGCTCCATGGGGTCCCCAAGTTGACCCATGGATTTTCTTGGTCGGTCATGACACATACAATGAGGGTAGGACATGTGTCTAGGTCATTTAATATTATTAAAACATTATTTTTACCTTAAATTATACTAATTACATCTAATCTCGATTAATAAACCTAAAAGTTACTATTCCACAAAAAAATTATTTTAATCCCATTGAACAACATTTTACTTCTTAATGAAAACCATGTATGTCAGATTTTTGAAATTAAAATCATAGAAGTTGTAAAGTTTCATTTAAAGGAAAAATCAGTTTCTTTAACTGCTACTTAGTGGTTTCACTATTCATCAAAAATTGATGTTTTTCAGAAAATTACCAAAAATTTACCTTAGGATATATTTGATATTCCGAATTCAATAATTATTTCTATTTTAAAAAATTCAAAACATATAAGTTACATTAATTAATTTAATAATTAATTCCCACTGTTAGAGCAAATAGTGTGTGTTTATGAAACAAAAAGTATCAAAAGATTGACACCAGTTTAAGTCCAATTTAAAGATGAAATTAATTTCAATGACCACTATTGGATTAAATGGTAAAAATATATTCTAATTTCACTTTGAAACCAATTCAAAAGATAATATAATTATATAAATAAATTATATTAAAAAGAGGTTTTGAATTAAAATACAACATTTTCACTATTAATTAAAAAATGATCTTTATCGGAAAAATACCAAAAATTTACACAAAGTAAATTTTGATGTCCCGATCCTAAATAAGAATTTTATTTTGTCAAATATAAAACATAAAATTGTCAAAAAGTGGATTTCAAATAGGTTCGCCATGAAAAGGCGGTTAATCGACCTTTTAAAGAATATAAGAATGTTTACGCTTAAAATTGGATTCATTTGAATTTTTAATCGTATAACATTTATCATAAAAAGAAAAAATATTTGACAAACATATATAATCATTTTTTAGTTAGTTCCCGTCATTACAATAGCTAGGTATTAACATAAAATTATTTTATTATTGGAGTGCAACGTAAGATTTCAAAGGAACTTGTTGTTGTGTATTGGGTAAGCCATCGAGCATAGCGTTCCCTTAAAATTAGTATTAAAATTTTATTCACAAATAGGTATAATTATAAAATTTTCATATTCTTTATTTACCTCAGGTGTTACATCCTTCCCCCCTTTTGGGAATTGCGTCCTTGCAATTTTAAAATTGGGCTCGAAGACATCATTGAAAGTCCCACATCAGAACAAGAGTTGGTAAAACAATAACTTTAAAAGAATGAAAGAGAAGTACAGAGGTCACCTGAGATAACCCACACTAAGATTCCATGTAGGAAAACATGGACATGGAGGAGAAAACATAGGTTCATGTTCTGATGGAGAGTGATAGAAAACATGTTTAGGAGAAAGTTAACCATAAGAAAATCACAAACTTGTGATGGGTTAAATGGTATTCAATTCCCCAGTAGGAAAAGTTAATAGACAACATTTTTTTTAGGTTACTTATTATTAATGAATTTATTCATAATGAAACATAATTACTTATCATGTTTACTTTCAACTTTTATTAAATTTCTTACACAAACTCATATTTTCTCCAAAAGACGAGTATTTAGGAAGACTTGTTCACATTAAGAGTACTATATTAAACTTCTAGAGAATCACCTAATCCAAAAAAGAGAACTATATAATTCCAATGTATTTAGACTTTAACCAAAACCAAAAAAAAAGGTTAGTACAAAATCATATAATCCAGAAAAGGATAACCCTTAATAAAAAGAAAATGTATTCTTAATCTCCAAAATTTGTTCAACAAAACCCAAAGTTCAACGAAGACCATAAGTAAACCAAACTAAGATTGAATCCCAAATATTTGAAGGATTTAATCACATAGTCTTCCAAGTTAAATTGTATCAATTATCTCCAAACAACATCAATTTCCCTTAAAGTCTCGTATTGAGAAGTAATTAACCTAATCACATATCCTCTATGATAGGTTAATAATTTCCATAAATAACCCAAAATCAACTTACTCTTAATTCATAAAATCATCTAACTAAAAATAAGTAGTAAAACTAACCAGGGACTTCACGTAGTCTAGTGGTAGGTGATAAATACTAGTCGCACGTTGGTTGTGGGTTCGATTCCCACAGCTTTGTCTGACGCGACGGGTTGTCACACGGTCTGTGTGTTGTCCTTTTTCCTAAAATATATAATTCTTAAAACATTCCCCAAAACAAGATAAAATCTTCAAAAATAACCATAACATATTTTAACCTCAGTTTTATCTCATTCCTTTCATATTCCATCATATCATAGAGTAACCCATAATTACCTAAAAATTAAGGATCATATAAACCCTAATGGTTAACTTTATAATTATCACCTGATCTTCCACATCGAGTTGGTCATCTCTTACATGATGCATTAGAGAACTCACCAAGGTTCAAGTGGTTGATCATGACTCCTTGATAGTTGGTTTAGAACAACCATGAGATTCCTCATTGAATCCCCCATTTCATCAAGTCTCTTAATCAGAGAACCACCATAGTTTCCTTCAAACCCATTGTCACATTGGTGCCTTCTAGATCAATCCATTCACTAAAAACAGAAATTTCAGTGTGAGTATATCAACAAAACCATCATGTACTAATGAGGAAGATAAACACTAAGATATACTTACTCATTCACTTTATCTAAAACTAGGACTCTTTATAAAATCCTAACCATTATGGTAATGTCACTTATGCTTAGAGAATACCCTAACCTATAAAGTTATCTGAACCGACCTCTGATACCAACTATAAGGCTCTGACCTTAAACCTTACTTAATATTAATTAAATTAATAATTCACATTGAGGATATTTTTAGGATTAGAGTTTTAGAGAATTAGGACATAACTATTACATCTAAAATGATTACAAAGTAGAAACTTCTACTAAGTTTCTATAAAATAAAAACTCTTAAAAAGAAACATGTCTAGTTCCATGTTTTAGGTAGCATGACTTTCCCTTGATCCTATCATTGACCCTATTCCACATTAAGTCCTATGAAAAACATTTCAAAAACTTGGGGTGAGCATAAAAAGCTCGGTAAGGGATACATAATGAATGAAAACTGTTAGTTTTTCAAAACAACAAGTAAACCATGTATACTTTATAAAAGTAATACTTTTCACCTTTATGGAGTAGTAAAAACTCTTCACTGAATAAAAGTTCATTACATACCCTTTTGTAAAAAAAATATTACCATAAAACCCGTATAAAGATCACATAACATATAATGGTAACTTGGAACATAAACATACTTTAATGGAATAACGATACGGTCGACTTCCACAAATATCACTTAATGGAATAGCCATACGGCCGACTTCCATACACAATGCATTGGAGGTTAAACGTAACCACCCATCCTGGTATTCACAGCACCACCCGTCATATGGTTTATCACGTAACCACCCTTAAAATGTCCAAGTACCATCATTACACTTAAAATATTGAAAATATAAACATTTCAATAACAAAATTTCATTTTCAATCACAATAGGTAATTCCAAGATATTGAATAAATTAATCCATTTTCAAAAACCATTTAAAATAGATTTTTGAATCAAAGTGTCCCATACCACTTTGACGATTTTAATGGAATTATACTTTTAACACATTAATGTCCATATAAATACATACTGAAAACCATTTTGAAAACATGGACATTAAAGATAAAGATTTAGAGTAATAAATCGTTAAAACATTTAAGAAGATATTTTTGTTAAAGAGTTTTTAACAAAACGAGAGACTCTTGAATGCAAATAATTATGGAATAATAATTAATCATAACTTTATAATATCATGAGAATAATGGGATTCATGATATAATATGTCAAAGGACAATATACACACCATATAAGAGTGAATTGGTTCATAACAAAAATGAAGTCTCAATGACAATGTAAATTGAGATTAGATCTATTTTAAAGATGGTATCCGTAAATTAAGAATAAATCTATCACATAATTATGTGTGAGAAATATAAATACACCCAATATAAGTGGATATTAAGTGTGAAACAATCAAAGGTCATTCACACATATTAATAGGATGACATGTTCAATAAGTACTGGTTGAACCCAAAGAAATCGAAATTGTGTTAAGATGTTCCCTTGTAAAAATTCAACAACCTAAGGGCGTCACATCAAAATTCAGAAAATTAGTCGATGAGAGAGAGAATGGAATCTCATCACTTGAAAATAAAATTTACATCAATAAGGATATAGAATAACATATCCTAACATAATAATATGTAAATTAAAATACATAACAAAAGAAGTCTTTTAAAAAGAGGAGGGTGAAAGGTCACCTTACCGAGTTGGGAAACATTCGAAACGTACACCCCATGGAAGAAGGGTCATACAATGAAGATGTAAATACCAATAAATGAAATTATACTTCACAAAGTGTATAATAATGGGCATTACATACACCACTCAATGGAAATAGTGGCAAACGTAGCATAAATGTCACGGGAATAAAAGTGAGACGAAAAATCCCTTACGATAACTCGGCAGCCTAACGGCGCCACTTAAAACTTCCAAAAATGGTTTGATGAGATCAAAAAGGGTCTCTCATCATATGAAAATAAAAATTACAGTAACAGTAATATAAAATAACATCCTAAAACATAATAAAGATTAGCTTAAAGTAAATCAAATAAAAGAGAGTGCTTAAAAAGAAAGAGAGAGGTTGGATCCCTTACCTCGGGTCCGAATTGACTCGATCGTTCTTTAACGTCCTGAATAATAAACTTGAGTTAATTTACACATGCTTAAGAACATTTTTCAAGTTAATTATTCCTTTATATCACTTATTTCCATGTTATAAGCATTATGTAATCATTTAAGTTAATAATGTTTGTTTTTTTTATATTTGGTTCTTATGTCGAAAGTGGACTTCTTACAATTACATGTTGTTCGTGTGGTCAAAGGTTCATTATCTCAAGAATGATATTCAGGATTTGGATATCATATATATCATATATATCTGGAATATACAAGTATTTATAATATTACATAATAATATAGAAGTAAGAAATGAAATGCACCGTACATGGAGACGGTAAGACGTACGTAAGCATTAACGCTACTTTCATTTCTATGTCATATTAATAGAATTAAAACCAAATGATAGGTATGTATATTTTAATTCCATAATTATATTCATAATTTCTATGTAACATACATTATATATAATAACTTTAAATCCATCCTTTATACATCCCACATATGGCATTAACGAATCAAATCACTTTGCGGGGGCGGTAGTCCGCACTTCCTAAAATGAAATTTTTGTGTTTACCCACAATGGAAACCATAAATGTATGCCACAAAAGAAAAATAAATAATCTTAAGTAAAATATAAACATATTATATATCATATATAAATATAGTGACATCTTAATGGCCACCTTTGAAGGTTTTATATGAGTGTTGAACAATCATCGTTTCGTGAGCCAGAAATTCGCCATCCACAGAAACAATATATTCTTTAACCATTAGACATAGGTGTGTATAAGTGTAGCTCAAATAATTTTTATAAAAACAACCTAGTATATTGAAGATACTAGAGTTGTTACAAAATAAAATAATAAAATGAGTTTAGGGGGTTGGAGAAGCAAAATAAAACAAAAGAACACAAGAGAGGACACTACCTTTAGATCAGGTAACTCTCTTTGATTTGAGCTCAAAGGATTCCTTGGAAAGTATTATGCACAAAGTGAGGCTTCAATGATAAAGATAGGGATTTGTAGAGATGAAATTGGCAGGGGATGGCCGATCCAAAGGCTTGAGAGGTGTGGGTAAGGTGGTAGAGGTGGGGGACTTTTATAAGAGGAGAGGAGGGGCACTCTTGGAAAGTAAGAAAATATTACTATATTTTAGAATGAGTTTAGGATTTTAAAGGTACCACATTGATGTGTTTCAAGGATAATGTGATAAGGGTTATAAATCCACACATCCAATAGTTTTTGGGAATGTGTAGGTCTTAGAGTATACATTATCTTTCCATTTTATTTAAATCGTTAAATAATGAGGTAATCGCTGCATCATCATGGTGTCATAAATAATTTAATTTACTTAATTTATCAAAATTATATAAAAAATACTATGATGTAGGAAATTTTTTTATATTTCCAATTAATATTTATAGTCAAATATCTGACTTGTATAACCCTGTATAAAAATTATTTTAGTAAAACAACATATGTTTGTGACATTTTAATTTTAACATTAAATAAAAAGGTATTAATGTCATTTTCCTACCAAAGTGGCTCCATGGGGTCCCCATGTTGACTCATGGATTTTATTGGTCGGACCTGAAACATCCAATGATCATAGGACATGTTTCTATATCATTTCATATTATTGAAACATTATTTCTACCTTAAATTACACAAATTACCTCTATTCGCGATTAATAAACTTAAAAGTTACTATTCACCAAAAAAATTATTTTAATCCCATTGAACCACATTTTACTTCTTAATGACAACCATGTATGTAGGATTTCTTAAATTCAAATCACATAAGTCGTAAAGTTTCATTTTAATGAAAAATCAGTTTCTTTAACTACCACTTAGTGGTTTCACTATTCATCAAAAATTAATGTTTTTCAGAAAATTACCAAAAATTTACCCTAGGATATATTTGATATTCTGAATTCACAAATGATGTCTATTTTACAAAATTCAAAACATATAAGTTACATTAATTAATTTAATAATTAATTTCCACTGTCAGAGCAAATAGCGTGTTTTTATGAAACAATAAGTATCAAAATATTGACACTAGTTTAAGTCCAATTTCAAGATGAAATTAATTCCAATGACCACTATTGGATTAAATGGTAAAAATATATTTTAATTTTACTTTGAAACCAATTCAGAATATAATCTATTCATATATAGAAATTAGATTCAAAAGGGGTTTTGAATTAAAATACAACATTAAACACTATTCATTAACAAATGGTCTTTATCAGAAAAATACCAAAAATTCAAACAAAGTAAATTTTGATGTCCTGATCCTAAAGAAGAATTATATTTTGTCAAATATAACACATATAATTGTCTAAAAGTGGATTTAAAAGAGGTTTTCCATCAAAAGGCGATTAATCGACCTTTTAAAGAATATTAGAATGTTTACACTTAAAATTGGATTCATTCGCATTTTTAATCCTCTAAAATTTATCGTAAAAAGTAAAAATATTTGACAAACATATATATTTATTTTGTAGTTAGTCCCTTAATTACAACAGCTAGGTTTTAACATAAAATTATTTTATTATTGGAGTGCAACGTAAGATTTCAATGGAACTTGTTGTTGCGTATTGGGTAAGCCATCAAGCATAGTGTTCCCTTTAAATTAATATAAACAATTTATTCACAAATAGGGATGATTATAGAAATTTCATATTCTTTATTTACATGGGGTGTTACACATAATGGTATTTTATTTACATAAAAACCCTAAAAATAAAATGATTTCATAACACCCACTGGTTATAGTGTGACCTACTACCATCACATCTCTACAATAATATAAAACCCATCAGTAAATACATGAACTCTACTATCCATTCCAAAAAACCTTCTTAACCATGGAATAATTACACCAGTAACACATATTTATAGAATGGTTTTCACCTATCATGGTGTGATAATCTTTCTCTATAAAAATTTTTACCTCAAAAATTGAACATTCAAATTTAATTTGAAATTAATTAAACATAAATTAATTATTCACTTCAAATAACAATCCCTAATGATTATCATCATCAATAAGTCCCTCTAGACCATCGATCATCATTACCATCCGACTATGGTAAAAGATTCTAAACTAACATTCCTTGTTCTATCTTGGAATACCAAATGATATTATATTGTTCAATACTAAACAATTAGGTGAACTATTCACAAAACTCCGAGATACCCGATCATCAACATCACTAACACTGATATTCCACTCAACTACACACATCTATCATGAAAAATTAAATCATGGAAAACTAATTAAACACTTGATTTATGGTACTTCAAAATTTTTGGATCCCCTCATAAAAATCCATATCGGTTCATGGTTCTCCACACCATATGAATCAGCTATGGAAAATTCATATCCAGTGGTCCAAAAATGCACCTTATATAGTTTCCACCTCACCAGACCCAATTCCATACAATACATAGGATAGTCCTTGTCTAGTTGACCTCTATAAAATATGATTAGTCACACCCATAAATCCATTATCACATTGGAAAATCATGATTCCTTAATTAAAAGAGGCATTTTTGAATCTTCAAAACACCCACAATGAAGTCTAAACCCAAAACATGATTTAATTTCATTGTTGGGTATCTAACCACCCACACCATCCATCATACTCACTCTTTAAGATCTGAAGGAACTCTAATTTTACTTACTATCAACATAAATAAAATATATCCGGATAATGATTCTAATAATCAAGCTCCATCTACAACTAAATTAAAATCAAAAAAACTATATTCTCTCAAAAACTAAATAAAATCATATATGTCAACACACTGGCATTTGGATGCCTTCTTTACTATGCATCAACCAGTCTTAACACATTTATGAACCATCTAATATGAGGGTCATACATATAGTATAGATTAAATTCTACCCACATAGGTGTTCTGTTATTATCTCCCATATGAACCAAAACAGATGTTCTTTATATCCCCCAACATGCCTCTCACTAAGCATAATGGATAATGTGATCGACCTGATCCTACCCAAGCATCAATGTGAAACATCTATCAATTCCTTTTCCCATCATCCTAGAACATCATCCCCAATATTCTCAAAAAATACTGAAAATGGTTCATACAATCTTACTAGAAATGGTGATCTCTCTACCATTTGAAATCTCTTACACTTCCCCTTGAGCACTGACCTATATTTGTCCCAACATTTAATGTGTCACCCTCCTCTTGTTCATGGATAATCCCATCACTAAAAACTCAAATTAATGACCAAACATTGATTGAATATATCATTATACTCTAGTATATCCAAGATGTCAAAACCTAGAATAGTTTGATACCTTAAATTATCAACAAATACTTGAGCTAAAAATTCTATAATTTCCACATCAAATCCATTATTCATCGACCTACACATGGTCACCCACTCATTTAAAAAAATGGACAGTCTTTATAAGTAGAAAAAATATTTCATTACACATCAAGGTTTTTCTGAAAAATTTATTTCAATTCACACTATTCTCTTCCCAGTATGTGTGATCCAACTAAATGACTCTATAAATAGATTCTACCCACCATCCAACTCAATATTATAAAAAACCATGTGTTTTAGACTCCCATAATACCTAATAGTACACCCTAAATCATGCTTCCTTGAGAGTTTTCCACCATCAAACTAGGGATCATATACCTAAACCTCTAATTAATCCCTCATTTCATGTCAATCTCATCTTTCCAAAAAAACTGTTGGTTCTTCCATTCCAATAAACCTATGATATATTACTCATGCCAAGTCCACTAAAATGAACACCCACCACTCAGATGTTAGTCTAGTCCCAAATGAGTCTACCCATACATTATTCCTACTAAATAAAATCATTTAGGATTATGATTCAACAGAATATTGAATACCAAAATGAATGAAACATGTTATTTATCAAATAGATCCTACTTTAAAAAACCAAATATCAATACCTATCACACTCCATGTAATTTACATATCAAAATGCAAAGGAAATCCACATGTACCTTATCTACCAATAATTTTTTTATCCAAACCTCATGGATTCACGTGTCCATCCTTAGGTAACATCCCTCGAGTATAACTTTTTAACACTAAACCGAACAAATTCCATCATAAAGAATCCATATTCATATACAACCCCACCAACGGTGTGGAAACCACATAATTTGAGAAATAATTCAATATTATGATTTATTATTATTCATTTTATTTTTTCAAATTCATAAATGTTATATTAATATTTTTATATTGTTTCCAATTGAAAATGAAATACTTTTATATAACAAAAATTTTATCCATATATTAAATGATTTTTTTTAAAAAAATTATTAATTTTTTTGAAATTAATGTTTATATATTACTTACAATTTTATATTATCATATCATAATAAGATTAAGAAAATATTTGGGATTTCCAACAAATAGTTGACTTTTGGGTGAATAATGAAAAATAACAATTTTACACATACTATCATTTTTACGATATAATCCTGATATAAAAATGATTCCAAATTTTATGAAACCTTACTTATAGAATACATATATATTTAATGAGTAATATAATGCATTAATGAATAATTTTTAACATATAAATGTATGTTTGAAATTTTTCAAATGTAAATAATAATTCTAGTCAAATATAAATTATTTTTGGTTAATCTCTTTTAATAATGTTTCAAAAAGGATACCTTAGGTTTTTAATCAACATTGTACATATTTTTTGTAAAAATTCATTTTTATTTTTAAAAAAATTATTTTCTAGATATTTTTTTGTTTTATTTTGCAAACATATATTAAAAGACATTTTCACCTCTTATAAAATGAATCATGGAAAATGGTTTCCATATTCAGAATCAAAATGTTCAAATTTTTGAATGAGTTCAATTTCATTTTTATTCAAAATTAATAGTTATCTTGGTAAATAAATTTCACCATGGTAACGGTAAATTGAGATAACCCCAGGGAGGTTAAACTAAGACATATGGATTAACATATATTTTAAAATTTTAGAAACATGATTAGTTGAGTAGATTTCAAACATTGAATATCATATCATCAAAATTGGACTAAATTTGAGACACCATCCCAAGAAAAAAGGCATTATATTATTTTAAAACATTGAATATTTATAAGTGTGTCCCCTGCCCCCCACAATTATTGATGGGAAGTTCCTCTCATAACTTCTCCACAAAAATTAACCACCCTTTCTATGGTAAGAATAACTAAAATACCCCCAACCATCCTATACATTCCACAAAGGTATTTATCTCACCAAAACCATAATCTTATAAGGATTAAGGTTTATGAAAAAGGAATATATCGAAGGATGATGTAAAAGTACACATCAAATTATGTCAAGTTTATTTCTTATTATACTTCCATAAAATATATTAAAACCATACTAACATAATATAATTAGTGTATTTCATGCTCATAAATGTTATTATATTTGTAGAACAACTATTTTATACCTTCATTCCATCATATGGGGAATAAAAACTCTACTCAAATGTATGTGTTGAATACTAACTTTATGAAGCAATCTAAATCATTTTTCATCACCACATCACATGTATAGCTGTAAATACATATTTAATGGATATATTTCATATTTAATAAAATATTATGTTGATTTGAATGTAACATATTATTTTTCTTCTCACAAAAGTATCTATTGGAAAATGGAAGTGTCACTTATGTGTTCGTTCGAACTACAACCTCTAGAAAAAAAGAATATCTTTTTTCATTACCTTCTAACATGGGTGGTTATAAATATTTTTCTAAATAATAAATATGATATTTATAATATGATTATGACTCTATAATGGTATATATTAATCTAGTTTATTTTATTTTCAACCCTTAAAAAAATATGTCAATCATGTGTTTGTGTGGACAATAGCATTCATGAAACGATGTATTTAATTTTCCATTACCACCATACAATGATGATTATAAAAGTATATATAACACAACAAATTATAATTATAATATTTTTAAGATTTTGGAAAATAGGAAACTCTGATCACTTTGACCATGGCTAATACATCGTTTTTATTTTTGAGATTATGAACCAAAAGGCCTCCAAACGTCCAAGGTGAACTATATCTAAGTTAGAAATTAAATTAAAAGTGGTAAATATTTAATCAGAATTTAAAATGATAAAACTAAAAATGGATCTTAAGAAATTTAATGATTAATATAAATTTCTTATACGTGGTAATGGAATGTATGATATTTAGGACTTGAGGTAAGATATTTTTCATTACAACTAGATTTAAATGCCTTAAAGTATTTGTTTAGTGTCATCTTCCTCCATATCTGTGTTCTTGAAAAAATTTAAATAATGGGCTTATAAATAATAAAATTATTTTTAAAGACAATTTTATATATCATTGAATTTTTTAAAATGGTTTTAAAAATAATTTTTTTAATATCATCCCTACTGGTCACTTTTGACTCTTTTTTACCAATGTACAAAAGGATAGTTTTTTTAACATTTAACAAATAAATACCTTCTAATATAATCATATCCATTATCAAATATCATGATTCCTTTACATATTTTTGTTATTTTTCATAGAAGACCTTATTCTTATATTTATTGAATTTTTTTAACATTTTAAAAAGAAAAGGATATTTATACTGATTTTTATAATATTTTTGAAATTTATTTTCTATATAGGTTAAAAATTGGGTAATGATAAAAAAATACATGATCCATTTTGTTTTATTCAAGTAAAGTTTCTTTAAAATTATTTATGATTATGTTTGGGGATGAGATATAACACTCAAATGGATTGGGTAATGATTTGCTCTCTAGAAAAACGATGACCAGAATAAACTATTTTTGAGTTATTCCATACTAGAAAAAAAAGTGAATATGGGTGAAAAATATTTTTTTAAAATGTGACTAAATGTATTCTTAATACTTTTAATGTGATTAAAGGGAAATATATTCATTTAAAGAATAAGGTATATGATATTTTAGAATAATAAGGTTTTTTCGTGAAAAATATTTGTCATAAGATATAATGTTTTTTATATGTAAAATTCATTATTTTTATAATATTTATTTGGTTTTAAAGGTATTATTTGATAATTTTTTTAAAAAATACTATATTGATTTATATATGTGATCATGTTTTATTTTAATGGGATTTCTTATTTTATATTTAAATAATGGGGTTCCTTTATTTTTCAACCCGTACTCATATTTTTTTTCTCATCACACATTCTAAATTATTTTTTCACAGGATATTAGATTTTCAGAAACTATATTAAGTTTAATATTTATACTATGGGTTCTCATAAAAAATGGTATATTTTTTTATGATATAATGGTTTAAATTTAGGAACATATTTTATGGATAAAAATATACACTGTGGAATTTTAAACGTTTATATATATATATTTTTACATATTATCTAAAACTATAAACCTAAACGATAATGGAAAGGTCAGAACATGAAATACATGATATTAATTTTATAATTATTAGCTATTCATGTTATGAAGTGTTATAATTTTTATTAAGCTATTTATTATATAACATGAGAGGTTATGATGATATTATAAGACACTATATATTGTACTTTGTCATGAGATATATTTTGAATACATCCATTTTTAACTATCCATTAAATGTATATTTAAAATTTTATGCTATATAGAAAATAGTTTTTCTATGTTAGGAAGGAATATAGATAAAAATATCTTTCATAATCAACAAACCAAAATGGTTAGAGTGGGAGTATATATGATTGTGGTTGTGTCCACTAAATTAAAAAAAGAAAAAATTGGTGAAACGCTTTCAATATATAAAATAATTCTCTAAAAATAAATATTTCACAAAAAGAGCATTTAAAAAATTACACACAATGAAATTTTATAGATCTTCAAAACCTGTTAAAGTTGAAGGATAAAAATATTAATTGATGATGGTATATTAAGAAATGATTTATTCAAAGGATAAAAAGGAAACTCTTCATATTTATAATTTTTAAGGTCGATCCAATCTATTGTAGTCATTAATTAACAATAAAATTGAAGAATATGAAATTTATTCTATGAAGTGGATGATATTTATTTATTTTTATGAGAAATGATTCCATAACATTCTCTAATGTAATATAGAAATGAAATTTCCGGAATAAATGTAATGGTAAGAGGAAATAATTGATACTTATGATGCAAATTTCACTAGACTACCCAGTCATGTAATAAATTTCATTTTATTCAATTCGAGTAATATTTATTGATTTTACACT
Organism: Viscum album; assembly: GCA_963277665.1. Classification (NCBI taxonomy): domain Eukaryota; kingdom Viridiplantae; phylum Streptophyta; class Magnoliopsida; order Santalales; family Viscaceae; genus Viscum; species Viscum album. The sequence goes on from OY728119.1 coordinate 560,761,320, forward strand.
TGTAGGTTACCATGTTTATAAAGATATTGGGACTCTCCTAAATTTGAAATCTATGGTACATTTCTTGATTTGAATATAATGTTGAGATTTATTTTTTTTAAACTTATATACCCCATGAAAACAAGAATAAGAACTGCTCAAGGTGAGAATCAATAGAGAATTATTCAATAACAAAATTTTTGGGTAAGCCTATAATATATTCAAATTACGACAAATTTAATTTTATGATATTTTTTACACGATAAGAGACGTTTTACCATTAGGTAATGATAATAAATTTTTCTCATCATTGTAAAAATTAGAAATGGAAATGGTCCAACCAATAATGATAAAATGACATTTATCTTTTTCAATTGAAATAATATGTGTCACTATACTGATATTCACATGAAGAAAATATTTTAGGATATATATCATCAAGAACATAATCATGAGAGTGTGTAAATATAATTTTCTATGGAATCAATGACAACCAAAGCATCAAATGAATTAGTGACAGATACATAACATGTCTACTCTGACTGTTCCAATTTCTTGTCTAATTCAGGGTATATAGACTATTTTATTTCAAGTAATTTTGCTATTAATATGAAATTATAATCCTAATAAATAAATATATAATCTTTTGGAGAAACCTTATGGTGGAATTATTTAATAAACAAAGACTTATAAGAATATTATTATTATCATCTATGAAATGGTTTTTAATATTTTTTATTTCTCCTTTAGAGTGTTTTACATAATTATATGTTTGGATTGGATTTTAGTTTATCCTAAGATGATGGGTTAAAAAGAAAAGTAAGTCATATTCAATTGTAATATTTTGTTTTTATTCATATATAAGAATGAGTTCATACCTGGAATAACATATCAAGAAGCTGAAAAATTTATTAACCCAAGGTAAAATTTATCTAAAAAATATCTTTAAAATGTATATAATTATTCATATTAATTATGATCTTGTGGTAATTGAATAATATAATGTATTTAATGATGATTTTACTGGTGTTATTCCTCATTGAAATGTTGGGTTAACTGTTTAATTTGTTTCTGATGCAAAGCTAAATTCAAAATTTCCTTATCTAATGGATCTAATTGTGTTATTAGAATTTAAAAAAAATTATAATAATTACTTGATAAAGGATTTATATAACCTAACACGTCAACATGAGGAACCTATGAATTATTTTTAAAAAATAATGATGGTTCTTTGAATCTTTTCATTTATTATATATCACTCATGAACAATATTGTTAACATCATGTATTCATTTACTCATATTAATGAATCGTTATATTAGATCCAGGGTGCAAATTATTTTTTCCAAAATTGCATCAGATCTAGATATCATCATTTGAAAGTGAAAGATAAATAAATTCAATGAAATGAGTTACATAGTATGTATGAAAATTATTATTTTGTTGTTATTCCTTCATGGATAAAAATAAACCAACTATAGCCGTATATATTTTAAATAGTGTTTTCCATGATAATTTTAATAAATTTATGGTGGTATTTATTATTTAAATTCTTGTATATTATAAAATAAATAAAGATCATGAGAAAAACCTATGATTTTTTTTAATACCATAAAAAATATGTTATATAGCCATGTAACCAAGTAAACTCAACACAAGTTAAATTATTATTAATGATGGAATGTGATGAATGTTTTCAAGAATTTCAAGTAATGTTTTTTAATTATATGGTGTTACATTTAAATTAAATAAATTGGGAATTTTTCATTTATAGTCCAGATTTATTAATGGGATTTGGTTGTGTTTTGATTCCTAATGATCAAATAATTGTGTATGCATCACATGAATTGAAACCCACTAAGCTGAATTATTGTACGTAAGAACATGGATAGGATACAATATATTTTTTATTAAAAAACTAGAAGAATAATCTTTTTGGTGGAAATATTAAATATATATTAAATATAAAAGTTTGAAGTATATATTCACTCAAAGATACTTAAACATGAGGTAGATATTATATTTATAACTGTTAAAGGATTATGATTTTATGATTTACTATTATCAAGTTAAACTAAAAAAGGCACCAGATTCCTTGAGATGAAAATATAATGCATCATTATATATGTAAATATTTTAATATGACCAATTATTTAATTATTTAATTTATTTTAAAATAAAAATTTTGTTTTCAAAAACAAATTTACATTTTATTCAAGTATCAATGCAGTCATCTCTGATAGAAATAATTAAGCATGCCCAGAAAGAAGATCAGGGATTCAAATAAAAGACTAAATTGGTTAAGAATATTATCTTTCCAAATATGAATATTAAAATTAAAGGTATCATAAATTTTTGTACATGGTTAGCCTTCTAATTTGTGTTCATACTTGCAACACTTGTATTTATAGATACATTGAGGAATATTATTGGTGGGATGGAATAAATAAGGATATTGATGATTTCTCCATGATATTATTGAATTTTAAATTGGTTAAAACCAAATAAAAACTACAGAAGGGGTGCTTCCACAATTACTAGTTCCTGGATAAAAAATAGAGAATATATCCATGGATTTCATGGTGGGGTTACCAAACATATCTTGTGGTGAAAACATGATGTAAGTAATTTTTTATCGATTGAATAAATATACAAATTTTCATCATATTCAAAATAGTATATATTTGGGTCATATTAGATGATATTATCATAAAGATATAGTTATGTTACATAGAGTCCATCCATATATTTTATATGATTAGGATCTTAGTTTTACATCCAATTTTTATTAAGGAATTCAAAGTCCATCGAGTAGTTGATTCAATTTAATATAGCATTCATATTCAATATAATGGATAGTTAGTGTAAACAATATAGGCATTGGAATATATTCTTCAAGATTACTCCTTATATTATCAAGGATATTAGGATTAACATAATTCATTAGTGTAATTTTCTTTTAGTAATATTTTAAATTCAAGTATATAAATGTAAAATTTTGAGGCTATATATGGAATGTAATTTTGTACTAAAATAAGTTTGTATTAATCTGGTGAAGGAAGTTTGTTACAATTGGAATTGGTAAAATAGATATTTTAGAAAGTAGATACAATTTATAACATTTAGAGGGATGTACCAATAATGTTTAAAATCATTGTAGATAACTGGAGGAAGTATTTTTTATTTTAGGTAAAGGACCATGTTTTTAATAAAGTATCTCTTTAAAAGGTGTTATGTATATTCGAAGGAAAGAATAATTAAGTCCATGGTTGTAAGATATATCCCTTTTCTAGAGACATCAAAGACTTTTTTGCACACAATTGTTTTCTTATTTGATTATTATTTTTGTTTTGGTTATACATTGTGGATGTTTTTATTAAAATTTTCAATTTTAGAATGAGTTTAGTTAGTGGACGGTTGGTGGACAGTTTCCCCAAACTGTGCTCCCTTCCCCATAAAATTGGGTGAACTCAAACAAAGGGGATTCACATGTTTGGCGTAGTGTTTTTCCAACTGTGTTCCCTATTTGAATTAATTGTGCACCCCCACCCCTTATAGAAGAGGCACAAGATTTGGGGAACCATAGTACCCTAAAAAGAAAATTGTGCATAACTTTATAATTGACCTAAATAATCATATTTTAAATTCCCAACTTCCCCCCCATTTTAACCCCTAATCATCTCTTGCTCAACCATATGCCTTCTTTGTCATTTTTTGAGGCTCCCAGATGGATTCTAAGCCCTCCAAAACTCCATTATTGGTGAATAAAATGGTGGGTTGAAGATCTAAACCACCTTAGGTATGTGATTTTATCCCATTTAGATACCCCTCACCCTCTCCTTCCTCTCCCTAGATAAAATAAGGATTATTACACACTGTTGGTTCAAATTTAGATATAGGTTTTTTAAATCTATTATCATTTGATATTTGGTCTAGGTTTTAGATCATGATATTGTTGTTGATCGTGGATTGGAACTATCCATTTCACATTGTGGATTTTTGTTGGTAAGAATTGTTCGACAAATTTATGTATGTGGTATATAATTAAAATACCAATATCTTTATTTAAATTACATCTACATAATTTTATTATTTACTATCGATTGTTTAGAAATTCAGTTTCATAACTTGAATTAATTAATTTGATGAATTAATTAATTTAGGAATTCTGATATTGGAAACATTGAATTTATTAAATTTAAATTTATTAATTTTTGAATTATTTGTGTGTATATTGGGTTTATATAATTTGATTAATCAATTTATTAATTATATAATGGAATTGAGGTGGGTAATTAATTGAAGAACTGATTAATGGAATTGATGAGATTAATTAAATATAGGATTTATTAATGGATTTCATGTGATTATTTAATTTTTGATTTAACTAATTGAATGATATAAATATGAAATTGTTGAATCGTATTAATTTATTCATGAATTAATTAGTTGTTCTTTTGAAATATATGTGATATTGTGAAACTATGATATATGTAATTTTATAATATTGTGATTTAAGTTAATTTATACAATGAATGGTAACAATGAGATTAATATGTGAATTGACCCAATGAAAGGATAAAATGGAATTAATATGTGAATTGAGACAATGAATACTAATAATGTAATTCATAAGTGAATTGAGATAATTAATGGTAATGATGTCATTCATATATGAATTGAGATAATGAATTATTACAATGGAATTCATATTGGAATTGAGACACTTAATGTTAAAAACTGAATTCAGATATTAATTGATGAAATGAATAGTAAAAATGGTATTCAAAAATACAAAATCCCTTAGGGATAGTTCAAACTTCAGCATAGGCCAAACCAGGTATTGAATGTTAGGGTGTCCTTGGAAACCCATGGGTTTTCATGGTTTAATAAAGTGTAATTAAATATATGAAAACTCTTTATTGTATTGTTGGTATTTATTCTCTATACAAATACATATATTGTTTTGACTAGATATTGTTTTAGACACTTTTTGTGGTGTCTCACTGGGTTGTACTGACACACTAATCTGGCTGCCAGATCGGTACCTAAATATATTTCATGGATTTCAGAATGGTTAAAGAAAAAATACATATGTTGGATGGATGTGTTGGGATGGATTTGGGATGAGGGAACCAGACATTGATTAGAGACCCACTTGGGAGCTATCAGTATCTTTATGTATATTGGGTTTTTCATATTGACACTTGAAACATATTTCCATGACATATCTTCTGCTTATTTTTGGATATTGTATTTCCACTTTTGGTCATCATGTGATTTTGGTTTGGTTGGATGTGGTTATATTTTTTGGTTGTTGTGTATTTCTTTTCCACTATTGTGATAATTTTTTACAAAATGTATATTCTCCACATGATCAATATTGAACCTCCTTATTAGTCACCAACCTATGGTATATGAGGAGGTGAGGCTAAGGTTATTTAGTGAATTGGATTAGGGAACCGACATGTGGCACTTGGGCCCAGATATCCCAAAGTGGTATCAAATGAGTTTATTTTACATTTCTTTTATTACTAGTAATGTTAGATATGATAATAGGATGAGTCAGGCCTTGGTTAATAGATCTTTCATGGGAGTAGATAACTCATATATGATCATAAAATTCAGGTACCTAGGTTGGGATTGTTGTTATGGATTTTTTTTGTTATAGTTGATGTTATTTCACATTGAGTGACACATTTTTTGTGTGTTATGAATGTTATTTCTGATATTTTATAATATTTGAATTATAGCCCATAATGGGACAATATTTGAGTATGCATGAATCATTCTGGGGACTCAGGATTATTTCATGACATGGACCATTTTAGGCATGCACAGGAAAACATGTTTTGGGTTAGTTGTTGAAATTGAAATGTATTTCACTAGTTTTGTAATTGAAATGATAAGATGGCTGATATGAAATAGAGAATTTTAAAAATAATTAAATATGTAAATAAATGGGATTTCAATGATAATTTATTAAGAGAATGAGTTTACCATTTTTTAACAATAGTGTAGATGTAAAATTGTTAAGGGTACTGATAACACCTCAGTTTTGACTGTGTGGAGAGGTTTGGGTAAATGATTGGTTTTGAATTATTTTCAGTTCCTCTTTTTGAAATGAGTTAAAATGTGTTTTATGTGTCTTAAGATATGTTTTTTTCATTGTATAAATATTCTTCTATGATGACAATTGTTGAGAGGAAGATAAGAGGACATGGCTGGAGATGCAGCTCCAGTAGTGGAACCTGAGGCACCGGTAGTGTCAGGTCATGAAGTCTAGGATCAGTTCTAATAGAACTTTGGTCACTTTATATAGTTTATGGAGAGATACCCTGAGTGGGGGTGGAGATTATGTCTAACCTTACATGGGATTTTCACTTACAACACTCTCTAACTTTCACTAGAGAGGGTAGACCTATGGCACCATAGTTTCGGATTAGGTCTATCCATACCTTACATGACCATATAGAGATTCCTACTGAGAAGAGGGACCATTTCGCCTTAAATATTTTTTGAGGATTAAGGAAGAACTATTGGGATGTTCAGGCCCTGAGAGGGAAGGTAGACGAGATGGCTTGGATGGACATTTTGGAGAAGTTCGTAGAACAATTTTATCTAAAGATGTTGAAGTAGGAGAGAGAAACTAGGTTCATGTGGTTGACTCTGGGGAGTATGTACATGATGGAATATTCTAGTCTCTTTACATACTTTTAGTTCTTTGTTCTAGTGATGGAAGTGGATGTGATAGTTATAGAAAGGCATTTTTAGGACATTCTTAATTGTGAGATTAAGTCTCATGTTATCCTCTTTCAGTTAGAGAAGTTTGATGAGGAACTGGACCAGGCTCTCATAGCTAATGGGAAAATGAAGGATTCATCTAGTGTAAGAAAAACAGTTACTTCTAGATGATTGATGAGGCCTGAGGAAATAAATAAGGATCGAGAAACAATGAGAGAGAGGTGTGAAACAGTGAGAAAAGTGGAAGTCTATCGGTGAGTGGAAAGAATTAAGAAAAGGAGAAAGGATAACAGTGAGTTTCAGTGAAAGAAAGCCTAACGGTGAGTTGGATACTAATAAAGTTATAAAAGAAAACTGAGGCATAATTGTGAGATGCAGGGGAGTTGTCTGACAGTGAGGTGAAAAAGGGGTTCTAGTAAAGTGGCAAGGTCACCGTTAGAGAAAATAAATAATAAAAGAAACATTATAGCGCAGGGTCACTGATAGACCAAAATTAAACAGTCACCGATACCTTAAATAGTTTAAGGTTATTGTTAAAAATAAAAATTAAAGTTACCGGTGAAGCAAAAATAAAAAGGGGTCATTGATAGATTAATTAAAATAACAGGTCACAACTATTTATAAAATAAGAGTCACCAGTACATTTAAATATAACATATTACCATTATAGAATAAAATAATAAGCTCATAGTTATTATAAAATAAAGAAAAGAAATAACTGGCGTGAGTGTCACAAGAAGTAACAGAGATGTGCGGGGGTCACCACTAGGACAAAGGGTTACTGTTAGGGATATAAATTAAGGCTACTGGTACACAAAATGAATGCTCACTGTTACTCCAAAAGAAAAGGGTCACCGTTAACACTAAAATAAATAACTAACGATGACCTTCAAAAATTAAAAACACATAAATTAAACCTAAAATTACAACCTAAGTAAACTAAATAAAATGACTACAAATAATTAATTAAAATAATTCTAAACACCATTAATTAAGAAATAATTTTTATTATCCTTTAAAAAATTAAAATTATTAATTCAAAACACTTTAATTATAAGCGGAATAATTTTTAAACTAAATTAATCAAATATTAAAATTAAAATAACTAAATAAATTTTTTACAGGGTAGCATCAAATAGAAATGAAGAGCATCGGTGACCCAATAAGTCACAGCTACTTCTTGTCTACCTCACCGATAGACATAAATCAATATTTACTGACTTAATAATTTATCTGCATATATATGATTATATAATTAATATTTTAAAACTTTTAATTAATTAATTAAACAACTATTTGAACACATAAAATTAAAAAGTGAACTGTTGTCTTTAATTTAAAACACAAATTAATTACTTAAATGATTAGCTGGATGACTAAACATATTAATTAACATTTTTAACCTATTATAATGTAACTAAATTAAAAGATAAAATATTAAAATAAATACTAACATAAATAAATAGAATTACGTTGATTAAATAATTGTTTAAAATAGATATGAACTTATTAAAAAGTCAAGCAGATTTAAACTAATCAAACTAAATAAGACATAATTAAAGTTGATTAGTTTAGTAAGATTAAAATTATTATTTTCATGACTAAAAATACCGAATTAATTATAAAAATTTATTAATTAACAAATTTAAATATAAAATTACAACAGTATAATAATTTTGTATAAAGTTATTAAATAATTAATTAAATCATTGAAAATTAAGTAAAAAGATGTGGAAAAAAAATGTAAAAATTGAGCCACATCTAATTCCCCCACACTTAATAATATTTTTTCCTCATACAATTTCATGTTTTATTATCTTTGAAAAACAGTAAAATGTATTAATGATTTTGCTCAAAATGTAACATGTCCAGCACTCAGAACAGAGGACAATACATAACAACAGGCTTTAAGAAAATGAATTACTCATATGAATGTCACCTATAACAAATACTCAAGGGTAATTAAGAAAGCTATGAGTCATCAAGAAATGAAGATGCCATGCCTCATATGTGATACAACATAGTGACTCATTTCAATCCAAACTCAGGTTCTAATTTCAAGAGTGTCATGAGGTAAAATATCAATAGAATTATGATCATAACCAAAGAACCATGTACTTTGACTAAATATTAAGGCCCAGAAATAAATATATATATTATGAATATCCTTAATGATACAACCTAAATGATTCCCATATAAATCAATTGACCCATTCTTCATCTGGCGTTCATCATTCCCCTCACCTTAATGAGCTCATTTTTGACCCTAGACACTTTATTTTATTTTTCCCAAGCCATGTTTCATTGTGCTAAGCCTTGTGCAATATGAATTTATTCAAGATGAACATAGGGATTAATGTAAACAGAAACGCACCCAACATCTTGGGTCTCAGAAACTCACCATGGGATCCCAGATTCCCAAATTACTCTAGTTTCAAAAGATTTATATAAAAAATTCATTTAAATTGGCTCATTAAAGCAATAACTTTTAATAACTAAAAGATAATGAATGAGGCCCCTAGAATTAGAATCAAAATTCCAGTTCAAATGGTATGATCAAAATTCCACAAAAGGATACCCAAATCACTTTCATAAATAGTTCCTAAACCATATTTTCATCAAATCACTAAGTGAGATAACTCAACAATCATCCATTATCGCCAATTTTAGGATCAAAGAAGTTCTTAACTACTAGCAAGGAACTTGTACTATGGCAAGACAAAATTGAGTATATTGTAAAGCATAGAAATATAACATAATTTTGAAAAAATTTATCCATTTTTTATAAGAAATTTGAATTGAAGAGGGAATTGATGGGCTTTCAATTAAGTACAGTTTATCATAGTCAAGAACGTACCCCCTCCCCCACACTTAATACCCAAATTTCTCCCCAATGTTGACTTTTAAATATAGAGGAGAACAATTTATAAATTATGGTTCAAAACAGATTTTCAATTAAGTAGATAGATGACATGTATAAAGGGTCTCAATCATGTTCAAAGATCTTATTTTCCAGAATGAATAAATAATCACCAGGTTCATTAGAAAAAATATGCATTAACATATATGTCTAGTGACAAAGATTTTCTATTAAAGTTTAAACAAGGCATGCAACTTGTGGGTGAACAATTAATTGGGGTGAACGAAAGTCTAGAAAAATTTATTCAGTTACATATTCAACAGAGTAGACAAAGTTCTAGTTAAAAACCCCAACATTAAACAGATTTAAAATGCCACCAACATGTACCCCCACACTTAGTTTCAAGTAGTGGAAAATATTTTAATAACAATTCTATTCAGTTTCCAACAGTGAAGTACATGAAGATATTTATATTTACACAATAACATACACCAAAATTCCATTCCAAAACGAGAAGAATTTTAAACATAAGATGAATCTTTATTTTCATAGCAAGACAAGAAGAAAAATTTTATTAGAAAAAATATGAGCATAAATAAATTTTGAAAAGTTGAAGTACATCCAGGACTAGGTTCTTGTCAAAAAATGATCATGGGAATTCCACTCGTTATAGGATAGCAGCAGCATCCTAAAAACACAGAGCATAAAAGCTATAGACAAATAACCAGCAGAGACCGTGCATACAGGAGGTAGCACAACATGAATTTATTAAAAGTAAAACAAGAACTGAAATAAATGTAAACACAAAATAAGGAACATGGGTTGAATCCCATGAAGCACTGAATTTAATGCCTTCAGTTAGAAATTATTTAATTAAAAAAACTTATTTAAAACAAAAGAAAAACCATGGGTTGCCTCCCATGCGGGGCTAGGTTTAAAGTCTCCAGATAGACTCACCTAGAAACTAACTATAGTCACTAGGTGGATGTGGTTTCCTTAATATGAACCACCACATGTGTTTGTCCCAATTATTTTAAACAAAAAGATGAGATTTTTGGGCAATAAGACTAAAGTAGACTAAAACCAAACTCTCATAACATGAAATAACCCCTAGGTAGCACCCATTTATAGTAGTGGGTATAGTGTTTCCACTTCCATAATAAGTTTAGACATTTTGAGATTTGAATAATCATGAAGGGACAACATAGATCTAGGTGCTTCAAAGAGTGTATCATTGACCTCAGAGCTATCTCCCATAACCTCAACACTAACAGGTTCAAATTCAAGGGTGAAAATGGGTGAATACTAAATAGTAGGTTCAAGAAGAGATTCAATAGAGTGCTGAATAGAATCATGTACAATGGAACTCAATTCTAATTCTACCTCTAGACTACTATCAGTATCATGAGAAGGATTAGAACCCTTCGTAGGTGAGGATGGAAGTGATAGGAAGGTAAGAGAATTTATTTTATCACCAATAGATTCAATTCTCACAATTTTATAAATCTCTTCCAAAATATCATCATCTATTAACTCACACTAAACATCAACTACTTCTATCAAATCAGTTCTTCCTAGATCAAGTGTGTGTTCAACCTCTACTTTAAGTTCATTTCCAAAAATCTCACTTTCAAAAAAAAAGACTGTAGTGTGTTCCAAGAAGTTCAAATCAGGGGGAGTATTGTTTAATTCAGCTTCAATAAATTCAATTTCTTGATTTTTCATGTTTAAACATTTACCCCCAGGTAAATCATCACTATTTTCAATTTCAATACACTCAAATTCTATGAAACAATCAATTTGAGAAAAGGTAGATGAAATCTCATCATTTAATATTTCTTCAAATATCATCCCCTCATCCTCTAAATCACCCAAAATCATTTCAGAAATAGATGGGTTTGGAGTTTCAAAGCATAGAAGAGTAGTTTTTAGTTCAAGTTCAATGTTTTGAGATTATATATTTTCCAACTTAAGTTTCTCTTCCAATGTGTTCCCAATATTTTGTTCAGACTCATTATTCAAAAATTCTGTAAAGTTCAGTGAAGAGTTTTTGACATTCAGGTTTTCAGTTTCATGTTTTTCTTCATCCCGAGTGACTTCATTTTCAAAACATCTAAAACAATTATTTTTCTCCAATGTAGGAATTATGAAAAGAACTGGGAATTTTTTTTCAATATATTTCAATTGATCTTTGAAATTTTCCAACTCTACATAATTAAATTTCTTTATTGGATTTTAAATGTTGTGTTCTTAACTTAGAGAGTTGGTTGTTTCAAGATTTAGTTTAACAGAATCATATTTTTCAAAGAGAATGGTTTCTTGTCCAGTTTCACTATCACTTTATTTTTCAATTGGATTTTCAAATCTTTTATAAATTTTTTCTTTTTATTTTTCATCAAATTATTCTTATTCTTTAACCCTTTTTGTAATTCAAAAACCATGTTCTCTAATATTTTCATTCTTTGATCTCACTCTTGATAATCTCTAATTTGAATTTCATGGGTTTTAGTTAACCAATTGTTAATTAGTTCCACCATAGCGTCCAATTTAGAATAAATTGGGTCAATTTTAGCTTGGGTGTCAGGACTGGGCTCAATATATTCATACTCTTCAATGAAAGAAGTATGATGTGCCTCGTTAGAGGCACACTGCCAGGCAGTATGTCCATAATCTCTACAACAAACAGCATAAAGTCCTGGTGGATTCCAGTTCTGATTAACATCCATTTTTTAATCAAAACCAGATCAGATTAATCACACAATATTTCATACGGAAGAAAATTTTAATGGACAACTAAAGCAGTATGTTCTATTTCATTGATTTTTTAAACAGTTTTTTATATGATATTTTTTTAAGTTTGTTTCTCTGTTTTATTGATTTTTTTTACTTTTTATTATAACCCTAGATTCTCGATGTGTGCCTTCCCCGGCAATAGTGCCAAATATTTATAGTCTGTAAGAAATAAATAAGGAAAGTAAAACGGTGAGAGAGAGGTGTGCAATAATGAGAAAAGTGGAAGTCTATTGGGGAGGGGAAATAATTAAGAAAAGGAGAAGGCTAACTGTGAGTTGTAACGAAAGAAACCATAATGGTGAGGTGGTTACTAATAAAGTTATGAAAGAAAAAGGAGGCATAATAGTGAGATGCAGGGGAGTTTTCTAATAGTGAGGTGAAAAATGGGTTGCAGTGCAGTGGCAAGGTCACCATTAGAGAAAATAAAGAATAAAAGAATCATTACAGTGCAAGGTCACTGATAGACCAAAATTGAACACTAACTAGTAGCTTAAATAGTTTAAGTTTATTGTTAAAAATAAAAATTAAAGTTACAGGTGCAATGAAAATAAAAAGGGGTCGCTGATAGATTAATTAAAATAACAGGTCACCGCTATTTATAAAATAAGAGACACTGGAACATTTAAATAGATTTGATTACCGTTATCGAATAAAATAATAAGCTCATGGTTAGTATAAAATAAAGAAAGTAAAGATCCAGCGAGAGGGTCTCCGAAATTAACCGAGTGGTGCGGGGGTCACCATTAGGACAAAGGGTCACTGTTAGGGATATAAATTAAGGCTACCGATACACAAAATGAAAGCTCATCGTTACTCCAAAAGAAAAGGGTCACCATTAACACTAAAATAATTAACTAAGGGTGAACTTAAAAAATTAAAAACACATAAATTAAACTTTAAATTAAAACTTAAGTAAACTAAATAAAAGTAATACAAATAATTAATTAATATAATGCTAAACAAAATTAATTAAGACATAATTTTTATTACCCTTTAAAACATTAAAATTATTAATCAACAACACTTAAATTAAAAACTGAATAATTGATAAACTAAATTAATCAATTTATAAAATTAAAATAACTAAATAAATTTATTACAGGGTAGTAGCAAATAGAAATGAAGAGCATCGGTGACCCAATAAGTCACCACTAGTTCTTTTCTACCTCATCGGTAAACTAAAATCAATATTTAGTGACTTAATAATTTATCTTCATATTTAAAATTATATAATTAATATTTTAAAACACTTAATTAATTAATTAAAAAATTATTTGAACACATAAAATTAAAAAGAGAACAATTATCTTTAATTTAAAACACAAATTATTTACTTAAATAATTAGCAGAATGACAAACATATTAATTAACATTTTTAACCTTTTCTAATGTAACTAAATTAAAAGATAAAATATTAAAATAAATACTAACTTAATTAAATATAATTACATTGATTAAAAAATTGTTTAACATGGATATTAACTTATTAAAAAGTCAATAAGATTTAAACTAATAAAACTAAATAAGACATAATTTAAGTTGATTAGTTTAGTAAGTTTAAAATTATTAATTTAATGACTAAAAATACATAATTAATTATAAAAATTGATTAATTATCAAATTTAACTATAAAATTAGAAAATTACAATAATTTTGTCTAAAGTGATTAAATAATTAATTAAATCTTTGAAAATTAAGTAAAAATATTTGGCCAAACTATGTAAAAATAGAGACACATCAATGATTAGGAGGTATAAATTCTGAGTGTAATAAGAATCACTAAAAGATTGTTAACTAGGGGGATAGTAGGGAATGTGGCCATGGGGAAGGATCATTTACTAAGGATAATACTTGGATTGTATGTCACTAGTGTGGTTAGTCGGGAAATTATCATAGGCATTTTCCCCGACAACTGGTGGAGTGTTGATCTTGCGACAGGATAGGAAATCTAAAGAATTTCTTTAGTGGCCTGCAGCAAATAGGTGGTGATAGAGGAGCTAGGTATAACCAGTGTGTGGGGAGGGTATATTCTGCACCACAACAGTCTGGTAGCTAGATGTATATAATATGTGTTGGGGTAGGCCTTGGATATGGTACATTTGGGATAGAGAACCTACATCAACAGAGTAGTGCAGCTCAAGGATCTCAAACTGTACCATAGAGATGAGGGGAAAGACTGTTACATGCAGTTCAGCCTACACTTGTGGATAGTGAGGCAAGACCATCGACTATGAGAGGTAATATTATTATATATTATAAATCATTTAGTTCATTATTTGATATTAGTACCACTCATTATTTTCTACATTCAAAACTGGTAGATGTTTTTATCCTGGTGTAGGAGTTCGAGAGCAGGGTGTTGATGATAGATAAATTATTGGGAATATGATCTAGAGACATCTTCTTGTCCAAGGGATGTTCTATCAAGGTTGTAGAGTGTCATTTTCTATAGGATATATATATTCATGACATTTCAGGCATCGACCTAATTATGGGTATGGACTTCTTGGTACCATATCGAACCCACATAGTTTTTTTCCATAGGAGAGTGACTTTTACACATCCTGCGGGTGATGACTAAATTCACCATAGGGAGTGGGATATCAAGGAAGGATGATTAGGGATAGTTCATCAGCAAATGGGGGAGGTAAAAAACCATTTTTATAGTCAATTATTATATTAATGAGGTGTAATGAATTATTTATTTCTTCCTATAGTTGATAGGATTTGGGATTTTTTCACAAACACTTCTCAAGGCTTCAACTAGAGGGAGATGTGGAATTTAATATTGAGTTCATATCAGGGGAAGAAATAGTTTCTATTCTACCATATGGAATAGTAACGAATGATATTCAAGATCTCAAGACTGGACTATATGAGATGGAGGATAAGAGGTTTATCAGACTGAGTACTTCACCTTGGGGTTCTCCTTTCATGTTTATAAAGAAGTCTCACAAATCCTGTTGCTTTTGTGTCAATTACCAGAAGATTAACTTGATGATTGTGAAGAATCAATATCCTATTCTATGTATCGAGGATCTATTTGAACACATGAGAGGATATAGTGTTTATTAAAATTGATTTGAGAATAGGGTATCATCAGTTGATATTTTGACCATCTGGTATACTAAGGTCTACTTTTAGAAGCAGATATAGCCTATATGAGTTTTTCATAATGTGGTTCGGGTTGAAAAAATGAACCAATAGTGTGTATGGCCTTGATGAATAAAATATTACATATATACCTGGATCAGTTTGATATAGTAATTTTGGATTATATTGTGGTGTAGTCCAAGACACATGACGAATGTTCCCAACATCTTGATATCATCCTGAGTACCCTAAGAGATCATTGAAAACATTCCATGTTATCTATGTGTGAGATTTTCATTGGTTGCGTGCACTTCTTAGGTAAAATAATATTGGTGGATGGTGTGTCAATGGACCCAGTGAAGGTGTAGTCATTTTCATCTTTGTAGCTACCTAAGAACTCTTTTTATTTCCATATCTTTTTGTTGTTAGCTTGAGATTTCAAAATGTTCATCCATGAATTTTCCTGATTGGTAGTGCCACATTCAGGCTTGAAAAAAAAATGGAGTCATGTTTTAATTGTTGGATTGATGTGACAAATCCTACTTGGAGAAAAATTAGTTTTTGAAAACAGCACAAATATTTATCATACCCGATCCAGGTGGGGAGTATACTATGTTTGGTAAATTTTCTTGGATAGTTCTTGCAGTAGTGTTGTTGTAGTGAGAATGAGTTGTTGCGTATTGGTCATGGAAGGTGAGGCCACATGAATGGAATTACCCTACACATGATCTTAAATTAGCAACAGTGGTTCATGATCTTATGTTTTTGAAAAATTATATATTGGGAGAAAATTTTACATTGTATAATGATAACAAGTGCTTAAAGTATATATTTTCACAATGATATTTGAATCTAAAAAAGTGGAGATATGTTGAGTATATGAAGTCATTTTATTATGATCTAGCATATACACCTAGAAAGGGAAATAGTGTTTCTGGTTATTTAAGTATAAAAATACAAAATAAGGCTATTTTGGAGTATAGGGATGAGTGGGGAGGATAAATTTACTAGATGAGATGCATGTTGTTTTTTAGGATATCTTGGATAGGGTTAATCTCCTATTAGTTTTAGTCGATTCTACACTTTCGAGATGAATTATAGAGATACAATATGAGGATTTGGAATGTTTGGATTGGAGTGAATGCCATAAAGGTGGCGTGGTACCTTGAAATCGGACTATAGATGGTGACAAGATCATCTATTCCCAGAATTGTGTTTTTGTGTCTATTAGAATTCGATAGGATATAATGTGTGATTTTCATGTCTCGATGTGGATGGTGTATCTAAGTGAGATAAAAATGTACCATGACCTATGTCAAAATGCATGGTGGATGAGCCTGAAAAAGGATATTGTAGGTTTTGTGAAACGATGCTAAACATTTCAACAAGTGAAGGCCGAGCATCAATGAACTTGAGGTTTACTACAACTATTTCCCATTCCAAAATGGAAGTGGGAGGGAAAAACTATTGATTTCTTGGTTGGTATCCTAAGTAATCCTTATAAAAACGACTCTATTTAGGTTATGATGGACTATTTGAAATTGGTATCCAATTTATTTTCTATAAGGGATACTTTGTCAGTGGAATGGTTAATAGAGTTATATGTTTAGAAGATAATAACACTGTGTTGGTTTTCACAGAATATTTTTTTATACCATTAATATCAATATAAATTGGTCTTCTATAAGGGATTTTATAAGAATATTGTTATATAGGTTTTATGGAGTAGATATTTCCTCCCATAGACAGATGTGTTGTCAGATCGTACTATACAGGTGATTGAGGATATGTTGTGAGCGTATGTATTAGACTTCGATGGGTCTTGGGAGAATCGCCTGACAGTTTTGGAGTTTTCCTATAACAACTATTATTATGAAAATATAAAGATGTCACTATAGGATACTCTATATGGTAGGTCATGTAGATAAACTCTATGCTGGATAGAGGCGGGTGAGTCATTTTTATTGGGACCGTGTGTCGTGCAAGAGAGGTCGGAGCAAATTAAACTGATTTAGAAGCATATGTATGGGGATAAATGTAGAAAGAAGATGTATTCCAATAGAAATAGATCACACCTATTGTTTACAGTGGATGATTGGGTATTCATTTAGGTTTCTCATAGTTTGGGTCATCATATGATACAAATTTGAGGAAAGTTGACCCTAGGTTTGTTGCACCGTTTGAGATTGGGGAGAGAATTGGGCTGATGGAATTCCGATTGGCTCTTCCACTAATATACAATGATATGAATGCCATTTTAATGATGTCATACCTTCAACGGTATCAACCCAGCCATCATCATCTAATATATGAGGATGATTTAGAGATTGAGGGTGATGTGTCCTTTGAGGAGAATTTGATATGTGTGTTGGATCGCATTGAAAACGTGTTGTGGGGAAAGACCATTCCATTAGTTTGTGTATTGTGGAATCTAGTGCATGTGTAGAAGGAATCAAGGGAAAGTGAAATAGATGGACTGGATTAGTGGACAAATCTTTTCGACTCATAATTTTAGAGATGCTTGGGAGTACAACTCAAGTATGGGCTTTTGAAATGTGGGAGATTATAAGATCATGAACTTATCTAGAGATGTCTTGGGATTTTTTTTCAGGTACTCTTTTTTTTTTGATTATTTTTTGTTTGGGTTGTACCTTAGGGATAATTTGGAAGAAAATTGATAATTTTGGAAAAAGTTTGTGTAGTTCATGGTTGGCACACATTTTTCCAAAATCATGCATCCTACCCCAGCAAACTATTCGAACCCAAACATAGGGGATTCGAATGGCTGGTGCACAGTTTTTCAAACCATGCACATATTATGAGAAATCATACACCCCCACCCAAGAAGAGGAACACTATTAATGTGAATTTTTTAGAAAACCACATACCCCTTCCTTGGAAACAATGCACTAATTTTTAATTAATCACAAAATTAAATTCAAAATTACTAATCCCCCCCCCATTTTAACCCCTAATTGGCCCTAGCCAAACCCTAAATTTTCTCTCATGTTTTTGGAGGTTCCTAGATGAATTAAAACCCATTATAACCATTGTTCATGGAGAATCAAATGTAATATTGAAGTTCTTCACCTCCCTGGTTTTGTGTTTTCTTCACGTTTAAATCTCTCTCTCTCTTCCTCGCCCATACTCTTGGATAAAACAAAGATTTTTTATCCTCTATTGGTTCTAAATATATGTTTAGGTTTTTTAACTTTTTTAATATTATCTTGGGTCTAGAGTTTTGATCTAGAAAATGTTCATCATCATTTTTACCTACCCATTTCATATGAGGGGTTTCTATTTGTGATCGTTTGTCAACGAATTGAGGTATATGGTTTATAATTCAAATCACAAAGTATTGACTTCAATTCCATGTATGTATTTGTTGAATTTGTAATATTTGTTTGAAAATTGGGATTCCTAAATTGAATTAATTAATTTAGTAAATTAAATAATTGAGGAATTATGAAATTGGGGATATTGAATTGATTGAAGTGAAATGATTATTGGTCTAATTAATTATGTGTATGTTGGGTTTATAGAATTTAATTAATTAATTTTTTATTATTTAATGAAATTTTTGTGGGTAATTAATTGATGATTTGATTAATGAAATAGATGTTATTAATTAATTATTGGATCAATTACTGGAGTTTATGTGATTAACTAATTATTGAATTAATTTATAGAATGGTGTGAATATTAAATTCTAGAATTTGATTAATTAATTTGTGAATTAATTAATTGTGCTATTGTGATATATGTGATATTGTGATATAGTGATATATGCTATATTTTAATATTATGATATATGTGTATTAAGATAATAAATGGTAACAATTGATTCAATTGTTAATTAAGACAATGAATGGTAGTAATGGAATTTTTATGTCTACTGAGACAATGATTGGTATTAATTTTATTCATATGTGAATTGAGAAAATTAGTTGTAACAATGGAATTTATATGTGAATCGAGAAAATGAATGGTAACAATCGAATTAAAACCTGAATTGATAAAATTAATGGTAACAATGTAATTTAGATATAAATTGATTTGAGGAATGGTAATAGTGTAATTTGGTATACGATATCCCTTGAGGGTTGTTCAGACTCAGGCATGGGCCAAAGTAGGTATTGAATGTTGGGGAGTCCTCAGGAACACACATGTTTACATGTTTAAATAAAGAGTAATTCAATAAAAGTAAATTGCTTACGTTATTTTTGGTATTTATTCTTTATACCAATGTATTCAATTTTTTTAATAGATATTATTTTATATGCCATTGGTGGTGGCCTACTACATTGTGATCAAACCCTATTTGAAATTCTTGATTAGTACCCAAATAGATTTCTTTGTTTCAAGAAAGTTTAAGGGAAAATTCCTAGTGTTGGATGGATGAGTCAAGATAGATCTTGGATAAGGCAACAAGACTTGGACTCAGGACCTGATTGGTATTTTTTATTGTCATTACCTAATTTGGGATTTCCATTTTAACACATGACATGTATTGTATTGAAATATCTAATATTTAGTTTTGGATACTATATTTCCTGTTTAGTTCATCATATGATTCTAGTTTTGTTGGTTATGGTTATATTTTATTGTTGTTGTTTATTCCTTTTCCCCTATTGTGAAACTTGGAAAAAGAGGGTATAGTCTCCTTATTGTTAATATTAACTCAAACTTATAGTCAGAAGCATATGGTGTATGGAGATGCACACCCAAGGTTTTGTGGAGAACTGGATCGGTGCACCAGTGTGTGACATCGGGGTCTGGATGTCAGAATAGAATATTGGTTCGTATAAAATTTTGGATAAAGTGGGATCATTCTATTATAGAATAGACATTCATTTGAGTTTATCTTTGTTATATGACGTGATTCATGATTCAATGTTGAAGGATTATAAACTTGAGCAATCTCATGTTTTGAGCCCTAAATTTGTACAATAAGAGAGAATATCACTTATGAGGATAATCCAATTCCAATTCTAAAAAATAAATATAAGTTTCTTTGTAATAATATGATTCATATATATATTATTAAGTAAAAGAACCATATGATTTAAGTATAAATATAGGGATCTGAAATTCCATAGGGGGGGAATATGCTCACTTAATTAAGTAAAAAATAATATCATGAGGATGTAATTTATTTTAACTTTCTAAATATGAAAACTGAGGTAATTCTAGACATAAATTAATTTTTCTATTTATAAGTATTCATTTCAAGGATTTCTATTCAACAATTCAATATTAATAATTTCAAAAAAATTAAATTAAAAAATTTTAATAGTTCAATTTACTAATTATTTTATCCATTTAGTATATGGATTTATTTTAGAGATGATTTTTATAATTTTAGAAATATGAATGGAAAAAAATAGTGATTTTAGCGAATAATAAAACATAGTGATTTCATAAATAATTTCATTTTTATAAAATTATAACGATATAACAACAAATTGAATTATTATGAAACCATTTTATATATAAAAATTTATATTTAAGAATTAATTATTTTATTTAAAAATATAATGATGAACATAGAAATCTTTGATTGAAATTTTAGAAATTTATACAATGTTTTATTCAAATAAAAAAAATACTCAGTTATTATCTTATAATAATGTTTCTACAAGGTTATATTTGGTTTTATTATGGTATTAAACTAAAATATTTATCCATCTATTTATCCTAATCAAATTAGTTCCATTTAAATCAATAGTATAGTTTAGTTTCATGTAAAATCATATTTATGCTTAGAACCCATTTATTCTATAAAAAATATCATTTCATTTTGGGAAAATATATTAAAATTAATTTTTACCACTTATATAAATTGAAAATTTCAAAATGGATTAAATATTTTGAATCATCATCTTCAAATTTTATAATGATGTTAACATTATTTTTATTCATAATGAATAGCTACATTGGTAGAGGTTCATCACTACTATTGGAGTTAAAATGGTTAATGGGAGGGTTAAACCTATATTATAAACATGTCTAAATTTTATTAGTTAATATTATTTTCTCATTAAATTATCCTATATTCAAAATTTAAAAAAATTGGAGTGATTTTCCTTGGAATATAAATTTATAGTATTTTAGAACATCTCATATTTGGAAGTATGTCACTCCCCACATTTATAAAATTACACCCACTATCCTCAAATATCCACACAATTTGAGAGCCCTATATCAAAAAATACCTAGCCAGATCTCTCCTAAAATATCCTCCATACATTTTAGAGTGTATTGTCTCTTCAAAAGACCAATCCTAGAAGACATAATTTATAATCCAAAGGAATAGGTCCAAAGATGAGGTCTAAGTCATACAAAAATTCTTTCATGTAATTTATTATTTTAAATAATAAAATATGTAATAATAGTACAAACATAAAACAATAATAATATTTTCAAATAATTAAATTTTTTTATTTAAATTGGACACAAAGTTTCTACCACCTTTTCATCCTATGGGAAATGAAACTTCTCCAATCCGTACGTGCGAAATACCACCGCCCAAAGTGATGTAATTCATTTTTAATCACCACATCACATGGATGGTCATAAAGATGTATTAAATGGATATAAATATATTATATATCTGAAATAATTATTATTTTATAACGATAATATATTATATACCTTCTTACCCTCTAATCTACTAGAAAATAGAACATCACTCACATGTACGTGGAGACTACCGCCATCATAAACAACATATTTCATTTTTCATTACTTTCAAACATGGATGGACATAAGGATGGATTTATTTTATTAACATGATATTTATAATAGTATTATATTTCCACTAAGTTAAATACATATGTAATTTTTTCATCATTTAGAATAATAAAAATCTCACTTATGTGTCTATACGGACCACCACCTCAATGAAACTATGTATTTAATTTTTTATACCAACTTACATGGATGGATATAAAAGTATATTTAATAAATAAAAATGATAATTAATATATGTTTATTATTTTTATATGATTTCAAAATTAACCCTTTGACCATGGTCAACACATCAATGTTGTTTTTTCTATTTAAAAACCCAACTATTTAAAAATGTCTAACATAAAAAATAACTGAATTTATAACTAAATAAAACATGATTATAATTAAAGTAAAATGTGTAATAATAAACATGAAATTTTTTATTGAGAAATTTAATTATTAATATAGTTTTATTATTCTAGTGTTGGAGAATGTATGAAAATATTCATAACTCCAAGTAGCGTGTTTTTCATTAAAATTTTATTTTAACTGTATAGAAGTTTTTCTTTGAATTATATTTCCTTACATATATATGTTCTTAATTTATTTTTAAAAAAGTATTTTTTGTACAAAAATTACTTTTAAAATTCATTATGAACTATACTCAACCTTTTAAAATAGTTTTAAAGAAATCATTTTAATATTTTCTGTATATGCCACTTTTGACACTTTTTGCAAAATGAAAAAGATTTTTTAATATTTTATGGATGACATCCTTTTCTCACCATCATAGTTGTTATGTTTTATTAATGTAAATTTACTATTATTGAGTGTTTTTTAAGAATATCATATTCTTATTGCTCTAGGAATTTTTTGTTTTATTTAATGTTTTTATAAGAAAAATGTATTTTTCCTTATTTTTTTGAAATGATTAAAAGTACCTTTGATTAAAGGTTAAAATGAATGTTATGATGGAAGAAATATACTCTTGTTTGTATTGGTTATTTATTGGTTCTTAGAAATTATAGATGATGCTGGTAGGGCCTAGGATATATTCCTTAGATTTATAAGATTTTATTTTTTCTATGGATATATGATGATTGGAATTTACTGCTGATCAGTGAATCCATACGAGTGAAACACAAGTTAACATAGTTGATGAATGTAATTATACCTAGTTAACACATGGATTTTATAGTATTGTGATGAGTTTTAATAGAAATAATTTTGTTTCAAAAAGTTATATGATTTCTATGGGTTTTGAAGGATTTAATTGTTAAAGGATGATATTAAAATGTGATTCTGATTAATTTATATTATAAATGTTTATTTTGAAAAAGGAAAAATATTTTAATTGGTTCTCATTATTTCACTAAACAAATATGTTTCATTTTATTTTTATACCATGTAACAATCTTTTTTTCTTTATCCCACATATTTTTATATTTTTCATTGGATCTAAGGATTTGTAGGAAGTATATCACAGTCAATAATACCACCACTTTAACTCATCTAAAATGAATAAATATTTGTCTTCAATGAAACAATGGTGTAATTTTCAATACCATTTTTTTTGAAAAAAATGTATAATGTGTGGAAGGTTCCGCTTAATTATGTAATCGTTTTTTATAATTCTCTAAAATTATAAACATAAAACATCATGGGAATATATGAATGTGAAATAATTTCTATTAAACTCATAATTATTGGTTTTTTGCAATTATGAGATGTTATAAAGTGTCACTATACATCCCTTACATGGAGGGAATATATAGACATCACTATAGAATGTTTCAACATAAGATCTACAGGACCTTTCATCAAGGGAAAAATATCATAGTTAAGTTGACTTGAATTTCACCAATATGTTATATGGGAAAGACACCATGTATTAACTCTATTATCCCGAATTTTTTCTTGTATTATTTTTAAATAATAAATGGATTAATTTTGAGAAATATAACTAATATGGTGTTTGATTCTGAGGCCCGCTGTGCTCGAAATAATTTATTCAAAAATAATAAAATATTTAATAGAACACACATATGATTTTACGAAAAAATTGGAATGAACTCTAAAATAGTGCCTGGATAAAAAATTTGAGGGCACTATTGCATTCAGTGTAGCGACTTTACCTTAGGAACAAATTAACATTGGTTGGCGTGGGTAAATTGTGGAAGGCCTTCATGGACATTTTAAATAAATAATATAAATTGGTAAATGTTTTTGTTTCCAAAACACATCAACATGTTTATTCTATAGAAACCCTCTTGAAGAGGTCTAGGGATAGGCTCATAACCCTACAATCCTTTAGATGCCCTGGAAAGAGAGATTTGGAGAATCCTCTCAGCAAGCGATGACAGAACCTTGGATTAATGATCGACGAATGTTGTTCTTAACGGATCTCACTAATGATGATGTCGTGGTGACCGATCTTTGATAGTGAGTGATCCCAAATATAGGTAGGATGAATTATTTTGATTATTAATTAACTCTATTGATTCCAATGATGAACATTGAAAAATCCAAGAATAGATTAGCCCACAGATCAATTGTATGTGCATGATGGGATGCTATTTGCTGGGTTTATCAGGATTTGTTTCTAGATATTTATTGCTTCATTACTTTATCATTATTATGGGAATGGGTCAAGGCCATTGGGAACAACATCCAAGGTTCATTTCTCAGGATTGTTCCTTATGAATTTTTCTCCCTCTGTTTCTGGCGTTCATGACACACATTCTTTGTTCTTCCCCAAAATATTGAATAATTGATTATTGTGCCTTCAATTCTTGAGGAAACGATTCGAGACTGGGGATCCTAAATCAATTCAACTAAATATAGGTGTGATGATGGGCACATTTGTTGATCGAATGATGGTGGGTGTCGAGTCTACATTCTTAGGCAATGAAGAATAATTGCTAAGATCAGGTTTTTCGAGCCATTTGAGGGACTGGATCCCATCTACATGGTGTTATAGTGACCGAATGACCTTCAATATTGAGTTTTAAGGTGAACCAAACACCATAGAAGTACCTGGGTGATCAGATAAGGCGATCGGAATGAAGAAGAATATTTTTGGAAAAGCTGATACACATGGCGTGTACTCCTAGCTATATGACATGCTTTCATAGTTGGATCACTCAGAATTTACATGGTAATTACATGAACACGGGGTGGAGTACATGGGTTTCCTACATGGTGTGCTCTCCCCTACATGGCATGGTCTGAATCAATTACAAGTATTACCATATATACTAGTACATAGGTAAGGTTTCACGGGTTGACACTATGTACTGCCACATGTCTGGAGTACATGGGTGGACCCCGAATGGAAGGACATGGAGTGTGACTCCTTGTGTACCTTACGTACCCATATTCTTCAAGACACAATTTGAAATGATGTGGGTTGTTTTAGATGGGAAGTAACTAAAGTCAAGGGACATGACATGTGACCCTACTACATGCTGTGTACACCTTTCTACATGGCTTGATTATTATTTCCTATATATCTTAGATAATTTTTGTTTGGGTCTGTTCCCATTATTGTTTCTATAATGATATGTATGTATCATTTCCTACTAACAAAAATATGATCCCATCAGCAGGACATCCTCGATAGAGTTGTTGGAATCCCCTGAAATTCCCAATGAAGGATCCTCTATTAATTACATATGGCCTAGGTTGAGTTCTAGGTATTTATGTGACCAACATTACATGGCAGCCGATCCACTACATGATTGGTTAATCTAGATTGAGTTTTTGGTATTAACTCATGGACCTCGGTATGATCCTCATCTATTGTCTTGTATATCCTTTTAGATCTATTAGCATATCTCTCTCTTAGCAAGACCTGATGAGTAGTACCACTCAGATAGACGTCATCGGTTCTATCCAACACAATATTATGTTCTCCCAAATGAGTGCTTCGTGGAATCTTCGAGCTGAATTCATATGGTTGGTATGTAGTAGTTGTGACTTACCTCTATACCGTGTGCCTTGGTTGAGAATATTTGGATATTGTTTTTATATTATTGTAGATGTATACATATGTATATATGACTGTATCTTTCCTTTGTTATATTTCTTTTTGGTTTTTGGATTTCCTGTTGAGTATTATTATACTCACCACTTCATGGGATTTCCATGCACATGTCATGTCTTGTGTAGATGATCGACCTTTTTATGGTCTCCTAGGCAGACCAAGACCAGATGGTGCTTTGTGAGACAAGACATATCGTGGTGTGCCCCTATGGATATAGAAAATAGTCCCAATACACTTTTCTTACAGGTTCAAATTATGGTTAAAAAATATTTTTGGTGGGATTGGATTTTGGACCTATTTACTTTTCCTTTCTTTATTTCATACCCTGGTTGTGGGATATAGTGGTATGTATGAATTTATTACTTAGTGGTTTTTATAATTAATCATTTTGTGGGCATGAAAATGTCTGTGTGCATATAAGTACATTATAAATGCCTCACATGTTAGTGATATGCCTACTCTATGAAAGTCACCATCCCATGAGCTATTGGAGGCGGGGTTAGGGAGTCATAGCATGGGCCCTATTGGGATAGGTCGTGACATAGTGGTATCAGAGCCTAGTTGGTTATACTTAGGATTCAGAGTCTTTGAGATTGGTTTAGAGTGACAATGTTAAGTGCTTCGAGTTTGGATTTCAAGCCAGCAACTCCAATGTTACAGTGGAGGCTTATGTATGAATACACCAGGACTTCGATAACCTAATTTTCAACTCAGTACCTGAAAACATTGGTTTCAAGGAATTTAATTGTACATTAATCATATAGGAATGGGTTATTATTTTTATATCCTTCTTGAGTCATCACTCTAGATATACTCTTTTATCATTGGTACTTCTTTCTTTCTTTCTGAATTCCTTTGTGAGGCATAACATCTTGTATTTAGTAGATTAATCATGAGGATGACCCCCTTAGTGAAGAGGATTCGATACATGGATCAGTTCACCAAATTTCACCTCCAAGAAGTGCACAATATATACTTCCACGTATAGAGAATTACATGGTACACACAGTACCAGCGGTTGAGGAGTGCTGGCTGAGAACTCTTCATGAGTTTCAATGATAGAGACACCTCAGGTTTCAAGGAGAGCCTGAACCACATGGGTGTAAGGATTAGTCTGAGGTGGGACCTAAGTTCCTCCATCTAGTCTAGACACCAGTGGATTATATATTGTTCCTTGTGGTGATCCTTCTTCATGGCTCAAATAAACGATGGTGGAGTTTGGTTATACAATGTTTGATGTGGAAAAATTTTCATAGATTGAGTTCGTGCACCTATTTAAGGAGTACTTCCCACCAGTTACCCTACAGTTTGTATATATACATGATATTCTTCCATGCCAACAGTGCATCTTCATAGTTAATAACAATTCATTGAGGATCACCAACCATTCCAGGTACTCGATGGATGTGGTTCGAGACCAGTACTTCAAGGCTCAGACCTTTGAGTGATGTCTGTATAGAGACATTTGATCCATCATTATCCCTCTATGAATTCCTACATATTATGTGGTACTTGAGTGAGATTTTGTGGTTGATTCATTCTTAGATGATCATATACATGTGGTGATAGTCACCAGTGGATGAACAAGAGAAGATACCTTAGTGGTAGGGGGCCGAAGTTAATCCTAGGGACCTAGATGTGGGAAAGATTTCTAATGGAGGTCCTATGGTAGAGGATATTTAGTTTAGGGTTCATAGGGTGGGTCTGGTCATCCTAGAGAGAGGAAATTATATTCATGTGATTACAACGGATATATCACTCAAGATTGTCCCACACTCCATACAACTGAATGAGATAATATAGATAGACCATCGGGGAAGATACGACGAAAAGAGCAAGCTGATATGCAGTGCAGAAGATGAGGAAACAGATATGGGTGTGTAGTATGAGGTTTTTTTTATTCTGACATCTACCACCACCACCTCAGGTGGTCTACACCAGGCTCAGGGAGTAGAAGGATATGGTAGGGGACAACTTCATGCAGTCGAGACATGTGATCCAGGGGCACCAGGAATGGTTTTCAGTACAATATATGAATTTTATAATTTATATGTAGTACTAATAGATATATGTTCTATATAATTCTTTTATCACCACATATCTTGTTCAAGACCTAGATATTATAGTTAAATCTTTGACACAACCATTACACTTAGAAGCACCTACTTGAGAAGTCTTCGTGATCACACACTTGTGATAATAGTTTTATATAAACCATGGAGGTGGATGTTTCAGTGGAAAAATTTTGGTGGTAGTGATGAGGCATTACAACATCATTCAGGGTATATATTGGTTATCTACAGTCTATGCCCATATTGAATGTTTTAGGAAACAGGTGTGGTGTGCTCATAGTGATATAATGGGGTTTAACTTTATTAGTGAAATGGAAACCCATGAAGCATAGGACAGAATCATACCTATGAGGGTTCATCCGATTTCTCATCAGTTGGATAGGCAGACCCTTGGTTTAGCAGATTTTTGAGATTCTGGTTCCCAATAGTGGTGATAGAGTATTAGGAGGTCTTTCCTGAAGATGTTCCAAGATTACCTCCAATTCAGGTGACAGACTTTTTCATTGATTTACACACAAGGATGACAACAATATATGGACCTTCATATCATAATGATCTCGTAGAGCTTCATGAGATGGGGGTGTAGTTGGATAACTTGTAGTGGAAGAGATTCATGAGACCTAGTCTTTCACCCTGGGTTGTCACAGTTTTGTTTTCCAAAAGGATAGATGAAATCTTGAGGATTTGTGTGGACTTCTATAGCTTGAACCTTGTGTCTATGAGGACCATGTATCCCCTACCTAGATTCGATGACCTATTTGATCAGTTTAAATGGGTACGATGTTTCTCAAAGGTTGACCTCAAATCAAGCTATTACCAGTTTTGAGTATGGGATTAGGATATACCGAAGATGGCCATAAGATGTTGTTATGGTCATTATGAGAACTTGGTGATTTTCTTTGGCATGAAGAATGTGCCAGTAGTGTTCATGGGACTCATGAGACAAATATTTCATCCATATTTAGACCAGTACATGATAGTCTTAATTAACAATATATGTGTGTACTCAGCGTCTGAGGAGGAGCACGCTAGACACATAAGGATGGTTCTCTATATACTCTGAGAGTACTATATTTATGGGAAACTCTCTATGTTATAGTTCATGATTCTGGTGGTCCGCTTTCTAGGACACGTTATCTCATTGGATGGAGTGGCAGTGGTCCTGGCGAAGGTCTTAGTTGTGTTGACATGGGATCCTGCTAAGAATGTTATAGGGGTGGGGTTCTTTCTTTGGCTAGCCAGTTTTTATTAGAGATTCATAACTGATTTCTCCAAGATATCATCACCTATGATGGCTTTGACATGAATGGTTCAGCCATTCATGTGGACATATAACTTCCAGCTGAATTTTTACCAACTAAGGTAGAGTTTTATATCTTCTTTGAACATGATATTTTCTGAGGAGGGTGACGAGAACATAGTGTTCTATGATATATCATGAATTGATCTTGGTTGTGTTTTGATGTAAAGGAAATTAGTGATTGACTGTGGTTTGTATTAGTTGATAACACATGAGTATAACTATGTGACCAATGATCTTGAGTTAGTAGTAGTAAAATTCACATTGAAGATGTGGAGACACTACTTGATGGGTGATCAGTTAATCATCTACTCTGCTCAAAAGAGTCTCAAGTATATCTTCTCTTAGAAGGATCTAAACATGAGATAGAGGCAATGACTAGAGTTCCTCCAGTACTATTATATTGAGATGGTCTATACTCCTAGGAAGGGGAATGTGGTGGAAGATTCTCCCAATTGTAGATCTAGTTTGTAGTTGCTGAAAAAGGCATCACAGAAGTTGACCTTGTTGAATTTATCCTTTTTGGATAGAGATAGAGTAGTTTAGCTATAGTCGTTGGTTTTTACCTCTCCACTCATACAGTGAGTTGGAGAGGAACAACATGGGGATATTGAATGTGAGACTGTACATGATCATATATCAATAGAGCATGCTTCCTATAGATATTCAAAAGGTTATAAAGTAATATTTATTTTCATAGGATGCACAATAGTACTAGTGGCATTATAGGAGGTGGTTTTGAGGGAATTTCTTACATCCCCTTTTGTGGAACATCCTGGTGTTTCAACGATTTACTTGGACATTCGATGTTAGTTTTTGTGTCTAGGGATGATGAAGAGAGTGGCATCGATTGATTCTCAATGCTTTTGTTTTTAGAAGTGAAGGTTGAGCACCAAGTTCCATCAAGTTTAGCACAACCCCTTGAGATTCTAGTATGGATGTGGGATGGGATATCTATGGACTTAGTTATTGGATTGACATGTAAATCCTGGAGACATGATTCTATCTTAGTTATCGTTGATTGACTCAGAAAATCGGGCCACTTCCTAAATATCTGAGAGTAGATTTTAGTAGAGAGATAGGGACACCTCTATACGTAGGAGGTAATCCATCTCCATGGAGTTTCAGCAATAATTGCTTCAGATCATGACGATCTCATTATATCCCAGTTTTGGAAACGATTATAGGAGTTATTTAGGAATTAGTTATGCTTGATCAAAACATTCTATCCATAAACAGATTTTTAGATTGAGTGGACCATTCAGGTTCTTGAGGACGTGCCACAGTCTTGCATGTGAGACATCAACCATACTCAAGAGGATCACCTACCACTGGTGGATTTTTTATAAAATAATTGCTACCATTTAACCATTGGTATGGAACCTGTCAAGTATTTTTAATGGAAACCCCATAGGTCACCACTTTTTCAGATTTACCCAAGAGAGTCAGCACTCATGGACCGAGAGTTATTGTGAGATACTACCAAGAAGGTGGAAATCATCTAGGGGTGGATGAGGACTATATAGAGCAATCATAATTCTTATGTTGATAGGAGATAAAGGCCTTCGAATGTAATGACCCAACGTTTTATCAATGGAATTACATTATTATAATTATTCTTTATAGTATAATCACATTGGGAAGCACAATGACATATAACGATACTAAATACTACGTGACCATTAACCATAGTTTTCCACTTATTTATTTAGAATTCTAAAAATCTAACATACATAATTGTGATCAGTATAATTTTTGGAGACTAATAGAACAATCTATTCTTTAGTGAATAGTAACCTACCCTTATGAATAGTAGTATGAAAATTATAAATAGTAATTTATGAAAATGATGGGTTGATATAGGTGGTATCAGAGGAATGGTTTAGTTAATTTGGGAATTAGGATTAATAAACCCTATAGAAAACCTTTAGTATTAGACTTAGTACAAATATACACAAAATAATCTTTGCATAGGGATCCCATAAGTTATGATTTTAATGTAAATTGTACAAATAAAGAATTTATTCATGAATTATTGACTTAGGTTTTGTTCTAACCTTTTCTATTTTAGAAAATGGTGGGAATTAGGAGAATCCCAGCCTATAACCCTTGCGAGGGCCAATGCACCGATTTTCCAAACAACATCCCCAATGCTTTGGGAGGTGTAGTTAAAAATTTCACGGTAATGATTAACCTACTCTCTTAGGTTATGAAAAATAACCAGAATAATGGGAAAATTCCGCCTTCACCTAGGAGAGAGCAACTGGTTGTTGAGTGTTTTATGAGGCAACGACCACCGATGTTTAGTGGATCTTCTAATCTACTAGTTGCAGAACAATGGGTCAACTCCATAGAGGATATATTTTATGTGATTCACTGTTCTAAGACAGAGAAGGTGAAACTATCCATTTATCATATTGATGGAGAGGACGATCAATGATGGTATTTTAATAAGAACACCAAACTAAGAGATGAAATTGAAGAGATGGAATTGGAAGACTTTATGATCATGTTTCTTAAGAAGTATTTCCCATGAACTCTTCGTAAGAAAGATGGAGAGAGAATACATAGAGATCAATACAAAGTTAGAATATCATTTCATGACCTATTAAGACAATGTCACAAGGATTTCATGGAATGCTTCATGTTTTGTTATAAAAAATGAAAGAACAATTTATAGATTCTTTAGTGTGTTAAAACCACACCATCGAAAGGATGTTACAATTGGAGACATTTGGAGTTATGAAGAGGTTGTTTATTGTGCCCTCAAAGAGGATATTGAGTTTGGAGAATATTCCCATGTATATGGTGATAAGAAAAAAAATGGAGTTTCAAGCCGAAGGATCTAATGATAAAGGAGGGAAGAAAACACAATGACCCACATGCCAAAAAATTGGGAAGTTTCATTATGGGAACTACCTCAATGGGATAGGGAAATTCTTTGAGTGTGGGAAATAAGGCCACCATGCTCAAGTGTGTCGAAAAGACATGATAAGTAATGATAATTTAGAGGAAGAAATGGGATCCCATCCCATGGTTCAATGCTACAACTATAGAGATAAAGTGCACTAGGAAATCCAGTGCATAAAACCTCGAGTCCTCGAGCGTAATTAGCATCAACAGCTACCAAATGCTAATGGAAAAAGGTAAGTCTTATGCCATCACTACTATAGAAGTGGAGAAATATAATGAAGTCATACAACGTACACTTCCCATTCACTTAATAATTTAAAAAGTATTATTTAATTCTGTTTCAACTCACTCCTTTATATCTTGCATGTTTTCAAGAACTATAGAATTGAAGTCCTAAAATCATTAAGTAGATATATATATATAAAAACACCATGTGGTGGAATCATCACATGACATGTGCTTGAATCTTCTCCTATTATTGTATGTGGGAAGATTATTCCAGAGAATCTCATAATACTTCCCATGGAGGAATTCAACGCTATAAAGGGAATGGATTGAATTTGGTTATATAGAGCACATAACAAATTTTCAGAAAAAATATCTTCTCATATTCTAAACCATCCAATGATCCTCTACAAATTCACAGAAGATCATGAATCTCTTTTGAAAAATCTTTCAATGGAGTGGGTGTTGGTTCCCTAAGAAGAATAATATATCGCCCAAATGGATGAGTCAAATAAAGTGCGAACCCGGTGGAAATTACCATCATGAGGGAATATCGTGATGTATTTCCCAAAGAGTTACCCAGAATTCCCTCAAATCGTGAGGTAGAGTTCTCAATATAACTTATACCCCAAGATACTCTTATCAAACTGGATGAGTTAAAGAAGCATCTGCAAGAGAATTTGGAAAAATGGTTCATACGCCTAGGTGAATCACCTTGGGGTGAACTAGTGCTCTTTGTGAAGAAGAAGGATGAAACAATGTGGATGTGTATAGATTATCAGTAACTTACCAAGATCACCATAGAGAAAAATTATCCTCTTCCAAGGCTTGATGACTTGTTCGATTAGTTAAGAAGAGCTAAATACTTTTTCGAGGTGGAACCTTGTTCTGGATATAACCAAGTAACGGCGAAGAAGGATGATATTAATAAGACTGCCTTCCATACAAGGTTTGGGCACTATGAGTTTCTGGTGATTCCCTTCAGACTTACTAATTTCACTGAAATGTTCATGGATTTGGTGAATAGAGTCTTTAGACATTACACTGAAAAAAATTTAGTAGTGTTTATCAATGATTTTCCCATTTACTCCAAGAGTAAGGAGGAACCTGAGGAACATCTAAGACTTGTGTTGGCGACATTGAGAAAGGAGAAGTTGTACTCAAAGGTCAAGAAATGCCACTTTTGGATAAATCAAGTCATAATCTTGGGACATGTGATCAAAAGTGAGGGAATTTCTATGGACCCTTAAAACAATGGTGATTTAGGAATGGCCCATGCACTTTGGTTTCACAAAAATCCATAGTATTCTTGGATTAGCTGGGTATTATTGACATTTTGTGAAAACTTTCTAACGATTTTCAAGCCCACTAACTATGTTAACAAGGAAAGGGGTATTGTATTTCTAGATAGAAGAATTTGAGGAAAGACTCAAGGAGCTAATGAGACGGTTGATCGCTGCACCAGTACTCACACTAGAAAAAAGTGGAGAATGTTTTGTGATATATAGTGATGCATCAAAGAAAATCTTGGGTTTTGTACTCCTAAAAAATGATAATGTGATAACCTACATCTCACGGCAGTTGAAGATCCATGAGTAGAACTACCTGACACAAGAACTAGAGAGTTGGAAGCAATGATTTTTAATAGAAAATATGACGGAATACCATTATGTAGATAAGTATGACATATACATAGACCAAAATATCCTAAAGTATATATTCACACAAAAGGATCTCAACATGGATCAAAGGAGATGGTTAGAGATAACCATGGATTACGATTTCTCTATTCACTATCATACTGGAAAGGAGAATAAGGTAGCTGATGCTTTAGGAAAAAAAGAACCTTGTTCTCAATCCATGTTATGGATTGAGAATGACCCTATCTTATTGGATATTCAAAGGATGGATTTTGAAATCATAAGGGCAGGGGATACATCCTACCTTTCCCAAATTATTGCGCAACCATCAATCTAAGATATGATTAAGGAGGCACAAAGATATTATCTGGAGTTACAAAGGAAGATGAATGTAGTAATGTAAGGGAAGATGAAAGAGTTATATATGGACAGTGATGGTGTGATTCAGTTTGGAATGTGGTTTTTTGTGCCTTAATCACCTTGGATAAAGATGGATCTATAGAAAAATTCACATATCTATCCTTTCTCTATCTATCATGGTAGAACCAAGATGTACCAAGATCTCTGAGAACACTTCTGGTGGGAGAACATGAAGAAGGAGACTGCAACATTCATCTCAATGTTCTTGGTATGTCAGTAAGTTAATTTAGAGAACGAAAAGCCCAAAGTGATGATACAACCATTTCCTATACCCATGTGAAAATGGTATAATGTTACAATGGACATTGTCACGGGTCTCCTGAAGACATCCAAGGGAAATAATGATATATTGGTTATGGTTGACCGACTCACCAAGACTGCCCATTTGATATCTATTTGGAAAGATCTATCACTTAAGCAGAATGAAAAGATATATTTGAAAGAAGTGGTGAGACTTCATGGTGTTACACTATCTATTGCCTCTGACCATGATCCAAGGTTCACATCTAAATTTTGGATGAGTCTCTGACATGATTTATGTACAGAATTAAATTTCAGCATGATGTATCACCCCCAAATTGATGGTCAATCTAAAAGGACAATTCAGATGCCTGATGACATTCTAAGAGCATGATATTTATAATTCAAAGGTGGATGGGATCAGTATATCCAATTGGTTGTGTTATCATACAACAATAACATCCACTCAACTATTCAGATGGATCCATATGAAGATATGTTTGTAATGTTATGTATGAATCCAACCTATTGGGATGAAATTTGAAAAAGAAAGATACTTGGACCTTATCTTGTGCAAGAGATGATATAGAAGGTTCAAGTCATCAAAAAACATATCGAAAATGCTGAGAGTCAAAAAAAGATCTATGCTGAAAATCGTCGAAGGGACTTGGAGTTCTATGTTAGAGACAAATTCTTTGTTATAATATCACCATGGAAGAGTTTCATGTAGTTTAGGAAGAAAGGGAAGGTAATCCTATGGTACATTGGCCCCTTTGAGTTCCATGACAGCATGGGATATGTTTTCTATAGTCTTTCCCTTCCACCGAATTTGGAACAAGTTCATGATGTGTTTCACATATCACTCTGAAAGAAATACATACCAGATCCCTCACATGTACTGAATAGATATGGGGTATAGATAGAAGATGATATCTCTTATGAAGAGTAGCCAGTGAAGATTCTGGACAGATGGGATAAGGTTCTATGCAATAGGAGAACCCACATTTTCTACATTTTTTGGATGAACTAGAAGTTTAAAGAATCAAATTGGGAACTACCATAGGTAATGAAGGAGAGGTACCCTCACCTGTTTGTGTAAAACAAAATTTTGAGGGAGAAATTTAATAAGGGGGGAAGAATGTAACAACCCAAAGTTTTATCAATGTAATTACCCTTGTATAATTATTCCTTATTGTATAATAACATTAGGAAGCAGAATAACATAAAATGATACTAAATATTATGTGACCATTAAACATAATTTTTCCACTTCTATGTTTGGAGTTTGGAAAATATGATATACATGGTTGTGATCATTAATATTTTTGGAGTCTAATAAAAAAATATTTTTTAGAGAATAGTATCATACCCTTATGAATAGTAACATACCCTTATGAATAGTGCCATGACCCTTATTAATAGTAATGTATAAAAAGGCTGGGTCACTATATTGAATTTTGAAGAAGGATACCTTGTGTTCCTAGGGGTTTCACCTCAACATGGATTATAGATATTTGGTAGGGGAGACACATTATCTCTAATGTCTACTAGCCCTTTTCAAGTAATAAGTAATGTTGGTGATGAGTCATACCACTTAGCTCTACCCCCACAGTTAGACTAGGTATATGATTTATTCCATGTGTCGTTGCTAAGGAGACACCTACTTGACCAATATCAAGTTATCAACTGGGGAGAGATGGACATCGATGATAGAGTGACTTTTTCAGAGTACCCAGTGGAGATCAATGATTGGAAAGAGTGGATCCTTTGTAGATGATTGATTCCATTACTATGCATCTAGTGGTGGCATGGGAATCAATAGTAGTTCACTTGGGAGCAGGAGGCTCAAATTCATTCTCAGTACCCACATCTCATAGAGTATCCTTTGTTTTTTTGGGACATAAATCTCCATTGTTGGTAGAATGTATTTTCCATGTTTTTTAGTGTATTATTTTGAACTATTATAAGGATAACTTGTTAGATCAGAGGATAATAAGGA
Organism: Viscum album; assembly: GCA_963277665.1. Taxonomy (NCBI): domain Eukaryota; kingdom Viridiplantae; phylum Streptophyta; class Magnoliopsida; order Santalales; family Viscaceae; genus Viscum; species Viscum album. The sequence continues at coordinate 560,798,374 of OY728119.1, forward strand.
ATGATATTCTAAGGATAATATTCCCAAAACAATTTTTAAAAAAATATTAAAATATTAAATAAAATACGTGCACAATTTTCCTAGAAAAGTGGTATAACTTCTAAATGGGTTCCCAGATAAAATATCTAATCCACTATTGTGTTTAGAGAAAGGAATTTACCATAGGAGTGACCTAATATTTGTTAGTGCGGGTTAGTTGTTTAAAGTCATCATGGGAATTTTAAATGAATGAAATAAATTGATAAAAATTATTTTATTTTTGTTTCATTAATGCCACGATGCATAACTGGGTTTATTTTTAAGAAACTATTTAAAATAGATCTAGGGTTAGGCACATTAAAAACTAATTTTCTAGAAGAATTTGAATGATAGACATAGAGAATCCTCTTGGTATGTGAGGATAGAACTCTGGATCAAAGATTGATGAACACAATTCTTGATGGATCCCACAAACAATGATGACGTGGTGACCGATCATTGTTAGCAAGAGATCCAAAATCCATGTAAGTTGTATTTTTTGAATTATTCTATCCAAATACTTATTACTATGATGAAATTACACTAATCCATGAACAAATTAGCATGTGGATCGATCATATATGTGGGATGGGATGATATTTTAGGGGTTTATCAGGATTTGTTTCTAGATATTGATTGATGGATTCATTTATCATTATTATATGAGCATATAGAGGCCATAACAGACAATGTTTGAGGTTTGTTCCTTGGGATTATTCCTCGTTCATTCTTTCTCCAGTGATTTTTAGAGTTCTTTACATAAATTCTTCATTCAACACCCAAAATTTAAATAATCGATTGTTGCACCTTCGATTCTTGGCATAACGATTTTGAAAATAGATATTATCCATTAGGATAAATCATTAGAGGTGTGATTGTGGGTTCTGTGGTGGATCGAATGATGGTGGGTGTCGAATCTGAGTTGATTGGAAAAGAAACAGAACACCTAAATTCAATTTTTACAAGTAGTTTGAAGGCCCAAATACCATCAATTTAGTGTTAGAGTGACCTAACAACATTTGATCTTGAGTTTTGAGGAGAACTGAGCAATTGAGAGAAACCTGAGTGATCACATGAGGTGAGCGCGAGGAAGAAGACAAGTTATGGAAAAACTAAAAGACATGACTTGTATCCCAACTACATGATGTGTGTTCATCATTGGACCACTCTTCATATAGATGGAAAGTACGCTGACCTGGGGTGGTGTACATAGATTTCCTACACGACATCTACTCTACCATACAACATGGACTAAAATGGTTATATGGATTACCCCATGTACTGGTATACATGAAATGTTACATGGGTGGGCACTATGTACTGGCACACATCCGAAGTACATGGGTGGACCTTGGATGGAAGGACATTGTGTGTGACTTATTATACATTTCGTGTAACCATCTTCTACAAAACATAGTTTAGAGTGACATGGGTAATTTTACAAACACATTACCCAGGTTTATGGGATATGAAATGTTATCCTACTACATGTCATGTAACCATTTCTACATGGATTCATTTTCTTTTCCTCTATATCTTGGATAAGTTTAATTAGTGTTCATTCCATTTATTGTTTCTAGGAAGGTAGGTACAAATCATTTCCTACTCATAGCACAATGATACCTTCAGGAGGCCTTTTTAGATAGAGGTGTGGGAATCCCCCAAGAGGTTTAGATCAGATTCCTCTATTAATTTTTCATGTCCAAGGTGATGTTTTGGGTATCAATGTGACCAACATTATGTGTACATCGATCTTATACTTGTTAGGATAGACTTTATTGAGTTGTTGGCATCACCTCCAGGCCCTGAATGTGATCCTCATCAGTTCTATCATTTTTCTCTTTAGAATTAGTAGTATATATCTCTCATGGTGAGACCTGATGAGTAGTACCTCCTAGAAAAACGTCTTCATTGCTGTGGGACATAGAAGTGTGTTCTCCCAGATGAGTTATTCATGGAATCATTGATCTGAATTACAAGGGTTGGTAAGAAATTGATGTCACTTACCTCTAGACTTTGTTTCATGGTTGATTATATCGATATATTCTTATTATATGTATTGTGGACATATTCCAGTATAGAGTTGACTTTATCTTTACTTTGTTATATTGATTTGCAGTTTTGGTGTGTCCTACTAAGTGTTATTATACTCATCCCTGAATAGGATTTTCCCACATGTGTCAATTCGTGTGAAGATGATCGACCTTTTTATGGAGTCCTAGGAAAGCTAGGAACAAATGATGCTTTGTGAGACTACAAATACCGAGGTGTATTCTTGTGGCTACAAATACATTTCCCAGTACCCTTTTTACAATGCCCCGACCCTAGTTACCCAGAGTCGGTGCATTATTACATAACATTGGCATGATCACAAGAAAGATCAAATCTCAAATGACCTATTTTTTTAGTAGCCTTGGAAACACTAGATATATTCATAAGTCATAGATTACATCATGAAAATGAAAACTACAACAACATAGTCTCCATAGTCCACACAAATATCTCCACATAATATCCATGCAGGTCATTCATATAATACTTCTTCACATCCTGGGAAAAAGAAAACATAGAAAGGGGTGAGCTCGGATTCCCAGTGAGGATAACAATATAGTAGTAACTTTCATAAATAAGCATAATCATTTAAGGCAATGTATCACTAAAAGATAAGCCTTTTAATCTTGAACTTCTGCATAATATGGCAGAAATAAAATGAAATAATACAATTTACTTATTCACATGGATATTCTACTAGTTGAATAATCACATTCAATATCAATAACCACTTTCATAATGATGAAATGTATAATGCCAGACTATCATAACCAAATAGTCAAGGCCTTATTCCAAGACTACAAATAAGATTTTGTCAAGGCCTTGTGTCGAGACACTAGTTTGTCTCATGAGACCTAATTATGAATCTAGGAGATATAGTAGGCTCCACTCGTCACTTATTAAGTCCAATTCATTCCTGATATGAATAGATTTAAACATAACATAAACATTCGTATTAAAACTAGCAAACGAAATGTCAATACATTCTCCATAAACCATGAATGGTATAAAAATAACAAATCTGCATTCAAACATATCACAAAACCATCAATACTATATGTAAGTTTTGTATCATAATAAATCAACTTCAAATAAGCTTAAAATCCATCAAAGGATGTTGACATAGATGAAATCAATACTTTTTGAGAGAAATATCTATTTTTTGAAATCATTTAAAAGCCACATAATTATAAAATAAAATATTTACTTTCAAAATATTCTTATAAGCTTTTAATGGAAGTTTCAATGATTTTATAATGGCAGAAAATAGTTGCAACCGCCGTATAAGTTAAAAAAGACATTCATACCTTAATTTTGTCGAAAAGGTTAAAAAGGAACTTGTTTGGAAAGTGATGATAAGATTCCTTTATAAACATATTATAAAAATCCAACAAGTGTATAAATGACTTTAAACCATTGTCTATAAAATAGTAAGAATGATTTGAAATACATTTTTACGAAAGATGGATGTGGATGATAAAGAGGTGCCAGTAGATAATTACGTATAAACAACCTCGGATAATCAAGAGATAGTGAAATAAACCCTTACCTTGTACTTTTCATTGGTCGAGGGTAGGTTAAACTCATGTATAATAGTTAAATCATTGTTATTAAATTATAAAAGAATCATATATATAAATATTATATCATATATGATCTGTTAATATTGTTTTGTTAATAATAATTTAGTATTATCGTCGTTTCGGGTGTTAACTGATTCGTTTTCCTTTATATGATTTGTTAAGTAAGCCGTGTATGTTATGGATAGGTTGTATCTTATTCATATCCAGAATGATATCAGTTCCTTGAACATTAATTTTCATCATCAAGTGATAATTAGTCTTGAATGGATATGATGCGGAAATGAATCTTATCGCATTCGTAGAGATGGTAATCCGTACGTACGTACGAACGCTACTTCCTTTTCATTTTTCATTTTAAAAGGAATAAAAACCAAATTATACATAGGTATATTATTATTACATTATAATATAATAACTTATATGTGTTACTTATTTTCATTAACACCATCCTTTATTCATTCCATGTATGGTATGAACGAGTCATATCACATTGAGGGGGCGGTAGTCCGCACTTCCTCAAATGAAATTATAGCAAATATATACAACATGAAACGAATAATGGTATAATATAAAATGGAAATAAATAAGCTTATATATAAAATAAATATCATTAATATCATATTTAATTACAGTTCCATCATAATGTCCACCATGATAGGTGGTAGGAGATAATTGAACAATCATCATTTCGTGAGGTGTTTGGTTGTCATCCACAGAAACATTATGTTCTTCACCCATTAGATGGAGGTGTCTGTAAGTGTAGTTCAAATACTTCTCATAAATATATCCTAGTATATAGAGTATACTGGTGTTGTTACAAAAGAAAAGAATAAGAAGAATTTAGGGGTTGGAGAAGTAAAATAAAAGAAAAGAAGCTAAGAGAAATCATTACCTTTAATTTGGGTAACTCCCTTTGGTTTGAACCAAAAAAGGACTTTTGAAGTTTCTTCTACCTAAGGTAAGGCTTTTAGGAGGAGGAGAGGGATGTAGGGAGATTAATTGGGCAGAGGTTGGATGAGCCAAAAGTCTTGAGAGGTGTGAGGAATTGGGTAGAAGTGATGTCCTTTTATAAGGGGGAGGAGGGGCTCTTTAGGAAGGATTGAAAATATTATTTTGTTATATAGTTAAATTCGGTTTATAAAAGTCCAAAACCCATTAAAGATGATGATAAGATGACTCATGATCGAAATTAAATCATCCAATAAAAACTGGATAGGATTTGGGTATTATTTTAGTCTTTATAATTTTATTTATTTAAATCATTTATTAACGAGGTAAACACTACATCATTATTGTGTCATAAATAATGTAGTTTATTATATGTCTAAAAATTATAAAAAAACCATGATGTAGGAATTATTTTTATATTCCTAATGAATATTTATAGTCAAAACTATAACATATATAACCTTATGTAAAAAATTTTTTTCTAAAAGATGTATGCTTGTTTCATTTTTGTGTTACTTTAAGTTAATTAATATAAGGTGTCATTATCACTTACAAGTGGCTCCATGGGGTCCCAAAATCTACCCAAAGATGAAAATGGTTGGAAATGTATCAACCAATATGGTTAGGACACGTTCTAGTGTAATTTATTATTATTATAATGTTATTTGTTTACCCTTATTTGCCGAATTTACAATTTAACCATGGTAAATAAAATATTTACCGAAGTAATTATTCAAAATGTCCAAAAATAAAAGTTACCTATTTACACAGTTTGGACCTCCTGATTATAACTATGGAATCCATTTTTGTAAATTCAAAATACAGAAGTGGCAGAAATTAATTAAAAATTAATTCCTGTTGTCAGAACAAAAAGTGTGTTTTTAAGAAATATTAACTATCAAAAGATTGACACTTGTTTATGTCCGGTTTAAATGTGAAATTATGTCCAATGACCATAATTGTATTAAATGGTAAAACCATATTCTAAATATACTTTAAAACCACTCAAACAAATAATTTATCACTATTAATTATTTCGAATCAAAAATTTGTTTTTAATTAAAATTTAGTAATTTTAACTATTCATCAAAATATGAATGTTTTCAGAAAAATACCAAAATTTCACCCTAGGATAATTTTGATATTCCTAATCCAAAAATAAAGTCCATTTTGAATGATAAAATTTATAAAATTTCAAAAAGTGGGTATTACTATTCATAATGGCTAGTTTGATTGGTCACGGTGTGTTTGAATCTTGAAGTTGCGTATAATGCAAGCTATTGCATTATTCAAAGAGAAGCGCACCATGGAAGATTGGGGTGTTACATTCTGCCCTCTTTCGAATAATTGTTTCTTCGAAATTTCTAGAATATTAATGCATAAAAAGGCTCGGGTGGTTCTTCATCATAAGTTCCTCGGGTTCCCACGTTTCCTCTTCCATCTTTTGGTTTCTCCATAGAACATTCACAAGATGAGTCATCCGGTTTCTCAGCACTTGTTCTCTTATATCAAGAATCCTGACGGGATATTTGCAATAAGACAGATCTGGTTCCAGTTCTAATTCCTCATAGGTGAGTACATGCCATGGGTTAGGCATGTATTTTCTCAACAGTGATACGTGGAACACATCGTGTTCTTTGGAGAGACTTGGCGGCATTTCCAAATGGTAAGCTATAACCCCTATTCGTTCTAGAATTTTGAAGGGTCTGATGTACCTGGGACTCAATTTATCCTTCTTATCAAAATGTATAAATCCCTTCCAAGGATATACCTTCAAGAAAACATGATCTCCTGCCTGAAATTCCAAATCCCTCCTATGGTTGTCGGCATAGCTATTCTGCCTACTTTGAGCTGATTTGATGTGGTTTTGGATTACCTTCACCTTTTCCATCATTTACTCCACCAGTTCTGGGCCTATAAGTTTTCTTTCACCTACATCATCTTAACAGGTTGGGGTGCGACATATCTTTCTGTATAATGCTTCATACGGTACCATCTGAATACTCGAATGGAAGCTACTATTATAATAAAATTCTACCTATGGTAAATATTGATCCAACATACCCTGAAATTCAAGTGACCATGATCTCAACATGTCTTATAAGGTTTGAATAGTCCGTTTTGATTGTCCATCAGTTTGGGGGTGGTTGGCAGTGCTCAAACGAAGTTCAGTATCCAGGGATTTCTGAAGACTTTTCCAGAATATTGAAGTAAAACGGGGATCACGATAAAAAACAATCGATAGGGGTACTCCATGAAGTCTCACAACATCATCAATATATATTCTTGCTAGACATTCAAGTGGTAAATCCTCCCTAATATCAAGAAAATGTTCTAACTTGGTAAGACGATCAACAATGACCCATATTGGATCGTTCCTTCTAGGAATCTTTGGTAGTCCCATGAAAAAGTCCATCGTGATATTATCCCATTTCTACTTGGGTATGGGAAGAGGTTTTAATACTCCACTAGGCTATTTCCGTCCAAATTTCACTTATTGACAAACCATACATCTTGAAACAAAATCAGAAATTTCCCTCTTCATGTTGTCCCACAAAAAATGTTCCTTCAAATCCCTATACATTTTGGTGCTCACAGGGTGTATAGAGAAATTGGAACTATGAGCATCATCCAACAATTCCCTTTTTAGATCATGCATATCGGGAACACAAAGTCTCTTCCCAAATTTCAAAATTCCATCTTCATATACAATTTCATTCAATCTCTCATCGTTCACAGCTTTAATTTTCTTTTGAAATTCTACATCATCGGTCTGAGAACTCTTTATCCTTTCAAGTAAATATGGTTTTGAAACCATTTGAAAAATTATCGATGTTTCAGCATCCATGGTGATTCCCATATCCATATTTACTAGATCCATGAAAATAGGATCCCATTCAACTCTCATCTTGATAAAAACTCCATGATCCTTTCTGCTCAAAGAATCTGCCACCTTATTTTTATTCCCTGGGTGGTAGTGTATCGTGCAATCATAATCCTTGAATAGTTCAAGCTATCGCCTTTGCCTCATGTTGAGTTCTTTTTGTGAGAAAATATACATCAAACTCTTGTGATCAGTATAAATCTCACATTTTTCACTATAGAGATAGTGACTCCAAATCTTCAAAGCAAATATTATAGCTACTAACTCAAGATCATGAGTAGGGTAGTTTTGCCCCTGAATTTTTAGCTGCCATGATGCATATGCAATAACCCTATCGTTCTGCATAAGGACACAACAAAGTCCTTTCTTCAATGAATCACTATAAATAACTAAGCCATCATTCCCCGATGGTAGATCCAATATAGGGGCATTGGCTAATCTTCTCTTCAGTTCTTCAAAACATTATTCACACTCTTTTTTCCAAACAAATTTAACCCCTTTATGTCTTAGATTTTTTAATGGGTTATCCAATCGGGCGAAATTCTGGATGAAACATCAGTAATAAACTGCTAAACCAATAAAACTGCATACCTCGGTTATACTCGTTGGTGCTGGCCATTCATGGATTGCCTTGGTCTTAGAAGGATCAAAAGAGAATCCATCCTTAGATACAATATGTCCATGAAAAGAAATTTCATGATGCTAGAATTAACACTAGGTAAACGTCCCATATAATTCATGTCTTCTCAGAGACTTCAGGATAATGCGCAAGTGATTTTCATGATCTTTGTGGATTTTGAACTATAACAAGATATCATCAATAAATACAACCACAAAATCATCAAGATATTCCTTGGAATATCTATTCATTAGATCCATGAATACATAGGGTGAATTATTCAATCCACAAGGCATTACTATAAACTCGTAATACCCATACCTAGTTCGAAATGCTATCTTCAGAATGTATTCCTTATTCACACACAACTTATGGTATCCAGATCGAAGGTCACTCTTTGGAAAGTACTGAGCCCCATGCAGTTGGTCAAATAAATCATCAATGCGAGGTAGGGGATACTAGTTCTTTACTTTTATAGAATTTATTTCCCTGTAATCGATATATAACCTCGTAGATCCATCATTCTTTTTAACATAAAGGACATGGGTTTCCATGGAGAAACACTAGGGAGAATAAATCTCTTATTACATAATTCCTCTAGTTTTTTCTTTAGTTCAACTAATTCCACAATGGCCATTGTATAAGAGGTCTCCGATATAGGCCTTGATCCAGGAATTAAATCAATTGAAAACTCAATTTCTCATTCTGGAGAATGTCCAGGTAAATCCTCTTAAAAAACATCAATGTATTCTCTCAAAATAGGTACATCCTCTATTTGAACATTCTTTTCCTTACCCATAATCATTTCATTCTCTTCCTCCCCAATAATTGAATTTAGTTGAGCTACTTGGGGTGGATCTAGATAAGAATTAGGTGGTGACGATTCTGCTATAAAGATAAGGTGTTCCTTATCATCATTATCAAAAATAGTATCCTTTTTCTTCTTACAATAAATTTTTGCATTATGGTCTGAAATCCAATCCATTCCAAAGATTATATCAAATTCAATCATGGGTATGACGATGAGATCAGAAGATAAAGAACATTTATGTGCTCTAATGGGGATTGATCCATAGAACGTTGTATCAATGATACTTCCCTTAGGGTTTTTAACTGAAAAACCCTTGTTAAATCAAATTGGATATATCTAATTTTCTTAGCAAACTGGGAATATATAAAACAATGTGATGATCCAGAATCAAATAAGGCATTTTCTAAAATTGAGGAAACTATTAAATTACCTGCCACTATGTCTTTCAGAGCTTCTACCTCAGTAGTAGTGATAGCATAAGCTTGGCCTTGATCCCTTGGCCTTTTTTGAGGTATGTTCCACTAATTCTTAGGACATTCATTTACATAATTTCCCATCTCCCTGCAATTATAGCATTGAACATCAGTAGCTTCTTTCTTCCCCTTGAAATCACGAGCTTTGTGGCCTTTTTCACCACACTTGTAACAGATTCCCATTCCTTTCATGCAAGTACCAGGGTGTTTCTTCCCACATTTACTGTAGGATGGATAATCAAATTTTACCTTCTTCCCATTATTTCCATTTCCAGAGTGATCAACAGATCTCTTATTCTCTTTCTTTTCTTTAAAGTCGTAAGACTTAGAGAATTCTTTTTCGGTCTTGATAGCGCATGAGACAATATCTTCGTACAATGAGAAGGTTTTTGAGACTAATGCTTGACGGAGAGATGGTTTTAACCCATCAATGAAACGATCAATCTTACTTCTTGGGTTACGTATATATTCTGTAACATACCTTGCTAACCTTGTAAAGTTGGCCTCATAATTTGTGACATTCTCATCCTCCTTTTGTCTCAGACTCAAAAATTGACTTCCCAAATCTGCTTGATGGTCATGAGGAAAGTATTTTTCTTAGAAAAGCTCTTTGAACTCCCTCCATTCCATAATTGATACTTCATCATCTTCCTTTGTGTTTTGAATCAATTAACTCCATTTTCCAGCATCTCCAGTGAGGCAGTAAACTGCCATGATAACTTTTTTCCTTTCGCTACACCCCAAGGCGTGGAATATTTTCTTTAAAGAACTTATCCATTGATAAGGTACAAATGGATTTGTACTCCCATTGAATGTTGGTGGTTGTTTCATCATCAATCGATATGACATTGATCCTCCATGCTGTGGATCAGGGTGCTCTATACAGGTAAGGTTATTATTCATAACCTGAGTGAGTTGTCCCAGTATGGTGATTAGCTGATCAACACCAGTTGTATCACCAGCTCCACTATAATTATCTTGAGCAGAAGGGAAATCCCTACATAGAGAGTGTGCATTGATACAATTTCCATACCTTCCACTAGGCTCCATTTCTAAATAATGGCATAAAGTAGACCAGTTTATGAATCAAAATACATAATTCCATACTTTTAAAACACTTAACATAAATTGAACTATTTATGGATATAATGCATAATTATAAAAAGTGTTTTCTTTGACGAAGTATATACTCATAAAACCTTCTTATTGGTTTGTAAAGAAAATGAGAATTATCCTAAGCATATATCCCAGGAGTGTCATAACCAAGAGTGCATCAAGTCCCGTTGTCGTGCACCAGTTCCCGTTCGAGTCTAGCCCAAAGCGGTGTTTTTGGGTTTTACCCCTAGGTATATCTGTACTAGAGCCGCCTTACCTGATTGTATCCAGACTTGGATGTATTGCTTGGAAAATTCACAAAATTTCTACAATACCAAAATTCTATGATGTTCCTCTATACTAATCCTCAAAGTCCACCTTAGGTCGATGTGATCTAATCAGATTTTATCTAAATCTTTCTTCCACAGTTTGTACTAAACTTCTTATTATACCAACTGTAACGCCCTGACCGTAGTTACCCAGAGTCGGTGCATTATTTCATAACATTGGCATGATCACAAGAAAGATAAAATCTCTAAATCCTGATTAGTTTAGTACCCTTGGAAACACTATATATATTTATAAGTCTTACATTACATCATAAAAATGAAAACTACAACAACAAAGTCTGCATAGTCCACACTCATATCCCCACATACTATCCCTATAGGTCAGTCATAAAATACTTATTCATATCCTGGAAAAAATAAAACATAGAAAGAGGTGAGCCCAGATGCCTAGTAAGGATTACAATATAGAGGAAACTTTCATAAATAAGCATAATCATTTAAGGCGATGTATCAGTAAAACAAAATCCTCCTAAATGAGAACATTAGCATAATATGGAAGAAATAAAACTAAAAAATTCCATTTTCTTATTCACATGGATATTCTACTAGTCGAATAATCACATCAAATATCAATAACCACTTCGATAATGATGGAATGCATAATTCTAGACTATCATAACCACATAGTCAGGGCCTTGTGCCAAGACTACAAATAAGATTTTGTCAAGGCCTTGTGACAGGACACAAGTTTGTCTCATGAGACCTACCGATGCATCGAGGAGCTATAGTAGGCTCCACCTGTCACTTATTAAGTACAATGCATTCCTCATATGAATAAGTTTAAACATAAGATAAACATTCTTTTTAAAATCTGGCATATGAAATGTCAATAATTTCACCATAAACCATGAATGGTATAAAAATAACACACCCATAGTCTAACATATCACAAAAACATAAATATTATATGGATTTTTTGTATCATAACAAATAAACTTCAAATAAGCTTAAAATCTATCAAGGGATGTTGACATAGATGAAATCAAAACTATTTGAGAGAAATATCTCTTTTTTTGAAATCATTTAAAATCCACATTACAATAAAATAAAACATTTACTTTGAAAATATTCTTATAAACTTGTAAGGGAAGCTTGGACAATTTTATAGTGGCATAAAATAGCCGCACCCACCGTAAAAGTTAAAAAAAGACATTCTTACCTTAATTTTGTCGAAAAGGTTAAAAAGGACCTTGTTTGGAAAGCGACGGAAAGATTCCATTATAAACATATTATAAAAAGTAAAAAAGGGAATAAATAAATTTAACCCATAGTCTATAAAATAGTATGAATGATTTTAAATACATTTTTATGAAACATGGATGTGGATGATAAATAGGTCACAGTAGATAATTACATATAAACAACCTCGGATAATGAAGAGATTGTCAAATAAACACTTATCTTGTACTTTTCCTTGGTTGAGGGTAGGTTAAACTCTTATATAATACTTAAATAATTGTTATTAAATTAGAAAATAATCGTATATATAAATATGATATCAAATATGATCATTTAATATTTCCTTTTTAATAATATTTTAGTATTATCGTCGTTTTGGGTGTTAACTGAATCGTTTTCCTTTATATGCTTTGTTACGTAAGACATGTTTGTTATGAATAGGTTGGATCTTATTCATATCCAGAATGATATAAAGTCCTTAAAAATTAATTTTAATCATAAAATGAGAATTATTCTTGAATGGATATGATGGTTAAATGAATCTTATCGCGTTCGTGGAGACGGTAATCCGTATGTAGGTACATACGAACACTAATTCCATTTCAATTTTCATTTTAAAAGGAATAAAAACCAAATGATAAATACGTAAATTATTATTACAGTATAATATAATATCATATATATGTTACTTAAGGCCATTAACACCATCCTTTATACATTCCATATATGGTATGAACGAGTCATATCACTTTGAGGGGGCGGTAGTCCGCACTTCCTCAAATGAAATTATTGTATATATATACAACATGAAACGAAAATTGGTATGATATAAAATGGAATAAAAGAAGCTTATATATAAAATATATATCATAAATATCATATTTAAGTACATTTCCATCATAATGGCCACCATGAGAGGTGGTAGGAGATAATTGAACAATCATCATTTCGTGAGGCGTTTGGTTTCTATCCACAGAAACATTATGTTCTTCACCTATTAGATGGAGGTGTGTGTAAGTGTAGTTAGAATACTTCTCATACAAATATACTATTATATTTATTATACTGGTTTTGTATAAAAGAAAAGAATTAGAAGAGTTTAGGGATTTTAGAATTTAAAAAAATCTAAGAGAAATCATTACCTTAATTTGGGTAACTCCCTTTGGATTGAACCAAAAAGGACTCTTGAAGTGCCTTATTACTAATGTAAGGCTTCTAGGAGGAGGAGATGAATGTAGGGAGCTTAATTGGGAACCGTTTGGACGAGAAAAAAGTCTTGAGAGGTGTGAGGAATTGGTTAGAAGTGATGTATTTTTATAAGGGGGAGGAGGGGTTCTTTAGGAAAGATTGAAAATATTATTTTATTATATAATTATATTCGGATTATAAAGGTCCAAAACTCATTAAAGATAAAGATAAGATGACTCATGATAGAAATGAAATCATCCAATAATAATTGGACATGTTTTTTGTATTATTTTAGTCATTATAATCTTATTTATTTAAATCATTTTTTAATGAGGTAAAGACTACATTATTATTGTGTCATAAATAATTTAGATTATTAGATGTCTAAAAATTATAAAAAAAATACCTCGATGTAGGAAATATTTTCATATTTCTAATGAATATTTATTTTTAAAACGATAACATATATTACCCTATGTAAAAATTGTTTTGCTAAAATATATATGCTTATGTCATTTTTGTGTTTACTTTAACTTAATTAATATAAAGTGTCATTATCACTTACAAGTGACTCCATGTGGTCCGAAAATCAACCAAAATATTCCCATGGTCGGACATGTATCAACTAATATGGTTAAGACACGTTTTAGGGTAATTTAGTATTATTATGATATTATGTTTTACCATTATTTACCGAATTTACCCTTTAACCATGGTAAATAAAATATTTAACGAAATAATTATTCAAAATGTCTAAAAATAAAAGTTCCCTATTTACACAATTTATAACTCCGTATTATAAATATGGAATCCATTTTTCTAAATTCAAGACAAAGAAGTGGCATAAATTAATTTAAAATTAATTCCCGCTGTCAAAACAAAAAGCGTGTTTTTAAGAAATAATAACTATCAAAAGATTGACACTGGTTTATGTGCGGTTGAAATGTGAAATTATGTCTGATGACAAAAATTGTAATAAATGGTAAAAATTTATTCTAAATATACTTTAAAACCACTAAAATTCATAATTTATTACTATCAATTATTTTGAATAAAAAAGTTGTTTTTAATTAAAATTTAATAATTTTCACTATTCACCAAAATATGAATGTTTTTTAGAAAAATACCAAAATTTCACCCTATGATAATTTTGATATTCTGAATCTAAAAATGAAGTCCATTTTGAATGTTAAAATTTATAAAATTTCAAAATTGGTTATTACTATTCATAACGGCTAGTTTGATTGGTCATTGTGTGTTAGAATCTCACAGTTGCGTACAATGCAAGCTATTGCATTATTCAAAGAGAAGCGTACCGTGGTAGATTGGGGTGTTACATTTTTCATATAAGTTGGAATTGTGGTTATAAACTCTATTTCTTGGCATTATATTTTGGCCCTTATTAATTTACCATTATTATGTATAACTTTAGTTGTGGGATATAGTGGTATTCATGCATTTATTACATAGTGGTATTTACATTTTAGCATTTTATGGGCTTGGATATGTGTGAGTGTGTACATGTGCATAGTTAATGCCTCCAATGTTAGTGATATTCTTATTCAGTTCTAGTCACTATCCCCTGGCCTATTGGAGGTGGGCATGGGGATTCATAGAATGACCCCATGTGGTATGGGTTGTGATAATAAGTTATTGATGTTTTAGATAACTAAACCCCTATCATTAGGGAAATATAACACACACAGTAATAAGGATGTCATGTGAATAACTTATTCCAAAATGATGTATGCACATTGGCTTCTTACCAATATTGTCTAATATCCAAAACCACAAATAATGATCTCAATTAAATCCATCATACTTGAATAAATATCTCCACAATAATACAGACAAAAATTTGTAATCTCATAAAACTAGAAACATGGAATTCCCACCAAAAATATTTCCATGACTCACCAGTCTTAGGTCTATCACATACTCAAAAAATACATATTCACCATCTATCATATCCTAAATAAAAAGAAAAATGAAAATTCAAGTATTATCTTATGACAACATAACCTAAAGCCACTCATCATTATCCTAATTAGAACATAACATGAAATCATCCAAGCATCCTATTATTCCAAAGGTTACTGACTAGGTATTTGGGAATAAATCATAAATTTGGAAGATTATTTTGTAATGTTTTTTTTACTTTTTTATATTTTATTTTTTAATTATTCAAATTCCATACATTATTTTATATTACTCATAATTTCTTGGAAATATGTTTTATAATTCCTCAATATATTTTTATTATATAATGGTCTATAATGATTGGAATTTTATAAGACCTATTTCTGTTTAATGATAATAACTTTATATACTTTTTATTAAAATATTAAAAGTCAAAATTTAATCTAAATGAGTTCTCATTGCCTGTATAAACTTGTTACATATATTTGGTTATATATAATTCTCTAGTATTCAGTTTTCTTTTGTTACAAAATGATACCATGAATTATACATCTTGTATGTTCATTTAACATATTTTTTTGGATATAAAATACATTCATTTACATTTATTAAATATAATGGGATGTTTGAAATAATTGTTTGAGTTATCTAACAATTTTACAAACACTATGAAATATTTTTGGAATTCTACAATTTCCAAAAAATAATAAAACACTATTAACTAGCAATTATCTCTATAGAACAAATAATTTCATTATATTAGCTGATATAGAAATATTATACATTTTCATATATTCCATTAAGAATAAAGGAAGGATGATTTTTATTTTAGATACCATATTAATTTACATCTTTATTACAATTTCTCAGTGATTTTTTCCACATATTTCATTTTATATTTTTTACAGTTTTGTGATAATAACATTCCCAACATAGTTTAGAATGACGTTTTATTAAACCTATTAGAAGTATATTGGGTTTATCAACATATTATTTACTAGACTAATCACTAATTAAAATATTTGGATGTTCTAAAACCTATGGAATCACCTATTTAAAATTTACCGCATTGTGTTTTACGAAGTTAAGACATGTTGTTATTCGATATTACCATATGAGTCTTGATGTGATAGTGAGAAGCAAAAAATATACAAAAAAACCCACATTAAGTGTTTAATTCATCCTAACACATGTTTATCTCAACCTACCATAAGATATAAATTTGCTGCATGTGTTAACCTTCCAACCTACCATGACAAAAAAATCAATTAGACTGTAATATTGGATAAACCAATAACTATATCCCACAATCATGAACAAGACATATCGACCTTTTTTGATGTAAGGAATATGACTAACAGTTTTCAGCATATAGGCTCACCTACAATTTTTTCACATGCTGACATATTGAAAAAACACTGAACCTTGAATGTTGGAGCTCCATTATATAAGATTGTCACAAATGTTTATATATACAGTTAAATGAGTAAAATTTTTTAAATTTTATTTTGTATAATTTGAATAATAGACTCATCCAAACATATGGTACACTAACATAGAATCTTGCAGGTTTCATTTTTATACATTCCAATACATTGAAATCAGTATCACCCTTTTCATATTATTTTTCCACTCATGTTGTAATATTCGAACCCAAATACTCATGAATTGGTTAAAAATGACATGGTTTCTAAAGAAAATATATGAAAGTGACTATATTATATGTTGATAAACCACAATAAAGAGAGTGAATGAGAAAATATCATGTGTCTCCATGATGAAATATCATGTGACCACACATTAAAATATTCACATGGTTATTATATTTATAACAAGACTGCTTGAACTAACCAGACTCTTTGATGGCATGAAATGTTAACTGGACACAAGGCATATACCTCACAGTTAGTCACCCCTCATTGTTAGTCCTATAATATATTTTTTTCCAAAATCTTAAATTTCTAGAATTATATTTATTTCAATATCAATGATAATCATATTAACTAAATTATTATACTAATTAATTTATGTATTTTTTTTATTTCTAAAACACATAAATGTTATAAAAAATTGATGAATTGTTTTAGTGTATTTTTAATATATTTTATTGGTTTTTAGTTTATTAATTATTCACATATACACATACATCATATAATTTGATTTTTAAGTTATTCTTTTATGAGATGACTTATTTGTCTTATTATATTCTATATTAATATTTTTTAACATCAAAATTATTCAAAACTAATTTTTTGTTATTTAATTAGTATTATTTAATTTTTATTAATTACACAGTCAGTGAAATTAGAGAATATTATTTAAAATTTAATTTTAATAGTAAAATTATCTTATGGTTTTTATGGGATTTAATTGACCTATTATTTTGGAAATTATTTCAATTATGTAACAAGTAATTCAAATCAGTTTGAATTATCGTATAGGTTTTGAATTCAAACTATATTTTTTAGATTTTTTTTGAAATGATAAATTTATCTATCTTAAATAATTATATAATTTCAATTTCAATCACATTACATTGTTGGAGATTGGATTATCAATTTTTTAGATCCTATTTAAAGTATTCATAGATCATTCAATGGATATGATATATTAGAACATGCAATATTGAAAACCAAAGGACATTTACTCTATATTTTAGGTGTTGTACAAATAAAGTCCCATTCAATAATGTTTTTTTATACTAGCCATAATTGGAAGTGTAAAAGGAAAACTTCAACAAATTTTACTATATCCTTTATGAGACATCCTGATTCATTACTCAAAAACCAACACCAATTTATATTTTTTTATCTTATATTTTGAATATTTTTCTTGTTTCTCCAACACTACTTACCATCTCTCATGAATTTTATCAATTTATATTTGTTATTTAATATTAAAATTCATTATTTATTTATTTATTTAGATTTTGACTCTTGGATCCTAATGTTAGACCTATTTTGGTTTTGACTCATGTAGTCTAAAGTCAGTGTTGTAATAGGGTTTTGATTACCTAAAAAAATATGTTTCTTGGTTATTATTAAACATGAAAAATTATTTTAAAATTATGTAACACCACAAGATTTCTTTGTACGTTATTTATTCAAATCATTTCAATAAATTTCACTACACGCAACTCCGAGTTCAAGCGCACCACGACTTACCAAACTAGAAGTTCAACAGCGGTGATGAGTAGTATTAACTGAATTTTGAACTTTATATAATCCTTACAATTTTAGAATCTATATTATGAGTTTTTTAGATATAATGTAAGAATAAATACATTTTTTCAGAAAAACGAAGTATTTTTCAAAAATGAACTTTCACTGCCTTTTAATGGTGAACCCTTTTTGAGTCCAATTTTTGAAACTTTTATATATTCAATTTTACAAAATAAACTTCTTCTTTAGAATCGGGACATAAGAATTTAGTTTCAATAAATTTTGAGTTTTTCTGATAACTTTCATATATGGGTGGATAGTGAAAAATACTATATTTTAACTGAAAACAAATTTTTAATAAAAATAATTTATACTGTTTAATTATAAATTTTAATGGCTTAGAAATATAATTAGATTATATTTTTACCAATTAATCTAATTATGGTCATTTTAAATAATTTCACTTTGAAATTGGACATAAAAAACTGTTAATCTTTAGATAGTTATTATTTCTAAAAAATACGCTTTTTGGTTTTGGCAATGGGAATTAATTTTAAATTAATTAATTCAATTTATATGTTTTTAAATTGGTAAAATAAAATTCATTTTTGAATTCAGAATATCAAAATTATCTTAGGGTGATTTTTTGATATTTTTCTGAAAACTGTCAATTTTTTGGTGAATAGTGAAAACACTACGTTATTATTTAAAATTGAATTTTTTTTTAATTATATAATTATTTTATTTAAATTAATTTAGGTAAAAATAGATACATAATACCTATATATTTTCAATGTAATTCATTGGAGTCATTTTGTAATAATATTAGATATATAAAATTTTATTGAACTTTTCACCCTCTTTTACCCACCTCCTTGGAGAATTTTCAAATTCACATAAAACATAATTTTACCGCTTCTATGAGTGGAATTTCGAAAATTTGAGAGACCCAGTTGATATCAGTAAGAAAAATGTGTTTCAATAAGAAGAAAATAATATTTGGTGAATAGTAATTTTTGACTTTTATTTACCACGATTAAAAGTAAAAATGGTAATTAAGGGTAAAAATGATATTTTAATTACCCTAACACATGTACTAATTCTGTTGGATAACTGTATTTCGACCAAAACCAACCTTTGGAATAAAATATGATCTTTTAGTTCCACTTGGATTAGATTAGGACATTTATTTTTATTTATTTCAAAGATGGGTTAAAAGAGTTGAAATCAAAGTTTAATAACTAAAACATTTATAATATAGAGTTATACATAAGATAAATTCAACTATAAATATTCATTAGAAAGATAAAAAATTTTAATACATAATTTTATTTTATTTATAATTTTTGACATTAAATAATTAACTTTTTTTATGACACAATGATGATGCAGTAATTACCGTATTAATGAATGATTAAAATAATTGAAATTATAAATATTCAAATTAATGTAATTTTAGACTTTTTATAAATTCCACATATTTTATAGGTTTTTATGACATGATAGTGTTGGTTAGATCAATTTGTTTTTGTAATAATCATGTTATGTGTTTAACAAAAAACAAATACCAAATAGTGTCAAAATTTACATAAAATAGTTTTCAAAACAAATATTATATTATTATTTGATATAATAGTCCTAAAAATATATGGTTTGAAAAAAAACTTATATAATAATATATATGACAATATTTATCCAATTGGGGTTCTATTGGACTTTTATAGAACGTTTATTAACCATAAAAAATAAAAATACAAAGATACATGGTAAATGTCAAACTATTTAACCAAGAGTTAAGTCTAAAAGTTAAGGTTAATATTGTGACCTAAAACTATCTAAAACCTATTGGTTTGGTGTTTTTTGACCCATCCCCACCTTATACCTTAAATAATTTATTTTTTATCCATTATAAATTGAAAATTTATTTATTATAAAATAATATTTTATGTTTTTCCTAAGGTTCCCCTCACCCCCTTATAAAAGGGAACTTCCCCTTCACTAAATGTTAAACCTGAAAATCCATTTTTATTGGCCATAACCTATACAAATATCCTAAACACTGTCCTAAATAAATACTAGAGGTATTTCTTTGGTCATAAAGCCAACCTAAGGAGCCATTTTGATCAAATCAAAAGGAAGAACCTGAAGAAGAGGTAATGATTTCACCTCCCTCTTTCAAGTTCTCTTATTCTTCCACTTACTCTTTCTTTGTTGTTTTCCATTATAAAATAATAAATCCCGTATATTATATATATTGTGATGTTATTATAAATATTTCACATCTATATTCATTATTCTATCCATCTTCTGAATGATAATGTCACCATGTGTGCGTACGTACGGCTTACCATCTCCACGTCATGGTGTAATTTGTTACTCAACACTATGTTATTTGGATGGATGTAATGATGATTAACATGTATATAAATAATTAAAATAACATGATTATGTGTCTTTAATGTTAATATACCATCCAATTCCACACTTTTAAGGAAATGATATTGTCGCCTGTGCGTACGTAAGGATTACCGTCTCCACGACGCGGTGAGATTCATTTCCACGTTCACCATTCATCGAAAATTATAAAAATATATATTACTAATAAGTATGCAATATATGACACAATAATTCTATTGGATATATATATATATACTTATATATATATTATTTTCTTAGTACTGTTTAATATGATATGAAAACGGAAACAACATTTTTGTGTACGTACGGACTACCGTCTCCATAAATGGTGTTTTTCATTTCATATATATGTCTATTATACATATTTATATTCTAAATATATATGATATATAAAACGTTTTTTATATTCTGGAAGTATTTAAATCTTGATCTCAGTGATACAATCATGAGTAACAAGTTAAAACACGTACGATAAAGAAAGGGATTATTACCCGAAATGTTGATTTAACATGGAAATTATTATTAAATGGGTAGTATAAAGTCATTAATGAATCATGTCATATGGTTCTGGTATACTTTAATATCATACTACGATCTTCATACAGGAGCTTTAACATACCCTCGACGAAAGGAGAGTGGAAGGTAATGGGTTTTCATCCCACTCTTTATTCCCATGAGATTCATACCATATTGCCACTATTACCTTTTGTGTGGTGTATGTACTGCCCATAATTGTATTATCTATGTAATAAACATTAATTAATGTGTATTTAAATATTAATTGTATGATACTTCTTTCTTGGTGTGTATGTTTCGTAAGTTACCAAATTGGTAAGGGTTAATTTCACAATCACTTTATTATCCGAGGTTGTGTTTATGTAAGTATCTACTGTGATCTCTTTATCAACCACATCCATGTTTCATAAAAATGTATTCCAAATTTGATTTAAAATATACTAGACTATTGGTTAAATTCATTTATACCCTTGTTTGACCTTTTATAATATGTTTTGGAAGGAATATTTTTGTCGTTTTCCAAACAAGTTACTTTATAACCTTTTCGACAAAAGTAAGGTAAGAATGTCTTTTCTTAACTTATATGAAGGGTGCGGCTATTTTCTTCTCTTATAACATCATCAATGCTTCCATTACAAGCTTATAAGAATATTTTCTAAATAAATTTTTACTTTTATAATTATGTGTCTCTTAAATGATTTCAAAATAGAATGAGATATTTCTCTCAAATAGTTTTCATTTCATCTATGTTAATATCCTTTGATAAATTTTACACTTGTTTGAAGATGATTTATTATGATACAAATATTCCATATTGTATTTAAGGTTTTGTGATATGTTTGTCTATGGATGAGTTATTTTTATGAAATTCATGGTTTATGGTTAAAGTATTGACATTTCATATGCTAGTTTTCATACGAATGTTTATATTATATTTAAACATCTTCTTAAGATGAATGTCTTGGACTATTATGATCCAGGTTGGGGACCAGTAAAAGTAAGCCCTCTGTATTGGGGATCGGTAAAATAAAGCCCTTTGGGTTGGGGTCTGGTTAGAGGAGACCCACCTGGATAGAGTACTGTTATAGAGGCTCTTTAGGATGGAGTCCGGTTACAGAGGCTCTCAGGGTCGGAGTCCGGTTACAGAGGCTCTCTGGGATTGAGTTTGGTTAAAGAGGCTCTTCGAGTTTGGGTCCGGTTACAGTTACCCAAAAGGTCCTAGCTCGAGGCCAGGATACAGAAATTAAACTTCGGCGTTATACATTCCTTCATTATAAAATTAGTTATTACATGTGATTATTCGACTAGTAGAATATCCATGTGCTTGTTTATATGGTAATGTTTGATTTATTTTTCCATATTATGTTCATGTTTATATTTAAAAGACTATTGTTTTTTTACACATCATTCCATAAAAGTTAATAGTTTTTGCTAAATTATTTACCCTTACTGGGTATCTGAGCTCACCCTTTTCTTATATTTTATTTTCCCAAGATTCCAAGAAGTGTATTATGATTGATATACAGGGTTAAGATAAAGAGAATAATGGTGTTCTCAAAGAACTATCTATGCTGTGTTTTATGATTGAAATTGCAATGCAATGTTAATGTATGTAATCTATTTTCCTAGACTGCTAAATTGATCGGTCCTTCGGGACATGATTCCTTATAATCATGCCAATGTATTAAAATAATGCAATGGCTCTCGGTAACTGGGGTCGGGGTGTTACAGTTCGTATTTGAGAAAGTTTATAAATAACCATGGAAACTATATTTAGATAAACTCTAATTAGAGCACATTATCTAATATATACTTTGAGGATTAGTATAGAAGAACTTCCTAGAATTTTGGTATTGTAGAGATTTTTTGAGTTTTCCAAGAAATACATCCCTCTCTAGATACGAGCAGGTAGAGTTGGCTCTGGGACAGATGTCTCTAGGGGTAAAACCCAAAAACACCTCTTTGATCTAGACTCAAATGGGAACTGGTGCACGACAACGGGCCTTTCTGCACTCTTACTAATGACAATCCAGGGGGATATACTTAGGATAATTCTCATTTTCTTTACAAACCATTATGAAGGGTTTATGAGTATATACATACTGAAAGAAAACATTTTTTATGATTATGGATTATATCCATAAACTGTTCAATTTATGTTAAGTGTTTTACAAGTTTGGAATTCTGAATTTCGATTCATAAACTAATCTAGTTTAGGCTATTTTATAGAAATGGTGGTCAGTAGAAGGAATGAGAACTCCAGCTATACGTATAATCCAAAGAGTAAGATGGATCATATATTTCATGATATTAAGCCAACATGTATAAGGGAAATAATATCCCTTGTACTCTCAACATATGAAGAAATAGTTTCATGTGATAATAAGATAAGTAAAAAATTCATTGAGTCATACTGTTTTGAAGGGAAGCAAGAGAAGAAAAGGATAGAAGAGAGAAAGATGGATAATGGGAAGAGGGGAAAGAAGGATTTTTTCATATGTGATAACTATGGACATAATCACCTTGGTAAATAAATGAAGGTAATGGGATTTTGTTATAAGTATGGAGAAAAAGAACAGCATGTACACGATTGCAAGGGTGAGAAAAAACTTTCAAATGTACAATGCTTCATCTACAAGGAGTTGGGACACTATGCGAGTCAATGTCCATATCATCAGAGTATACCCCAAATGATGCTATTGGATAATAATAAAGTTAAGATACTACCGAAGATGAAGAGGAGTGATTATATTTCTTATGTTGTTATTAAAGTATTGTGTCATTTGAGTATTGTATTAATGATGTACATGTTCTCATAATTATAGAGTGCATAAGTATTTTACTACTGTACTATTTTATTGAGGATATGAGATTATATGGTTCTATGAAATGTGATTTAATAGTAAGCTACACATTTGGGAAAATACATGGTTGAAGGAAAGGATATACTTAATATGGTCCTGAAAATGAGGTAGTGATTTTGGAATAAGAGATGGTTGATTTGGATAAATTATATTGGATATTATTGACTTCCTTGAAACTGATTAATGATTTGTATATTCCATCATTGTTGGAGTTTACAAAATTTTTGGATAGAAGGAATATATTCAGTATTCTATTAGGAATAAGGGAGAATGAATGTAATAAATAAGTTTTTATGGTAATTTAGGTTGTTGCAGTGTTTTAAAAGAATACATGATGAAGGGGTTGAAATGTTGTTATATGGAAAAAAGGTTTATCATTGTGTTTACCTTCATTATAAATTATGGTCTGTGATATTGGATAGAAGTATTTTGGATAAGTCTAGTTTGAGATTATTTTTGGACTTCCATAAAAAGGAAAACTCTGAGGTTAGGCAGCAACCTGTCGCGTCTGGCATGGCCAAGAGACTTGACCTCGCAACCGAAGGGTGACATGGGTGTATCACCTACCACTGGCCCACATAATGTCCTAGATTGAATAATGTAGTTTTCTTAAAGGTCTCGTAGATTAATTAAAAATTAATTTTTTTGGAACCCTATACGAATAGGATAAATATAATATTTTTTTAAGTTCTCTTATCTTTTAGAGTGAAAGATGAGTTTGTGGTAGAAATTATTTACAGGAAGGAACTCTACTTGTCAAGTATATATATATATGTATATATTTTTTCTTCTCTTATTCTATGAAGAAATTATTTCTTAAACTTTAGGAAATGTATCGTAAAACTAAAAAATGTGTTATCCTAATACCTTATGTTTTTTTTGAAGCGATGATATTTTATATCAACATAAATTGATGTCTTTGAGGACCCCAATTCTACAATTTTTTGTAATTGATGACCTTAATCACTCCCTATAAATATTTACGCTTTGCCTCCAATTATGTGTCTCTAATTTCCACCAATGTTCTCATAATCTAGATCATAATGTGGTGGGGACTTTTCCATTCCCATTTTCCTATTATTAAGACTAAATTTTATTATCCCAATTTCAGATGTGGGTTTTCCCACATAGGTATTTTCTATTTCAACCTTTCAATTTCGATGAAAAATTTCAAATTACGAGAACACAATTTATTGAAGGAGGGAAGAATGTAACACCCCAGGATTCTATAGTATGTTATTTCTTCAAAGTAATTCAATAACTTGCACTACATGCATCACTGAGTTCAAGCACACCACGACTTACCAAACTCAACGTTTAAAAGGGGTGATAAATAGTATTAAATTAATTTTGAACTTTATATAATCCTTATAAGTTTTGAATCCGTATTTTGAGTTTCTTAAGCATAATGTTAGAACAAATTAATTTTTTTCAGATAAAAGAAGTATTTTTCAAAAATTCACTTTTACCACCTTTTAATGGTGAACCCTTTTAAAATACAATATTTGAAACATTTATATATTCAATTTCAAAAAATAAACTTCTTTTTTAGAATAGGGAAAGAAGAATTCAGTTTCAATCAATTTTTGGTGTTTTTCTGATAACATTCATATTTGGCTGAATAGTGAAAATACTATATTTTAACTGAAAACAACTTTTTTAATCATAATAATTTATAGTGTTGAACTATACATTTTAATGTTTTAGAATTTTAATTATATTATATTTTTACCATTTAATCCAATGATGGTAATTGTAAATAATTACACTTTGAAATTGGACATAAACAACTGTCAATTTTTGATAGTTATTATCTAATAAAATTATGATTTTTGGTTTTGGAAATGGGAATTAAGTTCAAATTAATTAATGCAAATTCTATGTTTTGAAATTGGTAAAATAAAATTCATTTTTGAATTTGGAATATCAAAATTAGCTTTGTGTGAATTTTTAGTATTTTTCTGAAAACTTTCAATTTTTGATGAATAGTGAAAAACTACGTTATTGTTTAAAATTGAATATTTATTTAAATAAATAATTATTTTATTTAAATT
This sequence comes from Viscum album, assembly GCA_963277665.1. NCBI lineage: Eukaryota > Viridiplantae > Streptophyta > Magnoliopsida > Santalales > Viscaceae > Viscum > Viscum album. The sequence goes on from OY728119.1 coordinate 560,824,507, forward strand.
TATTTTAGGTAAAAATAGATACATAATACATATATATTTTTAGTGTAATTTATTGGAGTCATTTTCTAATAATATTAGATATATAAAATTTTATTGAACTTTTCACCGCCTTTTACCCACCTCATAGAAGAATTTAAAAATTCACATAAAACATAATTTTACCACTTCTGCGAGTGGAATTTCAAAAATAAGAGAAAAATGGTTGATATCACTAAGAAAAATATGGTTCGAAAAGATGAAAATAATTTTTTTGTGAATAGTAACTTTTGACTTTTATTTACCATGATTAAAAGTAAAAACTGGTAAGGATAAAAATGATATTATAATTACAATAACACATGTCCTAATTCTATTGGATAAGTGTATTTAGACCAAAAATAAACCTTATGAATAAAATATGATCCTTTAGGTCCAATTGGATTAGATTAGGACATTTATTATTATTTAATTTAAAGAAGGGTTAAAAGAGTTAAAATCAAATTTTAATAACTAAAACATTTTTAAAATAGAATTATACATATGATAAATTCGACTATAAATATTCATTAGAAATATAAAAGGATTTCATAAATAGTTATATTTTATTTATAATTTTTATAAATTAAATAATTAAATTTATTCATGACACAAGGATGAGGAAGTAATTACTGTATTAATGAAAGATTAACATAATTGACATTATAAATATCCAAATAAATGTAATTTGAGACTTTTTATTAATTCCACTAATTTTATAGGTCATTATGACATGTTATGATTTGTTAGATAAATTTTTTTTAAGAAATAATCTCGTTATGATTTAAAAAAACAAATACCAAATAGTGTGAAAATTGACATAAAATAGTATTTAAAACAAATATTATATTATTAATTGATATAAGAGTCCTAAAATTCTATTATTCGGCCAAATGACTTATATAAAAGTATATATGACAATAATGAACCAATTTTGGTTTGATTGGCATTTTAATGTAAGTTTATTAACCATATAATATAAAAACACAAAGAGACATGGTAAATGTCAAACTATTTAACTAAGAGTTAAATCTAAATGTTATGGTTAATATGGTGACATAAACCTGTCTAAAAAATATTGGTTGAGTGGTTTTTGAACCATCCTTACTTTATCCATTAAATAATTTATTTTGTATCCATTAGAAAACGAAAATAAATTTAGTATAAAATAATATTTCAATTTTTTCCAAAGGTTCCCCTCACCCCTCTTATAAAAGGGAACTTCCCATTCTCTCATATTCACACCTCCAAAGCCATTTGTCTTGACCAAATCTTGACCCAATAACATCCAAAAAATCCTAGCTTCATCATAGAGGCCTTAATTTGGTCATAAAGCCAGCCTAAGGAGCTCTTTTGATCAAATCAAAAGGAAGAATCCCAAGAAGAGGTAATTATTTCACCACCCTCTTTCACGTTCTCTTATTCTTCCACTTACTCATTCTTTGTTGTTTACATTATAAAATAATAATTCCAATATCTTCTATATATTATTATGTTATTATAAATATTTCACAAATATATTCATTATTCTATCCATCTTATGAATGATAATGTCACCATGCTTGAGTACGTAGGGCTTACCGTCTCCACACCGTGGTGTAATTTGTTATTCAACACTATGTTATTTGGATGGATGTAATGATGAGTAATATGTATATAAAGAATTCAAATAACATGATAATTCCTCTGTAAAATTAATATACCATCCAATTTGGAACCTTTAAGGAAATGATATTGTCGCTCGTGCGTACGTACGGATTACCGTCTCCCCGACACAGTGAGATTCATTTCCACGCTCACAATTCATCGATTATTATAAAAATATATATTACTAATAAGAATGTAATACATGACATAATACTTCTACTGGAGATATATATATATATATATATATATCTATGTACTTACATATATCTTATTCGCTTTGTACCGTTCAATACGATATGAAAACAGAAACAACGTTTATACTTACATACGGACTACTGTCTCCATAAACTGTGTTTTTGAGTTCATATATATGTCTATTATAAATATTTATATTCTAAATATATATGATATATAAATCATTATTTATATTCTAGAAGTATTTAAATCTTGATCTAGGTGATACAATCAAGTGTAACAAGTTAAAACACGTAAGATAACGAAAGCGATTATTTCCTGAAATGTTAATTTAACATCGAAATTATTATTAAATGGGTAGTATAAAGTAATTAATGAATCATTAATGATATCATAAATATTAATATGGTTTTGGTATACTTTAATAATACACTATTATCTTCATACAAGAGGTTAAACATACCCTCGTCTAAAGGAAAGTGCAATGTAAGGGGGTTTCACCACTTATTCCCGTGATATTCATGCCATATTGCCACTATTACCTTTTGTGTGGTGTATGTACTTCCAATAACTATATTATTTATGTAATACACTTTAATTTATATGTAATTACATATTAAATGTATGATACTTCTTTAAGGGGGGTGTAAGTTTTGTATGTTTCCAAATTGGTAAGGGTTAATTTCATAATTATTTTATTTTCCAAGGTTGTTTTTGTGTAAGTATCTACTGGGACCTCTTTATCATCCACATCCATGTTTCTTAAAAATTTATTCCAAAACATTTTTACCATCTAATAGACTATGGGATAAATTAATTTATACCCTTGTTTTACTTTTTATAAGATGTTTTGAAAGGAATATTTTCGTCATTTTCCAAACAACGTACTTTATATCAATTTAGACAAAACTAAGGTAAGAATGTCTTCTTTTTTAACATATATGGTGGGTGTGTCTATTTTCCACCATTATGACATCATCAAATCATACCTTGCAATATTAGTAGAATATTTTCAAAATAAATGTATTCTTTTATAATTATGTGACTGTTAAATCATTTCAAAATAAAAAGAGATATTTCTCTCAAATAGTTTTGATTTCTTCTATGATAACATCCTTTGATAAAATTTACACTTGTTTGAAGTTGATTTATTATGATACTAATATTACATATATTATTTATGTTTTTATGATATGTTTGACTATGGATGAGTTATTTTTATGCCATTTATGGTTTATGGTTAAAGTATTGACATTTCGTATGCTTGTTTTAATACGAATGTTTATGTTATATTTCAACCTCTTATTAAGATGAATGTGTTGGACTAGTATGCTCTAGGTTGGGGACTAGTAAAAGTAAGCCCTCTGGGTTTGGGTCCAATTACAACAGACCCTCCAAGATGGAGTCCGGTTACAGAGGCTCTCCGGGATGGAGTCCATTTAGAGAGTCTCTCTGTGTTGGAGTCCGGTTATAGTGGCTCCCAAGGATATAGTCCACTTATAGAGGCTCTACGGGTTTTGGTATGGTTACAATTAGCCCATAGGTCCTAGCACGAGGCCATGACACATAAATTAATCTTCGACATTATACATTCCCTCATTAAAAATTTAGATATTACATGTGATTATTCGACTAGTAGAATTTCAATGTTCATGTTTATAGGGTAATGTTTGATTTATTTTTCCATATTATGTTCAAGTTTATATTTAAAAGGATACTGTTTTTATTACACATCTTGAATTAAATGTTTATTGCTTTTACTAAATTATTTACCCTTACTGGGCATCTGAGCTCACTCCTTTCTTATGTTTTATTTTACCAGGATTCAACGATGTGTGTTATGATTGATATGAAGGGTTAAGCTAAAGGGAATAATGGAATTCTAAAATAACTATCTATGTTGTGTTTTATGTTTGAAATTGTAATACAATGTTAATGTATGTAATTTATTATCTAATACTTCTAAACTGATCGGTCCATCGAGACTTGATTCCTTCTAATCATGCCAATGTATTAAAATAATGCACCGACTCTAGGTAACTGGGGTCGGGACATTACAAATTAGGTTATTAATCATATTAAAAAATGTATCACCCCAACCTGGTTTTCAACCTGAAGAGTTCTCTAGGAGGGTTGGCCACTTGGCCTTAGTCACACATCCTCATATGCCAAAGTCATCCAACTAGCAGTTAGGGTCTAATGAGGTGTTAGTGGGGAGACTATACCCTCAAGTGGGGATAGTAATAATGGTCTATATGTATATAACACAACAGAAAATACCATAATTTAGTGAAAGGAAAAAGGACTCAGTTGAATCATGATAAATAGATGTTGTAACAAATAAGCCCAAAAAAATATTATACCATTTGATGATGATAAATCATGTCATTGATGGTCATTAAAAATACCTAAACAAGATTTCCTATGGTAGACTGTATAAGTGCATACCTTTATAAATCATGTAAAATAAGAAAATTTATCACCAGCTCAATGCAGAGGAACCCCTTAGTCCACTTTCATCCATCCCATGAATATGGTACCACTATAATCACTAAGGTCCAACTCCCAAGACTGAATTCCAACTTGATATCAAAATCATAAAGCCTAAATGAATCCTGAAGGGCATGTTGGGTGTGAGTAAAAAATACATAGGACACCACCAAATGTGTGCCTATTTTACATCCATAATTTTGAATGTGTATAAAGAAAATAAATTAAGACACTGAATGAACATTTAATAAATAACATGTTTCCTTTGAGCTGAGTGTCCATAAGGAAGAATTGACCTACTTCGACAATCATTGGTATATCACTCAATGTGTTCCCCCATATATATATATATATATATATGGTATACACCACATATTTGCATATATATATATATACATATATATTCATTTTCTATGACACATGGCTTAATACTCAAGGAATCCACTAATGAAAGATCGTATTAGGTGAAACCCCATGATCCATCAATAAAAATAACTCTATAACCTCATTCAACCAATTAGGTAACATGTGTCCCAACTACATGGCCAATCAAGTCCCTCAGACCTCTTCTTAAAAATCTCCATTGGCTCAATTCCCAATATCCTGAGGCATGGTGATATCCTTCCTCCAATAAATAATCACCAACGGATCAACAATTGATGTCTCTATTCATAGTGATATCCATCATCCAAAAATCCCAGCCCATGGTCTCAAGTATCATTGTGTTCTTCAACCCTACGACCGATGGTCTCAACACTATCAACTGATAGTCAATCAAAATCCCAATGTATTTCTATGGTGATACCCCCAACATATACGATGTTCAACACTATCCCATAAGACGGATAATTTATAGGGGCCTCCACCCACAATAAGGGGAAAACATCACGTTCATTGAGTCCAATATGTGTGAACATGACTCCAATGGTGCATCGGAAAACAATATTGACCAATAATCACCAAAAAACCTAAGCCACATCAGTTGGGACTTCATTCCCCTATGATCATGTCACTAAATACAGATGGTCAACACTATATCCAATAACACCAGCCTTTCCCTTATTCTAACGTCCTCATCATCTTAAATTGATGACCAAGTCACCTCAACCAAGTGATCATCATCACCCCATATATCTTGAGTCATACCCTCACCCTAACGACCATTTGACCTCAGTCCAGGTGATTGAAATCACCTTAATGATCATGAAAATCACATAAAATTCCCATGTAACTTAAACAAAAAACATAACTAATTTAATTAATTTAAATTACACACACAACCAAATCATCCCATGTTTGTCTGATCCCCTTACCCAGCTTAACCATTTATAGTGAAGCATGTGAATTTAGAGAGGCATCTCATATCATCAATTGAATAATTTAAATTCAATCATTAATAAATTTGGTTCTCACTCAAACAAGACATAATGTGTATATAAAGTAGACCTACAAAACAACCATGACATTGAGGATAAATCTAGGAACCACTTACCTTATACTCTTAGGTTCTCAATCATCCCAAATTGGCCTCTAAGTCAAGATGAAAAGTGAGAAATCAATCTTTTAGATAAATAACCTAACAATAGGGAAATATATATCACAAGAATTTATCATTCCATGTTAGAGATAAACAATAAAGGGAATAAAGTGGGTTTATTGGCTTACCAATTCACATTCGATGAGAACGATAAATCATGCATCAGAGCTAACATGATGTAGTTACCTCAATTTCTCAAAATGGGGAAATATGATAGATCAACCAATGTTTTGAGTGTAGTTGAAGAAGAATAGGGGGAGATATAATAAAGAGGGGTAGAATATTAATTTCACCCAAAAAAATCACACGCACATTATGGCCTCTAGCCTGGTTCAATGTGCCCCAACCATGAAGTGCTCAGTGTCTCACCACCACCCATGCACGACTTAGGTGCACAGTTTTCCAAACCATGTGATGATTGTGTGATTCTCCTCTAATGAAAACTATATAGGTGGTTCATGACCATGCAACCACACCTACATGGTTTTTCCAACCACGTCCAATGATGCATGTGTGAAGAAAATATAGTTCTATGAGGCCACAATGTATTTCCAAACAATGCGCCTCTATCTTTGCTTTCCCGAAATTGGGGTTTTTTGAGTCTTACACACCCACAAATCATCTGAAAGGCGCTTGTACATCCTTAATGGAAATTTAAAAATGGAGTCCTGGGTCAATAAAACTCTCATAATTAGGTTCAGAAGATCATGAAAATAGTTTCTCTAAACACCAAACAAAAGAAGATAAACAAGTTGAGAAATTTTGACCCGCTCAAAAACCCAATATATTACAAAACTCATTTTGTTAAACAACACATATATTTTATAATATATAGGTTCAAGTGTGGATTTTTTCTAATTAAAAATAAATAAATATAGAAATTCTCGATGTTGTTACATAAGAATATTTTATATAAATTAATGTTTTCAATTAACCTTTGTAATTATTTTTTCTCGTTAAAATTTTAATATGGTATATACAACCTCATCTATACTAGTTTTCATCACCTTATCCACCATAAAAATTTATATCAATGTGTGGAAATATTAGGATTTATTAGTTTACAATTTTTTTTATTTTCACATATTCCATCATTTGGCATCAATGGTCTAACCTTGTTAAGGAAATATTGACTATAGTGGAATTTATTTTTTCACACTTTAGTGTGCTATCCATATAAAATAATTTATTTTTAAAGGGATATATCTTCACTGTGGAAGGAAGAAATGTAAAAAATGATTTGATTCCTCAAAATCCACCACATATTGAATGTATATATTACTACTAATGATATTCAATAATGAAGGCATGCCTCAAGAAGTTTATCATAGAACACTGCTCGATCATTGTAAAATCATAAAAATTACTATAAGTTGACTTGGATTCTCTTATAATAAAAAATATTTATAAATATGTTTTAAATTAAAAAGTAGTAAATATTTTATATTTATATATTAAGAGAAATGTGTTTAGTCATGTGTTTGTGTGTAAGATTACTCATGAAAAGTTGAATATTAGACAAGTTACTCACATTAGAAATGAAAAATTGATTCAAACTAAGCTTGAAATTCTTCGAGCTAGGCACGAAGAATTAATGACAGATGAAGATTAAACAATGAATCAAAAGTTATATAGTTTCTCAAGAATTTTGGATTTGATTAATTTAATTAGAGAATAATTGTAAAATACAAAACCTTTTGAATTATTCTAAAGAGAACAAAAAAAGAAATTGAACACAAAGTATGTCCCCCATAAACAAAACCAACAACATCAATGATTACATCCTTAATGAATTGAATAGAACATTACTTCAATATGAACTAGAAATAAATAACTTCATCAATATATAGAAAATTAATAGAAAAGTTATAGCTATCGAAACTATATATGTTGATTCTACTTACTCTTCGGTTTGAAAATGACATTATAGTGAAAAAAATTGTGGCTCAAATTTTGACTAGAGTCTACAAACAAATGAAAATGAAAGGATTAATTAAATAATTTTTATGAAATAATCCAAAGAAAAATTTTCAATGGGATAATAAAGGTAATTTTAATTTTAACACGGTTGATTTTACTTGTATTGAGTGAAAAAAGAAAGGTAATATTATGACCGACTACACAAAATTAAAGAATATATTCAAAAACAAAAATAAAGATATTAAGGCATTGAAAAATAGTTGGACTTGTTCTAAAGATACTAATTCTATTAAATAATATTCCAATTAGTGCTTCATGTCTTCTCTGAATAAGATTTTTGATTATGGATTTTTTTCTAGAGATCTTGATTGAAATCAGGATTCTAAAAAGCCACAAGATTGAAAGTTAAATAAAGAAATTGAAATTATGAGAAAACATATTCTTAAAGCTATTGATTCGTATTATAATCTTCAGGAAAATAATGAAAACCATATTTTTAAAAATAATAGTCTTTTATAATAGAATGAAAACTATGGAATAACACTTCCACTTCTCATTATAATTTTTATGATGATTTGAAATCTGCTTATGATTTGAAGTAAAATTTGAAAATGGATATTGATAGTCTGAAGTAATGTCTGTATCCATTCATTTGTAGTTGTGAATTGTGTTATAAATTGATTCCATTGACGAAAATAAATAAAAATAAATATGGTATTTTCTAGGTTAGGATATAACCTCACATTTATTTAATTTATTTTGTGAAAAATAAAAAATGGTTATATGTGTACTATTATATTTTATCAATGTGGCATGAAATGAAACTCGACAAATAATTGTTCTCTTAGATTCAAATTGTCTATTGGATTTATTAACACCCACATTTCTATATATTTTTCAACTAGATTACCACACAATATTTTTTAAAATTATTGTGTAGGTACCTAATTTTTGTTTATTAATCCGATTAGACTCAATGTAACTTAGGTAACAAAAATGTAATGTAATTTATTTGTATGGAAGAAAATAATTGGATATCTATAGAATCACATATGGTACATTGAAATTGAATTATATTTGAATATTACAATAGTCCCGTAGTGTTTATCACTTTCAAAAAAATTTATGGAGGAATTGTAAATTTCTTAGATAATTCTTAAGGCAAAGTAAAAGGTTTTAGTAAAGTTGGTATTTCAAATTCTATACTATTTTCAAAAGTATTATATTTTGATGTTATAAAACATAATATAAATACTATATATCAATTATATGATGATGAAATAGAAGTAAAATTTAAAAATTATAAGTGTTTATTCTTTAGGGATGATTATTTATTTTTTTGTTCTAATTTAGAGGAAAATATTAACACTGTTTGTTTTTCTAAACTATAGATTCAAGATGTTAAGTGTTTGAAAATTTTGCATAGTGTTACCATTCATTGGCATTGACAATAAGGTTATGTTATATTCAGAATGTAACTTTCTCTTTCTAAATATGAAAATGTGCTACAATAAATTACTATAAAGAAATAATAACATCATGTTTTCGATGCATGCATTAAAGGGAGATAAGGTAATGTTTTATTTAGGCCTATTAGTCAGAGAAGTACAAAAATAACTTTATAGTTAGTAAATATTAATTTATTTGGTCCTACTAAATTTTGTTAACTCTATAGGAATGAAATATACTTTAGTTATTTTCAATTATTATAGAATATTTACATGGATTTATTTTCTTGCATATAAAAAACTATACATTATATTTTTTTAAATCTAGTTCAAAATGAAAAAGGTTTTATGATTTTTTCAAATCATAGTGTTAATAGAGGTGAGTTTCATAAATTAGAATTTTTAAATATTAGTGAAAAAAGATTATTTTCATAATTATTCAATATCTATAACACCACAAAAAATGGTGACATAGAAAATAAAAATAGAACTCTTATTGAAATGGATTGAACTATATTGAGTGAACATAATTTGCCTAAATATTTTTGGATGAATCAATTTTGATTCTTGTTATATTTCTAATAGAATTATTGTTAGACCTATGTTGAATAAAACTCGTTATGAATTTATTAATGGTAAAAAACATAAATTCGGTTATATTATAGCTTTGGGTTGTAAAGTTTTGATTTTGAATTGAAAGGATAATTAAGATAAATCTAATGCTAGAAGTGATGATGGTATTTTTATAGGTCATTATAATTATAGTAATCCTTATAGAGTTTATAATAAAATAACAATGATTATTAAATAATATTCTCTTGTTATGTTTGTGGAAAATAATGTGAAATTGAATTGTGATTTAAATTTTTTTTATTATTTGTTTAGATATCTTTATGTTGGGGAATAGAAAAATCAAGATTTGTATGAATCAATTGGGGGGGTATACTTCTTATAAAACTAAACCAAGATCTTGAAAGAGTCATAGATATCACATTATTGAAAATGTTATTTGTAATATTACTTCTAATATTAATACAAGAAAATCTATTTTGATTTTTTAATTAATCAATTATTTTAATTTTTTTCTGTATAATATAAATAATGTTTAGAATGATTTAATTTAAAATTTTGTTATAAATGTTGAACAAAATAAATTTTCTCTTAATAATGTTTGGTCCCGCTACCGAAAAAATTAGTATTTACAATGGGTTATTAATCAATGATTTGATTCTCTTCACAACTAATGAAAAAAAAGTTATTTGTGAAAGAATGTTAATATTGTTGAAAATAATATTATATGAAGTATTATTTATGATGGGATACCCCTCCCCCCATCAAAAAAACAATTGGAATGAATGAACGCCAAAATGTATGAATGGTTATTTGCGACAGAATTCATAATTCTATTGCAAATTATCTTGTTTTTTGTGATGGGAAAATTTTCCTTTGAAAAAAATTAGAATTATGAAATATAAAATTGTCATCAAAAAATAAAAATATTTGTGGTAGAATTAATAAATCAGTCATAAATACTATATTGGGGGAGTTAATAAATATTTATGATGGGTAGCATTTGCAAATGGATCTGTTGCAAATACTTTTTTAAATCACCACCACAAGTATTTATGGGGAGGGTTATTTGCAAATAACCCCATCACAAATAACCTAACTCATATAAGGCCCTCACCACAATTCTGTTTATCCTATTTCTTAACACCTATTTCAATTTCTATCTAGTTTCTCTCCGGGAATTGTTTTAATGAGATTTTTCACAGAGACTGTTTCAAGATCACAGAGGCGTGGTTCTATTCTAGTAAGTGTCTATTTTGAGGTAATTACATTAAAATATTTTTAATTGTTAGTTTATTTATGTTATTATACGTTTGTAATATTTTTGAATAATTAGTATTAGTTTTTTGCAATAAGCATTAATAAGTTGTAGATGGTATTAGTTATAGATAATTAGTATCAACCAGTAATATTTGTTAGTAATTAGTAAATAATATTTAATATCTAACTAATTAGTATTTTTTATAATAATTAACAATAATTATTACTAATTAATAATAAATATTTTAATTAGAAATAATTAATATAAATAGTAATAATTAATGAAAATTATTAATTATTATTAATAAATAATGATAATTATTATATAAATCATATTTATTTATAATAATTAGTAATAATAAATAATAAAAATTAGTAAATAATGAGAAAAACTAGTAAAATTTAATAAAAATCTATATTAATTTAAGAAAATTAGTAATAATTAAAAATAATTTCTAATAACTAAATATTATTAACTAATAATTAGTGATAATTTGTTTTAAATACAAAAAATTAACGAATAATTAGTAATGACTATTAAGAACTAGCAATAAATAATAATAATTAGTAAAAATTACCAATAACTAATCATAACTACAAATAGTAACCAATATTTTGAAACGAATATCTAAAAATAGAAATAATTTCTAATAATTAATACCAATTAATTATAACTACAGAAAAATATATAATAATTAACTAAAATTGTTAATAATTAGTATAGATATTTAAATAATATTAATAAATATTAATAAATACCAAAGTGTTTTTTATAATCATGAATAATTAGTTATGATTATCGATAATTAGTAAAAAATAGTAATATTTAACAAAATTTACTAATTATTAGTAATGTTTTGTAATAATTTTTAATAAATATAAATAATTAAAAATAATTTGTAGTAATTTAAAATATTTAAAAATAATTCTTAATAATTACCAATAATTTCATATAACTAGTAATAGTAACCAATAATTAAAAATAATTTGTAATAATTACAAATGATTAGTTACAAATAGAAATAGTTAAAAGTGATTAGTAACAAATAGAAATAAAGACCAATAATTAGTAAAAATAGAAATAATTACCAATAATTACAAATAATTAGTGATAATTACCAATAATTACAAATATTTAGTGATAATTACCAATAATTACAAATTATTATTAATATTTACCATTAATTAAAAAAATTTAAAAATAATTTGTAATCGTTACAATTATTTTGTTATAATTACCAGTAATTACTAAATATATGTAATTATTACAATTAATTACTTACAATTAATAATAATTACTAGTAATTTGGAATATTTAGTAATGATTTCTGGTAACTATTAACAATTTTTTTTAGTTTCTGATAACTATTAATAATTAGTAATAATATTAATAATTACATATAATTATAAATAATTAACAATAATTAAACATAAGTGCAATGATTACAAATAATTACAAATATTTACCTATAATAATTAACAATTAGTAATAATTATCTGTAAGTAGTAACAATTAGCAATAATTACATGAAATTATTAAACATTGGTTATAATTATCTGTAATTAGTAACTGCTAGTAATAACTACATGTAATTAGTAATAATTAGAAAATTTTAATATCAATTGGAATCAATTTGTAATAATTACTTTTAATTTGTATAATTTATTAATAATTACCAGTAATTGTCAATAATTACTAGAAATCAAATATTAATTTACAATAATTAGTAATAATTTCCTATAATTAGAAATAATTTTTTAATAATTACAAGTAAATATTAATAATTAGTGATAATTACGACAAAATATAAAATTTTTTTTAATAAATACTAATAATTACAAATATTTTATAATAATTTATAGTAATTAATAATAATGACACGGAATTTGTAATAATTACTTGTAATCGTCAACAATTGGTAAAAATTGTTAATAATTACTGAAAATTGGTCACAATTTCCACTAATTATCAATATTTGGGAATTGGTTATTATTATCAGTATTCTATAAAAGTTTCATGTAATTTATATTCTTTTTTATTTTTTGGATATTTCCACCTTTGAGATTAATCATAAGTAGTATTTTTATTTTATATATTTGAGAAACATTTGGAACATGGATTTCCCGAAAATTCTTATTAAAATATCATCATTGGATAAATCCTCACAAATGTATCAATGGTTCTCCTAAAAATCATTTATATATTAAAGGTGTTCATGATTTTTTATAATTTTTATGACAAAAACATGATTTTTTTTTTCCAAAGGGACAATTAATGGTTCTTATAAGAAATGAAATCATAAATGATTTAAAACATTTTACTTCATTGGAGTTTAACTATTTTGTTTTGGTTTTTGGATTGATTATGTTTCTAGTTTCAATATGGGGAGTGAAATTTCGAAAAAGATACTAATAATTTTGTTTTAGATCCATCACTATTTAAAATTATAAAATATGACTTTACCAGTCCATATTTTAGAGAAATAAACACACAATGATGATTCATCTCCTGATTTAGAACCCTCTTGATTTTATAAGTTTTCAAATTCAACTTTGGAGGCCTTATATCAATGTTTCATGATAATAAAATTTGAATCTTTTATTTAATTTATGGGAATTGGATAAAATAATGCGATAAAAAATAGTTTTTTGTTCAAATATTCTCCTTGGTTAAATCTCTATTACTTTAAAGAAATGAATTTCCCATAAATTTCTATGAGGACAATAGTTTGGTCTATATTTTGGGTCTTGTTTGTCATAATATTCAGGCATTTTCAAATGACTAACACCTATTTTATAGTTAAAATGAGTAGTTAGTTAATTATTTTTTATAAATTTGAATAATAGAGACATAAAGAGGCAGAAAAGGGGAAGCCTATATTTGTTCCCATTAAATTGTTCAATTATTTTCTTCTTACACACATCTTGTAGTATTTATTTATGTCTTATAACACAACATCATTGATTTCATTGTAAAAATAATAATATTTCACCCTATAAAAGAAAAAATTATTTTTCGATGGTGATTCTTGGAAACATTTTGATGAGGTGTATCAATTTTTTACTTGAGAAGCCCATAAAATTTGATTAGGTCATTATAATAATGGTTTATTCCATTTACTTATTGCAGTAGTCAATATTTTTATTGGCCTATATTTATAACTCCGTAAAACGTACCAACTTGGATATTGATAAGTGAATTGTATATGTCTTCGATATTATCACTTCCAAGACATCCAGAACATAATCATACTATTTACTTGAGTCCTATTGTTGATGATTTAAATTTATTATGGAGTAATGATGTCAATAAATATGATGTTGTTGTGAAAACAAAATTTCTTAATAAAAACTAGATTAATGTGGAAAATTAATGACTTCTTTATAAAAGACAGGTTTTCTAGATGGAGTACACATCGTTCAAAATCAAGTATGCACTATATGAGTGACATAAAATTCATTATGATCATCAATCAAAGAAAAAAATTGTTTTTGACTATCATCGTAGATTTATTTCTAGTGAACATCCTTTTTCAAATAACATAAATAGTTTTTGAAAATTTTAAAATGAAATAGATAGACTTATAGAAATGATCTATGGTATTAATTTAAAATATATTTTCTCTTCGTTACCTCTCATTACCTTTGGACAAACTATAAAAAAACAATGAATATATGATTTTGGGAAGTTTCATAGTTGGATAAAATGAATTCTTTTTTGGGATCTTCTATATTGATCTTTTTTTTTTGTAAATCGCATGTTCGATGTCATGAATATTTATAAGAACAATTTTCATTAAATATTTTATATAGTTATGAACACACTTGGTATGATAAAAGATAATATAATGGCATGGTTAGATATTGGTAAAATCTGCAGGCATCCAGAACATGAGTTATTTTAAAATGGAAGATCGCAGATGTTAATGAATCCAAAAGCATCTTATAATATTTATAAATAAAATAATTTATTATTATTTCAGTTCATTATGGATATAAGGTTACTAGATTATTAAATTTTAAATGTTTCTAGATGTGTAAGAAATATGCATATTACTGGATTAAAAATTCATTATTTCCATGTTATTATAAAAATACTTCTACAAATTGAATTAATATGTTTATTGAATTATTCGATTTTGGAAGCACTAAAAAAAATCTCATATTTTTTTCGAGACATTTTTTATGAGATAGAAGAAAATAATACCCTGAGTAGTGAGCAAGAATAATTTTTTTATGTAAATTGTAAAAAAATCCTATTACTTTATTTGAATCTATTAAAAAATTTAAATTTCATTTTTATCATGAGGAAAAATATATAGGACTATTGTAGTTCAGATGGATATACCCATAGGAGATATGCACACCGAAATTAAATAAAATGGTATTTAAAAAATTATTTTTTAAAGGGTCAATTTCAGAAGTGTGTTTGAAGGAGAAGGTTTATTTTTTCTACCCTCTATTATTTTTAACCCAATTTCCCTTCAAACCATAACCGCGTAGGTCATAATGTGGTAAATTTTGAGGATTTCATGAACTATCAATTATAAGTTTCTAATCATCATAAATTTGGATTTGGTGGAGTTTATGAAAGATAGATTTTAGATGATGAAAAACCTAAGGATCTGACATATGTTTTTATCAATTGTGAAGAAATGAAATGAATTGTATGGTGAGTTCTAAATTCACATATTCTTCATATTTTCTGAAATCTCAATTAATATAATTTCATTTGTAGATTATATGATTATTATAACAATAAAATATTTCCCAAAATTACACCATCTACTATTTACTAATTTCGATAGCATAAATTTTCTTATTAGTTTCAAAGAATTGTAAAATAATTTTGTATGGTTGAATATATGAAATGAATTTATTATTTTATATATTTAAAAGTTTTTTAAATATTGTAGGTATTAAAATATGTTGATGAAATTGATTATTGATTATGTTTATTGAGTATCTTAAAAACTAGAATAATTGAATATTATACTGGATTTGGGGGGAATGGTTTTCAATTTCATACACGTGCATATGTTAAATAAAAAAACATGAATAGTGGTGTTTTATTAAAATTTTATCTTCATAAAGAATTCTAATGTAGATTTTATACGATGTTGGATGAAAAATCTAAGAAATGATAATTGCTTACCTGTTTATCCACATTGTGGAATCGTTGACATTAAATACAAAATACTTCTTCTAATAAATGAACCATTTATTCTAGATCATCAAAAACATATATTTCTTTTGGTATATTATTAGTCTTCTTCAAGAGAGTTAATTTATTGGCAGTCATTATAAATATAAAATCCTATGAAAATAATTTTTTTCCAAATTTATAGTGGTTCTTATAAAGTGATATGAATTGAAATTTTTCACAAATTTGAATTAAAATACAAGGATGATGCTGAATAATGTTGAATTTAAATTTAAATTATATACATAATTAATAAAAAATACATATTTTAAATTATTTATAAGGAGAGAAATTTAAGGTTTAAGATAATTGGTGATGGTTTTCCGGAGATGGTCCATATCATCGAAGATTATTTTCTTCTTGGTTATCAACTCGATGCTTCATCATCTAACCCAGAGGTTGATTCCAGTTCATCATCAACATAGAGGTTTCATCGTATAGTGAGATTAATTATTCTTGTCCCTATTCACGAGTGACATCCACATCTTGATTTTGAACCATGCATTTTTGAGGTATGTCCAATTGTGTATTGTAATTATTTTTCATTAATTATAATTAGTTATGAATAATTTATTAATTATTTTTTATTTTTTATTTTTTCCATAGTTTTTCCTATATATTTTTTATAAAGGTGTATATATTCTATAGAATTATTTTTCTGTACCCTTCATGATATGGGATCATATTATCAATGATAATCATCCTCAGATGATTGATCATTGGATAATACATAAATAAATGTTACATAACTTGAAATTTATTTATATATGAACTTTATATTATTAATTAAGGTATCTCATAAATTATAGCATGAGATTCCCCCTTTGGTAGTCATGTTAGATCTTTATGTGTTTGAATTTTCATTATTTTCTATTGAAAAATATGAAGAAGAGAGCTATAGGGAATGTTGTAACCACTATTTTTTATCAGTCTTACTGCACCCATAGACCTGATTTCATCCAGTCACATGTTTAGAATCAAATGTTCTTCTACTAGATTGAAGATAGTTTTTGAGGAGATCATAATTAGTTTGGAATAATTGGGGATGGAATGAGGTCACGCATAGAGATGATAATCAAACATTTAGTACCCCTGATGACATATGTTAAGTAATTTTATTTATTAATTTATATATACCTTAAATTTAAAATGTTTATTTTATATTTATATAGGTAGTAAAGAATTCAACATTATATATTTTGATATTTTTAAGAGGATGTAAACTAATCCTTCCACTATAAAGATTATTGGTGGCCCACATCGATAGATTGTGGTTTGTACAATTTTTTTATTTTCCCTGAAAATAATATTCTTACTATTTTAATTTATAATTTCATTTTAAGGAGGAAAATGAGGCCAATAATTCTCACCCAGATGATAAGATTCCGGATGAGACAGAGGGTCAGGAAACTAGTGCGTGAAAATTTAATGAGGTAGGATGGATGTACAAGAGATAATTTTCTATTGAGAATGATATAGTGGTTGGAATCATTTCTCTATTGTAGGCTTATAGTTTTTATAGTACTGATGTGTGGTCACATTGTAGCTCGAGGGGGTCATGTGAAGTGTTTTTATCATTATATATAAAGAATAAGATAAGATCTCATAATTAGGATATATGGACACTCAATAGGGAACAGTGGGAGATGCATCAACATGAATAGTATCAGGAGAAGAAACAATGTCAATGAAATGAGTAGTATTATGAAAATATGATAGAGTACATGTGATTATTACACATGGTTTGCGGTTGATTTCCCTCCACCAAGTCCTTTGGATGAAACACCACCTTCATTATTTTTGATTTTTTTGTAGAAAATTTTATACTGAATTTTGAATGAACCTAATATGTGTAATATTTTTATTAATTCATATTTATATAGTTTTATATAATTTTTATAATTTTAATTTTTTTATTGTATACATTTTTTAAAATTATTTTTATTTTACTAATTTTTTTTAGATTTTTTACAATGGAATAAAATAAATTTATCGATATGTTCCATACGATGGATAGTTTATTCTGTTCAAATTATATTATTATAGTGGATATTGCATTGCATAATGAAAAAAATTATATTATATCTAGCTAAAAACCTTTTTTTATTGAAGATAATCCTATCACAAAGGTTATTTTTTTGATTGATAATCTCCAAACAAACCATTAGTGACACGTTATTCAGATATAAGACAATCCTGATGGGATCCCAGTATGATTGTACCTTCATAAATAACAACATTTTTAGTTGTGTACTTAGTTTAAACCCCTTTATTTAAGCATGTTATTACAAATAAATGATTTTAAGAAATCAAATAAATGAATTTGGATAGGTTTTTAAGAATAATAATGTTTTTTTCTCATGGGGTTTTTCAAGAAGAATGTAGTGATTTTTATGAATCTTTTATATATGTTTCTAGAATTGAATCTATTATAATTTTCATTATCTTTTTCCAATTTTCATGGTTTTAATCTATTTCAAATGGATTTGAAATGTTCATTTATAAATTAATTTATTTTTTAATAATTATATGTTTCTCCACACAATATTTTTTAAAATAAGAAATTTTCTAATTTTTATCTTATGTTATAAAGAGTTTTATATGGTATTAAGTAATTACCTTGTTCTTGGTATGGTAGGATTACATTATTTTTAATGTAAAATGACTTTTTAAAATTTAATGTTGAACGTGATTTATTTATTAAAAATATTTCTAATGATATTTTATTCATTAAAATTTACATTTATTATATTGTTTTTGGATCTTAAAATGATTTTATTTATGAAGAGTTTCCAACTTTTTTGTAAAGTGATATTTTCATGAGTCTTATGAAATAATTTTATGACTTTTTATGGCTTAAATTTTTCCAAAGAATGGATTGAATAGTTTTTGAATTGATCAAAATATAATAATGATTTGGTCATGAATTTTTATATTAAATTTATAAAACATTTCAAACCCCAATAAGTTTTAGTATTAAATTAGAGACTTTTAATTCTATAAATTATCTGGATTATATATTATTTAGGTGAATGATTTGATGTTTGATTAATTATTCTGCTTATAAGCCTCAAATAATGTTAAGTATTTTGTGTGTGTGCTAGATTCCAATAAAATAAAAATGAATCAAACTTAATGAATTTTAGGTTCATTATTAAATATGTTAATGTAACTATTATTACTATCGTTTTTATTCAAGAAATATTATTTTTGAATTAATTAGATACCCTGAATCTGGTTTTGGATGAAATTGACATGATAGAAAATAACCTCAGGAACATGTCACATTATCGATAATAATTTATTTTCTTGGTGTTCAAGAAAACAAAACTCAGTTGCTATGTCAACTACTAAAAGTGAGTATATCTCACAAAAATCTTATTTCATACAATCATAATTTATTAGAAAAACTTATTCTAACCATGTTTTGTATTTTTAAAATATACCTATATTTGTAATACATTCTCTACTATTTCTATTTCAAAGTACCAATTAATGAAATTTAAAATGAATAATATTGATATTTGTTTCCATTTTATTCAATATTATTTTATTAGAGGTGATAATAATCATAATAGTTTTCCAACTGAGAATCAAATGGAATATATTTTCACCAAATAATTGGGTTATTTAAAATTTTCGAAAATTTACACTCTTTCTTCTAAGTTAAAATTTATTTTAAAAAATTTATATTTTTTTTTTAAATTTACTGTATAAAATATATTATATTGGAGTTTTTCAAATTTTAAATTAAAGTTTCTCAATTATTTTTTAATATGTTTTTCTATATATATATATTCTTTTCTAAAAAATTAAGAAAATGTGATATTTTTATGAAATATTTTTTAGATTTTTTAAATTTTAAAAGTGGGAGTATATTGGGAGTTGTTTGTTGTTTGATTATATTTTTGTTTTTGAGTTTTCAAATTATAAACAATATTATATGTTTCTCATAATTTTATGGATATCTATTTTACAATTCTAAATTGTGTATTCATTATATCGTGATCAATATTGTATAAAATTTTTTAAATTCAACTTCATTTGAAATATAATAAAATTTTCTACATTTATTACACAATGAAAATTTCTTTATTTAGTCTCCAAGTGTTCATTTTTTTCAAAACATGTTGTATGTTATTGTTCATACATAAATTTCCAATTTATTTTTCTCTTCTATTATTAAATGACAACATGAGTTATATAGAACTAATTTTCTTGAAACAAGTTGTGTTGGATAT
The DNA here is from genome assembly GCA_963277665.1 of Viscum album. Taxonomy (NCBI): domain Eukaryota; kingdom Viridiplantae; phylum Streptophyta; class Magnoliopsida; order Santalales; family Viscaceae; genus Viscum; species Viscum album. The sequence continues at coordinate 560,845,033 of OY728119.1, forward strand.
CCAATACTTGTATTTACATTTCATTAAAATAAGAGGAATTTTGAAATATTTATTTGAGTGCTCTAATATTTCCCAGAACATCTATAATATTTTTAGAATTACACAGTTTTTGAAGAGTAATATCTATATTTTTCACTGACAACTCTATCTATAGACCTTTGAATTTGATGCAATTTCAATGATAGAAATGTAAAAGTTTTTTATATATTTCACTCAAACACATGGAAGGATAGAATCTTTATTTAGATACTCCAAAAATTTATCCAACATCTGTAAATAATTAGTTAATATTTTTTCATATTTTAGATTACATTTTTTAATGTTTTTGGAAATACAATGCACTACATAATTCATATTTAAGTATGTTTTGATCAATTATAAATATTTACATTTTATCTACATTTAATTTAACATAACTAACCATTTATCTAGATGTTCTTATTGTCTATGATTTTACTCAGTCTCTTATTGAAAAGCTACCATATTGTGTTTTTCCTTGTCATAGCATGTTGTTTTTACAAGTTACCACATGAGGACCCATGTGACCATATGAAACCTTATCTCCCCTCTTCCAACAAACTATAATTTTTGAATTCATGATACAACATGTATATATGATCCTACTATAATATAGCATGTTTTCACATGTGTTAACCTGCTAACCTGCCAATCTAACTAGCCTTAATATTGGTTTCATCTGTAACCATCACTCATAAGAAAGAACATGAAATATTAATCTTCCATGAAGTAAATAATGTGGTTTATATGTTTTATTTTTAATTATGACATACCATAACTTCACTTGATCATATTGTGAAAAAAATTGAAGCATGTATCATAGACCTTCATTATAGGATCTCGTCACTATTGTTGATACATTTAGTTCAACAAGTATATTATTTGAGTTTCTAATTTTACAAAAATTGAAATGTAGTATCACGCTCCCCTTTTGTAGACCATAAGAAATATATCATGTATATTTTTTTTAATTCCAATATATTACATTTAGGTTCCCTTTTTTCAAATAGTTATGTGACTCTTGTAGTTGCATCATAAACTAAATATGCATGCATTGGTTAAATATGACACGATAACTAAAGATATTGTATAAACCAAACCATATGATATGTCAATAGAATGAAATAAAATGATTCCATAACTAAATCCGAATTGTTCGCATGATGAAATATCAAGTGACAACATGCTGAAATCTCAAGTGACCACATGATGAAATTTTAAGTGACCACATGTTAAAATATTCACATGATTAACATATTAATCACTTGGATACTTGACCTAATCACAATCTTGATTGAAAATAAGTTAACTAACCTATAAGGATATACCTCCTTGTCACTAAGCATTCATAGTCACTCATAAATGACAATTAGTTCCATACTTTATTTATCTTTTCTAAAATCTAAAATTTATAAAATTGTCTATTTTTTCATTATTTTATGTAATATGGTTTATTTCATTCTTATATTAATTATTTTAATTATTTAATAGATATATAAAACACATGTATATTATATTTAATCCATGGGAATATTATTTTAGTGCATATTATCTTTATATAATGGGTGTTTTGTTTATTCTCTATTTCCATATATTCATTCAATGTATATTTTGATTATTTAAAATTTTATATTTTGAGTATATTTATTTGGGTAATTCTTTTCTAAGTAAATATTTATTAACATAGAAATTATTCAAACTTATTTTTTATTATTTAATGTATCATAACTAAATTTTGAATAATTATGCACACCATGAAATTAAAGAGAATTTTTTGAAATTTTATTTTTAACATTCATATTGTTTAATTCTTATAGGATATATTTTAACTATTATTTTGAAAACTATATTAATTATTTAATGATAAATCAAAAATATATTTAATTAGCTGTTATGTTTTGAATTCAAATAATTTTTTATGATTATTTTGTAATGAGAGTATTCTATCTCCAAGATAATTATTTATCTTGAATTTTTATTATTTTACCTTATTGGAGATTGGATTATTAGTTTTAATAGATTCTATAAAGGCTTCAAGACACAATAAAATTATATAATAAATGAGATCATGAACATTTGTGATCCAAAGGATCTTTACTCAAAATTTTAATTCTTGTACAATCCAGGTCCTATGAAATCGGGTTTTCATATGTTAGACATGATTTCAACAATAGAAGAAAAACATTTGACTACTACTTCATTGATGAGATGTCTCGATACATTACCCAACAAAAAATACTAGTTATTCTTTCATTTATATTTTATTTTTTTCTAATTTCTTTTATGTTTTACACCAGTTCTCATCTCTCACATTTTCTCCCACTTTTTGTTTTTTATTTTACGATAAAAACAATTATTTCTTTCATTTTTGGTTTAGGATTCCCAAATTGTAAATTCCAAACAATTCAGTTTATGTCTCCCATAGTCTTAATTATATGTTATAATAGGGTTGTTACTCCCCATAAAAAGGTAATGTGTATTGGTAATACTTCTACTAGAATAATTAAGTAGTAACCGAGTTATGATTTACCTCCAAAAACTAGTTTAATTCTCAACGTATCTCTCACAAAATAGAGAGGATTACGAGTGGACAAGGTCCAATATGGACCAAACCTATATAAAAATTATATGTGCTATCTATTTTTATTTTCCACTGCCAATTAACTTTTTTAATAAACATTGATAATTATTTTATCTGGTAAAATTTTTTAATCCATTCCATTGAACCCCCTCAAGACCAACTGTGATCACCTAATCTGAAAAAAAAAATCAATGGCCATAGTTTCATAACAATAATGAGAAAATAAAATAATAACAATTCATTCAAAAATAAATATCAAATAATAATTATTAAAACATATACATTGTATAACAAATAAATATGTATTCATACAAGAAAACATCATAAATGATCACCCACTGATCTGATCAAACATAAAAATAATTATTAAAAAACACTATAATGACAAACTACCATCATATAGCTCCACCAAAATCCCATATCCAAATCCTCATTGAACTAATCCAACCTAATTGACTACATAACTCATTCCCTAACAATTAAGTTAAATAATAGGTCTACACACACACCTAGATGATCTTGTAGGGTGTGAGAAATATATCTTAGAATAGTCTCACCATGTTACCCTTATATACACCATCATATACATGTGTATGGATGATGAGAATAAAAAATAAAAAATAAGCACAAAAATATGTATATCAATACATATCATAAAAAATAGGACACCATGACACTTGAACCTACTAACGTGGCCAATGCTGAGGGACAAGTGGCCTCATGGCATAGAACCAGACCCTTGTTCAAGGACTCGGGGTAGTGTGTCTTACTAAATCATAACACAAAATTGAAAATTAGAGTAGGGTGGAAATGGATTTGTGAATAACACTATATGATGTAGGTCAGGGTGTCATTATCCCAAACACTACCCAAATTTGTTGTTTAATGTATCTCCAAGAACATTCTATTTAAATGGGAAGCCTCATTTAATGTCACATCCACAACGTAATATGGGGAGGGGATCAGACTAGACAAACACTCAGACAAACTGAACTATCTGTCACTAGATAGGACCCATAGATACATACCATGTGACAAAACACACAGTAATATATTTTAGGAGGGTATCAGAATAGCTAACCCCTTTCAAGAAATAAAACAATTTTTTTTGTAGACTCCATGGTCGTAACATGAATTCACTGGGCAATATACAAAAAATCAACATGCAATGAGAATATTTTTATCTAATGAATCACGTGACAAAAATGAACTTCAACATGAGGTGGGTCCAATGGAAAATCGTGTATCTCAGTTATCTATTAAAGGAATCAAAATATCCAAACTCTCACACAAGCAAACCACAATGTCATACTGTGGACCCATGGGTCATCAAAATTCAACTATGATAAATTGATATGGTGTATCAATCTCTCAACTGATGTAACAATGTAAAAAAGGTCATCGTATATCTATCCTCACTGAATAATTTTCAGAATACCATCTCGGTCACAGAAACAGAACATGTAAAAATTCTCAACACATCACATCTTACCAAATAGGGAGTCTATATGGTCTTTTATACCCATATTGTTCATTTTCATCATTGTTAAATTATAATCAACACCCCATATTGACCTTTAAACTCATAGGACCTACCTGACCTTGGCTTTAGGTGGTCAGTCACTTTTAATTCATATTCTCACACCATAAAATGGCCTAACTACCCCAGTACAATCATATGAAAACCCATAATAAGACTCATTGAATCCACCAAAAATTCATCATTAATTCCCATTACCCACATCGAGTCCCATATCGCATCTCCCTTAGGGTGTATATCAATTCAAATATATATAGTAAACCCTAAACATCAAACCTAATCATGTCCCATAACACGTGTCTAACCCATAAAACACACAAGGTCTCATATCCACTCTTTACAGAGTATTCCCCTCTAAGTGTGAGATACATATCCATATTTCTCATTATTATAGGGTATAATCTTCTCATTACTGCCCCACTAGCCCTAGGAAATCCAACCAAGTCTACCCACATCTCATCTTAGACCCAATACTTACCTAGTTCCTCTCATAATCCCTTCCAACATATTAATCCCATGGACACATAGTCATTTGGAAACTTATTTTTAACAAGAAGCATGGGAGAACATTCTCTCAAACATTGGTGCTAGTTGCCACCCAACCTCTTTACATAGGTTACACTATGTCCCTATGATTTTTTACCCAAGCACACAAATTCATGTAGGAATTCACACAAACACATTACTAGGAATATAGTTTTCTATTATAATAACCACATACCACAACCTTAGAGTTACAATCCTTTACAAACTCTGCACACCCTCATCCATTCCCATCTATGCCTTGATGAAAATCTTACTAACAACCAAGATAAGATCTGAATATACAACAAATAATTAATTAATTATCAAAATTTATAGTTCTTATTCTATATAATACAATGAGGTATAAAAACCTAAAATCTTAATAGGAAGAATAATAGTTCTGAAACCTTGAGAAATGGGGTGATATTCATTCTCGACATGTATCCAAACCCAATCCACACAAAAATCCACAATTTAGACAACAAAATTGATGTTAAATTAAATTATAATACCAAAAAATAGAAAATAATCAAGAGAAATTATATACCTTAACCAAAATTATGATAAACAATAATAATATACCCACTTTGTATGTTTATAAGACACTATAACCTAAATCCCTCTCATATCATTAAGATTCCACCATGCTCTAGTTAGATCATTGTCAAACCCTAGAATGCATTCACCAAAATAAATGACATTTTGAAAGAAAATAAAATAAATTAATTTTAATAAGTAACTCCCTGAACAATTATATTCAATCATCAAAAAATCAATTATCACCATGAGTATCAAATGGTGGAGGATAGGGGGATTATCTTGCAAGTATGGTCATCCTCACATGCTAAATCAATGTAAAATCAAGAGTGGGGAAAACCATAAAGGAATAATATACAAATAATTTTTATAGAATAGATTAGGGTAATGTCAGGGAATGAAACTAGTGGTAATGTAATCTTGCCCAATCCTTGGTTTGTTGGAAAGGTGACCCAAGGGGTTACAACATGATACCAAACCTATAAACATTCCTCAATGGTGTGGCCTTCTAGATTATAGTGTAAAACCTAACATATATGAAGGATAAACCTCAAATGGTAATTCCATTACAACATGACCCACCTACACATTGTTTCCTTCACTCTCCATAGTGAAACACTCTCCCAAAACCATCCCCATAGTATTCTACGGCACATAATGACATGTATCACAATTTGACCTTATGTGTGCGGGAGTGATGGGCCTCATTTGTGAAAAATCAAAAAGAAAACACATAAAGGTATAAAAACCCCATATTGCATATAACCCTATCCATTTAAATACCATACACAAGTGTATTTTCTAGAGAACCCCCTCCCCAATAGAAAATAAACCTTTTCATGAAGCCCATTGGTTATTAAATAACCCACTACTGTCATGTATCATCCATGGTGTGAAATCGAGCATCTGTGGAATGACCAATACGCTCCACATCATTGTATCATCACAACCATCACATGATTTCTCTATTGACACCTCTTAATAGGGTGACTACCTCCCATTATATAATAATGAATCATCTTTAGAAAAAGATTCATCTTAGAAACCAAAAAATAAAAATTACTAAAAATTAAATAACTTATAAATCTATGGGTTGTTAAACCCTTGATCAATAACTAGCTGATTTTATAAATTATTTTAATTCTTGGGAATGATTTTTAATGTTAAATGATTTTTTCTAGTAAATTACCATATCATTTATATATATGTACTCTCAATGAAATTTAAATATTACTAAACATCATTAGATTAAATACCTATAATCACTACAATTTGAAATCCAAAATGATCATGGTAAGGGAGATTTAATTTCATATTTACTTTTCCATATGACCCCCCTCAGATGTTGATGGAAGATAAATTATATTGTAGTATAATTTATCTTTGGATGATATCCCCCTAGATATGGTCGATGCTCATAGTGGGTTGCACATATGTAATATCAACCTTTCATATTCTATAATGGAATAGGTTACGGTCTCACATATGTTAGATCCTAATTATACTATTATTTGGGAATTAATTGATGGTGGGGAGTGTCATGAATATCAAGCATATCCATTATTAGATTTAGTTTGGCCATAAGGAGAAGATATAAATTTTTTAAATTTCCATGGGTTTTTATGAAGAAATATTGGAAGTATCTAATGATGGATGGTTGTTTATAAGATAATATATATTGACTGGGGTTTGATAGTTAAATGCTCTAGAACATAGCAAAATATTTTTCAAGTTTATGTTCAAACCTCTAAATGGTGATATGTGAAATTAAATCCCCAATGGTTTTGTAAAAAATGTTTAATATGAAATTTTCATTTGTGTAATATAAGAGTAACTACTATTATTCACCATACTTTTTAGGTGGAGGTTGGAAATGGTACAAGGGATAGAAAATAACCTTGTTCAATGGATGGAAATATGTGAATATCAGAAGTCACTGTAACTGGATGATAGATTGGAGCCTACTATAAGTATATGGGACCACTTATACATCTGTAATGATGTGATTTTGGGATTAAATGTACATATTAATCAAATTTTCTAACCAATCTAGAGTTATTAAGATTCTTATAAGTTTAAATAAATAAACATATATCATTTATTTCCAATAAGAATAAGAATTAATGTATAAAGCCTATAAATCCAAAGTATTATTTACATTTACATTTTTTATTTATTTTCTAATTTTTGAGATTGTGGGTGGTGTTTGACTCAGTGGGGTGAGTATGGGGATATTATTCCTCTTATATTATGTTTTATAAAACATTGGGGAGGTAAATTTTAATCAAGTAAATTCTATAGATTGTTTACATATTTGAATCTAATGGATGGTGTTTCTTTCATTTTATCATTGGTTTATTACCCAAATTAGTGGCATTAAATAATGAATATGGAATTAAAAACACACAGTCAATATTATAATTGGGTATGGTTGTCATCTCTTATATTGATATTATTTCAATTTCGTGGGAGATTTATATCATCATAAGTTATTGCATCAAAATAAGGAAAGGTCTGGAAAGAAAAATTCAATAGAAAAAACATTGGAATCAAAATAATACAAAATGATCAATATATCCTTTAAATTTAATTGAATTCCTTTGATAGTAATCATGTAGAATAAGAAAAAATAATAATAATGGAAATGGTTGGACATAAAGAAACTTGGTTTGATTAATTTTTCATTAGATTGATGATGTATTTAATAACTAAAAGGTGAAGACCATAGTTGAGCTGATGAATGATCTAGTGAAAATGTTTTGGAATAAAATAATGTTTAATAAGGTTTTCATGTTGATAATGTTATATGTTATTATATAGTTAAAATTAATTCTTGTGGAAATTAAGGTGAATCACTTTAAAAAGATCTGAGGGAAACATGAATATGTTAATATCATATACATGGATGTTATGTTATCCTTTATATTGTTACAATCACTTCCAAAGTCATAGGATATAATGAAAATTTTCATAATAAACTCTTGATAGAAAAATGAATTTTAATTTTAGGAAGTAAGAAATTATATTTTTAATGAATAGATTAAGAGGTGGTAAATCTAAGCATCTATCATAATAGCACTAAATGAAAATCATATTCTATGGTACCCTCATTACATTTTTAGTTGAAATAAATTATAATATAAGTCCACCTTTATAATAGTTGAGGTTAATTTACTAGACATAAACCTACATGATGGAATTATTAGAATAAATGGGAACTCAAAAAGGACATAATGGATACCAGAGTGTGTTAGGATTTGTATAAGAAGTAATTTTCTAGAATAATATTAAATTGATTAAAATGTAATAAACTTTTATGATTCATACATCCACCATATGAAACGGTGTATGTTATCATAACTAGGTGATCCAAACATAGTGGTAGTGGAAGTAGTTTAGGTTCTATATGTTCAGGTTTAGATGTTGGATGTTGAATTCTTCTCAATGCTGGTATGAGCGAGTACTAATCCTAAAGTGATTCAACGACATTCCTTGGAGTCTCTGAATGAGGGAACATTTTACCAAGTCATACAATTGAGTGGTTGACCACACATATCTTGGTGATTTTATGATCATATATAAAAATCCATGTTGTGTAACCTTCGGGAAGAATTCACAGAAATATGACTATGATTACTCCCTGATAATTGTTATATATGTTGGGGTTGGGATCACTTGTACTATGTATGTAGTGGGTATTGGAGTGATTTATATTTGAAAAAAATTAAATAAATATATCATTTGGAGTAAGTATTCCTTTGTAATCTCACTTATTTTTTTCTCTAGGGAAGTTTCAATTTTCCATATATTAATATTGCATCTAAAACTTGTTAATTATTTATATTCCATTGCTTTTATATACTTTTTATTGTATTGTATATTTTTTCAGAATGTTCCTTATAAATACCTCCTCAAACATAAAAATGGTATTATATTAAGGTGGTTAGATATGTTTTTTAGTTTCCTAAATGAAATTTTAAATTTGTTTTTAAGTGTGTTTCATCTTTTCCACCAAGATACTTGTTTAGTATAAAAGAACCGGAGTTTGTCTCATTGCACTATTTTTTTCTGGTGAAAAATGTTGTATCAGTTCTTAGTTTGTATTTATGAAGGGAATCTTTGATAATGACATTGATAATTCATGTTATACTTTCTTTCTAACCTAATTTAACTCAATGAGTGTATTCTTTCTAAGGAATATGGTATTGTGGTAGAGTATGATGAGGCTTTAAATTTGTTTTTTCATAGACTTTCTCTTTTGGAAATTTCATGTAGAATTTTACTTGTTCCATAAGGAATATGATCTTAACTAGGTTGGTAATAATCTTGAATCCATTTAATAGTTAATTGTAAATGCTTGAAAATAAGTCTCATGGAGTTGTCTAATGATGTAATCCTGGAATATGGCCTTAAAATTTTTTGATATTAGAAAAATATTTGAGATTATATCCAATATTGTATAAAAGTATGAGATTCCTTCCATAATGATTAATGTGTACATGTTATAGTGACTTTCCAACCCGAGGATATCAAAAGGAATGGAGTTTTCCAATCATATGACTTAATTAAATCTAATCTAGTGTCAATTCAATTTTGATGGTGGGAATTTCTCAAAAGAATATTAGAAATTGTTCTTTTTTCATCACTTTTGAAATGGTGGGATAAAATTGTGATATCTATTAGTAACTCCAGTAGAAATCATTATGAGATCTACATAAATTAGGTCTTATTATCTTTTATAAGTTCATTCAATTTTATGGATGACAGAAGATTCTCTTCCCAAATGAGAAATTATGGAATAGAAGGGAAAAATAAAAGAGTATATTATTGGGAAGTTGTGTTGTCCTAGTGACTCTATATGTTGGTAATATGGAATGAAGATATATCATCCGATGGGATTTCATGGAAGGACAGTAAAAATTGAAATGTTTTTTACTATCTCATTCACATGCTCCAAAACTAAAGTGGATAATGACATTTTGGTATTATGTGTCATGAGTTTGTTTGATTCATGTGTCATTAAATCTAGAGTTTTATTTAAATTAGATTATAACGGGGGATGCACGAATACTTAAAAATATAGAAGCCTCTTCATGGTTCACCTTGTGTATGGAGAGGTACTTGAGGCTATTGACATTTGATATGTGGCCATGTGAATTAAAAATTGATGTGTTTTGTATTTTCTAGGAATCACATATATCCCATGACTATGGAAGAACCATATTTCAATTGTTTAGCTTGATGATTCAAGGTTTTTCACCATGATTGTGGATAGTGTATAGAATATCACTTAAGGTTCCTTATTGGTGGCATATTATGTGAAATATTTAATGTTGTACTTGATAAATGTTCTAGAAGGCATCATATTTGGCAAATAAACAACTTCTAAAACATCTTCTTGATCATTAAATTGTGTCTAAAATATCTTAGTCACATTAGTGATAAAGGTCAAAGAAAAGGTTGTGAGAGGTTTGTTAAAGTGTATTAATGTATATTTTGGACCATGTGATGGATTAATCCAAGGGAAATAGCTAAAGGTTTCATTCAACATAGATGAAACTATTCCAAATAATAATAATCCTAATATACTCCCTAAAAATACATGTAGATAGGTACTTGTATGATATCATGGGGGTGTACTATATTATATAACCTATATCAACATGAATTTTTTTTGTATTTTTTCTCTAAATATTTCAAACATCTTTTTATATTTCTTCAGATGGGATTCCATAGTGAATGTAAAGACTAAGATCAAGATGAAATTCTGTAAGTTTGATAGCAGTTGTGAGTATAGAGTATGTGAGTTTTAGATGATAAATTGGATGAATAGATTCTATATAGAGAATATTTCTCCCAAAATACCTAAGTAGAATGGTTTTTTAGGAATTAATGAATCATACATTAATTAATATATCTTGTATTAGGATGTTTTGTTTTTGTTTCTCGAAGGAATTTTATATAAAAATGGTTTATTATTTGGGTCATCTTGTGAATAATATCCCTTCTAAACTAGTAAAAAAACAACATATGTAGGAAATATTTTATAAAGAAAAAGTCTACTTTACATACCTAAGTGATTTATTATTTACTATGTATACCAATATCGATTTCAATTATAGGGATAAATTAGAAGATAAGTACCATAACTCTTTCCTTATAGGTTATGGTTACAAAAATTTGGTTTTGGGCATTGGGATAACGATTAGAAGAAGCTTATCAGAGTCAATAACATCATCTTTAATGAGTAAATCCTTTGTAAGGATCAAAACTACTAGAAATGCTCTTGGGAAAATGAACATATAGAGAAATATGTGGTCAATATTAGCAATATTTTTGTGGTTAAGATTTATTAATGGATCATAGAATATAGAATATAAGAGTTAAACCATGTTCTAGAACTGATGATGTTGATCAGGATATAGAATAACCAAGGTCTGTAGTACCAAAGTGCTCAAGGACAGTGGAATCATGAGGAATTTCCTGAGAATAAAGAAGTTAGAAAGGGTAAAAAACCCATATTTTTATTGATATAATATGGTTAGAATTCTAGTTTAGATGTTTGATTCCAAAATATACATTTTAATTGTCATAAATGTTGGTAAAACTGAAATCCTAAGTAATTAGAGATGTCTGAGTGACTTTTTATAGTGGGTGGTGAAGGCATCATTTTATTAATCTCTTGGTTTTGATACACAGGAGGTAGAACATCATTCATAAGGGAAGATGTACATGTTTAATAAAATAGATTTTAATCTTAATGAGGAAGTGGATTATAGAGTCCGGTTGAAGGTGCAGTAGGTTGTTAAGGGGTTACAAAATTATAAGAAGTGTATTTCAGTAATATTTTCTATCTAGTTATGAAATGCATAATAATTGGAATGATTATCTACCTGGTTTTCATGGAATGTGTTAATATCCAACAAATTCATATCAATATTAATTTTCTTCATGAGTAATTAGAAAAATAAAATTAAATAAATCAATAATAATATTTCCTAATATAATGGAATGTGGTTTGGGTGTGTAAATTAAATTGAAAACTACATGGTATTAAGTAAGAACAATTGAAATAGAATCTTATGTTTGATATGTTTAAAACAACATGTGGATTTTTCTAGAGAAATAAGGACCATTTATATTAAAAAAAATTGATTAATTATGGAAGTTTCATGAGAGTTATTCTCTATGTTGACAACTTACTATTTATTGGACCAATGATGGAAGGTCATAAATAGTGGAAGTGGTAATTGGAAATATTTTTCAAGATGAAAGATCTGTATCCATTAAATGGATGTTGTGAATGGGTATCAAAAGATATATGTTTTTAGACCACAATTCCTTTCTTATTCAGAGTACTTTTTGAATGAACTGGTTTCATTTTGATTGAATGATTTGAAGAATGTGAGTACCTAGATTCCTTGAAAGCACCAAAAAAAGTTATATATGAAATTTTATGGGAATTTGTATGTCTTTCACGTTGTGTACTATGATTAATTTTTCTCAAGTCGTAGTTATGATTAGTGGGTTTGTAACACCCTATGTTTTTATGGACCTGTTTTTTTAATAAATTAATTTTTTTATCTCACAACGCACAAAATGATAGATACCTTTTACACAAAAATAACATGCCTCATGTTACACACAATAAAAACTTGTCATAATTTACACAAAACAATAAGTTTGAGCATGACACATGCGACACTAAGATGGTGTAGGATACACACAACACTGTGTTAACATACAATACATGCAATAATAAGTTTCTATGAAACATAATTTTGTTATTTAAATAAGATCATCATAACCTAGTAGTTAAAATTATTTATATAAATAGAAATAACATCTTTTAAAATAATTTATAAAACTATTTTATATAAACAAAACATATTGATAATGAAAGATATAATTTTTGATAAAGTCCTTTGTATGTTTAAAAACATCGTTTTCTAGAATGAACTGCTTATAAAAAAGAAAGTAATTTTAGAAAAAATTAGAAATTTAATTTCATAAAATAAACCTCATTTTTTAATTTATAATCAAAATTAACATTATGTGAAATTTTGGGATTTTTCTTAGAAACTTCAATTTTTTATGAATATTGAAAAATACCAATTTTAAATTCAAAACTAATTTTTAGTTCATTTTATTTATGAGGATAAAATATATTATAATATGATATAAAAGTTTATTTACCTAATATTTTTATAAATTAAACCAATTTTGGTCATTGGATCCATTTCCATATTGAAATTGGATACAAATACTAAGCAAAATTTTGATCAATTTTACTTTAATAACTCACAGCGTCGTTTCGATAGCAGGATTAATTTCAAATTGATTACTGGCACATATATGACAAGAAATTGGGGAAATTTATTCCATAATTAGATTAATAATAATTTATAATGTATAATATTTTCAATATTGTTTTTGTCAAAAATATCATTGAGAGTGCTTAAAATTAATTACATCGGTTAATATTAAAAAAAGTCTAATAAAGTGCTAAACCATTAATTTAACACCCAAAACAACCTATAAAATTTTCCAAATCCCATTAGAATGTCCATATTTTTACCCTATCATCATGATTGATCACATTGGTCTATTATTGGATCCACATCAAACATGAAAAATGGGGATGTAATTATCTTTTCAAATATTTACAGGAGTACCACTCATCCTCCAATATAAAAGGCCCCCACCTCAACCCATTCCTCACACCACACAAACAATTTATGTTTAGAAAATATCTGCCCATGTAGCATACAAAAAATCAAAAAATAGTTCTTGAAGCCTGCCTATTATCAGAAACCTTTTCAAGAAACCTTTCTGGCATAAACAAAAAGGTGTTACCTGATTAAGAGGTTACATCTTCCCTCAAGCTCCATTCCTTTGTTTTCCTTTTCCGCCCTCTTAACTCTCTATATTTCATTATATTGTGACAAAACCAGTATAATTAATATACTAAAATATTTTTATTATATGGTTTCAATATAAAATTACACACAACTATATATAATGTATATCAAACATACTATTTCTGTGTATGGTGAATTACTGTCTCATGATATGTGGATTGTTCATTCATCACTTACAACCAATCATGGTGGTAATTATAATATAAAATATGTTTATATATTTTATATATTATATTTATTATGTATTTAATCTTCTTTATTCTTTTTACAATGAACATCTCATTACATACCATTTTGTGTTAATAAAACAATCTCGTTTGAGGATGTGTGGACTACCACCCCCTCAAAGGGATGTGATTCATTCACACACCACATGGAATGTATTAGGGATAGGTATAGTGAACATATATGATATATATGATATATTAATACTACTAGAATAATTATATATATATATATATACATATTTCATTTACTTACTGTCATTCAAAACGACAATAAAGAAGGAAACAACATTCATTTGTACATACGGTTTACCATCTCCATGAATAGTGTCTTCCATTTCATAATAGTAAATGATATAGATTATTATAATACACATATAATCTATATACCTGATATTTATATCGTGGTTTAAATTTATAAATAATGATATAATTAAAAGGACCAAAGATATAACAAATTAAGACACAGGTGAAGAACGAAATGAATTTTACCCAAAGTGAAACTTTAACAAAGGATTATTTACAAAAAGGTCATATAATGTCAAAATAAAACCATATGTAGTATTAATTATAAGAATATACTTTTGTGGAATAATTATAATAAACTTTTATATATTATATAGGAATCATGTACGAGTACATATAGAGTCAAGACAAAAGTTAAGGGAATTTTAGCTCACTTTTAATTTCCTTGAGATACATGTAATGTTCACCACCATTTCCTTTTATTGGTTGTATGTACTGCCTATTATTGTATTATATGAATATTATAATTAAATATATGGGTATTAACATGCCCCTCTTATGATCATTCTTTCATGGGGTTTATGTTTCAAAAGTTACCAAATCAGTAAAAATGTTTTGTCTCAATTTTCCTTCTTTGAGACTCAAGTCTTATTATGCACATAAAATCTCTTCATAGGGATATATACTTCCATTTTACATTTTATTTCATGAATGTACTTAATTAATGATATTTTATACATCATTTAACTTCCTTTTATTACATGGAGAGTATGATCCCTTATTTCTTAGTTATAATAGTTTATTGAGACAATCTCACCACTTTATGAGATTCTTTATGTGTATGAATCCCTTGATGAAATATTATGATACACATATCAAGAATATTCATTAGTTTAATTATCCTTTTTTTATTCATTATATCCTCTACAATTATTACTATTTTCTCACTCTTTGGTACATCAGATAATGTTTTATATGTAAAATCTGATCATCCCTCTCTTCGTTCCGAAATTTATTGTATTTAAAACCCATGTTTTTGAAAATGTTTTCAAAATGATTTAAAAAGATCCTAGAATATAATTTTGAAGAAAAACTCATTTTAATTTTTATAATATTTTCAAGGCTTCCTTTATAAATTTTCAAATCAATTTTCAAATAATTTGTTTTTAAAAATGTTTAATTTTATAGAAACCATTTTTCAACAATGAATTGATATTTTACTCAAGATTTTTTTAAAAGATCATTAAAAATTATTTCACATCTAATATAACATCCATTTGTGTTACTCATGCCTCCATGGGTAAATTTTTCATTGTGTCAATTCATATTGTTTCCTTTAATGGATCTTTTTTATGGCATGATTTTTTATTAAACCTGTATCTCTTTAATGGGTTATATGCTTGTGAAACCCGCTTCATTTCATGGTTTTTGTTTATAATGAAATTATTATGAAACATTTATATTTCCATAGGATATGATATGTTTTACATGTTTATGATAACCATTTCCTTTTATGTGTTAGGGTATGTTTTTTATGATCCTTTGGCACATGTATGTATGATTCTGTTATGTTATGGGTGGGACCTATATCTCCCTCCAATGCATTGAGTAAATATTTATATTTCATGAGGTAAAATAAGATGGTATTGGGAGTGAAAATTGACTACTATGATTGCCAGGGGAGTGATCCATGACTACAATAATTGTATGAGCAGTGAACTCATGCTTTTATGATGGCCATGGTAGTGAACCATGACTATTATAATGGTACGAAGAGTGAACTGAACCTTTTTTTATGGCCATGGGAGTAAACCATGAATACTATGGTGTTTTTAATAGTGAACCAAAACTACTAATATGGTCTTGTTAGTGATTCCTTGGATACTATAGAAATCATTATATGCTTATGTGTTTTTCACACTTCCATGTTTTATTCCTATGTTATGCGTTCATGGATTATGCTATATCATTCATTATGATTCATGTCTTATGAACTGCAAAAAATTTATTACATGATCTATGTTATGATCTTTTATATGAATCTTATGATCTTATATTTTCATGATCACATTATCATACCCTTATTATCATTTTATGCTTACATGTCTCCCTTATTTACCCTTATTGAGCAATTGAGATCACCCCTTTTATGTTTTTTACCCAAGGCTGTGATGACATATAAAATGTTTGATATGTCTAATAAGTTGTCTATTCATGGAGAACCTAGTAGGAGATGATGTATCTCACATATGTACTAGTGTTTATGTTCCCATGTTTCCAAAGGCACTAGAATAGTACAATCATCATGCGTTAGTTTGTGTAATTTTTTTCTTAGTCTAAAAACATTATGTAATGTTAATTCATCAAAAGTTAGGGTTTCTATAGTTGGTATTAGAGGGATATTTATTAATCCTTTTGAAACAAAGATAAGAAAACATTAGTGAGAGACCTAACGAAATGTATAAGGATAAGTATAGGGATGATTCAATGTATATAAAAATGTCATGGACTTTTGGTGAATGATAGATTGACTGGTTTCCAATCAATACATTCATATGTGGATACTACAAGTGGAAATATCTCTAGAACATATGTACCTTGGGGTATCAACTACAACATAATGTTCCAGGCTTGACTCAGGGTAATCTGCTACATGACAATGAGCCTTTCGACTAACCTAGTTTGACACTCTCGGGGGATATGTTTTGCGAATTCAAAAAATCTTCATGAACCATTATGAAGAAATTATATATCAGTTGGCTATGAATAACATATGATAAATGTCATATGTCATATATTTAAGAATGCTTCATAAGTTGGACATCTTATAAGTTATTTTTCATGATTATGTGTTTCCTCATAATAATAACTACCTATAACTAAATGCTTTTGGCTTTAGTCAATGGCTGGAACCTGAAGGAATAATGTTACTGGAGATTGCAATGGACAACGCACTAATTTTCTTTCTGAACAATCAAATGGAATTGGTTATTGAATAAAAAACCTCATTTCTATGATCACATGGTTTTCTCAAGCTACGAATCATGGTGGACTTCCAAACGAGAAAAGTAGAAAAAAAAAATTGTTGGGTCTTTCATGAGGAAATGTACACCATATTTCATATGGTCTTCTAATCCACATGCTTTTGAAAAATGGATTAGTACCAATGAAAAGATATTCCATATTCCTCAGTGTACAGATCATGAGAAAGTAATTCTGAATATTTATCGATTTGAAGGGAAAGTAGATTAGTGGTGGACTCCAATCAGGAATATGATGCCACATGATGAGATTGAATCAATAGATTGGGATGAGTTTAAGAACTTATTTTTCATTATAGAATTTTATCTAATTCTTATTTACAATATATAGAAAGAGATCCTTTAGTTTTAGAAAAGGTATGAGGATACTATTAGTAACAACAAGGCTAATTTAAAGAGAGACTTATGAGGTACACTTCAAGAATTATCATCCAACCCAAAAGAAATTTTGATAAGTTATTTTGAGTATTAAATCCAAGTATCATAATGGTGTTGAACACAAGATACTTCAGTATCTATGAATATATTTTGCATTGTGAAATCATGGTTGAAATGGAGGTAGGAGTCTTATATCAATCTCATGGATTTGACAAGAAGAGGAAGATGGAGAATCAAGGAAACATTAAAAACTATGGAGAAAAAAAAAGAAGAACTTTTTTTATGGTCAATGTTTTGGAAGAATCATGGAGGAAATGAGTAAATGTGTCCAATAAATGTTTTAAATCTGGGAAGAAAGGCCATAAGCCAATTAATTGTCGAGGTGATGGAAATAAGTCTGCACAAAATTCTAATGGGGAAAACCCTACATAGAATTCACCTCCCATGATTCAGTGCTACAAGTGTAAGGAGAATTAGAATTATACAAACTAATTCACAAAATCAATGGTTGGTGAAGATGATCGACATCAAAAACCTACTATATTGAGGGATATGTGGAAATCTCATGCAATCACTATATCTGATGAGGGGTGTGATAATGATTTGATGAAAGGTACAATTACCATACAATCTAAAACTGTTAATTTCAAATTTTATTATAGATCTACACCCTCTTTCATATCTAAAGAAGTTTCTATTGGAGTTATGATTCCTACAAAATAATTAATGGTGGAATTTGTATTGAAAACCCCTAATGGTACAATTATTTCATCTAAAGTCTATAATTCCTCTCCTGTTTAAGTTTGTGGGGATGTGATTCCTATAAATCTTTCCATACATACTTTGGTCAAAATTAATTTCATCCTAGTAATGGACTGGATTTCTCTACATAAATACCACATCAATTTTCAAGGAAGGGATGTTGCATTTGATATTTAAAAACCCCCTATGATCATCCATCAATGTTACGATATGTCTGAACTTACCATGGAGACTACATCTACTGTATCTGTTTTAATTACCATTCAAATGTGTTGTTTATCTCCAATGGATGGGGATATGATAAAAGTCAAAGATATTCCTGTTATTCAGTATTTTTTGGATGTTTTTATAGAAGAGTTTCCTTGTCATCAACCAAAATGTAATCTTGTGTTATTAATAGATCTTATACCTGGTTCTTCGCCAATTTCAAAGACTCCTTATAGAATGGCCCCATAATAAAATAATTATTTTTAAAGTCCCATTATAATTTGTGTTTCATTTAAAATTAAAATAATTATTATTTAATAATATTTTAAAAAATTAATTATACTTTAATCCTCTTTATATAGAATTGTGGTATAAGTTTATATTTATTCTTAAAAATTAATTTTGTTTGAGAACTGTTTTTAAAGTGCATAATCATTCTCAAATTTAATTAATTATAATAATCCCAAATTAGAAATAATTTTAATAAAATTTATATATTATATATATCTATACATATAAAAATTTAAATTGATATAATTATTATTTCTAATCATGTAGTTTATACAACACAATCCTACGCATGAAAAATACATTTATTTAAAACTATTTTTTTACATGTTTGGAGACTCCATTTTGAAATTAATATTTTAAACATATATGAATTTAATTTATTGAAATAGATTTATTAATTTTAATTTGGATAATTAATATTAGGTAATATGTTCAACTTATTTTTTTCCATAATTAATAGTGAAAAGAGTGAAACAAATTAATTATTGCAAGTAAGGTTAAAACAAGTTTAATGAATGGTTAAAACAAGAGATAAGGGTATTTATAGAATATAAAATATCTAAATAATATTTTATTAGAATATTTGGAATTCATAATATCTCATCTTCAAATATATCTATATTTGGATCCATTTGTCTTGGGAATGTCTTTATAATTTTTTTTTCTTTTTGGAAAATTTCATGGGGGTCCCCTCTCTCACATAAAAAATAACACCACCTCTCTTCTTCTATCCACACATAGGAGGAATTTTTTACACTAATACTGGCCCAAATACCTTACTTAAATCAATACCCATTTCCTATAGTACTTTTTTCCCTATTAGAATCATTTAGAATATTTTTGTGTAAACCAGAAGAGGTTGTCTGAAGAAGAGGTATCTTTCTTAACCAAGCATTATTGTTTACTTTTTTCTTCCACCTCCTTAAAATCTAATTCAACCACACTGATATAATAAAATAATTATATCACATATATTTATATGTTATTGTACTAATTTAATGACCTACCTTCATCTCATATTCCATTAAATGGGAAACAAAACGATTGTTTTTGTGTACGGTGGACAACCACCACACAAACTGATGTAATTCCTTATCCATAAAATCATTTCTCAAATGTTTATGATGATGGATTTAATATATATATATATATATAAATTAAAATAATTATTTATTTTTTATTCTTACCACATAATATATCATATTTTTTCTTACATATCAACCAATATAAAGATGATAACATTGCTCATGAATACATGTGAATTGCCACCTCCACAAAGTCACGTGATTGTTTTTTCATTACATAATCACATAGATGGAATAAATAAGTATATTTAAATAAATAATATGATAATTTTGATAAAATTATCATTTTAGATGGATAAAATAACACTTATTGTTACGATTGAAAATAGAAACGTTACTCATGGGTATGTATGTCCTCCCATCTCCATGATTGTAGTGTAGTTCATTTTTAATAACCATATTTAACGATTTTTATTAAAATTATACTTTATTTATAAAAAAATAAGTATTTCAGGATTATTATTTTGGAGGTAATGTAATAATTCCCTCTTTTATCGTAGTCAACCTACTATAGTCATTTTGGACATATGAACCGAATATCATGAGAATTTATGACATGATCTTAATTGATTAGGTAATTAAATCTAATAATTTAAAAAAAATGAATAATAAAATATAAATACTATATTAATAAGTAAAATAATTAATATATTTTTATTATTCAGAAACATAAAGAACATACGTGAAGATTTGGACATGACGTATTAGATTTTATATCAATTTTTCAATATTGTGGTACATTTTATTATTATGAACCAAATTTATTTTATATGGTGTATATACATACAATATTACAAGTTATATCATGAATACATCATGATTAATTTTATTTTATGTTCTAATTTATTTTATTTCATCCAATGCTATTTAACTTCAATGTTACAAAGTGGTAAGTGTTTCATAACTCAACGTTTTTCACTGGGTTATATCACTTCCTCATTGATTATATTATGTCATGATTATGTGAGAAATGGAAGTTGTTTTATTTATTATTTATTTTTTTATTAAAACTTGTTACACATAACCACTTAATTTATTAATTTTCACTTCAAAGTTCTGATCATTGTTAGATTTCATCATGTAAATTTTTTTTCTTTGGTATATTTGTATTGTTATAGACCTACCTCATTTTATGAGGTTCTTTTACATAAACTTTGAAATGTTATTAATTGAATATATTTATATTCATGGTATTTAAAATTCATTTTATTATATTTCATTCCTGTGTGTAACGATTCAAAAGTTATAAGAGTGGAAAGTTTTTACTTGAAAATCATATTAATATTGAAGACTGCTTATGTTAATGTCTATATTGGAAGATTTATTTGATCTTTATATAATAAAACAATATATTTTATTATCCTATGGTTTTTTCGGAAAATAACATGTTTTCCTTTAATTTTCCTTTCTTGATATACTCAACAGTCCAAAATAATGTTTTTAAGGAAAACCAAACTTTATTTCTATCTTTGGTCAAAAACCCTTTCTCTTCCATGTCCTCGTTTTCTAAAAAAATCAATGTTTTTTTTACTATTAAAAAATATTCGTTAAAGTCATTTTTACTAATGTTTTAATTTTTTAATAAATATTTTAAAATTAATATTCTTATTAATTTTAAAATGTGAAACTTTTGAATTTTTACTAAAAATGTTAAAAGAAGTATTGTTTTAACATACATAGAATGAATATAATTTCTTACCATCACGACCACACAATTATTTGATTTATCATTTATAATTTTCAATTATTCTTTTAAAATATAATGTTTTTTCTAATATTCTATAAATTCTTAGTAAATGTCATTTTCAAAGTGGAAATATTATTTTTATTAGGAATTTTTAATGAAATTTGTATGGTATTTCAATTCATCAATAATAATATCCCTTATTTTACTTATTCCCTACTCAATATGTGTTTTAATGATATCATCCATTTTATATATCTAGTTGTTTTATAACTAGTTTGATTGGGGATTTACTATTTTTATATTATTCATCATATTACTCTGGATAATTTTTTATTACGTTTTTTCATTAGGAAAATTATTAACATTTAATATACATGTTTTTAAATATGAATTCTTATATTGATTATGTTTCACCCCTTCTATATGAGGAATTCATTGTCCATAGTAAGTGATGGGAAAGACCTCCTTTATCCCCTGGATGCATCAATAGGTCTGATAAGGAAAACAAGTTTGGGTATTTGGTTGTGGCCTTACCAATTTATATAAGATATATTAGAATAAGGCATTCTTGTTATATATATTATTTCATAAATTATACAATACAACCTTATGTGATTATACATTTATTTCCTTATGACTATTTGAGTAGTTATAAAATCCTATGATAATATTCCAACTCATGTGATTAGTTATATGACATTATTTGACCATTATTCATTCTGACCAAATTAACATTGGTTCTCAAGTAATTGATTAAAAGGAAATGTTTTTTAGTTTTTTAGCTTTACATAATGATTATGACTTATTATCTCATGATATATTCCAATTTACGTCACCTTTACTGAGAATTTGAGGTTACCCCTTATTTTGTATCCATTCCCAATGCTATGTTAAAGGAATCAATTAATGAGTTTAAATAAATTGAATATTTACTTTCACTATGATAAAATTTTATGTTTTCAAGTTTTAAGTGAGATATATTTATGTTCATAGTCTATAAATAATAGTAAACTATTTATTTTTTTCGATGTGATCGCTTGTATATTAGGCCACAACTTTGGGATACTGGGGTCTGGGTCTCTATAGTTGGAATCACATAAAGTTTAGTAGAATCCTTGAGTACAATATTTTGAAAAAACATTGATTAGGGAACATAATCCTTTGATATAGTTTGAGTAAATTATGTAAAGACAATATGTTTATGATTTCTATTATCATAATTAAAGATTTTAATTTACCATTATGGGTTTATTAGTATAAGGATGATTATAATTTTAAAGTAACTAATACCCCTTCTTGTGTTTTATGTTATGGAAGTACCTTGATGATATTAATTATGTTTTAATAAATGTTTTTGGGATATGTAACCAATAGATTCAATATGAATTATTTTTAAATAATAATACTTGCTTCAAAAGTTTAAATGTATTTATAACCATTAGGTTTAATATGATCATTGATGGGATGGTAATAAAATTCAATGCATAATATTTTATTTCATTAGAAAAAATAATTTTATCCAAAACCATAGTTCGTAAAAGTTATTTGATGATTAATGTTAGTTTTTAGGATGTTAATAATATTTTTATCAATATGGTTTTAATTATATTAATATAGTTTTATAAAAATATCATAGAACAAGTCAGATGAAAACCCATAACATCTAAAAAGGTCGTAGGTCCTGAACCCACAACCGAAGGGTGATAAGGGTGTGATTCCTACTAGTTGCCTACATGATGTCCTAATTAGTATGAAATTATTTTTACATATATGATTTTATTATGAAATATTATGATGATTTTGGGAAACTAATTATTGAATCAAATGATTTTTATTTTTAGGGGATTAATGATATTTCAGGATACATTTTATGAGGTTGAGGTATATAAACCAATTATGTTTAACATAAAAGATTATTTGGTATGAATGATATTTCTTTAGGTGTAAGTTTAGGGGTATGAAATAACAATTGAGTTTAATTTTTTTTCATGTTATTGTGATTAAGTTTATTTTCGGTGTAGGGTTATATATTTATGAAATAATATATGTTATATCTTTGGTGTTATTGTGAAAATGTTTATTAAAATGTATCATTTCTTCATATGAAAGTTTATAAATTTTGGGTATTACATTAAATTATGGCAATGATTTCATTTTTGGTTAATTTTATAAAGAAATTAATAATAAATTTTTATCTTATTTTGGATTAGATGATTCATTAAATGTAATATATAATTCTTTAGACATAAAACCCATCTTGTAAAATCATTTCACGGAGTAATAATGGAATTTGAAATTGAAAAAAGCACAACCAAAGGATGAAATTATGATTATGAAACATGAAGATAAAAAGAAAGTATATTTTATAGTGCTCTATATATTTATAGTAAAGGAATTCATAAACACTAGGAAAAGAATATTGAAATAAATTTTTTATCTTAGTACATTTATTTCTATGGAATTGAAGTTATATTTAACATCACTCAGGTTTATTATTTTATAGTTGTTAAATTTCTCCTGATCCTTAAATTAATTATGATCAATATCCTCTATCAATATCCCGTATTATTTTGAAAATTAAATTATCCTCTATATATTTTTACATAACACTAATGTAATCTTATTAGAAAATCTAGTTATGTGACCTTCATATTTCCCTCTCCTTATTTTAAGAGAAATTTTTATTAACATATTTTATGATGTCAGTTTTCAACAAATGTATTTTCAAATGTCAAAAACATAATTACTAACATAACGCTCAAATTTGGAGGATGAAATTTATTTAATGGAGGTGGAATTTATAACCCTGTGTTTTGATAGTGAATATGACATGCAACACCCATCCTAAAACAATTATGATATACCACGTAAACACGCCCGCTATAACCTAGCCGTTAAAATTTTAGGTATGAATAGAAAAAAAATTAATTTTTTTTAAATATTTTAGATTAAGCATATATATTGGTAAATAAGGAATCATTTTTTATTGATGACGTTAAATTCCTTAAAAATATATTTTTCATCACAAAACGTATTAATTATTTTTTGCTAAAACTAGTATAATTTATTTATTAATTATATATATATCATTGTAAAAGATAATTCCATTTTTGAAATAATAATTCTAAAATTAACATAGGATTAAATATTTCTATTTTTATAAAAAGTGTGATTTTTCCATGAATAGCTAAAAATACCGCTTTTGTGTAAAATTATTATTTCATTTCAAACAAAAACTCAGTAATTTAAAAGTGCTATTGTGATGTTAATTTTATTTAAAATTAGAAAAATTATTATTTAGTTTTATATAATAAAATTAAATACATTTGAATCATATTTATACCATATTTTGGTATATGATTATTTTTGGGACTAAAAACGAATTTTTAGGAAGATTATCTTTATGTTCATATTATTTATCCATTTTAATTAATTATAATCATACCTTAAGATGAATGATTTAAATTAAATTTATAGTATATATATTTATGACTTTAAATTAGTTTAATGATTATTACTAGCCATAGTGTTAATATAAGATCATCTTAAGCATGAAAAAACATTTCTCAAAAAATCAACTTTCAACACATTTTGTGGGATCACTTTTAAATTAAATTCTAAAACAATTCTGAAATATATTTATTAAAATGGTTTACATAATTTGAATAATAAAAATTAATATCTATTAAAAATTTCAATTTTATTTTTGGTCATAAAGAATAGTGAAAACAACAAAAATAATTGTCGTGGTTAAGGTTAAAATGATTTTATCAGTGGTTCAACCAAATAATAAGGGTATGTTTTCCTATAAAAATTATATAAATCCTTATTTATAGAAAAAATTACACCTTATACTACCCAAAATATTAATATATGTCTATTTGGAAGAAGTTTTCTTGGTAATTACTTTTTCTTTGGTATTCTTTTAGGAAATTTTTAAGGGGGTCCCCTCCCTCACTTAAAAATGACAACCCATATCGTCTCATTTGAAAACATAATTGTACATTTTTTTTGTAAAAAATTTCCTAAATATCTTAATTTAATCACTCCCCATGTCATATATCCATTGTTTTGATTAAAAACCCATCATAGGAAATGTTTTTGTGTAAACCAAAAGAGGATCTCTAAAGAAGATGTATTGTTCTTAACAAACCATTTTTTATTTTTATTATTCAACATACATAAAATAAATTTCATACATGATTATATAATAACATCATTATCCCCCATATAATTTTATTTTATTATGTTAATTACATAAAATACCCACATGACCTCTTTCATTAAATGGGAAACGAAACCATTATTTGTGTGTACGGTAAAGTACTACCTCCCGAACAAATGTAATTCATTTTCCATCACCAAATTAAAATTATATTTAGGGTGAATAATTTGATATATATATATGATATTAATTAAATATTTAACATTCTTGGAAGTTTATATATTATATATTTTATTCCCTTTCCAATCATTTAAATATGATAACAACGTTCGTGTGTACTTGTGGATTTCCACCTCCACCAAGCGATGTGATTATTTTTTTATACCTTATAACATGGATGAAATATTTAAGTATATTTAAATAAATAATATTATATTAATTAATTTATTATAATTATGCAAATAAAAATTATCACATACTTTCTTTCCATCAGTATCATTGAAAATTAGAAATGTTACTTAGGAGTACAAATGGAATACTGTTTCCATGATTGTGACATAGTTAATTTTTATAGTTATATTTAAAGATTCATATTAAAGTTATAATTAATTTATATAAATAATAATAATCTCATTTTTTTCATTCAAGATATAACCGAATAATGACCACTTTTTCCATATTCATCTTACTGAAGTCATTTTAAAAATATGAAATGAATATCATCTAGACCTATAACATGAACATAATTGAAATATATTTAAACATAAAATTGTTTCAAATAAAGTAAAAGAAAAAAAGTGAAAATATTTCTTATAAAATTAAATAATAAACATAATTTTATTATTTAGGAAGATAAAGAATGTATGTGATGAGTAATAAATGTGGTAATAGATTCCGTCTTAATTTTCCTTTATTTTGGCACATTTTATTATTATGAACCAAATTTATATCACATGGGGTATATATACAAACCATTTTACATGTTATAAGATTAATCCTTAACAAATTGCGATATTTTAATATTATTTTAATATATTTCATACAATGGAATTATACATGAATGTTACCAAATAGTAAGTGTGTTGTTACTCAACTTTGTTTAACTAGGTTGTGTCACTTTTTAATTGATTATATTATATCAATATTAACTGTGAAATATAAATTGATTGATTTATTAATTTTTATTTTATCTTTTTTTGTGTATTTACAATTTTTAAACATAATAACTTGGCTTATTAATTATCATTTCAATTTTTTGATAATTATAAGGGTTCTTCACCACAATTTGTTTTCTTTTTGAAATATGTTATATTATACACCTATCTTTTTTTATTAGGTGTATCTATTACCCATTTCATTATTTATATCACGAATATATTTATATTCGTATTATTTAACATTCAATTTATGTTATTCGTTTCACGGTTTTATCATTCTAATGATAACAAAGTGGTTAGGTTTTATTTCACAATCTCGTTATTATTAGAGATTGATTATGTTAAAGTCCTTGTTGGGTTAATTATTTGATCTTCATATCTAAAAAAATATACTGTCATATCCTATGGTAATTTCTTGAAAATATTATTTCCCTCAATTTTACACTTTTGATATACTCATGTATCGAAAATAATAGTTTTAAAGAAAAAATGAATTTATTACCTTCCTCGGTCGAAAACCATTACCCTTCCATGTCCATGTTTCCTAAAAATGACTTCAGAAATGTTTTTCGTATTCTAAAAATGTTTCTTAATTTTATTTTTACCCTTGTTTTAATTTTCATATAATTATTTTGAATGAATATTTATGTAGTTTTCTAATATACATTCTTTTATGTTTTACTGAAAATGTGAAAGGAATTTTCTTATCCTAAAAAAGATGAATAAAATTTTCCCCTATTATGACCACTAATTTATTTTCAAATTACTTTAAAAGTTTCCATTATTATTTTAAAAAGATATCATTTTTCAAATCTTTTATAAAATCTTAGATTTTAAGATTTATTTTCAATGTGAAACGATTATTTTACTCATGAATGTTTTCATAAATATTTATTGTATTTACACTCATCAATGACAACAAACCATATTTCACTTATGATCCCTGAGGGATATGTTGTAATGATACAATCTTTATTATTTATCAAAATGGTCTATGATCAATTAAACTAAGGATATACTATTTTAATATCATTCTAAATGTTACCCTATATGGTTTATGATTATGTTTATTGATTGGGGAATTTATTAACATTCTATATGTATGTTTTTCAATATGAATGTTTAAATTTATTATGATTTACCCCTTTCATATGAGGAAAGATTTGGATTCAATAAGTGATGTGTGGGGGCTTCTATAACTGCTAGATGCATTACTAGTTTTCATGATACAAATTATTTTGGGTATTTTTTTGAGACCTTACACATTTATATAAGATGTCATGCAACAAGGTATAGATGGTATGTTTATTATTTTTGTCATTATCCATTCCATAATTATGATATTAGATATTTATGTCCATAAGCTTATTTCAATATTTATGATATCCATGGATAAGTTTTAATCTCATGTGATTATATATATGGAATTATTTTATCATCATTTATTCATGTCATATTATTCTTTGTGATTAAGTTATTGATTTAATTGAAATACTTTTTAGTTTTTTGACATTCAAATTTTATTATAAATTATTTAATCCAGATTGATTCTACTATATATAACTCTTACTGATCATTTTATTCTACCCATTATTTTATTTCCTTTCCCTAGGATATGAAGAACAAATATCTCAATGGGTTCAACGATAGAGAATACTTAATTTCAATATGTTTTATTTTTATGTTTTCAAATTTAATGTGAAATTAATGTAATTTTATTGTTTATAGAAAAAAACTAAACTACTCAGTCCATTGTTATCTGATCACTTGTATCTTATTCCACTATAAGAAAGAAACCATTGGACCCAAGATATTGGGGTTAGGGACTTTTCAATACTTGAAAAGTAAAAATTAATTGAGATTATGTTGATCCTTATTTTTAAATATTGAAATTCATAGAAGAGAAAGTTATGATTAATGATGAATTTGGGTGAATAAAATATAAGAATTTATGCAAATAAATTCATAGAATTTGAAAAAGTAAATCTGTCATATCTTTTAAGTGAAAATGTAGTTGATTCAAAATAGAAATGGGAAAAAAATCATGATTCATAGACCATTAATTATTAAAAAATTCAGGAAATGTCTTTTGTATAAAACTATATTACTTAATTTATAACATGATATTTATATAAGTAAATATGACTCTTAGTGTAACAGAAGATATGTGTGAGGGAGTATCCAACCAACACTTATTAGATGTTTATTTTGGTTAAAATATTTTAAAAGTTCAGAACATAAATCTATATGTTAGAGTATAAATGCAACTGGATTCAAGAGACATGAACTTAATTGGAATTCCAATGTCAGTGAAATCCTATAAAAGTTTTAGAAGATTAATTCCTCGTAATAAGTGATAGATCTGAAATTTAAATTACCATATTATATATTACATGATTGATTTTGATAAAGATCAAGTAGAATATTCAGTTGTAGTTGAAGAATAGTGTCAATGAATAATATATTTTAGTTGATTTAGAGATATCATATATTTTTAGAAATATATTATTTATGTAGATCATATAGGACCATCAAATACTATTGGATTCAATTCAACAACATTTAAAAATTAGTAAAAAATTTGATATTTTTTGGTAGGATAAATACATCTCAATGTTTTTTTTATGTTTTCGAAATTTTATTCACTATCATTATAGAATGAATATATTTGAATTAGGGTTATAACTTAACATAGGAAAGTGTTTCTCTCTCACATTGTTATTGAACCCCATAAAAATCCTATGTGTTATTTTTCATATATTATCTTTGAATGTGGTGACGTGCATTAAGTATTTTTAAAAGGTCCAATTATCTTAATTAGGAGCAAGGTTAAAACAAAATAAACAGGGAAAAGTGTTTTTTGGAACTATTTGGTAAAAATTGGGCACACATAATACACCCCCAGTGTGACTTCATGACCCATATAGACTCCCAATTTTTATTATAGTACAGAATATTGTAATTGTAATTATATTTTTCTCATATTTATTTTTAATATATTTACATGATGTAAAGATTTTGTGAATTTATAGGGATACCTCAGTTGAATGAAAATAATAATACTCATTTTTTTCATTCAGGAATGTTTTATCAAAAATATTAAAAATAATATAAAGAAAGAGGCTCAAAATTTACTAAATTTAATATCTTAGAATTAGGGGAATGATGATCCACCACAACAAGATACTTAATATGGATGTAGTTGTACTGATAAATTCACTATGTCGGACCCTCAATAATAAATTTGGGTCAATTTTTGTGGAGTATGATAACATTATATTATTAGATATAGTGAATATCTCTAATCTAAATTCATATAGAGCATGAATGAAGTTTAATCAGAGGTTATAATAAATGTATTTGAGTTTATATGGGTCCAAAATAATGAGAAAACTCAAAGAGATCCCTATGTTGATTAATGAGAAAAGGATCTGCAATGAAGTATCACAAGTGTAACACTGTCACTAAAATCATTGAATCAATATAATAAATTATATCACTTTGTGATGAAAAGTTCAAAATATCAAAAGAATCACTATATAGTGAAAATATATAGAAAGTTATGTTTATGGAAATTTCATAAGATAAAATACTTGAATTAGAAATTATGGTTTTTGTTAGGCATTCTCAGTTAGAGTTTCACAAGAATAGAATAACTTGATAGTTTTTACCATAATAAAATTGATTCTATAAAAATAGGTTCAAAATAAAAAAAATATTTTAGAAATAAAATGATGTCTCTTGGAAATAATAATAATAATTTAAATATAACATTTCTTGTGTTTCACGTAAAATTGAAAACCATTAATGTTACCCAATATGAATCATCACATAAAGAAGAAAAAAGTGTTATTGGTTCTGATATTAATGAATAGGGACTTTCTCCAAAAAATAATTTTTTTACATATTGTATAATATTAAAATAATTAAGTGTTACATTTTCTATGAAAATTAAAAATAAGGTATTTTTTTTGGAAATTCTAATTGCACTAATTATTATTAATTTAATAGTACATGTTTATATTCATGAACCAAAAAAATAGATAAATAAAATTATGGATACACCTTCCACTTCATTTATGGGGAAATAAATGATTAAGGAAACATGTTATACCATACAAGGTACCTATATTAATGTTTTCCATACTATAATGAATGAATATACTGTAATCAGATATATTTAAACATTATGAAACAAGACAGGGTTTATTGGATGATATTGGTGATTTGGAATGTAAGGACACATGGTCATGTAATTTGGTATAATATGACAAGGTATGAAAAAAATATTATGGCCAATATTAGGGATGAATAAAGTGGAAGGTAAAATAATTATTTCTAGGTATTTCCATCCATCATAGAAAAAGAAAACTATATTTAGTTTTAATAGATTTCAATATATTGAATGATTCAGTAAATGTTTTCGAATATGTGGTCACTATAATGGTGATTGTTAATTTACTTATATATGGAAGACCGTGTTTAAAATAATTTAAGGAGGCCATAATATTTTAGGGAACATGAATGGTAGATAAGTTTTTAGTCTATCTCAAGGGGTAAACAAAAAAATGTTAAATAGCATGTGATAGTGGAGAAGAAAGTAAAGGAATAAGTCCCAATCCTGAAATAATTCTTATTATGTTGAAAGAAAAGAGAAATCATTCATAGATTCAAGGAATATATTAATTCTAAAAGTAAATGAAGTAATTAAGAAAAAAAGGGATCAATCAATGAAATAAATCAATTGATTATTTTGGTGGAAATCATATCCGATGAAGACGTATAATTTCATAGGAGATTATCATAGAATAAAAACTCAAACAAATATATGAATCCTTGAGGAAAGATTATTATTATTTGGAAGACTACTGAATTCTACATTACATAGATAAATATTCAAGAATATTTTCTAAACAAAATTAATTAAGAAGTATATAATAAATCTATAATAAAAGTTGTTGTCAAAGATAAATCTAAGACCAATAAAAAATTTGGATATGCTATGAAGCATTTCTTGACTATATGGCCAGAGAGTTTGAATAGTCAATTAAATAGAATAAAAATAGATCTTTTCTACTGGATGAAAACAAAATATATATATACAAAAATGGAAAATTGTAGTTAAATTGAATAAATCCACGTTTTCTAGGAATTTTAATGTTTTAAAAAATTAAGGGTGGTATGGTAAATAAAAATGATTCTAATGTGAAAGGAGTTTTTGGATTGACAAACAATTCTCAATACTGTTTGTATAACTAATTTTAAATGGTAAAATATAGCATATTACCTCATATGTTCTATGTATTCTTTTTGAATTTGGAATTCAATGCGAAGAAATGTATTTGGGACTTATAGTAAAATCTATGAAAAATTTAATACATATATCCTAAGAAATTTATATTGGTAAACTTATCTCAAATGATTTATAACACATAATTTTAGTTCGTATCAGCCATACTAATGAAGATTGGTATAGATCAACCCTTTGATGAGATTGATTCTAAAGGACACACTAGTGATTCAAAATATTTTCTTTGTTAATGTGGAAATGGTAAATTTTGGAAAATGAAGGAGTTGATAAATTGGATTTCAATGTTATGGTGGGTTGTATATTGAATTTAATGAAATCAAATTCTATTTTTGATAATGCAGTTATTAAATTAAAGAGTCTGTCATCTTGAGGTGAATTTTTATTTTCTATAATCCCTTTTAAAAATTCAATTCCAATATTTGGGGGATAGTTTTAACATTTAATAATAAATAATAATGTCTTGAAAATGGGGACTAATAAACTTTTGGATATGAATGTTTTGATATATTTTTTAATATGGATTTAAGAAAAAATACGAAGAGAAAAAATATAATGAAAACCCAATAATATAATTATTTTTAGTTGGCGTCCCTTGGGTAAAATGTATGAAAATATTTATTGTTTGGGATAATAAAACATATTTTCTACATTTAAACATAGAGATGTTTGAATCATGGATTTTTGGATTAAGAAAAGAGATACTATAATTAACTTATTTTTATCAGTTGTTTTTATGATAAAGTGAAGAATGGAAAATTATCACATGTGAAATAACAAATTTCCTACCCCACATAAATTAAAGATAAAAAAGGATAATAAAGGTGGATTATGAATTTATTCTCAATAAGTTTAAACTAAATCATCAAGTTAATGATAATTTGGTAATGAAAACAAATCAAGGGGGTATTGAAGAAAACACTAGATCCAGATGATGAATTATTGTATTTTATGAAAATCAACATTAACAATTGAAGTCAAATATATTTACACAAGAGGAAGGTAGATATTCCTATAGTTATTCCCAAGGTAAATGAACTAGACTTATATAATCTAGATGCTAAAACCATTAGAATAAAGAACTTTTTAGTTCAATGATTTAATACAGAATGATGAAACTAAACAAGTATTGAATGGATTATTAGGAATATTTAAGGTCCATGTCTTAGGTAGTTGTAATGGCCCGGACCCTCCTGGCCCATTACTTTTCCAAAAGTGAGGCTCCACCAAAACAGTGGCACCGTGAGGGTGACACCGTGACGGTGGCACCATGTCCACTCGCCGAGCTTTTCATTCTTTTTCCAGTACCTGACTTTTCCTCTCCCGCAACGTAAGTTTCGACGTAAATTAATTCTTTTACTCCTTTTAAAACCATTTAAAGACCATAATTAATTACTAAAAATCCCGAGAGACCTCCGTGTGTAACTACCCAGCCGTGTGGTCAACCCATGACCCCCCGCGCCTTACACAGTTTCAAGTTCTCACCTCAGCCGTCTGTGGCTCTTATAAACTAAGGGTTAGCCGTGGTTTCTCCTTTCCTTGATCGCGGATTTTCACAGACAGCTTCTGGTGCATCGGGCGCGCCGCATCTTTATCCATAAAGTTCCGCACCTATCCTAAGCGTCGATCGTCGATCACCAAGTAAGGAATTTCTCCTTCGCCTCCCTATTTTGTGTATCATGTGGGGTGGGCGTGTTCTGTTTTGTAGAATTGGACAAACCAGACCTAAATGAAGATAATGAACTTGATTCTATAAATAAAGGGGGGGCTGTGATCGTTGATTTTGTTTATATTATGACTATATTTTTGAGTTGTGATGGCTTATGTCTTCTGAAAATCGAGGTCATTGGTGGTCGTTGTTTGTGCACTAATGAACCCCCGCTGATGTTTTAAATGGCTTGTTTGTGGTTGTAAGCTCCTACTGTGAAAGTAAATTGGTTAATCACGTATATCTAGCCAAATAAATTGAGACACCATGATTAATCCTTCTGTGATAACCCCGGTTAAAACACACGAAAATTAAAATCATGGAGTGTGTTAAGTCGTTAAAATCTAAAAATACCGGCATGGCCATGAATTGTGTTGGTGGTGGTAGTTGGTTGTTTTCTTTTTCGAGCCGATTGCTGGAGATGTGGGAGGGGATGGGATCCCCTGTCTTTATACTCACGTGGTTGTGTGACATTGGGGATGGGATTCCCTGTTGGTATGGATTCAGTGGTTGTGAGTTTTAAGACCAGGTGGGTACTTGTTTATATCACGAATTGGGGTGGGATCCTCTGTTGTTCAGAACAGGGTGTGGGCGTTACGGTTGATGCTTGATTTTTTACTTTCTTGGACTTGTTCCTATGCTTACTAGTTTCCTAGTAGTGATTAAACTTAATTAAACATTATTATTGAACTTGAAACAAGAATGGGACAGATGGGTTTTGTTGGCGAGAGTCGTGACTTGTGACTTGGACGCAGTGGTGTTGTGTTCTATAGGATGGTTATAAAAACCTATGCTTTTGGTGAGTGCTTGTTACCTATATCTATAATTGTGGTTTTTTGTTTCTTATTCGTGACCCACCCAAGTTGATCTCTTATTTCCAAACACCCCCATTTCATGGGGGAGGGTGTTTTTCCCAACACTATACTTAGTGCCTGGTTATTAGCTCTTTTTCTACTCCCTTTCCTGGATAGCTCAAGTATCTTCGGGCAGGCTGTGATGGCCTGAGGTCCATTATTAGCCCAAGAACCTTCGGGCAGGGCAGTGTGATGGTTGGAAAGGTGTGTGCATAAGGTGGTTTCCCAAGCATCTTCAGGATGAGGCCCAGGTGTCTTTGGACATGGCAGTGGATTTTCTAGCCCAGGTGTCGTCGGGCATGGTGGTGGTTGTTCTGGCCTAGGTTTTTTCAGGCATGGTTACATGTGATAGTTGAGGACCAGGTTTTTGCGGGCGGGATTCGGCAGTGGGACTGCGTGTGGTGGTTGTGGCCCAGGTGTGTGCGGGGGGGTGTGGCAGTGGGACTGCGGTGAGAATGGCTGGATTGGTTCGATGCGTAAGATGTCTCAATAACCAGTGGGAAAGTGGTGAGGGGTACCCAAACAATGATGTGCTCTTAATATATATATTACATGACAAGCGTTATTTGGGGAGTGTGCCTTGGTGAGGCTTGGGTGGATAGTTTACCTTGACAGGTGTTTGGTTTACTCCTTTTTCTCATGGGACTTTAGCACGTTCTCCCACTTATGCACGAGAGTCATTGGTTTTACCTACTGAGTGTACTTGTATGCTCACCCTACGTATATAAAACTGCTTTCAGGTTTCCAGGAGGACTTCGGGGATCACGCAGGACCATACTAGCTTGAACCTTTGTGGCAGTTGCAGTTGTTGCTTTTCCTCTTTGGTACATACCTTTGTATTCACCTTTTTTACTTTGTGGATTTACTTTTGTAACATGCATGTGGGAATGGTTTACTCTTAGCTTAACATTTCTTTTACCTTGGTGATGATGAGTTTCATCATCTTATCTCTCGATCTTATAAAACAATAAGGGGTAGTGCCTTCCATTTGTGAGAAATTTCAACACCCTTGGTTCTAGTCACCACGCTGGGAACTATTGAAGGCAGGTCTCGGGGGTCATTATATCTCCTTCAACTTAAAGAAGGAAGGTCCTGGAAATCTGCTGACCCTTCCATCCCTTTGGTAAAGGCAGGTCATGAGAGAATGGTATCAAAGGAAAAGGTTGAGATATAGGATGGATTCTGAAGTTAGGAACAGTGAGGATTGCATGGGATGGTAAGGCAATAGTGTTGCGTGACCTTGGCGCATGAATTAGGCTTGGGAAGACCGGCTAGGATAGAGGATTTTTAGGGCCCCCCGTGATCCGATGTAAGGACTCTGGAACTACCGAACGACCAAGTGAGGCCACGCTGATTGCAGGGTAGAGACCCTAGGAAAGGTACATGCATCATAATGACTTGTGTTCTTGTGTTTCTGGGATGTCTTGGTAATTAATAATAAATTAAAATTTTAAGAAGTTTCGAAGATGATATTCTGCACTACATGGGATTAGGCTTTCCTTGTTTACCTTGCAGCTATGGCACCTGGAAGGCAACCATGTGTGGTACAGGCGATCGAGGCCCCAGAGACTACTTTGGCCGATCGGCAGAGAGCTGATCAAGAGGAAGAGGATGACCAGTGGCAGAAGACTCTTTGGGCCTTCCAACGACAGGCCCTCGAGAAGTATGAGGGCAGCACCTCTGACATGAAGACGGAAGGCTGGCTAGAGGAGCTAGTTATATATTTTAGCATAATTCGGGCCCCGACCCAGTACTGGGTTCCTCTGGCCATCAGCCAGATGTGGGGAGCGGCGCTTCAGTGGTGGACGCTTTTCCTGGGGGAGAAGAGAGAGTCTGAGGTGTCTTTGGTGGATTTCGAGAGGGAGTTTCGAGTGGAATTCTTCTCCATAACGATGAAGGTGGAAAAGAGACAGGAGCTACTCTCCCTCCAGCAGGGGAGTATGTCGGTGAGGGATCAAGTTCAAGGACCTCCTACTTTTTTCTCCGAACCTCTTTCCCGATGAGGATTCACAGGCAAGACGTTTGGAGGAGGCGCTCCGACCCTCCCTCCAGTATGTTGTTACCCCCTTTACCCTGCCGACGTACTTGGAGGTCATGAAAAAGGCCGAAGTGGTGGAGAGAATGCACGCTCTAGGAGGTGTGTCACGAGAGGGGATCCAGCTAGGACCATTGAAGGGAAAGGCTATCAGCACCATGCCTCCAGTGTTAGGACCCTCTAGGTTCCGACCAGCAGGGAGCAGACCGCAGTAGTTTCAGTTTCGATCCCCCATCCCTAGCCCTTTTCCTTCGGGCCCGAGACTGCGGTGCTTCATCTGTGGGAGCCCTGGACATCTCCAGAGTCAGTGCCCGGACCGGGTGTAGTACGGTGGTGGTGGACCCCACCACCCGCCCCACCAGCAGCTTCCAGCCAGACCTTTCTAGCAGCAGCAGTAGGGACAGCGAACTCCCGCTCCTCCGAGGGCAGACGTGGGTGGAGGAGGCCTACCTCAGGGAGCTCCTCAGGGACCTCGACCGGGGTGTGGTCGGGGAGGTGGCCGGCAGCCAAGGGGCAGAGGGGTTGGGCATGGATAGTTTCATGCCGCAGAGGCAGCAGTTCCGGCAGGGACAGAGGTTGTTCGAGGTATGATCAGTCTGTTTAGCACTCTTGTTTATGCTTTGTTCGATACCAGAGATTCGCACTCCTTTGTTTCACCCAGTCTAGCCTGTGCCTTGGGTCTAGATGCCGAGAGACTTCAAGTGCCCCTGGTGTTGAGCACACCAGTCGGAGGTGAGACCAACTTGTTTTTTGTTTGTAGGGAATGTAGACTGATGATAGGGCCACATAAATCGGTTTGGGATCTTCTTCTACTATAGATTCAGTGATACGATATCATCCTAGGCATCGATTGGCTATTCTCTGTGTGTTTCGTCATCGACTGTTTCCGAAGAAGGGTGGTGTTCTCTGACTCGGACGACCGGCATGTTACCATCACCGGTGAGCGGAGCTGTTAGAAGGGAAACATGCGAGATGAACCCCTCCTCTCCTTGTTGGTTGAGCGAACAGTGGAATCAGTAGATGCTGAAATGGCGGAAGTGCCAGAGATCATCTGTGAGTTTATGGACGTCTTCCCTAAAGAGGTGACGACTCTACCCCCTTGGCGAGATATCGAGTTTGGGATAGACCTGCAGCCCGGCACTCGACCGATCTCGATGGCTCCTTACCGGATGGCACCTTCAGAGCTACGGGAGTTGCAGATTTAGATTGAAGATCTGATTAAGAGGGGTTATGTTCGCACGAGTGTGTCACCGTGGGCTGATCGAGTCTTGTTCGCAAAGAAGGCAGATTGTGGTCTTACTTTGTGCATAGACTACAGGAGGCTGAATCAGGTGAAGATCAAGAATCCCTACACTCTTCTGAGGATAGATGATCTTTTCGACTAACTAAAAGGGGTATGATGGTTCTTGAAGATCGACCTGTGGTCCGGGTACCACCAACTGAGAGTGAAGGAGGGAGACATCCCGAAGACGGCGTTCAGTTGCAGATATGGACACTTCGAGTTCGTAGTCTTGCCCTTCGGTGTTATGAATGCCCTGGCTGTGTTCATGGGGCTTATGAACTCCATCTTCCAGGAGTACTTGGATCGGTTCGTGGTTGTGTTCATCAACGGTATCCTGATCTATTCGAGGTCAAAAGAGGACGATGCAGAGCACCTGAGGACAGTTTTGGAGGTCCTCCGACAGCACTATCTCTATGGGAAGTTGTCAAAATTCAAGTTCTAGACACGATAAGTGCACTTCCTCGAGCACGTGGTGTCCGAGAAGGGGGTAGCAGTGGACCCATCAAAAGTTGAGGCGGTGGTTTCTTGGGAAGCACCCAAGAATGTGGCAGAGGTCCATAGTTTCCTTGGGCTGGCAGGTTACCATTGGAGGTTCGTACCCAACTTCTCCTAAGTACCAGCCCCTTTGACAGCCCTTACCAAGAAGGACCAGGTGTTCGGGTGGAGTGAGCAGTGCGAGTCAGCCTTCAGTTATCTGAAAGAGAAGTTTGTTAGTGCCCCAGTGCTGAGATTACCAGAAGAAGGGGCGGCTTATGAGGTGTTCTGCGATGCTTCAGGACAGGGCCTGGGATGTGTGTTGATGTAGCGACAAGGGGTGATCTCTTATGGGTCCAGGCAGCTACGCCCTCATGAGCATAATTACGCCACCCACGACCTGGAGCATGTAGTGGTTGTTTTTGAGCTAAGGTTATGGCGGCACTACCTCATCGGGGAACGCTTTGTGGTCTTCAAGGATCAAAAAAGCTTGAGGTATATCTTCTTCCAGTGGGACATAAACTTGCGACATCGGAGAGGGGTGGAGTTCCTCCAGGATTACGACTTCAAGATCTCTTATACTGAGGGAAAGAGCAATGTAGTGGCTGATGCCTTGAGTAGGAAGATGCAGAAGGATGCGGTTCGGGAGTCGGTGGACGCTTGGAAGGCGATGGAGGAGTTGGCTGATTTACGCCTAGATGTGAAGATGGATAGAGACAAAAGCTTCCTATATCATATGACAGTGTAGTCATCTCTGTTTCAGCAAGTGGAGGAGTCTCAGTGGGGAGACCCGGAATGCGAAGTGATGCGTGACCGAGTTGAACAGAGCAATGCTATGAAAGGATGGATAGAGGATGGTCAGAATTATATGCCTTTCCAAGAAATGTTGTTTGTTACAGGAGCGATGTGCGGCAAGGTTCTCAGTGAGTTCCACAACTCACCCCTGGCGGTACACCCCAGGAGTATCCAAGATGTACCGGAGACTGAAGAGGCAGTTCTGGTGGCCCAAAGTTAAGCGAGCGGTGGAAGAGTTTGTGGCCAAATGCTTAGCGTGTCAGCAAGTGAAGGCTGAACACCGAGTTCTAGGCGGCCTACTGCAGTCTCTAGCTATCCCCCAGTGGAAGTGGGACGACATCTCGATGGATTTCGTTACGGGACTACCCAAGGTCCAAGGGGGATACAACATCATCTTGGTGGTAGTGGATAGGTTGACGAAATCGGCGCACTTTCTGGCAATCAGGGAGTCGAGTGCAGTGGATACTTTGGTACGAAGGTATGTGGATGAGGTGGTGTGGTTGCATGGAGTTCTGAGGACTATAGTCTCATATAGGGATGCACGGTTTACCTCGCGAGTCTGGAGAGGATTGCAGCATGCGTTTGGCACCCAGTTACGCCTTAGCACTACTTTCCATCCACAGACAAATGGACAAACAGATCGCACCATCCAGACCTTGGAGAATATTCTACGGGCATGTGTTCTAGACTTAGGAGGGTCATTGGTGCGGCACTTGCCCCTGGTAGAGTTCGCCTACAATAATAGTTATCACTCTACCATTGGAAAGTCCCCTTTTGAAGCCTTGTACGGGAGGCCATGCCGTTCACCTGTGTGTTGGGCCGAAGTAGGGGAGGCAGGAATCCTTGGCCCAGAAGTGGTGCAGAGCACGACAGAGAAGGTTCAACTCATACGAGAAAGGATGAAGGTGGCCCAGCACTGACAGAAGTCGTATGCTGATACCAGGAGGAGGCCCTTGGAGTTTGAGGTTGGGGACCACGTGTTCTTGAAGGTCTCCCCTCGGCATGGGTAGCAGAGGTTCGGCAAGGGGAGTAAGCTTTCTCCCAGGTTCATCGAACCCTTTGAAGTTTTGCGGCGGGTCGGTGAGGTGGCTTATCAGCTTGGGTTACCACCACTGCTACTGAGGATACATGATGTCTTTCATGTGTCCCAGCTCCGTCTGTATCTGCATGACGATTCCCACATCCTTGATTGGGGTGAGTTGGACATTGAAGATGACGTGACCTTTGTGGAGAGACCAGTGATGATCGAGGATCGTAAGAAGAAGGTGCTTCGTGGGAGAACCATTCCATTGGTTCATGTGTTGTGGAGAAATGGTGGGATTGAGGAGAGTACGTGGGAGAGGGAATCATAGATGCCTACCTAGTACCCAGAGTTGTTTTGAATTTTGTTCCTTGTTGTACCTGTTGTGGTAGAACGTTTTGTCTTTTGGCTTTGAAATTTACTGGTTTTCATTCCTCTAATTGTGTGTGAAAAGCCCTGGCTATGGGGGAGGAGAGAACCCGAACCCTAATCAAGACGCATTAAGGTGGATGCGATTAAACCTGTGCGGGTGAGTCAGTGCCGCCCAAAGCGGATAGTATCTTGACATGGGGGAGGAGACTCCCCAACCCACATGCCTGGGCAGTTTGGCATGGTATGTTGCTTGGTTCTTGATAGAGAAGTGTTTTTGGTTAGCATGGGTTCACTTCTAAGAGGTATCTTTTGATGTGGTTGTTCGGACCCTCTCATTCCTTCTTGGTTTGTTTTGATTCTCGAGGACGAGAATCGTTTAAGAGGTATCTAATGTAATGGCCCGGACCCTCCTGGCCCATTACTTTTCCAAAAGTGAGGCTCCACCAAAACAGTGGTACCATGAGGGTGACACCATGAGGGTGGAACCGTGATGGTGGCACCGTGACGGTGGCATCGTGAGGATGGCACATAGGGTGGCACTGTGAGGGTGACACCGTGACGGTGGCACCGTGTCCCCTCACCGAGATTTTCATTCTTTTTCCAGTACCTGACTTTTCCGCTCCTGCAACGTAAGTTTCGACGTGAATTAATTCTTTTACTCCTTTTAAAATCATTTAAAGCCCATAATTAATTACTAAAAATCCCGAGAGACCTCCATGTGTAACTTCCCAGTCGCCTGGTCAACCCACGACCCCCAGCGCCTTACGCGGTTTCGCGTTCTCACCTCAACCGTCCGCGGCTCTTATAAACTGAGGGTTAGTTGTGGTTTCTCCTTTTCTCGATCGCGGATTTTTCACAAATAGCTTCTGGTGCATCAGGAACACTGCATCATTATTTGTAATGTTCCGTTCCCAGCCTTAGCGTCAATCATCAATATGCAAGTAGGGAATTTCTCCTTCGCCTCTCTCTTTTGTGTATCATGCGGGGTGGGCGTGCTCTATTCTATAGAATTGGACAAACCAGACTTAATGAAGATAATGAACTAGATTATATAAAGAAAGGGGGGTTGTGATCGTTGATGTTGTTTATATTATGACTATCTTGTTGAGTCGTGATGTCTTAGGTCTTCTGAAAATCGAGGATGTTGGTGGTCGTTTTTTGTGCACTAATGAACCCCCACTGATGTTTTAAATGGCTTGTTTGTGGTTGTAAACTCCTGCTGTGAAAGTAAATTGGTTAATCACGTATATCTGGCCAAATAAATTGAGGCACCGGGATTAATCCTTCTGTGATAACCCCTTTTAAAACACACGAAAACTGAAATCATGGAGTGTGTTAAGTCGTTTAAATATAAAAATACCGGCATGGCCCTGACTTGTGTTGGTGGTGGTAGTTGGTTGTTTTCTTTTTCGGGCCGATTGCTGGAGATGTGGGAGGGGGTGGGATCCCCTGTCTTTATACTCTGGTGGTTGTGTGACATTGGGGATTGGATTCCCTATTGGTATAGATTTGGTGGTTGTGAGTTTTAATATCGGGTGGGTACTTGTTTATATCACGAATTGGGGTGGGATCCTCTATTTTTGAGAACCGGGTGTGGGCGTTACGGTTGATGCATGATTGTTTACTTTCCTAGACTTGTGCCTATTCATACTAGTTGCCCAGTAGTGATTAAAATTAATTAAACATTATTATTGAACTTGAAACAAGAATGGGACAGATGGGTTTTGTTGGCGAGAGTCATGACTTGTGACTTGGACGCAGTGATGTTGTGTTCTGTAGGCTGGTTAGAAAAACCTAAGCTTTGGGTGAGTGCTTGTTACCTATATCTATACTTGTAGTTTTGTGTTTCTTATTTCCTCCTCACCCAAGTTGATCACTTAGTGCCGAACACCCCCATTTCATGGGGGAGGGTGTTTTTCCCAACACTATTCTTAGTGGCTGGTTATTAGCTTCTTTTCTGCTCCCTTTACCGGATAGCCCAAATATCTTCGGGTAGGCTGTGATGGCCTGAGGTCCATTATTAGCCCAAGAACCTTCGGGCGGGGCAGTGTGACGGTTGGCCAGGTGTGTGCGACAGGTGGTTTCCCAAGCATCTTCAGGATGAGGCCCAGGTGTCTTCGGCCGTGGTAGTGGATTTTCTAGCCCAGGTGTCTTCAGGCGTGGTGGTGGTTGTTCTGCCCTAGGTGTTTGTAGGCATGGTTACATGTGATAGTTGTGGCCCAAGTTTTTGCGGGCGGGATTCGGTAGTGGGACTGCGTGTGGTGGTTGTGGCCCAGGTGTGTGCAGGCGGGTGTGGTAGTGGGACTACGGTGATAATGGCGGGATTGGTCCGATGCGTAGGATGTCTCAATAACCAGTGGGAAAGTTGCGCGGGGTACCCAAACATCGATGTTCTCTTAATATATATATTACTTGAGTTGCGTTATTTGGGGAGTGTGCCTTGGTGAGGCTTAGCTGTATAGTTTACCTTGACAGGTGTTTGGTTTACTCCTTTTTCTCACGGGACTTAAGCACGTTCCACCACTTGTGCACGAGAGTCTTTGGTTTTCCCTACTGAGTGTACTTGTATGCTCACCATACGAATATAAAACTGCTTTCAGGTTTCTAGGAGGACTTCAGGGATCACGCAGGACCATACTAGCTCGGACCTTTGGGGCGGTTGCAGTTGTTGCTTTTCCTCTTTGGTAATTGCCTTTATAGTCACCTTTTGTACTTTGTGGATTTACTTTTGGAACATGCATGTGGGAATGGTTTACTCTTGGCTTTACTTTTCTTTTACCTTGGTGTTGATGAGTTTCATCATCTTATCTCTCAGTCTTATAAAACAAAAAGGGGTAATGCCTTCCATTTGTGAGAACTTTCAATACCCTTGGTGCTAGTTCCCACTCCGAGACCTATTGAAGGCGGGTCTCGGGGGTCATTATCTCTCCTTCAACTTAAAGAAGGAAGGGCCTGGAAATATGCTGACCCTTCCCTCCCTTTGGTGAAGGCGGGTGGTGACAGTAGTGAAGAAATTTTTTAAAGTGAATTTTGTTAATTACTAGAGATAAAATCACTTATGTTACCAAAATTATTATATAAATATAAAAACTTTTTAAATATTCATAAATTAAATGAAAATTATTGAATATGATGAGAATTATTTCCTAAAATAGTTATAAGGAATTAAAATTTTCAAACTTGGGGAGATTAAAGATCCCAATCCATAATTTTTTTTAACAATATGTTTGAGTCTCTGGATGTTTCAAGACGAACATATAAAAAGATTATTTTACTAGATAATGATCATATGGTATATGAGACTCCAGAAGAAGAATTACAATTTCTATGTTGAAGTATATTTTAAATATTTAAATGCTAATATGAAAAGAATTTACTCAGTGAAATAGATGAGAAGCTAAGTTAATCAGAAGATAAAATTGAAATGAGAAATATAAAAATTATTAAGGTAACTCCTTGTGTAAATTATAGATTAGTCAAAAAAATACTAAGATTACATTAACCATATAAACAATTTGATTCCAATAAAATTCAATAGTAATGAATTAAAAAATATTCTCAGCTATGCTAGTTAAAGAGGAATCACTAGAAGGAATAATAAATACAATAAGATGGAAGATATTCTGATGATAAACTATTAAAATAATTATATTATAGGATAAATAACATATTTTTTAAAATGAATTATAATGTTCTTTTTTTT
This sequence comes from Viscum album, assembly GCA_963277665.1. Classification (NCBI taxonomy): domain Eukaryota; kingdom Viridiplantae; phylum Streptophyta; class Magnoliopsida; order Santalales; family Viscaceae; genus Viscum; species Viscum album. Next base: position 560,889,950 of record OY728119.1, read on the forward strand.
CTATTTAAAATACATCTTAATGTATTGAAGATCAAATATAATTCTCAATGAAATTTGAAAATTGATAGATAACTAATAATTAATGATACTCTTAGATAATAATGGATTTGTTTTATTATCAGAATATATGGAATTTTAATATGAGACTATTACTAAGGAAAATAAAATTGTGTTCAATCAAATGTTTTAAGACCATCTGCGTGTTGATGCGCTGGAAGTTGATGCATTCAGACACACTGATGAATTTGGAGTATGATAACCAAAAAGTATCAAAATATTTTACAACTAATACAAGTCTTCAGGATAGCTATAATATAGAATAGGAATCTTAGTGACACTTAATATATAATCATAAAAATTAGTTAATAGTTCTAATGACATTTGGTGATGATAAATGGAATTTTCTAAAGAAATACATCACTAAATTGATAAATTAGTTGTTGTCAATGTCCAACCTATCAGATGATGATGATGTTCCTTAAATGATAAATTATATGATTGGAATAAGAAAGCATAAGATAATTCTTATCAATATAATTTAGTAATAGATAAAGTTCAATCGAAGATGAGTTATCATAATAGAGTTTTTTCACACACTTAAAGGCTATAACATGTTTTTCCTATATAAAAATATTATCATATTCTCATATATCATATCATGACCATGCTTTTTTACTTTAGACCAAAAAAATCACTCTCCATGAGTCATTACATTCCTTCATCAACACAAAATTGAAAACCCATTGGTTTTTTTAAATTAACTAATTCATTGATAACTCCATTCAAAAATTACTTCTCTACATTCATTTAGTATGTCATTAATACTGGTTTAATTGAAACAACTAAGAATAGTTAGATGACATTAAGTATATCCATATTTACAAGTACATATTCTATATATATTTCATTAATTTGAGCATATCCTTTGTAAACAATAACATTTTTATTCTATATCACATTCCCAAGATAATCCTATTATGTTTTTTCATCAATTTTATTATAACGATATTCAGATTATTTTTCCACTTCACAACCTCTCAAGAATTATTCTTATCTAGTAGATCAAGATCCTTATCTATGGAATTAAACTATTTTTCTTCCTAAAATAGTTGTTCAAATTATGTAAACGTTATTTTTGATAATAAAGTAGTTTTTAAACACTTATTAGATATAAATATTATGTTGAGAAGTCTAGTAACCTTATATATTAGAATATTTATTTTTCTATCTCTTCTTCAACCTTCTAGTTTATGTTTAACTCACCTCAGTACAAGTTTTATAATTTGTTTTATCCATTAAATATTCCTCATGTGGTATAATTTATCATTTTCAAATATTTGTACCACAATATTATTATTTCTTGGACAAAATTCTTTAGAATTTGATTATCTAGATATATTTTTAGACTTGTAATTAATTACTTTCACACAATTTTTCAAAGTAATATTGTTAATCCTATTATTAATGAACTTTTTGGGATTTCTTGGTAAGCCTGCTTGTGTTATTTCCTCCAAAGGGACGTCAATGTTTAGAATATAAGAGTTCTCTTGATCCTATTCTATGCCAATAAAATGTTTAATTGTGTGAATCTAAGTCAGTATCATGAGGAATACCTACGATCATTATGTTATTTATATGGTTTTAATTTTATCCAGAACACATTTTAAAGAAAAGACATTTCAAACTGCACTAATTTTAAGATTATAGAATATTTAAAATAGTTTATTAAATATAAGAATGGATCAATTTAAATTGAAATTAACAAAACATAACTACAAATTTTATCCATGAATTGTTTAAATCAGTTAGTAGAAAGACTAATTCAAGATTCCAAAATTCACTAGGGTTAAATATTTTGATACTACTTAAGTCAATATTAATTTATTGATTAGTGTACTAAAATATTTTAAGTGAATTTATATTGATCATAAAGGTGGAAGAAAAATATAAACTACTATTAATAGCTTAATCATATCAATAACATTGGATTTCTTCCCTTGATAAGTATTTTAATCAAAGATGTTTGAAGAAATAAAAGAGAATTAATGTATCAATGTCATTTATAATGAAAATGACTATTTAGGAATGAAAATTAAAGAATATTTCAAATAAAAATATTTTTATTTTTGATATACCACATCTTAATCAACCATCCACACATGGATAGTCAGAGTTTAACCATGCTTAAATTGATCATATTAAAAAGTGAGTTAAATGAAAAAAATAGAGGTAATTAAAATTTATTTCATTTAAAATGATAAAAATATTGCTTGAATTAATTATTTAAACCTTAAATTAAACATTTAGAATCAAAAGAAACATAAAATAATATAATAATAAAAAGAAATTATAAATAATTCTAAAAGTATCTTAAAATTTTACAAATATATCCAGTTTATAGACTTTTTCATCCTTACTATTAAATGCTATTAATTATTGTGTGAATAGTTAAAATTAAAGATATAAATCTTATATATTTCACTCAACTGGATTCATTATAGTTTGTGGTATAACATTGAGTTATGATACATATATCATACTTCATTAAAATATGAATATTTTTATATCCTAGAGTAACCCTCTGGATTCATTGATTATAATCTTATCTTTATTTATATTTCTCTAGATCATCACATTGTTATAAAGAATTAGTTTTTTCCTAATTCGTAAGGGTTTCTCTATCATTAATCATTCATTTTACTATGGTATAACAATCTATAATGTTTCATGATCATTCTAAGCTCATACAAAAAGTATTTTACCTGTAAATTCTTTATGGAATGTGGATATGGGCCATGATGTAATGTAATTACATTATCGAATCATAAATAAATCATCCCATGTTAACATTTCATCTTTCTAACTACCTTATTCATAATAGTGAGTGTGAGAAAAACCCTCCATGGTTCTCCCTTTGTGTTTCCCAAAACCATGGACTCGCTTCTACTCCTATTGTATTTTTTTCATACTAACTTACACTATGAATGTTTTTGTTGAGTGAGTTTGTTCCCTCATTATTTTCATATCATCTCTGGTATCTAGTTGTGTAATTAGTGTGTGTTCATGCACATGAGGGGTAGATTCTAAATTTTAAATTTTCATGTTCCCTTCCATGAAATATCCCAATACATTGTAGACATAATTTTCAGCTTTATATCTATAATGTTAATCACTTGTATCTTCTACTATATAATGTTATAGTGTGAGGACCTATGTATCTATGTGTGATGATCTTACAAATGTTCATTAACTTAATGTTGGGTTTATATTTATTGTGAGTTACTCTACATAATTAAACCTTTATATGGGACCAACTTCTCACACTATGAGTTGTTGAATCATTTTCAAGATCTAATTTAATTTTTTTTTAGAAAATTATCAAATGCATTCCCATGATTTACCCTTCAGAAAAAATTCAAATTTAAAAAAATGGTACTATTAATTCTAATTAGTAATGAAAATTTGATTGAAACATATTCATAGTTAAGAGTTTAAAAATTAACCTACACTTGAACATATTATTTTCCTCAAGAAAAACATGTCATCAAATATTAAAAAAAATTATCATTAAATATAGAAAAGGAAGTCCCAACCATTTTAATCAATAAAATGATTTACAATAAATTATTCCATATAAATATACAAATCCTTACTTGGTATATAGTCATTCCTTTTTATAAATTTCCCAATTTAATTCTTATTTTCTTATATTATCATTTTTTAACCAGTCCTGCGACATCCATGCTGATATTTTGATATTCCTTTTCAAAAACACATACAGTCATCCCTCAAGAATAATGTTAAAATTTATTTACTATAAATATAAATTCCATGTACTCTATAAATAGTTATATATATTATTTCAATCTCTACTCTATAAAATATCAAAATCCACACCAATAAAGATGAATTTTTCCATAAACGCTAATTTCTTTGAGCTAGAGGTTGGGTAGTTCAATATATAATCAACAAAAGTTGAGGCCTGGAAATTGGGATGTATTATTTAAGAACAATTCATAATATTATATTTAATATAAATAGAAAATGTGATACCTTCTCTATATTTAAGGAAATTATCTCCCATAAATCTATTCTTTATTAATATTCTCATTATTAAACCTTAAACAATGATATTTTTTATTCTTTATATTTCAATTAAATTTTTATTTAAAATGATAAAGGATCCATGAAATCACAACGTAATGTATCTTATAATGGACTTCCCAGTCACTAATATAATATTCACATCATTCCGTTACATGTAATTCTTTGTCATCAACACATATATCAGAAATCTTTTTCATTATTCTCACAATAAAATTATAATATTCGTACAAAAGAATGTAGGGTATGAAGAATAAATTGACATGTAATGAGACCTTCCTATTTTTTAATTTAATGGATGATATATGAATAAAATATGTTCTATATAATATATTACTAAAGGTAAAAAGTTGTTAATAAAAGGGCCATAATCATATTAATGTGGTTTTAAAAATCATATTTCTTTGAAAAAGATTAAATTGAATGTTTTCACAATGATGCATGTCTTGAGTTCTAACATAAAACTATGTATTAGAATGGATACATCAAAATGGTTTAGAATTCTTACAAATAATTATAATTAATTTTTTTTCAAACCAATATCATCATTATTTATATGTAATCATCTCATAAAAAATACTAGATAATTAAAATTAATATTAAAAATTGGAAATCATATTAGATTTTAACTAAATAATTAATCGGTAATTTTTTATAAATGAGTACAATATAAAATGTGTAGTCGTATTTTCATAGTTATTATATATTTTCTATATTCTATTGATTTATCCTAAAATTTTATCCCCTTGGACAATTACTTCAATAAAAATTACATGTGGGTCCAATAAACCCCCCACCACACAGTATAAAAAATAGTTCCATAATTATTTGAAGTTGAGGTGAAAATGGTGAAAGTATAAAAACTATGAGAAATCAAAAAATGAATGACATATAAGATATGAAAGAAACTATCTTAGGAAGGGGAGTTTAAATTAATATAACCATATAGTGTAAAAACCCATTATACTTACATTGAAATTTTTATGTAATCTAGTATAAAATTACAAAAAAGATATTCATGAAGTTAATTAAAGAATGGAATATAATAAAAGTATAAAAATATGGGCATAAATACAAAAAACATCTATAACATAAAACCTAGAGAGGTGATGAATCTTATGGATTAGTGTTGCATTTTGTATCTCCCTACAGGGCTCTTCCTACATTGGGGTTATAGTAGATGTATGGGGGGGTGAACTCCCTGAGAGACTACTATAACAATCACTGTATATTTTTACTCTCCTTTTGTATACTTTTTTTAAGATATGAATTATGTGGGAAGGGGTAGGAGTAATCTAAAACTATGTTATATTAGAAACTACCTCTATAATTCCCAAAAAAATTAATAATGGAATCCATATTAAGTATCAACTACTACAAAGAAGGTGTGGTTGTGTATATGATTAAAGAATATGTATGAGATGTTAATGGTGGGACCTGTATGGTATGCAGGGAATGAGTATCCTCAATTGGTGGGTAATTCATTGATTTATGTCCCTCTAAATGGTGAATTTCATCAAGATGGATTGTCATAGGTGAAATCTCAGCAATGGAATATATAGATGTTGTAGTAGTAGGAGGGGTGAATTTCATAAATATGTTGATGTTTTTATTCATTTATTATATTTATTTTGTATATATTTTATTTATTTTTTAATATTAATGATCTTTTGTATAGTTTTGATATATTTAAGAATAAAATGTTTATTTTGGACACTAATTAGTTGATGCCAATTCACTCAAGCAGTAGTTCCAATGTTAAATTTTTTAAGATGAATAAATGATTTTATGTGTTTGGATACTAGTAAAAAAGATATGTAAGATGGAAGAGAATATGTTAAACATAGAATTATAGTACAAATTTGGGGTTATGTCTATGTTGATGATCAATGTTTCATTCATTAAGAATAATTAAGAAATAACCCACTACCAATGTAGCCATAGATTTTCACTTGGGAATGAGTTAATACAAAAGGATTGAATTATCAAGAACAATGATAATTTATCATGTACAATGTTATATAGAGGAAGGGAGAATAAAATATTTTGCGGATAATTTAATCAAGAATCACTACTAGAGATTATATTGGTTCTCTAATGTATTCCAATATTCATCTCTATGAGGCTATATATACTATTTAATGGTTTTTTCAACAACTTACTGGTATTTTTATTGCTAAAATGTAATGTTCTTGAAACGCTTGATATGTCATCACTACAAAAAGAAACACATCAATTGCAATGAAAAAATTCTCATGATCTTACATAGTGTGAGTGGTTAGTATAAAATATAATATCAAAGAAACAACAACCTCGTTGTGATACTCTATATATAAGAATTAAAAAAGTCATATAGATGAGGTTATAAAACCTATACAACCAAAATAATGTCACATACTAATGCTAAAATCACACCAACATAGCCCAAATCATTCCCAAAGAATACATTTATATATCAGTGAAATATCGAGGAACAACATTGGATATTCCAATACTATAATGTATACTTGAGAACAATAATACAAGATTATGTTTCAAATCCAATGTAATGATATGACTCAATGAAGGCTATGTTGACTCTAGAATACTTCTAGGACACTAATTTCAGAATTTATTTTAATTAATACAATGATGTTATATAATATTTTGATAAGTTCTTGTAAGGCCCCAAATCACTAGAAAACAGCTCTTTATGATTAATAAGGATGTAAGGATGTGGGATTATGCATTAGATACTATTGATAAAAAGAGATTCAACACAGGTAATATTATAATCTTCTGGGGACCAATATAATCCCCATGAGAAAATTTTCAAACTAAATTAAGGAATATGATATTGAGTTAGAAAAAAAAGATGCTAATAAGAATAAAATCGAAGCGTGATTTTGTAGTCAATTTAGTGGAGATTAACAAAATTGAAGGAAAATTATGTTTCCATTGGGGAATATATAAATATTCTCTATAATATTTTATTGATCATATGAAGTAGATTAAAATATATAATAGAAACTCGATGCACATATAAGGGTGGTCGCTTTAGAGTTCTTGTTCGATTTTAAACTGATCAAAATAAAGAAGAAGACTATGGGGCATAGGGATTTGGCATCTGTAGGGATCTATACAAATAGTAATCATCAGAGAAGAATATTATTACTTATTAGTTTAAGATTTTAATACCATGATAATTAATGGATAGTAAATTCGTACTGAAAGGAGAGGTTTAGATTTTTATTTTTTTACAAATGCTTGAATGAATGAAAATATATCTCTCTTATTATAATATAATTAATTCAATAATTGCTAGATCTTTTAGTAAATGGTCTTAGGGGCAAGGTACAAGGAAAAATATTTGAAATCAAATCATTTTCACATGAATTTGTTAATTATTCTTTTAATTCATGAGAGAGGTAAATCCAATGACTAATCAAATATAACATGAACTTATATATCCTAGTGAAATAACTATTTCAAAATCTATGAAGGACTGTGATTTAACTAAGAAGTAGAAGACTAAATTGAGAGAGAACTTGGAAATATTGATTTATTCTGAAAGATAAGATCCATGTAATTTAGTCATAAGAAATATGATGTAATGAAACATATCCCTACACACCCACTATTATATCATTTGAATATTAAATCCTTAAATAATCTCCTTTACTCACCTCATTTGATTGATTTATGATATCTATGTAATTATAATTTTAATATTATTGATGCATTATAAAGTAATTAAATTTTATATTTTTCACTCAATAATGTATATTTAATTAGACTAATAAAATTTTTATCCTTTTTTAAATGACATGGGAAGACTCCCAATTAAGAGGTTTCGTAAAACATTACACTTTTCATGAGATTGTGTAGTTACAAAACATAGCTAATAATCAAGAACACATTAACAATATTTCATAAACAAATTAAAAAACAAATATAAATTTATAGAGAAAAAATTCCACAAAAAACTATTTATTAAATTTCCTAAAGTAATTTCTCCCAACATGTTCCCCAATATTCCAAATCATCTCATGTTTTATTCTCAATTCGTTGAATGTTAAATGAATAGAAACTAGTTGAATCATAATTAAAGCATGAAAAAAATTAAATGTTTCTTCCCCTCCATGTTATTTATCCATTTTTTGGTTTATAACTTCACTTATACAGCTTAAATAAGAATATTATTGGACAATTTCTTCCTTCTTCATTTGATACAAAATTCTCCATATTATTTATCCTTGGAAAATCAGGAACTAATATTTTTTTATAAGTTTTAAGCCATGGAATATTATTTGAACATATTGATTTGGTGTGAATGATATTGAACTAAAACTTCCATTATAATAAGAATACCATAAGGATAACTAAAATATTCAGGGAAAGGAAGTATGATAAGGGTAGTTAGCTCTCAGAATGTCATTTTAACTTTTTTTTATGGAACTGATTTTTCACTCACATGCCCCATGTATAATCATTTTATAATTATTAAGTGGGGTCGTAATTACCCATTTAATTGAAGTTTCTAATGAATTAAAAGATTTTATTTTATTTTCGAATCCCAAGGTGTTATTCTCTCGTTTTTCAGAGTACTCCTAAATTTTTGTTCATATTGAAATATGAACAGGTAATATTATTATTCAACTAAAATAATTTTCTTTTAAACTTCTTTTTCCATGTTCAAAATTAAGATAATTAATGTTTTAAAAGTTGTATGATCCTAGAGAAATTATGGAAATAAATTCCTAGTGTAATTCTAAATCAACACCCACACAACACTCCCCCACACTTGGTGCTTATTCATAACTAAATATAAACAGATGAATGGGTTTACGGGTCATCTAATACTTTCGCCTACAGGACTTGTAACGGTTTCACCTCACCCCTTGAAAGGTGGATTATCAAAATAAATAAAAAAATGAAGGCTTTCGGGCCATTGGAGGATGGGGTTTTTAAATATGAGATATTAATAGGATAAAATGAAATATATATGGTATGTATAATACTCCCCTTACTTGAAATAACTTCTAATGAGGTCTAAATTTTCCATTGTTGTTCAATATGTATCTTTGTTTCCATTTTTAAAAATATATGTTACACGCTGATTGGGTGAAATTATTCTGATTAAAAATAAAAACATAATGAATAAAATTAAAAAAATTGGAACTACTCACATGTGCTGTTATTTTATATTCATTTACTTAGATATTATTCTCTTTAATCATTAATTTTAAATTTGATGCATTTCTCTACCTTTCCTTCTTCAAATAACAGTTACCACTTCTAGCCATTCATAGTTAATGGTTCTTTATCTACTCTAATAATATTCATAGTTTATTTTCAATTAACTTCAGCCACATAGAATTGTATTTGAAATTTTAATTTCATCTTTCCTAAAAATTCATTCATTTTTAAATTTAACAAAATTAAAATTTATCATTCATTGGAATTATTTTTATGAATCATCATCTCGTGATATTTTTTTAATTTTATTTTTTAATCCTTTTATTCTCAAATGACTTTATTAAAATTTCCTATAAATCATTAAATTAAAAAAATTATTATATTTATTACTTGTGGAATCCTTGTTAATAGACTTCATATACCATTATGATTTATGTTAAATATCCAATCACATATAGAATATTTCTCTAAATATCATTCTATAAGGTGGCATGATGAAGGGTACATAAAATAGAGTTATATTCACAAAGTCAATTATTCCATTTTTAGTTTCATTACATCCTCGATCATTGAACTATATATTCTAAAATT